>CM060622.1:30053904-30788904 GCA_030578275.1 Meda fulgida
ACACTAATCCTAAACAACAAGCAAAGACTGGCACAGAATCACAGCACTTTAAAAACAAATCTCAGTAGAGATCAAATTCCCTTTACTATCAAATTCCTTTGATCATTGCAACAATTCAGTGAGAAACAAAGTTGACATTGGGGAGGCCTGATAAAGGGTCAGTTGTCAATGTTTGAGCCTGTTTGTGTGAAGAAGGAAGTGAGCCTTTGTAAATAGAGCATTGTTTTCTATTTGAATAGTATGCGTGCATGTGAACATCATTTGAAATAAAACTCAATTCAGTACATTAAAACAAAATCAGAAGTAGTTCACTGGCATTTATATCCAAATGTTAGTTATTGTAATGTTATTGAGTAATGTAAGATCAGATTTGCAGCCATCATCAGGCACCACACTTCACAGATCACTGGCTGCAATGCCAGGAAGCTAATTCCACCAATGACATAACAGCAGCCAGCAGAGCATTAATCTGAACCCGTTAAAGGAGACACAGTAATCAGAATGTGGTCACCCTAAATAACATTTCAAATTACACAATATTATCATCTATCCAATCCCATTGCCCCTGGCTGCTGCATTGACACTTACACATTTACAAATTGCATTGACACTTCTGGGTATGTAAATGTTTAAGCACAACTCTTTTTGTCTCACTTCACTGGTTGCCAGCTGAGGCTCATGTCAGGTTCAAAGCAGATGAACTGACAGCCATTGCAACCTCCTCAACTCACTTCTGCAATTTTGTGTTCCCTCCGAAATCTGTCATCATTGAGTAAGCAATTTGTGCAAACATGGAGAAAATGGAATGGAATCATTTATTTGTTTTCCTGAAATAAAAGGGTCTAAATAATGATCATTTGTAATTGTTAGAATTCTCTGGAAAGTTCTTCTTTTTTTCGTTTTTTGTGGGGAAAATCATTGCAGAAGATTTGTTTTATTAATTTAATAGGAACACTTTTGAAACGAAACAGAAGGTTTCTATATAAGCTCATCACGACACAAGGTCACAGTTGCTAGAGAATCAACCTCATTAATTACTTGTTTGAACAAAAATACATGTAATGATCCATAGTCGGCTGGCCTTGGTGCTTTACTTACAGTGCAGTCCTATGGATGCTGTCTTCTTGAAAATGAGTTTACACCTGCAGTTACCTCAATTAACAGCATATACTGTTGCTGACACAGTCCCAGTCACAGAAGATTCATACTATGAATTTCAGCTCAACTGAATATTTATTGTCAGATTCTGAGTTTAAAATTATTACAGCTTTCAAGAAATAAAAATAGAGTAATAGTAATAACAAGTGCACACAAACATGCACACATGCAGACACAGGTTGCATACTGAGAACTATGGATATTTATGTGGGAGTAAGACAGTTCTTTTCTTCTCCCCATTTCTTTATCCTCTCTCGCGCTCTCTCCCTGTAGGTTTTATTTCTCTCCCTGGGTTTTATTTCTTTGTGGGTCTGGAGCACAACCTCTATACAAACTGTTTAAGTGTTCTTAAAATAAGTATCTTTATAGCACAAACTGGCTGCAGTCCCTGCTGAAAAATCTACAATAAACCAGCATGAATTTTTTTTTGTTCCAGGCTGGTCTATGCTGGTTAGAGCTGGTATAGTGCTGTCGTGGACTAGTCATGCTGTTCTCAAGCTAAACTGAGCTGGTGTAGCGGGTCCACCAGCACTCCCACTTCCCATGCTGGGGAACAGCAATCAGCATAAGATCATAGAAAAGACTTAATCTATCAGCAAATCTCTTTGTCAAGATGGAGCCCAATTTAACTGCGCATACAAAATGAGTGACTTATGGTTTTGTCATAGTTTTGTTAATGATATTATGTCAGAATGAATATTCAGTGCTGTAGGAGAGTATGAGAGTTTATAGGGGTAAGATTACTATGAGGAACTACATAAAACATATAGAAATAGCTATTAGAAATATATTGCAGCACTCAAACCAATAATTCTGACAGTGTTTAATGACTTTAATTAAAATTTACCTTGAACAAAGTTTACTTGTAGGCTACAACTTCAACACAGTGTCAGTATTGTTAAATATTGTGGGAAAATACTGTAATGTGTCTTTTAGACCTCAACTTTGTACAAGCCACAGACCTCTTTTTACAATAATTTCAAATGGCTCTTCTTTCCACAAATGTTCATTACTGAATGCATTTTCAACTTGATTTACCAGTTTGAACTGAAATTTGTTCAGTCTTGTTCATCACGTCATAAACCCAAACTGTTTAGCTGAGCAACAGCATGTTAGTATGTGATATGTGTGTAATTCGCTGATATTGTTTTTTTTTTTTTGTTAAATTCATTCCAGAATTTTTGTATGATTGCTTTTTAGATATATCAAAACTAGGCCTATATCAAACTATATTTAATAAAATAATATGTAATAAAATAACATTTATCAAACAGCATGATTGTGTCATTTAATAGCATAATAATCAGTCTGGTCATTAAAAAAACATGAAACATTGTGCTGTTTGCATGGTGAGGGACAGAGTGCTGACACCTGGTGGCTATAATATGAAAATACAGAGTGAAAGCTTAAAGGCGGGCATACACTGTGCTATTTCAGCAAGGTTACCTACTCACACTGAACGAGTAGATCGCATGCGATGTAAAGCCTAAGCTCGCGTTTTAAATGCTCACACTATACGCTGCGAGTGTCGAGCTGCGACTTGACTGCTCAGTGCTCACACTATGTGAAAAATTAGACCATAAATGTAGATATAGACCATAATGTCGTATCCAGAGATATTTCCAGCTATCAATATCAAGTATTTAACATTTCAAATGTATGTATTCAATTATTACAGGCCTAAGTATTATTATTATTAGGGAAGGCCTGCTTTTATTATTAAATTGATAGGCTATTATAATTTACCATTCAATAATTTAACAGCACATAACCCCATAACTGACATGCTGCGAAGATAGATAGAAGCTTACTCATTGAAAATAGTCTAAAACATTTGGGACGACTACAGTGAATTTTAGGCCTATAACTAAAAATATTAGTAGTCTATAATATGTCCGACCACTGCACTAATCAGTCATTCATGAAAATTAAATACTTTATTTTAACATTAACTTTGTTTTACAAATTAATAAAAGAGGCACGGTAGTTAGGCCCACATCGCAGGTGACTTGGAAGACAGTAATATGGTTCATCCATTTTGCAACACGAACTGGATGTAAGCAACAGTAATATGTAGCTAGTTTGATAGCTACATAACTTAAATATCTCCCTCGTTTCGTTTTCTTTCTTGCTGCATTAAAGATGAAATGGTTCAACTTTTGTTTTCGCGCATGCGCAGTGAGGGAAAAACACGGAGTTTAGGGCAATCGGTTAGCTCTGCTTCAACAGAGCGATAACCTCACGAGAGGAGACCAACATTTCTGACATGTCAGAAATCCATTCGATTGCCTGTCGGGAGAGGTTAACCACCTCTCGTTTCCCCCTGTACACTGCACGAACACTGCACACCAAACGACGCACGACAAAGCTGAAAATCGTCCTGACCCGAAAAAGAGTCGCATGAGTCAGAATTCGGCTCAAAATCGGACAAAAATGTATGTCCACCTCTTAATTCAATTAATAATAATAATGTTTTAAATTATGCATAAAGATCATTATACAGCTAGGATGTTGTTCCTGCTTTGCCTTTTCAGCCTGACGCACCTCCGCCGATGCCATTAGGTCAACTGCAGGGTCGTCAGCTGGAGACCGCCATTCACTGATGTTTCGCCCCCTATACCAGTACATCTCCCGGCGGGGGGGGGGGGGGGGGGGGGGGGGCAGTGGCATATAGGGGACGTCTCCCCGCCAACCCCTGCAGCTGCCTTTACAGGGGTGTTGACCCCCAACCGTTGTTTCCTCCAGAGCCACAGCCATCGCTTTCTCAGCCTCCTCTCCCAACTCCTTTATAGTTTTCCGCAGGTTTGACCCTGCCACCCCTGCGCCATGGAGCAGTTGGAATGCTGTTTCGCCTACAAAGCCCCGGCACGCGACCTCCACTGGGTAGACCCTGGAACTTGATAGTAAGTTCGATGAGGAGGACCCTTTTCTCTACAGTGGACCACATGATAATTTCTGGAGTGGCAGATGTTGGTAGACCTCAGGAAGCAGTTGGTTTTTCCAAGAGAGATTAGAGAGGCCAAGAGAGATCCAAGAGAGGGCCGTTGTCGTAGTCTCTCTTGGAAAAACCAACTGCTTCCTGAGGTCTACCAACATCTGCCACTCTTTGCGAGTGTCAGCATGGTGTTTCTTTTCTGAGTTGGAAGTTGGAGCATGCTACCAGACTTGACCAACCCTGACGGGAAGGGCTTTGCTGCTGCTGTTGTGCGATTTACTGCTACCCTACAGCTCTCCAGGACCTCCGCCAGCTTGGCCACAACTTGATCATGGCGCCACCTGAAGCATCCCTGAGCCAGCGCCACCGATATAACCTCCGATATGGGAATTTCCCAGACCTTTAGCAGCCATAGTACGCGTTGGTATAGCGTGTGCTGGAAGAACCACACTTTATGCTTCCCAGGAAGGTGGCTTCGCTCAATTCTTGCCACGTTCTACGGTGTACTGCCTCCCTAGGCCAATGGTTTCTCATCCTGCCGTGGAATGGACTCCCCTCCAGCGACAAAGATGGTCCTGGCATGCGGCACGCCTTTTTTTATTGAAAGACTTCTTGATTTTTCAGCCTTGCTCTTCATTCTTGCCCATTTGAGCAGCTTGTCAAAGCGCTTGAGGAGCCTGGTCGTGCATGGAGCCGTCTGAAGGATGCTTGTTACGTCATCCATGTAGCTCCTCAATGGTCTCGCCTGATGGTAGCTTGATGCCCCTGACTGACTGCCTGGCCCCTCTTGAGGATTACCTCTAAGGCTAAAACAAATAGGATGGGGGAGATGGCACACCCCGTGGCAATCCCACATTCCAGCTGTTGCCATCCTGTCGTGTAGCCCTCCAGAGTGAAGCACTTGTGCATGTTGCTGAAGTATCCGTTTATGATGTTCTGCACACCATTTGGGATATAAAATAATTCAATGGTAAATTCTATCAGATTATGCGGCACTGAGCCTTATGCGTTGGCAAGCTCTAGCCACACCATATGCAGGTCGCTCTTCTCTCTCTTCGCACGCTGAATTTGATCCCAATCACAGAAGAGTGCTCAATCCATCCAGGGAAGCCTGAGATTCTGGCCTTCTGACAGCTTGTGTCAATGTATCCATTCCCAATGAGGAAATTGCTCATTGCTCAAGAGGGTATAATAACACAATAACAGAAAATAACACAGGAGACAAATGGGTTGCATCTGCAAATTTTGTATTTTGCTTCATTCTAACTCTACTTTAGATACGACAGAAAAAGCAAGAGGTTCAGAGCATAGATACATACAGAGCCAGATCCATACACAGATACTGATCAACCCAAACCGCATGGTGATTACCAAAATGCATCGGAAATATAAAAATACGTCCTCCATATTTACAACCAACATTTATCATCAGTCATATGTACAAAGGGCAAAGGCGCAGAGATACAGATAATACCAGCAACAATTACATTTAAAAGCACAATCTCCATCGTCATACTGGGCATTAGACTCGATTCCAGAATGTGAAGATATTCTGGAGTTCCAGGTTTGAGACTAATTGTCTGTGGACAGTATGTGCAGTGAAGTCAAAGTTTACATTTATTGACTTAGAAACATTCAAATCTACATTTAATGTTTTTCCAGTTCAATATTATTATTTGACTGGAGGAATATATCGATGGGTGAGAAGACTGAAACAGAGATGATGAAAACTGCTCTGTCACCAAAGTTGTAAGAAATTAAAGCTTTTTTAAACTATGGTGAATTCAGTTTTATGCTCATAGGATGTTATCTACTGTTCTTCCATGTCATAAGCAGCCAACCCAGTTTTTCATTGTGTTATGGCACATAACACAGAATAATTATTTGACTGTGACAGATTCTTTTGTGACAGCCACTTTCATTACTATAATTTAATCAGAGACAACTTGAACAATTAAATATCATGTTTATCAGTGGTTATCTCTAGCTGTACAATAAAAGTAATATTGTGGCTGAAGCAACAGAGGACAAGAAAATGTTTTAACAAAAGAACTGAAAAACAAAAAGAAAAGATTTTATGATTTTTTTTTACATTGTTTCTAAGCACTGACATCTATAACAAACAAAAAATAATATTGTAAAGCATATTTACACAACTGCACTATCAACTCCCAGATATTTGTGGATAATTTTACAGTGGTCAAACAGTTCACTCACGTACAGAATACAGACAGTCCCGACTAACATTAAAAAGAAGTAATCCATTATCAGAAAAACCTGTTTTAAATAATATTAGTTTTCAAAGAGGTTCTCTTCTCTTTCTAATAACTGTTTGTTTTCACCCTGTATCCATTAAGGCCAATGTTTTTAATGGATTCATATGGATTGTACAGAATTTTTCAGAGATTGAACATGGTTAAACACGCACAGGATTTGATCGGCCCTGTTCATTTTTCTCTATATATACAAAACTTTCTTTACACAGAAATAAAGATAACAGAAAAAACTGTTTAACAGTTATGACAACAAGATCATGTAAACTTTACATAATCTTTCATTTAAAAAAACACAATAACTTTCATAATTTTTTTGTGCATAAAATAAATATGCTCTTTTTTGGATGCTGCCAATACTAGAATATATTATGGATAAAATTTTAAATTCAGTACAAAAGCCTCTGCCTTTTAAAGGTAGAAAACAGAAATAGAATAAAACGCATCAATAAAAGTAAGCAAAGTAAAAGAGGTTTAAGTGGAAAATATGCTGTTAGGAGGATCTTAAATATGAATACATGAAAAAGAATGTGAAGGCACTTAAATCAATTAGTTTCCCTAGTGCAAAACAAGTGCAATCCAGCTTAAACTTATGCAGAAAAAAGCAAGCCAAGATGGCAGAGGAAGAAAATCCTGTCAAAACAAGCTTTGCAAAACCGCAAAGTATGTCAGGCACCTGTGATTACACCTGCTGGAAAACATTCAGAGATTAAAAAAAGTGTTATAAAAAGAAAAAAGAAGTTCTTTGGGTGTAAGTAAGGATATGTAGTAAATGGACAGTCTCATGGCATTTTAGGAAAATCAAAACAAACACTCATGAACTTTCCCTCCCACACCCTTTGTGTAAAGTGTTTTGTGAATTTAGAGCTGCAGGTTCACATCCATCTAAAACTGAGCAGCATGTACAACCGCCCACATCCTCTCTTCTCTCTCTTAGTCCTTAAACTCAGTGCTTGCTGGTAAAGGGGACTTTCAGTGTATGGATGAACACCGTTCTCTTCTCACAGTTCTGGCGCTGAATGTCATTGGAATGCATGTCAGGCGGGTTGGATGGTGGTCATGAGGCTTGTTGTTTTTTTTAGGGGGGACAGGAGACTCAGGATCTGTTACGGTAAGGGTCGAGGGCCGAGTAGTGCAGGATCATCAGACTTTAGTGGATGCCTGGGTGACGGAGGCAGCTCCACTTAGAGAAGTTAGAAATATTCAGCTCCTCCCTCAGGATCACGCTTTCTGAGAAAGAAAGAGACAATTTCTAATTATTCATAGGGATTTTTGGGGTCGGTAAGATTTTTAAAGCCTTTTATGATCACCAGGACTGTGTTTATTTTAGCAAAAATACACAAAACCAGGAATATTGTTAAATATAATTACAATTTAAAATAAGTGTTTTCTATTTGAATATATATAATGTGATTTATTCATGTGATGCCGCAAATGAATCTTCAGCGCCATTACTACAGTCTTCAGTTTCACATGATTCTTCAGAAATCATCTAATGTGCTGATTTGCTGCTCAAGAAACATTTCTTATTATTATCAAAGTTGCGCTGCTTCATATTTTTATGGAAACTGTAATACACTTGTTTTTGTTTAGAATTCTTATAGAACGAATAGAACGTTAAATAAATAGAAAAGCATAGAATTCGAAATAGAATTTTTTTGTTACCATATTTTGTAACCAAGTTTTTACTGTCAATTTTGATCAATTTAATATGTCCTTGCTAAACAAATGTATTAATTTCTTTCAAATAATAAAAATATTACTGACCCAAACTTTTAAACGATAGTCATCTAACACTCAAAGTTTATATTTAAAAACACTAATAATTTAATACTTTTGAATGTAATCTTTAGCAAATCTCAAAATGAATATCAATTTTCATACTTTACATTACAATGTGATGCTTAAATTCTCTTGTAGCATTGATTTTAGACTTCAGGGTTTAATTTTTAATTTATGTAGCCTAAATAGGGTATTTATTTTTATTTTTATATATTTATCAGTTAATGGCCATAACACAAAAATAACTATTTTAAATAATTTTTATAATAACTTGACTGTATTCAAATATTATAAACCTGACTATATTAAAAGTACGGTCAGTGTGTGTCTCACCTTGAGTGGTAATGTGGTTCAGGGGGACGGAGCGGGGCCGCGGATGTGTTGCTGTAGCTTGCAGGCTCCGGTTGGGCCTGGTTCAAGTACCTGCTCACGAGAGCAGAATGATCCTGCTCGTGGCTGTCCTTCAGGTCCTGTACGTGTCGCGGCACCCCCTCCATCCTCTCCACACTCAGCAAGCCCCTGTGGCCGTCCTCCACTGGGCCACCCTCGTCATAGAAGAGCAGGCTACGGGAGCGGACTACACACACAGAGAGAACAGAGTTACTTATGTCACATGTCTTGCATGATTTGCTTACTTTAATTCTCATGAGATAGACAGTGTTTAAGGGAAGAAAGAGCAAGATTTGGAGAGTGCTACTCTTCTAGGCAAACCAATACATATTAAGACTTCTATGATTTTTGGTTACTACAGCAACCTCTCACCGTCATCCACGGGCAAAGTCTGTAGGGCCCTTGTGAAAATGGATGAGGCATCTGAAGCCCCTTTCAAGCACAGCTTTGATAGAGCCGAAAGAGATGAGGCTCGGCGTGTGTTGTAAAGTTGAAAGAGGATTGTAAAATCTGCTCAAAGGGAAGTAAGGATTTCAATCTAAAACTCTCTGGGATGTCTGGCAGTAATTTGAGGGTGAGAATGGGCACAGTCTGCACTAATGACCTTTATAAGAGAGACGGACTCTCACTCTTTCAGTCTCTTGTGGGGGGAACGAAATAAGTGCTGTCAAAGACACACAGCTATTATTCTGCCTGGATAATTAAATGTGTCTAAAAGCTGGATGACCTACAAATAAACGCTTCTTTGCTCATACGCATAGAAATGTAATAATAACATGCAAAGTACACAATGAAAGTTGATGATTTCGACTTTACATTGGGGCAGGGATCAAACATACCCTGGCTGGTGGTGTAGAGGTCACCTGAGGGCAGCGGTGCGGACTTCACCGTGTGTGAGGATGATGAGGATAAGGAGGAAGAGTAGATGGAGAGCTCGGGCAGGCAGGGAGCCAATGAGCCCAGCACCAACACAAAACACAGCGCCACCACCTGGCCAGGAGGAGGAACCACACACACGGTGAGCACACCGCCCCACTGTAATCTACTTGCGCTACAGCTGTCAGAGCAGCGCTGACCTGCCTTTACATGCATAGGATCAAAGGACTAAACTAAACAGACAAGCCCCCGGTTTCACAGACAAGGCTTAAGCCTAGTACCAGGTTTGAGCAGTTTTAACTGAAAGCAACTTACACTGGCATATCTTAAAATTGTTTTGTCTCAAGATACACACCACTTATGTTTCTTTTCTAAGACCAGCACATTTATAAAAGCTACAATATATTAAAAAAATTCGCCGCTAGGGGTCGCTAACCTCTTACAATAACAAAGGCATAGGTTGATGACACATAAGCGGAATTATGGAACTTGTCGTAATGAGGATGGATGTAATAATGTTTATGGATGAGTGAATACATTGATGTTTTTAACATGACTGTGTATGAAGCAGGTCGTGATTACTAATAAGAGACAGTGGAGGCACGGACGTGGAGCTCTCGGCATCTCGAAAGCGCCACGCTGATATTGATCCTCGTTTTAGCTCTCCTTTTGTCCAAAATTCTGCTTGCCATGGTCCATAATGTTTGAACGAAACAACATCAGCGTGAGCGTGCTGCTAGATGTGACGCAGCTGTCCAAGTCTGTCGCCATGGTTACTATGGCAGTACGAGCGGAAACCAGGGATAACGTGGATATTACGTCATTGACAGGCAACAATGACCAGGGACGAGCCATTACTTAAAATGGGAATTTCTCTGAAATTAAAAATCTTTGGGAACTTTTGGGATATTGTAAGTGCATAACTGCAGGAAATATATCACACTGTGCAACTGATTTTTGGATATTTTATTACAAAAATCTTACATACTGTACCTTTAAATGTCCTAATTTAATTAATGCCTACTCCTGGCTTAATCTAAGCCTTGTCTGTGAAACCAGGCCATTTCATTTAGACTCTGGTTTGTTAGAGAGAAACACAAAGAAAATGTGTGTGTGAATACGAGTGTGTTGGAATAAATGCATGTGTTTGTACAGTATATGTGTGCATATATACCATGAGGCAGGTTCCGGTCTGCGTGGAGGCGATCTTGCAGGATCGAGGCACTTTCCCGCTCACTAGAGCCTGCAGTCTTTGTAGCTGTTGAAGTAGAGACCTATGGATGACAGAAACAACATCACAAAAGAAAAATGATTAGTAAAGTCTTCAGTTCCGGGTGTAGGCAGCATATTTGTCTGCAGGCTATGCTTGTTCTTCTCTGTGCCGTTTTGTAACAACAGCAGGATAAGCTCAGAGAGCGTTTGAGGATAATACAGCTCTTACTTGCCACATTGTTACATAAACTGAACTCCTCACCACTCACACAGTCTCTCACACACAAACGCACTCCAACTCCTCATCATCGCTTCTGTATGCGTGCAGTGGCTGTTAATTGATTTCCCCTTCAATTACCCCCTTCTTCAGCGGCCAATAAAACATACTCTTCCTCTTTTGCTCTCTTACACACTCTCTAATGTGACCCAAAACTTGCATAGTTACTATACTTATAGCCACAGAATCTGTATGATATAATGGCATACTACCCATACTATTTTGCAGTATGCACACCATAGGCACATTTTCCATCTGCACAGAATACCTGGATGACCTTGTACATTTACAGAAACGTTCAGGACACAAGTAGAGCACACTATGGCCTTCTATTTTCAGTGTAATGTTTGAACCAGAATTCAAATCAGAATCTTTTTAATGATCTATTTTTTGACTGGTTATACGATAACAAATGTATACAAAATTACATAAAAATGTATATTTATTAAATATACTTTATATTCTATTAAAATGATAACTAACCTGAGTTAAACAAGCAATGTAGTGAGGTAATATGACATGTACCTATGATATATATGTAGCTCTAGCACTAAGAACGACAAGATCATGGGTTTGATTACCAAGGAATGCATGCGTCTGATAAAATCTATACTTTCAATGCAATGTAAGTTGCCTTGGATAAAAGTGTCTGCCAAATACATAATTCTACATGTAAAACAATGTAGTTTACTACTGTTTGAATCGTTTATTGCATATTGTATCCCACATAATTGAATATTCTATAGCAGGCAGTATTGTATATTCAAAAACTAAATTCTCTTCTATTCTTAATTGTTTTTATTTCTTTTTAGTTTAATCTCTTATGTTTGGTATCTTATTTTCAATTAATTAATTATTTTAGCTTGTTTTTACTGTTTAAATAAAGCTTTACTCTATAAATATACATACACTATGTATACACTAGTATACACAAACACACATACACAATATTTCACATTATACTGTATATAAGAAGCAACCACTTGTGAGCCTGTGTCTGTGTATGTAATCTCAGCAGCAGACTTTCTCAGAAGGAATTATTTTGATGATACAAAAGGACATCGAGCTCCCTCTAGTGGAGTAACTAAGAAGCAACATCACATGATAGAGAGCTCCTCCAACACCAGAGAGAGCCATTGCAACATGTTTAAAAACAATAATAAAAGGCTACTTTAGTGTTTCATCATTTAACAGACTCTTTCATCCAAAACAGTACGTGGACATGGGGTTAAGTGCTTTTTCACTTGGCTACATCACCCCAAAACAACGCGACTAATATTAGTTTTCACAGAAACACATACAGAATCTGTCATGAGTGCTGTAGACTAGTCTAGCTTAGCAGTATGTTTTCAGTTGTGAGACGGGCTCAGACCGCCCTACTTACCAAGCAATAATCATTTCTAAGTTGATCACATAAACAGTGGTTTTCTTCAGATTAATATACAACCCACCCACTAACACACAAACACAAACTCCCCCCTGCTGTCTCTTTGAATTCTCGTAGATAACTCAGAAGGCTCTATCCTAATAAGAATCGGCGGAGAGCCAACACACACAGTCTCTTTATCCTGTAATGAGGGACAGGCAGGCACCGTGCTGTGTGCTACTTTAAGTGTGTTGTTAATAAGGAGCCTGAGCCAATCCTCGTTAAAAAGCATTACTATACACTTTCCATACACTTTTCAAAAGACTGGGGTTGGTAAGGTTTTTAAAATGTTTTTGATATTAGTCTCTTATGCTCATCAAGGCAGGATTTGTTTGATCAAAAATACAGTAAAAAGAGAAAGATTGTGAAATATTATTTCAATTTACATTCAAAATATTACATATTTTAAAATATATATATATATATATATATATAGTGCTTAGCATTAGTGAACACACCCAAGCTAAAGTTGACTAAAAAGAGGAATAAAAAAAATCATCTTTTGGAAATTGAAGGGGGGGGGGGATCCAACCTTTAAGGACACCAATTTTCTTTGTGAATAAATAATGTATCGTAAATAACTAAATGTTCTTCCTTAAAATACAGGGGGCATAAGTCAGTACACCCCTATGTTAAAATCCCATAGAGGCAGGCAGATTTTTATTTTTAAAGGCCAGTTATTTCATGGATCCAGGATACTAGGCTAAGCATGCTGATAAAGTACCCTTGGCCTTTGGAATTAAAATAGCCCCAAATCATCACATACCTTTCACCATAACAAGAGATTGGCATGGGGTACTTTTCATAAGATCATCTCTCAATGCAAATCAAACCAGCTATTAGGCTAACTGAAATAAAGCCATGCCAATCTCTAGGAATGTCTAGGGTGTCCTGACTTATGCCCCCTGTATTTTAAGGAAGAACATTTATTTATTTACGACACATTATTCATTCACAAAGAAAATTGGTGTCCTTAAAGGCTGGACTTTTCCTCATTTTTTTTAATTAAGGCATTAATTTCCAAAATATTTTTCCTCTTTTTAGTCAACTTTAGCATGAGTGTGTTCACTTATGCTAAGCACTGTATGTATTTGTGTGTTCCAAAGAAGAAAGTAAGCCATATAGGTTTGCAACAACATAAGGGTGAGTAAATGATGACTGATGGCTGAACTACCCCTTTAAGAGCTGTTGTCTTCAATAAGGTTTTACAGTTAATCCACAAAAGGCTGACTTTGATAACACCCAATCCCCCATGGTGCACCCTGTCGACAGTGCCTATGTTCTAACTAGGCCACCCAGGAGAGAATGAAAAGGTGCTGCTCTATACGTTCGGAAGGGGAGGTTAAGACCTGCGTGCATCTGGACTGACTTAACAACACCTGCTGACTGCAAAGAAACTGCTGCGTACACCTTCCACAAATACGGTTACAATTAAATTGATTAAAATTCACCTATTCATTATTCACTGTGATTAAACACAAGCACACATATAGTATCTCACCTGTTGGCATTCTCGAGTGTCTCAACTTTTTTCCAAAGTTCATTGTTCTCTGAAGTGTAGTTCTCCACTCTGAGGAGAAGAAAAAGTGTTCACAATGACAGATTGACACATACATAAATTGTTTCCATATGTTTGACCAGGAGCACGGTGGAAAAAAAACAGTGTATGTGTCCACTGTGAGTCCAGTCTCTCCAGCACATTATTCAAACCCTGAGAGCCTAACAGCAGCAGAAAAGGGAAAATGACTCATGCAAACATACACACACCCCAATGAGTGCATGGACTATCGCCATTGGCCGCATTCACACAACAAAAGCCATAAAACAGCGAGCAAGAAATAGAGTATTTTGCAGGGAGAGGGTGTGCTGGAGTGAGAGAGAAGAGAGGATTAAAGGAGACGAGGTCAACAAAGAGAAAGAGGGATGAAGGCATAGAGACAGTGGATGCTAGTGCTAGACAAACAATGCAAAAGGGGGAGAAAAGGAGAGCAGTCAGAAAGGGAGAGGGAATGGAAGAGGTAGAGAACAAAGCAATAAGAGGGAGAGATAATATAGAGGAATTACTTTTTCTCCAAACACTCAACGTATTCCTTCTTCTTCCTGCGGCTTTCCTGTGCAGAGATCTAAGACAAAAAAATGCACCTATTTAAGCATATATATATATATATATATATATATATATATATATATATGCACACAAATATCATATAAAATGAGAATCTGACTAAATTTATTCAATATTAATAGTATGTGATCATAAGTAATACCTTATTTTTTATTTTCCTGCGCACCCGTTTGAGGGCTTTCTCCTCGGTTTTGGTGAGCGGTAGTTTGTTGGGGACAGGATATCCCTCAGCGATCAAAGTCCTCTTCTCTTCCTCTGTCAGCATCAAAGGGCCTGATGTTCCTTGCAGCTTCTGCATTACAACACAAGTCATCGTTTTCACTCTGTATATATGTGCTTAAAATGCATGTGTATAAAAATTTGAATTGTATTTAATGAATGTGCTGTGTCACGTGCTGTGTCACATGCTGTGTTGAGTGTGACTCACATGCGGGGCGGTCAGGAGAGGGGACGAGGAGATGGCGGTGGAGGTTCGGACCTGTAGCCGGGCAGGGCTGGAGGGTGGCAGTGAATGTGGGCTCTGCAGGTGGCCAGGGCTTAATGGTGGCAGTGAATGTGGGCTCTGGGATCCATCGCTATCGCTGCCATGGCTGCTGGGAGGAGTGGGTGGCAAACGCAGATGTTCATCTGTTTGGGACACAGAGATAATCTTGAAGCACCTGAAACACCTGTGACTCATGCTAAACATACATGCCAACAAAACTGTCAGCGTTCAAATGGGCAGTGAATCTTTGAGCAAGGACAGGCCAAAGTGTGAAACTGAAATTCTGTCCATTCCTGTCATCAAGAAAAGCCAATAAAGTCTAATCCTTTCGGCATTTCGCTCAAAGCACATGCATGCACAATGATTCTAAGTGTGGTGGATGTTGGAGTCATCATGAGTTTTTGTCTGGCCCTGTCCCAGCATACACAGCACTGCTTTAATGCTGTTGTTTTTGGCAGAGCAGAATAAAAGAACACCATGCTGCCAGATAGACAGCGCACACACAACGCCTGCAGGTGTTACAGGTTGCTTGCCATTAGTAGATTTGTATTTAAATGGCGTACGGTATACTGAGGGGACAGGAGGATCTTGTTAAAATCTTATCGACCACAAACCTTTGAATGCTAGTGTACAATGCATGACAATATAAGAAACTATACCATGAGCAAATGCTTGTGTGCACAGTAAAACACACACACACAATAATATTCTAAATAAAACTACAGACATGCACCAACCTAAAAACAAAAAAATAGTAAATAAATAATTACATTTTACCACAGTATTCAAACAATACCAGGGTCTAAAATGCAACCGTCAGAGGTTACATCAGACCCTGTTTTCATCAATGGGCCATTCAGAAAGGGCTACATCTGAGATCTGAGAGATTGTCAAACACATGCAAAAGTTAAATAAAGAAACACTCACACCAAGCCTCATTTCCTCTGGAAAAGAAACACTCCATTAGAGTATTTATAACCCTGAATTGACCTTAGAGTGAGGGAGCAGAATAAAAGAGGGCTAATTTGGTTAGTGGAAGAACTGCACTGGCCATACGATATGTGGCAACTAAGTGCTATATGTTGAGTACATTAGCTTGTTGTTGTTGTTTACCTAAAGTAAAAGTCTACTGTGCATTCTTTTTAGCCTTTTATTTTGAGTACAGTCCCCAGCATAGGTTGCTTGTATGCTAGTGTCCCTACTAGGCTTCTTAACTAGCTAAATCAGCAAGCCTCCCTTGCTCAAACAGCCTCATCATAAAGACCATGCTGTTTGAGAGCAGGACTGAAGAGAGATTCCACACCCACCTGAAGGCACACTGAGGAACTGGTTCACCTCTCTGGGCTCTGCTTTGATGGCAGGAATTGAGTTTGAGCTCAGGCCTTTGGAACCCTAACAGCACAAGAAAACAGAAAAACAATAATTAATGTAAACATGGAGCCTAAATTTAATGCACTATTTAATGCACATCCCTGGTCTCAAACAATTCATCTGTGCATGTTTAGTCTTTAATACAAATTGTATCAACCTTAGTAGTTCCTCTCCTCTAAAATTACTTTCATTTGCTGCTGATAAATGCAAGTATCCTGTTTCATCCAGAAATACATCACATTCAATAAGTAAAATTCACACTGACTACGACATCAAACCACACAACAGATGCGTATACTATACACTTATGTATTTCTGATAGAAACATCCTGTCTACAGCAATATGTGGTACAAAGACATCATTCAACTTTATCTGAGAGTCTTTGATATCAGGCTGCAGGGGTCTGTAGTATTTGATGATATTTGATGGTACTGAACTGTTAAGGTACTGGACTATATGTGCTCCATGCTGGATGTCTGAGACAGTAAACACAGCTAAAGGCAGACTCAAACTGTTTACACTCACAGAGCAAAGGCTACCCGCCTGCAAACCACACACAGTCTGGCCAACGACCAACCATCATGCACAAAGAGAGGTGACATGAGCCTCAGATCAGAGGGGTTGCTGTACCCTTCACTTCTCTTCACGCCCCCCTCTCATTACAGTGGTCAGTGGGTGGTATTCTCAACAACTTAAACTGGTAAAGGCCTTTGAACAAAAATATTCGAATATATCTACTGTAAAATGTAATAAAATCGGCTAAAAAAATCTATAGGTTTCTATATTATGAATGTATCCTTATGTGTATTCAGAGATTGCACATTACAAACACAGAATCCCACGAGCACGAGTGCTGATTATATGGAATTAATATTCAGACAAACAGTGCAAATGTGATGTTGCCAGAACAGTTCAATAAACGAGCTGACATTGAGAAACATACATTTTAGACACAATATCGGCATTTACTTATCTGCTCTGCCAACAAATATAGATACAGACAAAGCCAAAGCCAAAATAATAATTTCCTCACCGGGCAACACAGCAGTGGTGTTTTGTCCCTTAATGTATCAGTGTTCTTAAATGAATCAGTGGAGTCAATGATTCAATGACTCACTCATAAGTGCCTATGCAAACATATTTCAAATAGCTATTAAAATGTACCTTCCTCCTCTTCTAGTCAAGCTTTATTAAAATTAAACTACAGCAAAATCAGGTCATATTCTGTTTTAGTTGGGCCAAGAACTTGGATTACTTCAACATTCCAAGGTAGCCTCAAAAAAGTTCCAATGTAGTGCCTGAGGATTATGTAATTTATGCAGTTCATGAATTATAGTTATTATGGTGCGCTGTTTCTTAATGCCATGTTATATATGGTTTTTGTTTATCTGGTGAGAGCTGCTAGGTCTCACTGTCTCCATGAGGACGCTCTCCAGTACAGCTGCACTGAAGGTCCAGCTGAACTCAATGGGAAGTCAGAACAGCTTTACGCCATGTGCTGCCCTTCTTAAATAAAGGACGTGTGCTTATATAACCCCATCCATCCAGAATATTATTTAATCTAGCCAAGTTATTCTTGACAGCACTTTGTTGCTGAAGGCAAAGACGGTTCAAGCCTTCATTCTGTGTGTTTGCTTATTTTGTTGACAGGTATCTTCACGCAGCACACAACCGCTGCAAACCAGCTCCCCGGAGAGGGCAGAGTTTGTGGGAGCCGGCGGAAAGTCTGGCCTGAGTTAGTGTCAAGTTAGGGAGAAGAGAGGAGTTCCGTGGCTCTGATGCTCATAGAGAGTCCGCTGCCAGATCCAAGAGGCCTCAGCAGCCACAAAGACCTAATCTACTCTCAACTCAACACTGATCCTGCTGGAGCAGATTCCCATGCTTCACTGAGTTCAACTCCTCACACACGCACTCATACTGCGAACATGTTCACTGGGCAGAGAACTGGAGCAAACTGCCAGCTGAGCAAAAGAGCACATGATGCATATGTGTGTGCGTGTGGTTTTCATTGTTACACTAACACAATGGTCCCTCTGGTGTACAGTGTGTGCAAGGTTCACCATCATCAGCTCAGTTTGATATCCACTCAAAAGTAACAATAACCTAACTAAAAACACAAGCTTTCAACCTAATGCCCTTTTTTTAAGAATAGTGGTATAATGGCCGTACACAGGGTTTTAAAAATATTAAGATGCAAAAACTGAGCTTGCTTGGATTTTGACTCCCCTGATTTATACATGTTAATTTTAAGATGTCTGTAGGGCAAAAATTGGATAACAAAGGCATTAAAACCCATGGCCATGAAAAATGTAAGCATTTGGGTTTGAAATGACAAAATTTGAACAGGTAAATGATAACAGAATGATAAAATAATTGTCTTTTTTAGGTGAATTATTGCTTTAAATTTTGAGCAGACCAGGCCTGGACATCAATATTGGATCAATATACAGACACTTATGGGTTTCTTATCAAAAAGAAAAAAAAAAGAAAAAAATTAAGTAGGAGATGAATAAAGAAAAATAGCTTAAAAAAACAGAGTATATTGTAAAGTTTTTATCAATTTTGAAATATTTTTTTATTGAAAGTCCTAACCATAACCTATAAACACACTTGTCAAAGCCACACATTTTACAATGTTCTAGTGTAGGTCTGAGGACAATTAATTAATTTACTGAAAGTATAACAAGAAAATGTAACCAAGTACAACCAAATCATTCACAGTATGCACACATTTATTCTTATGCATAATAGGCTGAAACCGTCTCTGGTTGAGTTGTTTGCATCCCCATATATTACTGTCTGTCTTTTAACAATTCATTCGTAACACAGCTGTCAAACATTAAATCTAAGTACTTTCTTATATTAACATATCACTCTTTGACCATTAAAACTGAAGCGTTGTGCTGGAAATCACGCTTGTGATTCTGTAAAAAGTAACGGTAATGCCTGCCTTCTTTGATCTGATTGGCCATCTTAGTGATTTTGACATTGCCAAGAACTGATCAGTTCATTAGAGAGAGTTGGCTATTTTGGCGGTGTACAATATCTTTGCAGCACCACAGTACAGTTATTATTAGGCAATTATTTAATGACTATTATTATACACCTCAGGAAAAAAAAAAAAAAACAGAGGTCAGGACCTTGGGGGCCTCAATGCTGGGTACAACCATGGTATTACGACCATGAGGAATCAGTGTTTTACAGTGTGAAACAGGGAGCTGTAATAACCTTCTCTTACCTTTTCCCCCGTGTGGTTCCTCTGTGGTGGAGGGGCAAGAGTGAGGGGGTGTGAGCAGGTGCTGGAGTTGGCCAGAGGGGGCGCTGTATCAGGGCAGCTCTCTGACATCAGGCTGGGCTCCTGCTTCACTAGAATGGCTGTGAGATCCTGACTGAACGACCACATCCCTTCTGAGTCTGTGGAGAGAAATAACATACTCAAACAAACAGAAAACAGATGAATGAGGTCTGTTAAAAACTAAAGGTTTTATTACATTTTTGTTGAAATGTAGAAATAGGAATGAATTGGGGGTTGAAATATGGAATGCCAATACTTAACTAAAGTCCCCCAAATGGACACAAAGATCACACAAGATGCTTCTGAAGTTAAAAAAAGGAAGTGCAACAGAATTAAACAGAATACTGGTTTCTCAAAGCACTGTTTTAACTTGACAGTTGGAGTGGTCTTAAAAAACGTGGCACTAATGGCAAGAGAAATTACACGACAGCTAAAGACATCCATAAAAAAAACACAGAAGTAATGCAAGAACAGCGGTCCCCAAGTAAGAAAAAATTGAATTGAAAAAATCCTGTTGACTGTGAGCCACTGATAATAAATTTATGTACAATGATATGAAAACAAACAACAAAACTATGTTTACTTTTATTTGTTACTGTATAACGTGCTTTAGATTATCCACATTGTCTTTGAATTATCTTCATTTGGAGGGTTTTTGTTTGCTTTAATTTTTCAGAGTACCAAAAAATGTACCCACGGACAGACAAGAAATAAATAAATAATTGAATGTATCACAATGTATAAGACATTATTTAGCAATATAATGAATCTGTGTGCTTTAAAAAAATTAAAATAGGGCCTTACAGGCAAATGTTATTTAAAATATCATGCAGGATTGTAACGTCATACAGCACATTGTAATCCAAGAGTTATATTTTCAGAAAAGTGACGGATTTCACACTCCAGACCCCATGAAGGGGGGTTCATATAGAGGCTGTTATGATGCAGGTGAGGAGGACAGACTCAGTTAATGACCGGAAGGTTAAAGCAAACTGGCTTCTCTTTATACTGTTAACACAAAAGCCTGGGGTGGGAGGGGGCAGGTGAGAGATTGGGGGCATGTAGGGTGGCTAGAGAACAGCTCTACATGTCTGGAAGCTTCAAAGGGGAGGAAAGCACTGCAAATGGAGGGAGCCCTCGTTATCACATCGCCCTCGGTAGCATTCGTGTGCAGGCTCCACTGCAGAATCGATAAAACATTATGCGGCCTTGTAAAAGAAGGATGGCAGGTTTTTCATGTTAGTCCTCTGTTAGGGAAAGCCATCAGCAGGAGTCTGATCACGACATGAGAGTAAAGCTCTTTAGGAGTTCTGCTGTTTGGTGGAGATAGCTGAATTTTATTCTTCATAGCTCTCTGTCTGTGGGGAACCTCTGTAAAAGCGCCCAAATCATCAGTTCAGTATGGCAGATTAGACCATAAGAGTCTGTTCTTCACCACGGTGCACTAAAGCAAACACACTCACAGAGTCTCTTTTGTGAATAAGGGATTAACATGATTAGACCAAATGTACAGTTTCTCAAAAATCTTTCAGAAGGGTCATCTCCGTCTCTTGCATCTACAGGGAACCTCTTATCCTTATCTGGTATCATCCTTATGCTGGTTGAACTAGTTAAGGTTCAACATACAACAATATATATAAACAATATATTTCAACCAAAATACAATATAACCATTTTAAATATTCAGATCCAAAAACTAAAGTCAGTAGCAATGATACGGACCTTCACTTCAGGTAAGTTTAGCACACACATTAAAAGTTTTCTTGCAGACGGAGTAAAGTAGTAATTCATCTTTTTAAAATGTCATGTAAACCCTTTTATTTGACTGAAATCATGCAAAGTCAGCAAAGTAAGACTATCAGAACTAGATAGCAGCGACAGCAGCTCAGTTTGTTCAGCATATAGGGTACAACGGGGGCTAAAGGCACACCCTTAGAAAAACCTGCTTTTCACTACTCTCATAGTGTATGATTGCAGAAAAAAATATATATATATATTGAACATTGATGGGGCAACAGATTTTGTGTGAAAAGAAATAAAAGTACAAAGTTTAAAAAGTGGCATAAAAGTGGCTTGTTTGTTTAAAAATCGTATAAATATATGAGGTGGGCACCCCGCACACGGGGTAAAAGGCTCACCAGCATGGGGAAAAAGGCACAAAGTATTTACACAAATACTTAAGCTAAAATAATACGCGGTGCCGTTGTCTTCATCCGCCCGCATGAGGAGAAGTGCTTGAGGAGAAATCTGTTCAATTTGACAAATTCTTTTTGACGTCTGAGTGAAAGGCATTAGGGGATGATCAAACAGAATACGTTTTTGTTTTTAAAAACACGAGACGCGCATACCGTAATTGTATCCAACTGCAGAGCCGCAGCGCTGATGAATGGAAAAGAAGGGTGGGTCTCGAGCGCGACACGTTGAAAAGCTGCGAAACCTGCCGCAATGGTCAAAGATGATCATCTAGCGCATATTTAAAAAGAAAAACTATTAAAAAGCTTACTGTAAACAGCGCTGAGTAATCACCTCATCTCCATAAGAACTTTATAATTGGCCCAAAGCAGACTTCTTACGTCAGCATGTTCTAAGTCTGACGTTGGTACGTGATCATAGTACCGTGAACATAGTAATGTTACACCTTCCCTTACTGGTAAATGGCCGGAACCAATTTACTGGGTTTTTTTTTTAAAGGTCCTGTTCACACATGATCTCTTACGGTAACTTACCAGTAAAGACTGTATGTGTGAAAGGGGCTATTGTGTCATGTATACTCAAACAAATAATTGGCATGAACAAAAGTTGTTTTATTTTTTACATGCAAATCTCCAAAGTCCCTCCTTATACTCTCCAGACGCTACTGGGTTCTGCCCATAGGGCACTGTAAGGCTTTGATGTCTCTCAGGACAGCAGGTATCATAGTGGGGCGACTCCAGGCCGGCAGAGACGGAAGAGCGATGCTCATTAGCGGGTTTAAATTTACTGCAAAGCAACAGGAGACAAAGTAGTGAACCAGTCAGTGCTTACTTTAACTGCCCTCTAAAGCCGCACACAGTCTTTATAGGGGCAGGTTTATGGGTCAGAGGGGATATCACATGATACTACAGAAACACCTGAACTCATTGTGGTCATCTAAACTCCCTACATGCAAAGATTTTACATATAGGCGAACAAGGTCAACAGCATGTCCTGGAAAAAGATGGAATAAGGATAATATACATTTGGCTGTATGGCTGAAATAAGTTCAAAATGTTTGACAGTTTACCTTAATTCCTCATGCATGTAAATTGTACAATTTAATTTATTGTCAAGTTAAATGATAAAATTGAGTTAATTCAGTTTAAACAATTATTTTTTGCATTTTTGCTGTTCTTTTTATAGAAACACTCTGTATCTATTCATTGTCAATGACAATCTTGTTCAAATATTTCTCTCTCTGCTTTTTTAACAAGTCAGACTCTGCTAATATGTAGGCTATGTTTTTTTTTTACAGTCTATGGGTTGTATAGTATAATAGCTGCTGTGATCTTAAAGTAACATGTTTGCATATTTTGTACATATATGTGTATATATATTCTGATGTATATATATATATGTATAGATGATGTATAGATGTATATATATTCTAAATATTCTAGAAGGCAGAGAGAAAGAAACAACAGCATGAATATGTTCAAAAAAGACCAAATTCATTTTGGATCCTCACAGCTAAATGCTAAATGGACTGAGAAATCCTGCAGCACCTTTTTGCTTCTTTAAAGCTTTGTTGATTTAAAGCCTGACTGGAAAGAAGCCCCAGTCTGCGCACACACTCTCACCACAAAGTCAACCTAAGTTCAGGATGATGCAACTCTCTGAGCCACCCCCACCAAATTCTCCATCTGAAGCTGGAAACCAGATCCCTTTTTATTTTATGGATGTCTACAAATCCTTGGCCTGATCATGGCGTGTGTGTGAGAAAGAGAGAGAGAGCGAGAGAGAGAGAAACAGACGGACAAACTGACAGAAAGAGTGACCGAGTGTGAGTGTTGGCTGTCTTCCTGGAATTCCCAGCTTCCAATGGTAGACTGAGCTCTTGGCTAGCGCTTTGTCAAGGAACCCTGTGCTGCACGGGTGCTCCAGGAGATAAGGAGGAGAGATGCAGAGAAAACACTTTATAGAAAAACGAATCTGCTGATAGATGATCTTTTGAACTATGTCGTTTATCAAGACTGCAAAATCTTCTCCAGATAATCTAGCATGGAGAGCTGATTTTCTGCGTGAATGATGACTAGAAAGAAGAAAGAATAGGGTTTGCTAAGCTGGTTGCTAACCTGCATCATCATCTGATTTGATGGGCATGGAGGGGCTCTGAGGGGCAGAGTCCCCGCTGAGAGAGTAGCTGTGTTCTGCTTGGATGTCGGGGTTTGGAGGGTCCAGATCCATATCTAACAATGGGTTCCTCTCCGCCAACAGATGATCATCAAAGAAACTGCTGAAAAGGTCATTGGAGAAGTCCTCCATCTGCTCGGAGAAGTGCTGAAGGGGAGAGACCACAAAAAAGAACGATACATTTTATGTGAAACAAAAAATGTATTAGTGATGGTTGAATCTTACTTTTTGTTATAATACATTTTGTTAATTTTAGATTGGGTATTTGTATGTGGCCTCAGGAAGACTAGTGAGCACTTTTTTATTCAGCAAGGGTGCAATAAACTGATCATAATTGTCAGTAAAGATATTTCTAATGTTAATAAAGATTTACAATTTAAATAAACGCTGTTCTTCTGAACTTTCTATCCATTTGTTCTATTCCACAAAAAAAATTAAGCAGCACAACTGTTTTCAACATTGATAACAATAAGACTTTTGAATCCTGTATGTTCTAATAGTGATGGAAGAACAAATAATAATTTGGCTGAATTCATCCCACATGATCAGCAAAGATCAACTCAAATAACAGCCGTCGTCACATTACCAATGGAAGAACGTTTGAGCGCGTCTCCGCACTGAGGGTATGCGAACATGTGTTTGCCGAGCGAGGGTGTGACACAGGTGTGAGAGGACCTGATCATGTTTACATCCTGGTGAACGGGGACAGGTGTGTGAATGGCACACCTGTAGGGCAGTGAGCATATAAACCAGACACTATCCACAGATCACACATACGCAACACATGCGAACATCCACACTCCCAGCACCTGTGCGAGTTCCCACACAAAGCCCTAACTCCTGCAAGACTTTATGAAGAGAAAACTGCATGGGTAAGCTCTGCTGTTATGGCTGTCCCCAGTCTACCAAACAGAGCCTCCAAAACAACAACCCTGAAAGAGAGAATGGAGTATTGTACATTTTTTAAAAATAAAGGTTCTTTATTGGCATTGATAGTTCCACGTAGAACCTTTAACGACCATTCTACAAAAGGTTCTTTATAGAGGAAAAAGGTTCTTTGTATTATTAAGATGAAAAAAAAAAGTTTTTTTTTGCTTGGGGAACCAAAAATGGTTCTTCTACTATGGCATTGCTGCAAAAAAGCTTTATTTGTATTGTAGTGTAGTTTGCGGTATTCTGGTTAAACTTTTTCATCACCATATGGACGCATAAGGAGAGGAAACAAACCCTGCAATGTCAGTTATCATATTGTTTGATGAATGACATCCTGGGAACACCCTGATTACAGAGTTCACGAATTGACGCAGCTCTCCTGCCGTCAGTGCTGAGCTAATAACTACAGTTGAGAATGACAGTAGAAACAGTCCCACCCTAAAACTTTGATGTTCTGCAAATGTCCCTGCTCCTGGGTGTGTGGGGCGGATACGTTTGCAGACTTGATTAATCCGAACTGAAAGTGCTATTTCACAACTGTGCATGAATGCAGGCTGCATATACTGTATGTTTTACGTTGCTTTAATAGTGCCTAAACAATTTGGTCAATTAATCTACTATCTACTACTAATTAATCTACTAATGCAAAATGCAAACATAATATGAAGGAGCTTTGGTAAAAACCTGCATTCATGTGTGCAACTTCTCTGTCTGTGTGGTCCTGTCTGTTATCGGAGCAGACAGTCAGAATACTTTTCTAATCGGCTTGATCTCTCTGTAGAGCACCCTCCTGTTATGACAAGTGTCAGTTAAGAGTTTCTTGTGGTGTCTGGTGTTCAGTTGGCCTTATAGGGGCCAACGGTAATGATGCAATGCTGGGGTGCTGATGCAAGAGTCCTGAAATTCCACATCTGGAAAGTTCCTCTGAGGAAGAATTCCAGAAGAACTTGGAAGAACTGGAAGAATGTGTCTCTGTCATTAGAGTCAGATTTAGGAAGAAATGACAATAAGTCATATCTCAACACTTTCAGGTCACCTCTCAACTTTATAAAGTAGAATGATGACATTAAGATAATGACATTGAATGCAGACTGGAGGAACATGCTACTTTAAAGAATAAAAAAAGTTTGCTATTTAAAGTGGCATTGGTATAATGCCAAAATAGATCAGTGGTCAGGTGGGTATACAAACAGCTTTATTGGATTAGATTGTCCAATCGAACAATAGACCTAACAGACCCTTCACATGTGTACCATAGTGGTCGAATAAGTTTTCTTTTCTTTTTATCGCTAAATGTTATGTAAGCTTTCTCAAAAGAAAAAAACAACAACACTAAATTACAAAAAAAACAAAACAATGATTTTTATCTATGCTGTAATGGGCACAACAAGGAAGAGAAAGTCGTATTTCTGCATTTTATATAAAGAAGGACTCCAACAGTAGAGCTTCAAAAGGTATTGAAGAGAATACAGAAAGTACATGCCATCAGGATATTTTTCATTTGAGAATCTTGAAAAAAATGGTAAAGCAAAGCAATAAATTACAATTTATAATATATTTAAATAGAAAACAGTTATTTTAAATTATAATACTTCACATTGTTTTTATATATCGTTTTGTTGATCAAACATCATCTATATAATATCAATAGCAACAATACCATCAGACTTTAAAAAAAAAAAAAAACCTATTGACCCCTTTTTTCATCAATACATGTTCTTTTCAATTCACTACTATAGCAAATACTGTCATTTAAAAAATGTCTGGTTTGTCACTTCGGCACTCCTCCAACGGGGGTGGAAAAGGAACCACAGCTGCAGCACTGCAAGAAATGTGTGTGCAGACAGAGCAATGCCCTATTTTTCCATCTGATCCATTTTCTTGAAGTAACGCTTGGGTCATGTCCGGGTCTAAGGGGGCTGGTAAACTGCACGCCTGCTCGACTCATCGCATTCCATTCCCTTATTCCAGACCTCCAGCTGCACTCCAGCCAATCGGATCTCAGTATGCAAATGAGGAGAAGGGAGCCTGTCATTTTGGAGCTGGAGTGCAGGGTGCACATGGAGCAGCTCGGTGTGCATGAAAATAACACATTAGTCTTTGAAAAAATAAATATGCTGATAAAAATCATTCAGCAGCAGTGGAATTTGGAATACAGCCAAACCCACAATGTTTTTGGGAATATGTGCCTCTCGCTGAGCAGAAGAGTTATTTCTGAGAACAATGAGTCACAGCGAGGAGATTCATTCTCAGAGAGGCACAAAAAAAAAAGAGCAAGGGGGAGAGGGGGAGAAGTTCTTGAACTGAAGATGGAGTTTGCAGAGGTTTAGTATTTACACTGTGTGATGCAATTAAAAATATGGTTCCCTCATGTGAAGCATGAATATCAGAGCTTCAGCCACAGCATGATCTGATCAGTTTTATATATTTACATTTCTAAATATTTAGAGCTTTCTCTTCCAAGAGGCATGCATGAACTATTTTAACTCATCTGCAGTGGATCTGACATTGTTTGACCTAAATTTAAGGACATTGATGTGTGAATGTGGGGTTAAGATGCATTTTTATAGTCATATTGTCTCCAAATCAGCACATCTGCTCTTTAAAGCCAGATCATATTCTCAAATTCAGATTCCAGCTGGCAGCTGTGAGAGATCAGAGATGGGTCAGGGCCTAGTCATGAACTAACGCTCATTATGATCCGCTCAGCATGCATGATGAGGCAGATGCGTGAGGGGGGGGGGGGGGAGGGGGTTGAGGGCGATCGAGGGAGCCAGGCCTCTGCAGGTGTTCACAGGTGAGGCCTGATTTAGATTACAGGCATAGCGTCAAGTTCACAGCTGCAGTCTGAGACTTCTGTAAGCTTGCCACCAGACACAGACACCACCGTCCGTCCCACCTCTCTAGAGATCAGGTCACACGGGTTTCTCACCAAAAGGTTTTCAAAGGAAGCTGGTTCTTGTGTGTACAACTCTTTCTGAATGCAGTACTGATAAAGACAGTTCAGTAGAGTTGAGACTGCGCGTGAGGTTTTATTGTAGTCCTTGCTCTCCTCCTGCTCCTTCACTCCCCCCTCTCTCTCTCTTTCCTTTTTTTCTTAGTCATTCTCTCACTTTCTTCTTCCTCCCATTCTAACTTTCCAAATACAAAAACGTTCTCTTTAGTCCCTTCCCCCTCTCGCTTTCCTCTGGTTTCTTAATTCCAGTTCCAGATTTTATTTTACGTTTCACTGTCAGCCACAGAGCAAGAGAACCATGACCACAGGGGGCAGTTGGGCTTCAGCCCCACCTCCAGACACGAGCAACTGAGGGCAACAAACCAGACAAGCTCTTCTAAAGGTGAAACGGCGGATGGCAGAGAGGTTGAGTATGAGAAAAATGTTGACAAATTAGAACTGCAACAGTGAGGCCAACTGGAACTTTCAGAGAAGAGGGTCGGAAAGGGAATGAGGACACAAGTGAACTAACGGGATATCCTAAGGAGCAAGGAATCCCCATAACCACCCTCTATTTTCTGCTGCTGTTGCACTTCGGGAGGGGAGGGGGTCTCCAGATGTGTTCCCCATCCCCCCTTCAAAGGGCTCCCTGCACTCTGTAATTTTGCCAGTCTAAATTGGCTCTCTCAAATGAGCCTGAGGCAAAACAGCCCTGGGCAGAGGAATATCCTGTATACAGACCAAAGAGCTGTGTAAGTCTAGTCTGTCCCTGTCTGACCACAGTGAGGAAAAGGAGAGGCTTTGTTTCATTCAAAATATATTCTATTTAATATATTATTAAGATGACTATTGAGAGTATAACTACAAGAAACTACTAAGTCAAATTTGTGAGACATAGTAACATTGAGAAACAAAAAGTCACAATTGTGAAATATAAAGTTTATAGAAATTTGCATTTGTGAGATATAGTCACATTTCCGAAAAATAACATTGCAGGTAGAAATTCTCAATTACTAGAAATTGAAAAATATAAAATCACAATAATAAGAAAGTGTCACAATTGGGAGATATTTAGTCATAGCTAAAAGAAATAGTCAAATTGTGAGATGTGAGTCACAATAATGAGAAACAAAGTAACAACTGTAAAAGATAAAGTTGCAATTAGGAGATATATAGTAAAATTAGTGAGACAGAATCACATTCTGAAATATAAAATCACAATAATGAGAAATAAAGTAACAAGTGTGAGATATTAAGACAACTACAAGAAATGTGAGTCACATTGTGAAATATAGACACAATAATGAGTGTCACAATGTGAAATAGAAAGTTGCAGAGAAATAAAAGTGCAGTTGAGAAATATAAGGCCGAAATGAGGAAGAGTAAAAACACAATTCAATTTTTTTTTACTCTGAAGCAGAAACGTGTTTTTTGGGAATTGTGATAGGAATTAAAAACATTATCCATTGCAGCCAGTTATAACTAAATACATGAACTCTCATTAGCATCTTTGTTAAACTGTCCATGGAATTAAAAGTCATTATGTAATTAACACAATCAGCTGTGTCTTTGATCCACGGTAAAGAGGGAGCCTGAGGAGACAATGGTGGAATTCTGATTTAGGGACCTCAAAGTAAGCTGACAACATGTTCCTGCAAACACTGACACCCGCCTGACATGTTTATTCAGAGCCTGAGGGGTGAGACAGAGCTAAGGGTGGGTACACAATACACATATGTTTCTGCAGGGTTCACTGGCTTAGAATGTGGCTAAGAATATGTCTTTCCACATGTGAAGAACAAGTTATACATGCTCTTACGAAAAGGTTAGAAGTCAAAAGACACACTAGGCACAAACCAAGAGTGCAGCTCTGGAAATTCTTTCTCATCTTACCCCAAAGGCTCTGCACCTCTGTAGCGTAATGTGTTCCAGCTCAGACTTTCCTGTTTGATCAAGCTTTTGGCAGTAATTCAGGCCAACATCTGACTGAGTCGCAATAACACTCTAATAGGATTTGACCAAAGCTAGACGAGTGTGCTAGATATAAATAAGACATTAACTTGACTTGCTTCTTACCACTGCTGGTCATTTTCTCAATGAAGGGGAAAAGATATTGGAATGTTCTGTCCATCATCGCAGCTCACAGTTTGCTTCTAACTCATCTGAGACAGAACACTCTTTGGAGGTTAAATGTAATATATTTGAAGGGTTCACTGAACAGAGCAGTTGGTGGACACCTCTACAACATCCACAGTTCTGTTCTCTACAGAACCCTCAGGAGAAAGACAGAGATAGTTAAAGAGAGAGAGAGAATGCCCTTGAGAGTAGGAGGAGTTCTGGCATGTCAGTGAAATTAAATATCAGCTGCGGAATTAAGAATAATTAATCTGAGGTATTTAGGAGTTCAACATGTGAGTCATTTTAAAAAGACATTTCAAAATGACATCTGACTGTTCTCCAACCACAGGCAGTTATGTCAATAAGCACTAAAATATGTCTAGAATGTGGGTCTTCAGACTTTTTCAGGCCAAAGACCCCATGACACATTATATTTGAATTTTACTTAATATGGTTTATTCTGAGAGATACAATGAAACATTTAAGTGAAACTTTACCTAATTCATTTAGAAGTTAATGTAACGTTGCATACTTTAACTGAAATACTGCAACAAAAATTAAATTGAAATGATATATATCTAGATGATATATTTAGACTTTTGCAATAACATGGCAGTTCCAGGAGTGAGAAAAGTCAGCGCCCACTACTATCTGTGAACAAATGCTTGTCTATAATATACTTTAGAACAACTATTCAGAGCATTTGGCAAATAAAAAAAAAAAAACGAAACGATCTGGTTTGACAGGACCAAAGTTAACACACCTTTAAGGCTCAATGCACTAACTGCTGATTTAGTATTTTGTGCGTGTGTGAATGTGTGCTCACGTAAGAACACACCTCAATGACCTCTATCCTATCTCTTTGTATCCATCATGTGAGTAGATTTATAACCCAAACCAAAGGTATGACAAAAGCAGCCATACTTAACCTTTCCTTACAAATACATAGTGACGAAATTACGTCAGTTGGGACTGATCGTCTAATTAATTTTCCTATGCATTACAGATAGGGATGTGCGTGAAAACTATTTGTGAGAAGATATAGAGTGAATGAATTTAGATAAGGTGATGGATTAGTTCTCTAGATTCACACAGATTGGAAAAACTTAATTTCAGGGGCAGTCTGGGAGATGTGGGATAAATCATGTGGCTGCTATGATGAATCAAACTCCAAGATCATAGAGTTAAACTTCTGTGGCTGTATCACACCCAGAGAGTGTTATAATTCCTTCGTTCTTTACAGTCTTCTTAATTGTAGCTTGCAGCCGTTGAGAGTTATGTTGAGAGTAACAGTTAAAGCTGTATCATCTTTATCTTTGTCCTATAGTCATTCTGAAGATTATGCAACCACTTACTTTCTTTCTCTTCCTTTATCTCTATTTCTTTTTTCTTATTTGGACGTGTTCCATCAGAAGCACCCAGTATATCTGAGAGGAGATTCTGAAGTGAAATTCCTCCACTCCTCCCATCCAGATACTCCTCACCTGCCCCTACTCCAAACCCACATCCTTCACCCCCAGACTCTTGCTAGTAGGTGTCCATCTAGAATTCATTATTTCAAGTCACATAGCAGTAAAAACAACATAGCTGGTCTTGGATGCCAACTGAGTTCCCTGTCTTCAAAGGATACACATGAAATGTATCAAATCGAATGCATCAGATATTACATTTATGGTGTACATGCTGCCAATCCTTTCAGGCTCAGCCTGTACAAGACAAGCTAGCCAAGCAGAAACAACCTTTAGGACAGGTGAGACCTGCCAAACCTGTAGATTTCATCTCCCGTCTTGTTCAATAGCGTTTAGACACAGGCTTCAAAAGAATGGTCTTGAGTCTGACTCATCTTTTTCTCTTCGCAACACGGAAAAAAGAGGGAAATCATCCGGCCACCCTTGCTATTCAGGTTTCTGTTTTTTCATCAAGTGTGGGAGGTGAATGAACAGGTAAAAGATTTCAGACTGGAAATGACTTTGTATCATATAATTTCCTCTCTGAATTTCCGTATGCATTCGCTCATATTCATGTGGTATGACATACGCCCATGCCAAAGATTAACCAACACTAAGAGTGAATTTCATTAACTATATTCATTCATTAACTTCATTAACTAATTCATTAACTATAAGTTTATTTCTTTATCTAGTTCTGTTGTTAAAATATCCGTGTCTTATTGCAGATTGTTTTGACTAGTGAGATCAAACACCTTTCATACAACCAGCAGATGTGCGTTAATCGCTTTTTGTCAGACTCGTATTTCCAGATTAATAAATGTCTTCACTTATTAGTGTGAAAAAGACAGATCAGAGCCCCCTATTCATGAGATTAACACTGAATCAATCCCTGTCACCGGAGCCATTCTCAGATTATAAATATGGGCAAAAAAACAGCAGTATAAACACAACAATATAAATCCACAGACAGAGACACATCAGCTCCCTTTGCATTACAGAAGACAGCAGATATATAATATAAAGTCATTTAAATAATTAAAGCCTGAGGTTTTTCTGTGCTGTTGTGGTTCACAGATCCTCTCTGTGATCTTAGCTTTAACACACAGTAGAGTGAGACATGCTGATTTCCACCTTTCAGCACAAACCATGCAATTTCGCTAAAGACGTGATTTAAACGTCCAGGCGTGCACACACACACACGCGTTTTACTATCATTGTAAGGAGTTTCCATTGTCGTCTATTTTTTATTATGTGCTAGTAATATTTTCTTTCCGCTATTCAAGACAACTCATATATATTTGCATTTTTACATTTTCATTAAAGCATTATTTAGCATGCTAGAGGAATAGGTCACACAAAAACTCAAATTCTGTCATAATTCACACTGCTAATCTGTCTGTTGTTCCAAACTCAAATGACTTCTATTGTTTCATTGAATACTAAATTAAGCCTCCAACTCAAAAAGGATGCAAAAGGACCATAAAATATCTTAAATGTGGCTCATTAAAATTAGTGTACTATATACCAAGTCTTCTGAAGTCATGCGATAGCTTTGTGTGAGATAGAAAACAAATTAAATTCAAATCTTGACATATGCACTAGATCTCCTTAGTGTTCACAAGAGAAGTAGAAATGAACAAACCATTATTTTGTGTCAGATCTTTTCAATTAATTGGTTCATCCAGTTCACAACTGCATAAATCATCACTGGAGGGGACAATTGTTAATGAATAATGAATTAATTGTCTGTCTGTTTGTTACACATGACTTCAGTATTTTTTTATATAGTGTATGACTTGTATGAACCCCTTTTATAATACTTATTTCTCCCGTTTTGAAGATTGAAAGCTTCAGACATATTTATTGCACTGTTCTAAAGAAAGTCATTCTAGTTTGCAGAAACATAAAGGCAGGTCAATTATTATAATTTTTTTGGTAAACTATCACCCTTGGATGGCCCCCACTGTGTAAGTAATTTCAGGTTTTACAAATCTTATAGTGGGGATATTTGGTCCCCCCTCCCCCTCCCCCTCCCCCACACACATACAAATTCATACTGTGGAGGAATTCCAGGTTATAAATATCTCAGTTCAACAGTGTAGGAACAACTCACTAAAATTTATAAATATAATGGCAAAATGAAGGAACAAAAACACGCATGATTCAGAAACCAGTTTGTGTAACCCAGGAGCAGGGAGAGCAGCTTCCTCTCCGGGGGCACAAGGCAGTCATTCAGTGAGCCTTCAAGGGCCAGTCTCTCTCTCTCTCTCTCTCTCTCTCTCACACACACACACACACACACACACACACCAAGGAGTAGAGTGGGGGACCATGGAGGGTCTGGAGAGGTCTTTCACAGACGTTTATTCACACATCCACACAGGGGCACAGTGGCATGCATACGCTCATGCACACATACACAGACAGCTATCAGGAGCTGTGAATGATCCTTCTTCTCTCACAAGCCTCTCTTTCTTTTCTCTGTCATCACTCTCCACTCAATCAGGTCCTTACAGCGCAAACTGGAGCACAGCTGTTACTCAATGAGGGACATCTGGATTGAATACTACCCATTAAACACCCTCAACAACCAACAGACCAGTAGAAAAGAAAAAAAACAGACAAACAAGCACTTAAGTAAAATCTTCATTAAAAACTGTAACACACAAATCCTTTTAAGACAAGACAGGTTTTCAGAGATTAGGTGTATCGATCGATCTATCTATCCGTCCTTCTGTTGATCTATAAGTCAATTTTGTCCATACTATTGAAGTCAATGGTCACCAAAACGGTTTGATTACAAACTTTCTTCAAAATATCCTTTTTTTGTTCCGCAGAGAAAAGAATGTCATACAGGTTTGAAACGGAATGAGGGTGAGCAACTGGTGACAGAATTTTCATTTTTTTGTGAATTATTCTTTTAAAATGGTTTTAGATTAAACTTGTCAAACCACAGGACACCATGTCAGCTACTGCATGTCATACCACTGCATCCACTTTATGGAGTTATGATACATTATATAATTTATCATTTATGCCAACCACTTTGTATTACAGAAAACAGCATTTAGGCTCAGCTCATAAGAGGCTGCAGTATACATCTCCTGTCTGTACATCCCAAAGAGATCCTAAGATGATGCTGCAGCTTCCCTTTTAATATAAAGGTCAAAACTGTTCCATCTCATCTGAGCCTCATAATAGTGACATTTGTGATTTGTTTCCCTCTCTGTCTCTGTATCTTTCCCTCTCCTTCTGTCTCTCTGGGAAGGGATTAAAAGGACCTCAAAATGAATGTGCTCGGTCCTGTATTATCTACAGAAGTGTCCTTTACCCACTCTCATCCTTCGAAACCCATATGACTTTCTTTCTTCCATGGAACACATTAGGAATAATGCACTGGTTGCTCTTTTCCATGGATTAAATGGGGACCGGATCAGTCTTTGGCTCAAGGATTCTTGTTATATAATGTATGAGCCAGATAGACCACTTTGATAATACTTTATATTTCCAATACATTGATCGACAATTTTCATTTTGGACCTCGACAGCCCAGGTCGTAATTCACTTTCAATTGGACTATATCAAAATAAGTGGCTACGATATTCTCAAAATAATTTACCATTAATGTTCCATGGAAAAAGTTTTTTGTTGTGTAGTTTGTAACCTCAGATACATCCTTTAGATACAATAGGTTTTACACTATTACTTTACTGTACCGGGTAGTCCCGTCAGTTGTGCTTCTGATCTCCTAAGTAGGCTAAAAGCAAAAATTCACCGGCTGTAGCGAGAAACAGGATGAAGCGATCCGTGGGTGTGATTTGATTAAACAGCATAAAACGGTGTATGGGCGTGGTTTGAATAAATACAACTTGAGACCTCCCCCCGCTACCCAAAGGTCCGGTTGAAGTTGGAAAGTGACCCTTTCTGTCTGCAGCTGGGCAAACTTCACAGCTTGAGAACTCCTGCTCTTGTTTATGTTTAATTTACAGCACAACATCCCAGACATGTGTGACAAATAAACACACTTAGGCTAATATGCTATAGCCTATATATATATATATATATATATATATATATATATATATATATATATATATATATATATACTGCTGATGTAAAGAATCATGTAAAAGGCCTATAAGCATGAGCATATTTTAGCTATCTTATCTAATGATAATTATTATGAGAAAATAGGTTATATCAAATTATGAGGGTATAGGAAAATAGGCTATTATTAAAAATGATACATTCATAAGTTAAAACAGATGCTGCATTTCCCCCTCTCTGCTGCTGTTTATGATGAAAGATGCGGAGGTTTGACTTACCACGTTGGATAAGAAATCGCTCTCATTCAGATCCTCTAGGTCCAACAGGTTGGAATTGGGAAAAAGTTTGTCCGACGCGAAGTTGTCCAATATGGTGTCCATATCGGCTGTGATTTTTTTTAAATGCCTTGGAAAAGAATCTTAAAGGTGAGATTGGTTGCAAAATTGTTCAAATCCAATTCAAAAATTGCTATCAGTAAAATATGTTGCTTAAGCGACGTGCGCTCGTCTGCACTGTCAAGACGCCTTCATCCACTGAGCGTCTAGTCTGCCCATTTACACTTCTCTGGAAGTGTCGGATAAATTGGACGTGATTAAAGCGAAGTGGCCGTGTGTGGCTCTTCCAACTCTGTATCATTCATCTGTGTTGAGTCTCTGACTCTCAGGGGTAACTAGACTGATGCATATTTTATGTTGTCCCCGCCCTACTCTCGCTCTTTGCGCCCAACGGTAACACCCACCTTTCACTTCGTTTAAAGCGACAGCGCATTGATTTTCGAGCGCTTCAGCCATTGACGCACACGAAAGACTGAATACATTACAGCATATCCTTAGCTGTCCATTACCCAAACCTGAATTTTCACTTTCAAAACTAATAGTAAAATGTTTTCATGACCTAACAATACCTAAAAAAATCCTTACAGATAAAAAAGAAACTAATTTAGTCATGTTGAATTCATGCAAGACTCTTGTCAGGTAGAGATTAAAATGGATAAACTCTGAGTTGATTACAGAAAGCAAAAATATGAATTTAACAATGCAAGAGGACACATGGAAATATATCTAATAACTTAATAGGTCTTTCTTTATTTGTTAAATTCTTTAATCTTCAGTAAATATACTGTCTGGACAATAACAGCCTCATATGTGAACTAGCCTATTAGATCATTTTAATAACTAGAGATGAAATTTAGCAACTGACATTAAAACCAAATCCTATAAAATACAGGTAAAAAGAGAGCTATATGACCCATAGATCGTGTGACGTCCTCTGTCTGGTTATCTCTGGTAGGCTATAGGATTGTAAAGTACAGAGGGTTTGTTTATAAAATTAGAACCATTAAGGCAGTTAGTATTGACCAGGCACCGATAATCTTCAGTGCATTCTTCACTCAACCTTTTTTTTTCTCATTGTGAATAACAAATTATCTCTGTCTGATTGGATAACTTTCCAGTTATGTATACTGCAATACATCAATTCACTAGGGGATGGATAAGACATGTACATGAGTGGAAGATGATGAAGATGATTCAGTGTCTGATTACATATTGATTCCAGGGAATTATTTCACTAAATTGGCTGCTTGCTCTTCTCTCTCCGATTATTTACTCGTGTCTATGGAGTGCTAAGAGTCGATTCAAGTGATGAGAAATTATTTCAGATCAAGAGTGCTGGGTTCACACAAGAGTTTATAAGGATGAAACCTAACACTGAGAAATTCTTTCCTCCTTGGCAGAGCTCTCTCACCAGTAACTTTACCTCAGGTACTGTTACAGCTCTCTTTCCTGCTTTTTCACCGACTTTCTCTTTCTCTCCAGTTGCCCTAGTTTTATAGAAACCTGCTCTTCAATAATGGAATTTCTTTTTCCAGTGAAAGGTGTCATTTTTCAATTCAAGTCCTACCTTCTACAGATTACATATGATTACAAAATGATTTTGTGTTATGTAACTCTAGTTGTTTTTCAAACAAATGAAGGTGGAGATATCAATGATTATTATGAATGGTTGTTATGGTTGATTTTACATGTGAACCTCACGTACCATGTTGAGGTTAACTTCAAGGATACAATGGTGATAAGGTTCTCTCAGCAAGTATGTAATTTACAGGTTTCCCTTAGCTAGGATTGTCATTTTCATTACAGTCCAGTGGCTTACAAATTATGTTGGTGGCAGTAAAAAGAAAAATGACTGTGAATTATCAAAGATGCATATAAGTTAGAAATCAGGATAATATGTGACAGTCAGCTAAGACATAAAATGTCATCAATAATATATGACACAAACAGACAATGTTACTGACCCTACTCAGTCAACTGACTGATCCATCAACATCGTGGTCCATATGACTAAAATCTCCTGACTGATACCAAACACACTCATCAATACTGTTTTGGTCATTTTGAAAAGTATTCAGAAGGAAGTTACTCTATATCGTGATTCACACACAAATCTCAGTGAAAGAGTCCCACATGTGATCACGGACCAAAAACCTACCACACTGTGGAAATAGGATAATCCTCTAAACGTGCATGTGATGCAGGTGAAACAGTGACATTTTGAGCTAAACTGCATCCTCTTATTTCCACAGATTAAGAATCTCTCTGACGTCAAACAGCCTGTAAACACTGGAGAGTTCGCTCTCTCTCTTTGTAGTTGTCGTGGTAACCCTCACACCTGGTCAGCTCTCCTGTCCGTGTGGTTTTTATGGTCATGTGAAGCTTCCGTCCTCCCCTCCTGTGCAATAAACACACACACACACACACACACACACACACACACACACACACACACACACACACACACACACACACACACACACACACACACACACACACACACACATCCCAATAAACAGTATGTGGAAGGTGACATGCTGGAAAAACACCATAAAGCAAAGCAACCATGAGGTTTCACTTTATTTACTGCCCTGTGTCTCCACATGGTCTGCAAATTCCAACCCCCATCCTCATCCCCACATGCCTCTCTGATCAGCAGCTTTTCAGTCATGCTGTGATACTCGCTGTATAGAATACTATTAAATATACTGTGAAATATTGAACATGTTCAACTGGCCAAAACAAGCAGACCAATGGCAACAAACGCTGACAGGGTTAACACATTGATCCGACTAAACCTGACGAATGGAACGTGTCTGTTGTAGTTTGAGTCTGTCGGTGCAGTTTGTACTAGCCTTAAGAGTTTCACTTCTTTTCAATTTTCACTAGTTTAAAAGTGTATATTTTTTTAGTTAAAAAACTTCTCATTATCTCAGCTGAAAAGGATAGTTTACTCAAATATGAGAAATCAGTGATTTACTCACCCTTTCATTCCAAGCCTCTTCCTCAGTGGAACACAAAACAAGATTTTTTTTTAAAATGTATTTTCAACAAAATATATTTTTAAAATAAGTAACAATTTCCCATATTGACTGATACGTCTCCTGTCCCCAAGAGAAATTGGGAATAAGTGCAGAGGCGTTCTCCAGAGAGTGATAATTGTAGGACAGTTATGTGACAGAGACACCTGTGAATAAGAGAAAATATAAGGAGGAAGAGAAATCAAGAATGAATAGTAAAACAGAATAAAAAAGCTTATTTTTCTCTTCTCAGAAAGAAATATAGGGTACAATAGTCTAAAAAATATCCTTTCTATAAGCAGTATACTCAAACAAAAACATAAATATTCTTGTAACAAAAAAGAAGCAGATTGGTTTATAATACAAGCATCATTGTTCTGGTTTAGCTAATCTAGTTCAAATGAGTTAAATTTCATGATGTCTGCAGCACAACCGAGAGACACTGGTGAATGTCAGGGACAGGAAATAAAGGTGAACACTCAATGCATAATCCAATCAGATATTGTTGTCTCTTAATTAACCAATTAGATGACTAATATGCTCACTGCTCCGCTAATGCTAACGTAGCAGAGGAGTAAGGTTATGGTTGTGCGCTGTTTGCAGGTCTGTGAGGGCATGTGCTGATGAAAGGACTTGAGAGTACAATACGTCTGACAGTGGCATCAGCGTCTCTGCTCTCCGTTCCCACAGCTTAATCTTATTCATTCATTATCTTCCTTTCCTCTGTTCTTTATATTTCTCACTAATCACGCACCGCCATTTACGCTCACACGCACTGCTATCCAGAGGGCACGGGTGACACTGCAAAGCACACCGCAGAAAGAACGAAGCAGAGATGATCATCCCTTTTTCAAAGCACAGTTGAGTCGTCGCCCAATAATTACAGCCTACAGTGTACACTCTTGAGTGGCATGTGATTATAGCATTACTCTCTGTGTCTGTCTGAGTTATGAGTGAGGGCCAGCACTCTTTGCACCTGTATCTCCCTGTACACTGTCACTTAGATACAACAGAATATTCGAGATCACCTGTCAGGTGGGCAGTAAATCAGACAGGATTCAAATGAGGCTTCCAAAGCTTCCCAGGATGATTCTTATGTGGACAACATGCACAATTAATATATCGGCACACCACAGCAACCATATTTTGGACACTTAGCCTAGACCAAAGACAAAAGCACAAGCGATTAAAGTCATAATCATTCAGCCCTCTAACACAGAGGTTTTCAAACTGGCGCTTGATAAGTTGTCAATTTAATATAAATAAATATTAGAATATTTAATAATTTAATAACAATAAGTCTTCTTTAGAAGACCACTCTTAACATTTCTCTTATATGTATAAATATATCCTGTATATAACTGGCCAGGGTTGGAAATAACGGGGACAAAAGTAGCACCAAAATAAATATAAATGCCCCCCACACTTTTTTTACAAATATCAGAAGTATGATTGCAAATGTGACAATTATTTACACAACAATTTAATAAACAAGAAGTCATTATTAAGCACTTACATTTTAGACACAATATTTTCTGTTGTCGATCTATTATTAAACTAAACTAATGGAAATATCTGCAAAATACCTCTCACAGACGTGTTTCTTGAACGAATGAAACTGCATTTTTGAACAAATTGATTGAGCGAATGATTCAATGAGCCATTTAAAAAAGACAGTCGCATGGTTTGTTCTTAAATGAATCAGCATTTTGAAGTAGTCTGCTGAATTAATGATTCAATCAATCAATCATTAAGACTTTTAGTTTCCTATTTTAAGTATAAAATTATTTCTGTATTTTAAATGTTATATTTAAAATCACATAGAATTATTTTTGCTATTGTAATTGCAGTCTAAATGCATTTGCCACTTCAGAGCTGCATTTAACAGTCTGTGTAAATGCACCTAAATACAACTTCTGTGCCAACTAGGCAGTGCAAAGTCTGCAAACATGGCTTTTGTTGATACTGATTTCATGTAATTGTTAACAACAACAACCTGTAGAATCTTATTATTCTAATTTAAATTATTAATCACATTTATGAATCCATTAACATTATTTTAGGAAGGGGGTCTCAAAGCTCCTGGTCTGCCGATCAGAGGGTTGACACTATGCTGCTCAAAGTTCAGTTCATATATGTATTTCTCTTACACAAATTTCAGGTTTGCACCTTAAATAACAGACGTGCAAATCTTTCACACCCTCAAATCAAACATCTGAATGCCCCAGTGTTCAAATAAACAGAGTAAAATCCTCTTTCAATCTCTCAATTCTTTACTGTATGTAACATCATAGCCACAGGTGAAGGAGTTTCCATACCCACTGAAACCAGATAACTGAGCCTGGGTCCTGAAGACAGGAAGGTCAGGACACACAATCAGTGAGCAGCCTCCGAGGACAATCCTTCTGTACTGCCTATATCACAGCTCTGGGCCCTCTGACAAAGCAGGCCTGTGAAACCCAGCCTTTCTTGCTGAAACAAGCAGGGCTGATAGCCATCAATGTAGTTCAATATTTCAGTGAGTGGGGTGTGAGAGGGTCATTGAAAGAGAAAAGAAGAAATGTCCTACAACAGCCAGGGCAGGTGTGGCTTAGATCAGAACAATCAACAAATATTCAAGTTTCACAAAATTGTATAAACAGTATAAACCCTCAGTACATTTCAAACAATCTGTATCAGACAAAGCAATAGTGACATAGTAAAAACACTGTTGCTCAAAATTGTGTGTTGCAACTAGGTTGGGCGTTATGGCAAAAATATCATATCACGATTCACGATTTTATCACAATTCTTTTTCATGTTGGTTTTACTATTTTGCAAGTGACTGAGCATAACAGCCAACCTAATGTCCCTATTTTAAAAACAAAGCCTTAGGTAACAAAATATAAAATAAAAAAAGAATGGCAGACATTTAGGACAAAATGGCGAAGATAAAAGTCTTTGTCATTATTTGCTTTGTTATTAAAAAATAAAAGCAAAGATACATATTACACATACACAACTTAATATACAAATGAAATAAACAGTGCTTTATTTTTTCAGCTACAGGTGTATTTAACAGCATTCAAGAAAGTAATTAAATGAACAAATATTAAAATAAAACACTTCATAGACTTCACTGTATAAATTATGCATTGATTCTTATTAAAGCTACTATTAAATTTCTCAGTCAAGAGTGAGTGATTTATGTTTTGTTGTTTTATTAACATGAAAGGGGTAGTTCCCCCCAAATTTTTAATTATACGCTCTCTTAAGTAGTTTTAAACCCGAATAAGTTTCTTTCTTCTGTTGGAAATAAGTTATTTTGAAGAATGTGGGTAACCACACAGTTTCTGGTCCCTAGTGACTTCCATTGTATATTTCAATGATTTCAAGTCAATGGGGACACGCAGCTGTTTGGTTACACATATTCCTCAAAATATCTTCTTTTGTGTTCAGCACAAGAAAGAAATGAATACAGGTTTGGAACAACATTAGAGTGAGTAAATAATGACAGAATATTTATTTTTAGGTGAACTATCTTTTTAAGGACAAGCGGCAACATGTTTAGCCTACTATAGGCTTCTGTCACTTTAAGACCAGCACGCGACACAGAGGTTCTAAACCTGCGTGAAGTTGGCCCGAAGTAGACGATTACGTCACCAGCCCCCCCCCCCCCCCCCCCCCACATGCTCCAAATTCACCCAAAATAGTCTCGTTCGTTTGTGCTCCGTTTGTGCTGTAAAAAGTTTTGTTTGAGATGCTTCGGTTTTTTAGATATTAAAATAATATTAGGTGGTCATTCTGAGGTCACTCATCCCCCCCACATGCTCCAAATTCACCCAAAATAGGCTCGTTCGTTTGTGCTGGTTTGTGCCGGTAAAATTTTCGTTTGTTCTGTGTCGGGTTTTAAAATATCAGAAATTGAATTATAGACGATGACGTTATGTTATAAACAAAACACAACATACAGTAAGTAAAAACACTAACCTTGAAGTTTGTGTTGCATCCACATCCTGTATCCAAAGTGTTCGTTAAAAGTTGAAAACGCACAGGATAACATAACCTAAGTGAATATTGTGATTTGGTTTGCCGATTCTTTAGGTCTTACCTTGTTACTTTAACTAGCCTACTGTTAAAAAAAAAGTGGGCTGGTGCACCGTCTATAATTGTCTCTCATTCAGTGTCTCGCCCATTCAGTTGTGCACAAACGAAGCACAAACGAACGAGACTATTTTGGGTGAATTTGGAGCATGTGTGTGTGTGTGTGTGTGTGGGGGGGGGGGGGGGTGACGTCATCAACAATAATTGAATGTCTAATATTTAAAAACCCGACACAGCACAAACGAAAATTTTACCGGCACAAACCAGCACAAACGAAGCACAAACGAACGAGACTATTTTGGGTGAATTTGGAGCATGGGGGGGGGGGGGGGGGGGCTGAGTGACCTCAGAATGACCACCTAATATTATTTTAATATCTAAAAAACCGAGGCAGCTCAAACGAAACGTTTTACAGCACAAACCAGCACAAACGGAGCACAAACGAACGAGACTATTTTGGGTGAATTTGGAGCATGTGGGGGGGCTGGTGACGTAATCGTCTATAATTCAATTTCCGAAATTTTAAAACCCAACGCAGCACAAACGAAAATTTTACCGGCACAAACCAGCACAAACGAAGCACACACGAACGAGCCTATTTTGGGTGAATTTGGATCATGTGGGGGGGCTAAGTGACCTCAGAATGACCTAAAAATATTCTTTTAATATTTAAAAAACTGAAACAGCACAAACGAAACTTTTTACAGCACAAACCAGCACAAACCGAGCACAAACATTGAGCATAGTTTGACGACGTTTTGCGTTGGGTGGGGGGGGCCTTATACACGAATATGATGCGCACCAGATTTTCTCTCAAATGTTTGCTTTCACTTTAGACATAACCAACTGTGAAAATAAACGTAAATTTACTATGTAAATCTTGTGTGTGTTTGACAATATTAGCACAACAAGACTCGAAAGATAATTTAGTCCAGTAACCAGGCGCAGTTTGACAGACTTTTAGCCTGTGCGCTATGGGTGTACGCGCTCAGAAAAGCGCATGTTAGAACAGCGCATTAGAACGCAATGAAATGTTTAAACAGCAAGGCTTTAAAGCAAATGCAAATAATGAACTTTTGTGAATTGTAGTGTCCCGTGAGTGTAACTACCTCTGCGTTAACGTTATGTGAATGTACGTCGCATTGATGAGACGGAGGCACCAGAACTGCAAGTGATAGAATGAACTGTAGCACGATACTACGATATTTCTTCAAAAGCAGATCGTGGAGACATTTCAATCGTGGACAAAAAAAAGAGTGATATCGCACACCCCTAGTTGCAACATTATTGTAGTAACCAATGTAGTCGGCACTGCATCATCTTTTATGTTTTATGTCTCAGGGAAAAGCCTGCATATAACTGTGTATTGGACTGTAATCCAGTCCAGTCCCTTGGGGTAGTTTTTGTTTTAATTTTATATTTAACCCTGAAGGAACTTACTTCAGCTGGACTATGCCACTATTTTCTTCTAGATCTGCTGTACAGCCAAAACAAACTCTGTAAGACTTTGTTGCATTATTTTCCTGTTATCACTTTAAAGCTGCTTTGAAACAATCTCTATTGTAAAAAGCACTATATAAATAAAGGTGACTTAACTTGACTTGTTGTTTTTTTTGGTATGCCTTGGATGGGAATTGTAAAATGAGGAATATTGTGACGTGTACTGTACTAGACCTAGTTCCCTGAGATGCTTCCTCATGGAGTCGACGCTATAGGGGATGCCTTCTGCCTGTCTGAAGTGTCATAGGCCGGTGTCATTGGCCGACGACAGTCCATGACGTCACAAGCAGAGCACCTGTGAGTGTAAAAGGCCACCTGAAATCCAAGTCATCAGACGCAGTGTCTCGTTCTCCTTCTCAGGGAACCAAGTTGCATACACAACCTAGACATTCCACTTTGAAGTGGAACTTTGATACTGTATGGAGTTTATGCTATGGGTGACCAATAACTACTATGCCATGCTGAAGGGGTGTCTACCTCTCTAAGCTGTGAAAATACACAAACATAATAGGCATAGCATAAATTGACTCTACGGATTACTTAAGTGGAGTCAGACCACGTCAACCCCAAGGCTGCATCCAAAATGACTCATTTAGACTTTATAGAGGCACCATTCCCTATTCCTTAATACCAAGAGAATATCCCCAAACATCTATGTTCTATAACAAGGTAAGTCCCAACCTTTAAAACTTTCCTCACTCCCTTGCTGGACAGGCATCAGGAAAAATGGATCCTGCTATGTCAACATCTTGACAAAAGCTTTTAGGGAGTAGCCTATCAAAATGAGTATATCAACTATGACCAATTTGATATTACCACTAGTTCCAGGGGGGAAATGCAGTCCATAACTTCATCAGAAGGGATGCAAAACATGAGAGAGGCATGATGTAATTGCCAAAACTCTAGCCATCAGAAAATTAACATCCCAGAGCAACCGCAGGGGAGCTTCAGCTCTACTTAAATACCCTAGAGCAATTAGGGGAGAACGCTCATGCCATGCTTGAGCAAAGGTACATCTCTAGGATCCAGTATGGAAAGACTCAATTCATGTATCATACAAGAGATATCTTTCACAGCACCAAACCAAAGCATAAAACCCTACTTCAAGGCCCAACAATAGTTGGGGAGGGAGGCAAACTAAACAGGTGAATACAAATTACCTACCATATTTCAGTTCACCCTGACTCAACACAGGGTTTGGTAAGCAGTTTACCAACCAAAGCATGCAAGGAGCTAAAAGAAAACCTTAGTAATTAGCCCTTCAGACTGCAATCTTCGATGTTGCTGCTTCTCCAAGGAGGAGCCTACACCCTTTATAAAGTGAGGCAAATGAGAGCAGTCAATTTGCCCAATAACTCCCATCACCTAGGCTCTAACTCCAAGGTAGCCGCAGGGGAAATAGGCTCTACTTAAAGCACAAAATGTAACTGGGGAGAGCAGCTCGTACCTTGTCTTGAGTAAAGGCACTCTACCTGAAACCCGCTATATTCAAAGATGAGTGATATCCCTAAAACAATAATTAGGGATGGAGGCAAAAAAAAAAGAGGGAACTATTACTGCTCTCCTAATTTCATTAAATTCCTTTCATCAACCCTTAGGGCCATCCAAAGGGGAGATATGTCTGAACCATTATTCAGACATGGAGGCAATAAGAGAAAGGCGAGCTGCAGTTTGCCAATAACGCTTGTCTGCCAACTCTAACACCAAGAAACCCGCAGGGAAGCGTACGCCCTTCTTAAAAACCCTATTTCTTTTATCTTTTTTTTGTATATAGGGTAGAGCCCTACACGGGCTTTCAAATCTAGGCCCTAGCCCGCCCCTGGCCCGAGACGCTCAGGCCCTAGCCCGGCCCGTGTTCGACAGCTCATCAGAATTATCAGACAGAGTCCAACCCGAGCCCGAAAAAAACATAAAAAAAAAACATATTACACAGCCTGCCCTATGTAGCAGCCATTAAAATAGATCTGTTTTGTTCTAAATTGCAAAGTAGTTAAGTTTCTTTTCATTTCTTTATTAAGTTACAATGTTTTTTAAGACGACCAAGCAGCCGACAGCGAGTTAAACATGTTTGATCCATTTAGCCTCTCAAATCAACACTTTACTTGGCTACAATAAAATCCATATATATAAAACAACTTAAGCATATCACACAGACAGTTAGTTTAAACGTTTATTATCATTTTTGTCTAAAATAGGCTATAAAAAGGATAAGCCTAAAACAGGCCCGAGGCCCGGCCCACGTGTGAACTATGACGTGAAAATTGGCCCGAAGCCCAGCCCTAGGGACGTAAATAAGTCGGGGCCCGTCGGGCTCGGGCTGAAATGCAGGCCTCTAATATAGGGGATGAGCAGCTACACCCTGCCTTGGAAAAAAGCACTCTACCTAAGATGCGCTATAGCTAGTGTCATTCTTTTTAGCACTAGACCATAGCATGTGACAGAAGTAGAATTAGCACAGTCAAACCAGGGCCATAGTACAGTACTCATCCAATGGCGAGCTATATCTCTTTCAATATCCAACATTAGTTGGGGAGGGAGGAAAATAAAGTAGAGGGAATCTATACTGCTTTACATAACTCCATTCACCTTGCACCAACCCTTAGCCTAATTAGAAGGGGAAAGTGACAAGCTTTTTAAACAAAACCTATACAACTCTTGTGAATTTAACAAGGAGGTCTAGTTTTTTAACTTGAGTAGAGTCTTAAGATTGAAGGAAGACAAAACAAGGCTCTATCTTGAATTATTTTGGGTTCTCTAGAGCAGGGGTGTACAAACTCTGGGGTTTTGACTTCTTTCTCTTTCAGACTGCTTTTTATTGGCCACACTCTCCTTCTGGCCCTGTCTCCAGATGTCTTTTGACAGACCAAAAGTGTTGAAGGTCTTAGGCAGAGACTTGGATCGGTGCGGGATATATTTCTTGAACGCCTTCAGTGAGGATGCCTTGTCCTGCGAAAGATAGCTTGCAAGTGTCTCTTCTACAGGGAGAATCTTCACGTATCCACACTTGCATAATCCCTTAACATTCGCATAATTAGAATGTTGTAAGGGAATAATGTACGCTGTATTCGGGTGTCGAATAACAAGAACATAGAGGCACACACTTTCTGAAGCACTTGTTGCTAGATCTTTCCATTTTCTCGCCTTCAAACATGCGCTACAAACAAACAGCTCCTGAAGACAAAAAAAGCTGATGATGTGTATTTCAGGAGCCCTTTTATACTCACAGACTTGTGACGTCATGGACGTTTGTTGGCCAATGAGAATTGGTGTGTTGGTACACATGCTTAAGACACCAGTGTATTTTACCAGCGTCCCCCATAGCGTCAATTCCATGACACATTGTCAAAGTTCCACTTCAAAAGGGAATTTAAGGATTTAATCGAGGCATTTCAAGGAAGTTTAGAAAAAGTGATTACTGATATAGAGAATTACTCCCTTTGGAGTGGACTTTGTGCTTTGTAACTTCATTCTCAAACAGTAACATTACACACGTTAAGAAAAGCAAAGCATTCTCAATAGTTTTCTGAGTTGATGTTCTGACATCTCGCCCAACATTTCATATGAAGGCAACATGATTTTACAATTATTTTAGTTTTTTTGGCTTTGATTCCGTGGAAGTCTGTCATTATGTGGAGGCTGAATCCTTTGGCAAAAGCAGCATTGCATTACACAGGACTCAGTCAAAGTTAATGAGACCTAATAGGTGCGCTGTTAATAGCTGCACTGGTATGATCTTGCCTCTGAGGTGCCGTTCTGTGATTCTGAGCAGTGTTCAAGATCCATGACAGTCTATCTAGCAACTGTATCCATGACAACCATGCTTGCATTGAAGATCATTGGATCTGTTTGTACTGAGAGGGTCAGAGAAACTGCATTACAGTCAACTGCACCGTAACAAGAGCAACAGAATAAAATACGGACAGAGGAAAGGAAACAAAAAGGCATTAAGAGGGAGAAGAAAATATTTTGTTCATGTCAAGCATACATTTCACGTATGCTGCAGTAATAATCAATGTTTCCATGACGTCTGGAAACAAGTGACACACTGACCGTACCTGACTCATGATGTTGTGACCGTAGCTGCTAGCTGGTATCATACTTACGTAGTTTACAAAGCAGTCCAGTGTAAGAAGAGCCAGCGGTACTATGACAACAGCTAGAGCAGGACTGATGAATGAACATTCAAGCATGAAATGAGAAGTTTCCACAAAAATATTAAGCCACTGATGACATGCTAATATATTACATTTTAAATATGTAATAATACAAAATTGTTATTTTAAAACTTTACTAATATTTAATAATATACTACAACAATATTAGACACTAATGAGAAATTGTGGGGTAAAATGTGCTAAATTATCCAAAATAATGTGTGAAGTTGTGGAAAACATTTCTTTCTTTTTTTCACAGGTTTGTGCTATTTACCCATGCAGTCCACGGATATTTTAATAAATGTCAATGTTAATTTTTAATTAAATTTTTGCTGCTAACGTCCGTATGATAAACCATTATGGTACTGTACTGAGTCATTTGGTCAAAATCAGCTGAGAACCACTATTCAAATGCAAGAAATTGATTATACTGTTATGGTCAAATGGTAGGGCTAAACATTGCATCACTTGTTTAAAAATAGACTATCAATCTGTGGAGGGAAAGAACATACTCCTCTGTTCTGCCTCCACTGATTTAAGCATCTTTTAGCCGGGTTGCAATGTGTGCACAACAGTGAGTCAGTCTGTTAGTCATCACCACAGTTTTTTTTAGGGTAAAACATTTTTCTGGAAGGTTCTTGTTTTAGATAAGCACTCTTATTTATCTGAGAACAACCGTTTCATAAAGGGATGTACAATTGTGTATTTGCATGTAGGGGGTGCTGTGACAAGATGAGTGAGAAAAGAAAACAATATTGTACATATAAGAGAGAGACATAGAGAATGAGTAATAGAGACAGCTCAGTTTTTACAGTGTTTTTGAGCAAATGATTGCAGTCTTGGTGAACATAAAATCTTAGCAACCCCAGAATGTTGGATGGTAACGAGAATCATCATTAAAATGTAATGAGAAAGACTATAGCAGAAAACATACAGTAATGAGAAACTGTGAAGAAAAATTTGTTAAATTGTCCTAAATAATGTCATCATGTACAAAATTCTAGGATTGCTATATTACAGTTAATAGGTTTTATACATTATATAAACATTCAATGTGTCCTCTTTCCCAGCAATAGTTATCAGGGTTGAAAGGTATGTTTTGCCCTCTGGAAAGGAAGCAGAATTCAATGCAATTCAGTCAGGAGATAAAATGTTATTATAAATGATAATTGTTATTAAGAAATTAAATCCTTGCAAATCCATGAAGTTTGTTTCATATTGGTTGAATGTAAGAGCTGTGCAGATAGTTTAAGGGCGGTAGAACCATATTAGTGTAACCATAATAATATGGTAGTGTATGCATTGGAGTAACTGAGCTTTTTGCCACCTACGGTGCATACTGTGATGTACTGTGGTGTACATGTCCATGTGTTTGCTTGTTGTGTATAATTCAGCAAAACATACAGAATGCAGCGAGATTCCTGCTCTCATTTGTTGTGTTTTGATTAGGGCTGGGAATCACAGGGTACCTCGCGATATGATACACGATACATGGCTCATGATACCGATAATATCACAATATAGCAATTCTGCGATAATCATTATATTGCTATACAATCCTATGATACATCATGATATCTGTCTAACTATGAAAACAAAATGCCGTGAAATGGTTAAGTGCAGTTTTTCTCTCTTTATTCAAGTTCAAACTATTAGATAACAGCACAAAAAGTTTTTCAGTCTGTAAATTAAATTGAACATTTTAAGTAAATTAAACATTTTTAATGGCCATGGGTTATGGCGTTGCAAGTGGCTTTGCACATTTGTAGTATTACCCATGCACTTTACTTTTACCAGGCAGTTCTCGGATATCGTGTACTCTTTGTTGATTTTGTTTGTCCCATCAATGGTAAAAAAAACGAAGTGGGTCCAGACTTTGGACTTAAGTGGCTGGGGTATCTGTTATTTTACTTATGCTGCTGTCCGCCATCCCATTAAAAAACTATTTTTCTTATGCTAGTTAACTAACATTCACGTTACCCTCATTCATGTTGAGTGGCACCTCGAGGAGCCATGAAGTAGCAACGCTGGGAGCAGGGAAATCTATTTAGAGCGCCTTATTTTATTAACTAAAATATCGATATTTGATGCAGCGTATCAGTTTTCGTATAGCACGGAGAAGGACAACGATATATTGCCCTATCGATATTTTGTCCCACCCCTAGTTTTGATTTCATTAAAATGGGGGAAATGCATTTGACAGAAAAAGCATGCTTGCTAAAATGTCACCACATATATTTGTGAGATCTACAAAGTGTTTATAAATCTAGTTGTCCAATATTATGTTAAATTAAGGTGTAGAGTTTGGTTTTGTGTTCAGCACATGTGAGTTTAATTATTGTGTTCTGTGTTTATGTGTGTTTGATCAGTATGATAATGTGAATGTAATCATCAGCAGGACAGAGCCAGATCAGACTAAGAGGTCACAGAATGCGCTGTGAGGGGATGACCTTTTCATTTGTGTGTGGATGCGTGTGATCCTGACATTTTCTTATGACGCCTGTGAGAAAGGTGCAGTTTGCAGTAAACACACTCACCAACTGAAGCAGATCTCAATGAATGAATGAGAACAACATGGAAAATTCTAATGTGACTTTGTCACTGGAGGGGGTTAGAGACAAGTGACTCATCTTACAGACCTCTGGAACTGAAATATCATACCCGAAAAACACTAGGTTTATTCAAATTGCCCTTATAAATAAGTTATCAAGTGACAAACATGACAAAATATATTAAAATAATTTAACAATGATGTTTTATATATTTTAATTAAGATATTTGTATGTATTAAAAACATAGCTTTGGTTTTATGTTAAATGTAAAACAATATATTATTTTTAATAAATATACAAACTACACACACATAAAAATTGCATTATATTATATACGCATATATGAATGGCATACATATACTTTGCCATCACAAGATTAATTAAAATTTTTAAATATATAAAATTAGAAAACAGTTATTTTAAATTGTAAATTGTAACAATATTACTGGTTGAACTTTATTTTTGATCAAATAAATGCTGCCCTGGTGAGCATGAGAGACTTTTTTCATATTAATATTATTAATATTAGAAAATATTAGTAGTTATTCCACTTTTCCATACAGCTGTATATGTGTGGGGGGCCTGTGAATCGGAATACAGCTATATGGAATAGTGTGTGCCTCAGTTTTTGAACAAAAAGTGTGTATTATATACAGAGTCTTATGTGTGTGTGCTTTCCGTTGAAGTAAATTCCCTCTTCTGTCCAAATTCTTCATTGTCTAAGATGCACACCTTACATACCCTCTCCTTCTCTCTCTCTCTCTCTCTCTCTCTCTCTCTCTCTCTCTCTCTCTCTCTCTCTCTCTCTCTCTCTCTCTCTCTCTCTCTCTCTCTCTCTCTCTCTCTCTCTCTCTCTCTCTCTCTCACTCTCTCTCTCTCTCTCTCTGTATATCTTTTATTCTCTGAGGTTTACTTGTTATTTCGGTCAGAAGCCAAAATGAGACGCTTTAGGCAGCAACCCCAGAAGCAGCCAGCAATAAGAGGTATATTTATATCAATCCATGGGGTCAGTGTGTCTGCCTGTCTGAAAGAAAGAGAGAAGGGTGTGTCTACTCTCTGCTCCCACAGTCCTGTTCAACAGCAGCACTTCCATACACTGTTCTGAGGGTGGAGAACTGAGCACAAGGCCGCACGGTTCAGATGTGGTGTGTGTGTGTGTGTGTGTGTGTGTGTGTGTGTGTGTGTGTGTGTGTGTGTGTGTGTGTGTGTGTGTGTGTGTGTGTGTGTGTGTTGGGGGGAGTGGGATAATAGCAGAAGACTGGGGGGCTGGTCTGTCTGAGGAGGCTGAAAACCCCACTGAAGCAGCATTGCACACTGACCCAGAAACTGTCTACTTCACTCTGAGCTCTGTCATTTTCCTAAGTGATTCACAAACCACAATGTCCACCAAACCATGAGAATAATGCTTAAAATAATAAAGCTATGGCTCCCTTTTTAATCAAGGCATTGTGTTCCATTCCTCTTTTAGTTCAGTGATAGTTTTTTCCATCATTTCACAGCATGATGAAAGTGGTGTCTGGATTTCGGTAACTTAAATTAGGTTTCTGTCTAGTTTTACTGGACATTTTACTGTATATACTGTATACAATATAACCGAATTTAACTGTTATCAAATCATATTTGAATCTCTTCCAAAAATTGCCTGCACAAAATCTCTCAGTAACATAAAATTGCAGAAATTTGATTTAGCATAAACTCAATCACAGGTCGTCTGCTTAAAAAACTATGGAGTCTTTGTAAACGTACACACTCACAAATTAACTGAAACAAACTGATTAGAATTGAAATCATTATAATAATTAAGTGTTTTGAAAGAGTTACTTGAGACAATTAAATTTGTTGCCATGACAAAGCCAACATACCATTATTATACAAACTTCAAATCTCTAATTATATATTCAAAACTACATAAGCCCTTAATTACCTTCAACCTCGATAGCTTTTCGACTTTTTGATCAAAAGTTAAACATCTTAGTTTTATACCTCTTTTCCCTGCACACCAATCGGTCCACACAATGTTCAGCAGCAATGCTATAATCTCCCCGAAGCATTCGATTACATGTGTAACATGTGAGGAAGCACTATTGATCTATTATGACAAACTCCTCTGCATATGGTGTGTGAGGTCTGGAGATTTTTATTTGAAGTCTGGTCTTGTCTGATCTGGTTTCTTCATCAGTGTGCTGCAAACAAATGTAGATGAACTCAACACGAGTCTGGGCAACATTTAGGAACAGATGGAGAGATGACTAGTAATAAAGCTATCAGCTTTCTTTACACTCACACACCACACAAATGTACCTGACTATTCTGCAATGTTATGATTCAGACTTCCCCTCTTCTTTTCAGGACGGTATATGCTACAGTGCCATTTTTGTGAGGGTGTGCATGATTACTCCCAGATAGCAAGACGAACATAACTCACAAAGTGTGCCTGTTAAATCCACAACATTAACACAAACGCACATACACCTACACACACACAATCAATTCCAGTTGCCCCTGTCGTATATTAGCACACACTGACATGATCCAGTGTGTCACCCCTGTAAAATGAGTCAGAAATGACTCCCACAAGAGGGATTCCTGGCCTCACAGCATATTCCCCAGGGATGCCTGAGGTCTGCCCAAGTCGTCAGGACTGTCTCACTGCTCTTATTCTGATCATTTTATTCAGAAATCGAAAGGACCGGAAAGATTAAATATTTTTGAACAGTAGAAGTAGAACAAAGTGATAAATGATATCTTCTAATGCAGAATACATAAAAAAAAAGTTAAGTAGGGTCAACATACAAACAGACTTTAGGCTAAAACAGTGGGATAGTGGCAAAACATCTGTGCAAATTAAACTACAAACACACACAGACACCTAGACATGCACATGCAAGCATTAATGAAAAACATCCAGAAGTGCACAAACCAAACACAGAAAGAAAGAAAGAAAGAAAGAAAGAAAGAAAGAAAGAAAGAAAGAAAGAAAGAAAGAAAGAAAGAAAGAAAGAAAGAAAGAAAGAAAGACAGAAAGAAAGAACTGATAACTGAATGTTTAGAAGCAAAATAATTTGTTCAAGCACAAACATCCACAAGTGATGTGTCAGTTCCCATGTGAAGAATTAGAATGATTTCATATTCTGGGTTTTGTGTGTGTGTGTGTGTGTGTGTGTGTGTGTGTGTGTGTGTGTGTGTGTGTGTGTGTGTGTGTGTGTGTGTGTGTGTGTGTGTGTGTGTGTGTGTGTGTGTGTGTGTGTGTGTGTGTGTGTGTGTTTGTGTCTGATTGTTATCCAAAAACCACTTCACAGCAGCCTTTCCCATTTGAATTTCAAACATACAGCTTGTAAAGAGTTTTAGCTATTGGGATTTATATTCATTAAGTCTGTTGCAAACATTAACGATGAAATATGAGTAATTTAATTGTGCCCTAAAATTCACACAATTCACAGTGGAAAATCTCTGGGGAATTGCTGGCATTGGTAAGAATCCTGTCGGCTACAGTTGTAAAATGTTCTGTGGGAGGCTAATTCGTGCATTGGCATAGCAGTTTCTGTAGAACTGTTTCTATTTTAGTGTAATAATCCACAGGTTAGACTCCATTATATGATTCTTAGATCAAGTAAATAATTGGTCAAAATGTTTTTGGTGAAAATATAGCGAAAGATTTACCACATTGTTGTGGTGTTTCTATTCTGAAGCAGTTTTTATGAATTAAATAGTACGCACTTTAAACTCTACGTATGTTTTTAAAAGAAAACGTGATGAAGCACACAATCATGGGCAATTTAAAACTATATAAATAAAGTAACAATTTGTACAGAATTCTTAACAAAACTTGCATTACATTTTATGTTTAAGGAATACATTTAATAAGAAATATTAAGTAGATGAATTCAACTCCAAAAGGCTGTTTCCTTATTATTTTACAGTGTAGCTCATCACAATATTTTTTTCTTTTTTGTACTTTCCTGTTACAGTTTTATTTCTTGTCCTGCAATCATGACAAAACACACTACAAACCATACTTCAACTAAAAAGAAAATGAGTAACAAAAAAAGAGAAACAAAGTAAGCAAGCAGGCAGACGGTGATTACAGGGTATATAAGAGACAGAAACATACAGTATATGCAGAAAGAGCCATGTGGTAGGCAAGATGGAAGGAAACCATCTCTTTTCCTAATTCTATCTCTCCTTTTCTCTGTGTGTGTAGTAAGGTCAGAGGGGTTGGGTCAGTGAATGGAGTTCAGAGTAAAGGATGTGGTCATCCTGATGAGAGGTTTAAGGCAGCAGTGATCCTGTGGTTCAGCTATAGTATCTTCAGCATAGATGTCAGATCACAGCACTCTCAGCTGAACGCAGCTTTGCTTACTCTGTGCCACTCAAATTAACACCACACATATCTCTCTCACTGCTGCAGTCTAATTAGAGGAAAATATGTTTCTGCTCATTACGTCGTGATGCTGTTTCTGGGTCCAAGCCTAAGTGAGAATACTAACTATCTCAACAGCCCTTTATGAGCACTAAGCTTTTAAAAAACTCACAGCTTACACTACAGTCTCCAGGCTCATGGAGTCACCAATATCTTAACGATTCTGGAAAGATAATTCACTGTCTGGCCAACTGGGATTTCGCTATGGAGATAAAGGTTAGGATCATGATTTTTTAGTACTACAGCTGATGCGGTTAGATTCTGTTATTCTGTCTTTTTTTTAAAGAAATTCTGTCCTTTTTCCTTTTGTTCCTGTTTCCCCGCTCTGTTTGGTTTCAGTTTCCTTAATTACTGATTATAACCTCATTTGTTTCTATGGTTACTTAAGTTTATCATCTGAGTCTCTTTATGTTGCCATTTACTCCCTGTTCAATTCAATACCTTATCGGTTCTCGTCTATGTTGATTTGGTTGTTTATGCTTATTACACCTGTGATCTCCTGCGTGTTCCTAGTCTGTCCTTTAATAAAGTGTGACATTAAATTTGTATATGGTACACAACCATTTAAAAGTCTGAGACTTTAAGACTGTATTTATCTGATGAATAATATTTTGAATGATTTGAATAATAATATCTTAAGACATTTAAATACAGTTAAAACTTTAATATTGTGAAAAATTATAATTTGAAACCATTATTGTCTTTAGTAATATATTTTAAAATATAATTTATTCCTGTGATGTCAAAGCTGAATTTTCAGCATCATTACTGCAGTCTTCAGTGTCACATGACTCTTCAAAAATCATTCTTATATGCTGATTTGCTGCTCAAGAAACAGTTCTTATTATTACCACATTTTAAACAAAACTACAAAACACAAAACACTCTGTACAACACAGTGCACAAACTGATAGTCAGATTATAAATAGATGCACTATAACAGCTATTGGAAAGAAGACTGATCTATATTGATAAGGGGTTTGCCGTTTTAGTATGTTGTTTGTGGTGTCTGCGTTGATAATCGTCACCTGTATAATGTCTGTGTTAAATACATTGTTTGGGAGTAAGATGCTAAGCACCTTATCATGCGTCCTTTCATTAACACTGAGAGCCTCCTTTGCTCATCAGTTTATGTAAACACATGTTGACAAAAAGAATGTCTGACTCAAGTTTCTGGCAGCATGGGACTTCCTGATAAATGAAGTCTTGTTTAGATCAGTCACCTCGGATTAGTCTGGAGGTGCAGTGCAAAATCCAATATTATACTCTATCATTGTCTTTCACATAGATCACAGACGCAACAGCCAATCACAATCAGCCAGAGAAGAAACAGCTCAATGAGGTCTAATGACACAAGAGCTGAAGAGGATGAGTCACTGACTGCCAGCTGATCTTTCATTGTGTTAGATGAAATAAGAAAGGTAGATAGCAGAGGCTGCTGAGGATTCTGATGGCTGCCCTCGTGCACTGCTGTGCAATGGATAGTAGAGGGTCGAGAATGGTTGAGTGAGCCCCCATGAAATCAAAATTGAAAATTCTTTTTAATGGAATATTGCAGTATTTATTATAAATGATTCCTCCGTGCACATCATTATTTATTCTTTTTTTTTTATTCATGTGCTCTCATAATCTTTAATCAAAATAATTCTCCCTCCCTCTTGCAATGACATCAGCTGTGTCCGAAATCGCATAATTACCTACTATATAGTAGGCGACAAACCATGTGACAAAAGTATGTCTGAATTCACAGTACTCATAAAAGAGTAGACACATACTGTTTTTCGTCTACTATAAAAGTAGGGAAGTATGCAATTTTGGATGCAGCCATCTCTTCTCTGATTATGTGTTTAATGGTGTAAGGGCAGGACAATCTGTCACTCACATGAGATCACAGCAGCAAATCACAACTATCCAATCAATTCCCAATGGACACAATCAAGTCCCACCCTACATGTTTTCTGGTTCGAGAAGCCAGATAGCCATAACATTTGGGAAGAAAAGATTGTGTATTTCCCAGATACATGAGCGCTATGATCAGAAATGGTCGTTTATGCATTTCTATAAGACAATGAATCAGTATGCATAGCATATCCCAGAATAGTGAAAAACTACTTTCACTGACCTTACTCCTGGAAATGTGTGGATTATATAAAATCACTACACAGCCAACCTCAAGTTATCCTGCCTCCAAATAAAGAGTGCTAGGAAAAGAAACAGAGGAACATCAGAGAAGAGCTCTGTAATTAAACACACACAAAGCACTGATACAATTACATTAATTAGAACATCAGCAGCTGGTTTGCCATTATTTTCAGCTTTTTGTTTACATTTTCAACCACAACAGAAGATATTTTTCTTTGGTAAAATGCTCTTCTCTCATATTACTTTCAACTGCTTCAGCATGCCGTTCGCACTGTCTCGACAGTGATGTCACTCTTCTGCTCTGTATTTCATTATTAAATGGATGTAAAAATGTTGAGGTTCGTACTTTCTGTTCTTTTTGAGCAGAGTGATAATTCAAAGTGAACTGCGATGACTCAGTGGTGATGATGACGAAGAGTGTGGACCAGTTTAGGAGGCAAAGGCCTAGAAAGGAAAACGGTGCTGAGAGAGAAGGATTTATCGCTCACAAACACAGCACTCTGTCTCCCCCTGCCGTTCACTTCTCATAACTCATGCCACTAGAAAACTGGTCACATTTCTGTTAGTTACTAACAGAAAGAAAGATTATTGTAGTAAGTAAAAATAGTGTGTAGGCCTATTCACCAATCTCTCTTTATACAAAATACACTATACACAACAAAATCACAGAAGAACCTATTGCACATATATTATATTGCACTGTGATTGAAAGGAAGTGTGCAAACAATTGTTTATATTGAACATAATATTTAATGCATAGCGCTGCATCAAGAGCACTTGAACAAGACTCCAGCTACATCACAAGAAATAACCAAAATATAGGCTTATGTCATATCACATGCAATACTACAAGATTAAAATAAAATGCTTTTAAAAATGAATTGTTAAAACATTTCTGTCGTGGATAAAACATAAAAACTTCCTTAAAATACAGTTATTTCTGTGGATACGTGGACAGCAAATCTATTCTCTGTTATCCTAACAATATATCTGGCCCACAGGATGCACATTATTGTAACTTCACTCAACATGAGTTTCACTGAGTTTACATCCGGGGCTTTTCCCTAGGCAATGGTGGGCGCACTACAACCGTTCCTTAGGCAAAATGAAATAAATTCGCCGCACCGTTACATAAACTAGTTCTCTTCTTCTAAGTGTTCTTTCGTGCTCGGTAATACTTCTTTCGCCCCGTTTTGCGACAATATTAAATTAATATCCAATAATATCCATAATGTGTTATGTTGGGCGAGTTATTTTGGGCGTTACACGGCATGGTTTTGCTGTCCCATTATCTCTCTTCTGCGCGCATTGATATGCCGAGCGCACAAGCTGTGGGTGAATGGGATGGAAGAAGAGTTCTTGTTTTGTATATCAGTTTCTGTCTTTCTATGTATTTTTGGTTAAAAATCAAGCGAACCAAGCGAAGATTCCTTCTGTTACACTGTACAAAACTTTAGGGCGCTCAAGGGAGCGAATTCATCCGTGGGATAAGGTTTTAGTGGTGAAATGCCCGGCTGTTTGTAGATATATATTTAAATAATTGGTGAGTGTGTAAGTGTATGAAGATCGGTGTTTGACTGCTGGAGGAGTGAGTACAAGGGTAAGTGCACCTCGGTTTTTTCATCTTCATCTTATGAACTTTTGGGAACGGTGTCGTGCAACTCTTTTAGCGTTCTTTATTTGATTGTGCTGATAGTGATTTGAGTGGATGTGAAAGCGCAGATGCAGCGCAGGTTTTTTTTGTTCATTTCTCTTTATTGTAGGAGTTGCAGGAGAGAGAGAGAGAGAGAGAGAGAGAGAGTGAGAGAGAGAGAGAGAGAGAGAGAGAGAGAGAGCGAGCAGCTGCAGTCAACGAAACGTTATAGCTGCTAACTTACAACCGTTAAACAATAACGCATTGAATGGCACCCAAACACCCTTTAAACGACACTTGCTTAACATAACTGGAATAATATGGTTGAAAATGTGATTCCAGCACGTGCCGTAGTTTTCACAGCATGCCGTGAATTAGTCATGAGATGCCATTCTAAATACACTTCGCGCTTACATTTACATTAGAGCAAGGGACGAAATCTCGAGCCATAAACAAGATAAAGTGTGTATCGGTACTCTTGATGTGTTGAGCTCGACCAGCTCGCGCGGTGTTGAGCTACTATTATTGTTAAGAGCCGCTAGGGCGACAAGACGTGTGATCATGAAAGATTTTTTCCAGTTCGTGTTCTCGGCACCACGCCTTGACATATCTGCATAAACGCGAGCTCGCTTTCATGAAGTCTCCTAAAATCTGTTCTGTGGTAAGGTGGAGGAAAGTTGTAGGCCCTGTGTAGTGAGTTTGATGTGTGATTGTGTGAGTACATAAAGTGATGGTGCTGTTTCCGGTGTGGATGCGTTGGAACGCTAATGATGATGATGATGACCTTTCTCAAGCTTTCAGATGGTGCTCGGTCCGCTTTAACGACTGGACCGCCGTGAGCTCCTTTCGCAGTCTCAGTCTGTCTTTTTTTATCTTTTATTTTTATTATCGCTGTTTTGGTTATTATATGTTTAGTACTGTATAACCGTCAAACGGTATGTTTGTTCCTCATCAAAAAATCATACCCTGTTTTTTTTATTTAAAACAATTAGCTTAAAATTGCTACATGTAGGCCCACGAAGTTATAAAATAATAGGTCTACAGGTTTTTCTTCTCTTCGGCTTTGTCATGTTTTATTCATGTGTGGCTGTGCTCTTCCATTATCAACTATGTTGACTGTACAGCCATTTTTATGTTTGTTGTTCCTCTTAACTCCACCTGCTTTTTTCTTGCAATGGGTCATCAAATTCATCCAGTTAGACATTTCATAATTTAATGTGCAATAAACTTCAAGACTTCATAGACTTCAATCATGTAGTTTCATTATTTTCTAATAACTATTGTTTATTTATATTTTTTTATTTTCAGTTCTACACGCACAGTTGTATATTGTGTAAAAGATAAGTGTTTACCTGCTGTTTAGTGGTTTTCTCACTGCATGCAGTCGTCATGTTACTTTCACATAAAGATGGTGAGTGGATACCAGAGTTTTTATACCAAGTCACTTGACCTGAGTCGTTTCGGGGCCTCCTTTTTTCAGTGTATTTTCAGACATCAGGCCCACACACTCCCTGCCTTCCCCCTAGTTTCTGCAATGTCTGTTTCCCCCAGGATACATAGGCCTAAACTATTTAAGGATTAAACATGTCATAGATACTTTGCAATGTGTATCCAGAGATAAATGATGTAGGCTATATGTTCATACTCTCAGCAATTAAGGGGACTTTGGACCACAGACAGGAATTTACTTGCAGAGTATCTGCTTAAGCTAAAATTATGCCCTAAAATTCTTATTAATAATTGGATTTTAGTTCAGTTCATGACAGCACTGATGATCGCGTCTCTCTGATAGTGTTACACAATAAAATAAAAGATGACAAAATAGTAAGGTATCATGCAAGTCTAAATGATTTAAATATTGGTGTTTATTGTTAAGTTCAACTAAATTAGTTTACTTTTCTTCTTAAAACCGTCTATTGACAATAATGCAGGTGGAAATTCCTTTACGTTACTAATCGGAGCTGGATGAAACAACACGCGGACTGTGATAAAGGCCAATAGAGCTGAGTCCATTGGCAGTCGTGGGTGGGGCCTGTTCAATGTGACGTCACATTGCATAAAAACTGAACGGCTAATACTGAGACACACTTATGATTTATGGGGACTAAAAAAAAGGAGTGAGTGTATTTTTATCATTATAGGGTGGTTGTGTACACACACTGCCGACACACATTTATGTTCAAATTCCATGTAAAATTGAATTTTGCTTAATAGGTCGCTTTTAATAGATTTCTGCAGTGATGTATTTTTGTAGGTATTCCATTGTCTTATTGCAGAAAATAAGCTCTGTGACCAGCAAAAGTTCAGGATTCTTACACATTTTATTCATTGTGATAATCTTCACAAATAAACACAACACAAAACACATTTTGCCTGAATGTTTATGTTAGAGTAGTTTGCAAGAGCATGATTATAAACACAATGAGACTGTAAAAGCGGACTAGTAAATGAGTTTACCTGGTCAGTGTGATTTATCCAACAACCTCAGCCACTTGTTTGCCTTTTTTAAGATAAGAAAAAGCTTGGGGTATTACTGATGTACTTTATGTCGTAAGACATGATGGTATCTTGAGCTTGTGTTAATCACACTTTATTTCAGGCATTTAACTAAGGGTGATGAAATCAGAAGTGCCAAAATGCTAGCTTGTTTCCGGGGTTTGGCCTACAAAAATAATCTCTGCTGCACTCTAGTAATGCATATAATTTAAGAATTCTAAAAAATAATTAGAGCTGGTTAAGAGTCATTTGCAGACAGCAATCTGTTCACATTCATCATCATAAAGGATTATATCAACACATGAGCTTATGAAAATGCTAACATATAGACTGTGTAGTCCGTGGTAATGAAGCTGCTTTGAGTAGAGGGCGGTATGGTAAAAAACTGCTTTGGTTGAGTAAAGGCATTGTAAAAGTTTGATTAGGTTTGAGTTGGACAGAACAAGGAAAGGTGTATCAAATGTTCCCTTTCTCTGAAGAGTAGTTCTGAATTACTTGTGCTTCAGCACATTTACAGAGCCAACAGGTTAGGGTATGGTGTGCCAGTCTGATCAGGCAGGTGTAGTGTGTGTTATGATCACTTTGGCTGTTTGCCCTTACTGAATACAGAAGTCCCAGAAAATAGCCCTCTTTTGCTCTGCTGTGCAACTATGGACACTTATAATGCAGGATTAATAGGACACATTACATTACTTTCTGCTGGTTTGTAAGATTCATTGTATTCATTTTTTAATATCATTCAGCTCAGTGGTGATTGGTGCAGCTACAGATAGAGGATGCCACTCTTTAGATGAGTGAGTAGCTCTCTGTGTGTGGAGTGCCCATCTGGTAGTCTCTGCTTTCATTCTGATGAGAAGAGAGTGATGATCTGTGGCAGAGACAGAGACTGATTCTGTGTGACACAAGTACTGAAAACAAAAAATAACAGCTCTAACAAATCAGTGAAAGCAGGAAGTGAGTAGATTTGCACTGGCATCATCAACTAATTCCACTCCAAAAGATGTTATAAGACAGAGACTGTCCACTTGTACATGTATGATGGAGGAAAACATATATGGTGCCTATAGTCCCGCTTTACAATTTTTGATGGAGGCTTCGCAACTCAACATGTAGCTGTTAAATGAGCCAATCGCCTCTTAGTTTACTATAGAACGTGCTTGTTCCTTAGCTGGACCAGTCAAAAAAAAAAAAACATTTTTGTGTGATCTGAGCACAATTTATGTGAAAATATCTTGATTTGAATCTTCATTTGAAATATGTTATTGAAAAGTAGCCTACAAGTCATTAGAGCTGTATTTGCATGACTGTAAATAGATGCCAGGGGGCATTACGAATTTGGCCGTCAAGTGAAATGACTTGCCTTCAAGAGACTTTAGCCGTTTCTCAATATGCGTTCTTATCTGTACTTGTGGACTTGTGAAACATCATCACTCGCTGCCCAAGTACTGTTTCAATTAAAAGTGCACGTTAGCCAGGGACAGTGCAAATCCCCGGATGTGTTCTTGATCCGCCCCTTTTATCGAGGATGCGTCGAGAGGTGACTTGTGCGGACTTGAGTCAGCCTGGTATCCCAGAATGCATAGCACCAACCAGCAAGCGTCAATAGCAGAGGATAAAACCCATGTAATTTAAAAATACTACTGTTATTTTGTCTCAAAATATAGTTTAAAGAGTTTTTCAGGCGAGAATGTAGTTGTAGAATGTAAATGTAGTAAAGCTCAAGTCTGTGGTTTATTGATAAAGATAGTGCCTATTTGAAAATTTGATCTAGCGTTTTTGTAGTGTCCTCGGCTAGTCCTTCTGACGTTTGCCGCTGGCTCTGATGTCTCTGTAGTGGTTTAACATGAGGATATAATTCGTCTTGTGTCTAACGGGCGATCTTTGGTCTCATGAATTTATCATTTGTTCCAGAGCAAATCGTTTTGGCTGAGGGCAAAGTGAAGTTTCATAACTTGTGTATTTACTTTATATATATATATATATATATATATATATATATATATATATATATATATATATAGATAGATAGATAGATAGATAGATAGATAGGCTGTTTAACTTAACCGTTGTAGCCTACTAGAGTGCTGACTTTGCACGTTTTTTACTGAATTGTTTGTCTTTATTTCTTGTTTTTATAGCTTATACCTTTTTACTTATATTTTTATAATGGCTATTATTTATCATTAAAACTGACCTTTGACAAAAAGAGACAGGGTTGTGTTTTGTGTCACATTTCATTTTATTACAGTGATGACAATCAGAGTACATATTCACATATTGCCTAAAGCATATATTAATGTTTAATATTTTAAAATGTAAACAAAAAGAGGCATAGTTGTGGTTTATATTTTGTTTTGTTATAAATATACATGCAGTGAAGATAATCAATGTATCAATGTACGCATTGCCTGAACCACATTTGTGTGGCTATTAATGTTTAACGAAACGAGGCAGAGTGGTGTTTTATAACAAATTTCCTTTCATTTTTGCTTAAAATATACATACCCGGAGTAGCGAGAGCGTGCTGAGTGACGCTATCATGAACGCTGCTGTTCCATTTGTAGAATTAACGGATTTGCGTCCTCCGGAGTTCGTTCTCCTAAATGGAAATTGGCAAGTCCGAACCTTGCGTACTTGGTGTTAAGAAACGCCTTATGTCTCTGTGTGTCTCTGTAAATGTTGTTTCTGGACATTGTGCTAGGAATTTAGGTTTTTGCTGTATAGGGGGAACTTTTTCACATAAGCAATTTGTAGTTGTCCATTTTAGGAACCTTGATTGAAAAAATCCAAAAATCATAATTTACTCACCCTCATGTGGTTCCAAACTTGAATGACTTTCTTTCTTTTGCGGAACATAAAAGAAGACATTTTGAAGAGGTGTTTGCCTGTATAATGAAAGTCTGTGGGGTTCAATAATGTTCGGGGTTCAATAATGCTAAAAAAAAAACGTATTTGTGTTCCACAGAGGAAAAATAAGTCACACAGGTTTGGAGTGACATGAGGGTGAGTAAATTATGATAGAAGTTTCATTTTTGGGGTGAATTATCCCTTTGAGTGTTTAACTTGAATGAATAAAGAAGGATTGCTTTCTTTTCAAGTAAACTTCCAATTTCTGTGTCCTCTCAATTTGGGATTGAATCTGCAATCTTTGCATGCAGCCCAAATCTTTATCCACAAAGCTTGCACTGAAAATATTCCTGCTGACATCTTTTTTTCAGTATTGCTATGATGTAGATTTGTCACTCTCCGGAGCGTTACTGTGTGTAAATGTGTGTGCTCTAGTCCTTACCATCCTCTCTTGTCTATTCCAGCTCCACCCCCCACTCTGCCAGTTGGATGGTGTTCAAGACGGCAGACGTTGGGAAGGTATAGAATAAACCATTGTCATAAGGGGGGTGCACACATTCTGACACAGCTGTGATGGTCTGCTTGATGGCGTTTCAATGGCTAGCTAATTAATTTAAATGTTTTCCAGAACTGCAATTAGTACTAGCCTATTACTCCAAACAGCAGCATAGCTACACAGTTCTGAAGAGGAGAGAAGGAAACAGTTAATGCATGCGTCACAATCATTTCCTCCCAAAGAAGAATGACAGCAGGAGAAAACAGTATTGTGTATGTGCAAAAGAGTGCTGTTCAGTTTGATCCGTGGTGTTCTGGCAGGATTTTGATGAGAGTAGTTCTGATTGAATCAGTACACAGAAATATATCCTACGAACACTGAGCAGATTTACACACACTTGCACAAGCACACTAACAGATCTGTCATGGCATTATCATGCACACTGTGAGACCTTGTGAGACTGCAAAAAGCCTTTTTTTTATATACGTAGTCATTCAGTAACATCTCAATTAATGAAGGAATATCTGCTCTCTTCCTTTTATTCGCCAGGCAGCTGTGTTGGGTTTTGGGAAGAAGAGATCGATTATGGAACTACAAAATTTACAGGAAGCACTCAAAGTGGAAATCCAGATCCATCAGGTATCCCCACCACCCTCCAAATGGATTGAGTGTGTAATTGTTGCGGCTGCAGTACCCTCGGCGTCCTCTAGGGGTCACTGCATCGGCATGTGTCACCCACTCCTGAGAGTGCTAAAACTTTCTTCTTTTTCTTGCAGAAACTAGTGAGCCAGATGAAGCAAGATCCACAGGTGCGTCTCCCTCTCTGAACATGTCCCTCACTTACGTTACTGTTTGATCGATACGCTCTCATATACCGGCCACTGGACTAGTGTATTAGGGAGGAGTGTGTGTGTTCTTTGTACAGAATGCAGATCTGAAGCTGCAGCTCCGTGACCTGCAGGCCAAGATCACAGCGCTGAGTGAGCGGCAGGTGAGAGCTGCTCTCTGAGAGAACACCTGCTGCCATATCAGTGTTCTCTACGAACGTACACATGTCTTGATCAGTTCAATTACTTAGGGTCTGAAAGTCTTTACCTCCTTGTGTGTCCCAAGAAAATGAGGCGATCTTGTTTGGTTATGAAACCTGTTACATCATGGCATTGTTTTGTGTTGTATTGTGCTGAACATTTGTGGTGTGATTTGTGCATTGTGGTTTTGTGTTGCCAAATGAACTATTTGCCAACACACAAACATGCACAAATCTGTTCTCCCTCTTTTCTTTGACATTTCTGTAACTGATGATTAATGTCTGGAGATGATTACGTGGCGTACTGTTGTTCGATTGAGCTAACTTTACAGAACTCGAAGTTCTGTGGAGGAGATGGAGAAAGATGAGTTGTAGATTGCTGGCAGTGGCAGCAGAGATGAATTTTAATTAGCATCTTAAAGCCGTTTAAAGTAACAGAATAAAGCAGCTGCCACCAGGGGAAAAACACACCTGAGATTATCTCTCCTTCTGCAGAGAAAAGGGAATAAGTCAACCCTCTCAGAGCTTCAGAAATGTACTAGCCATGTATCAGCCTGCAGCACTATTTAATAAAGTGTGCTGCCTTCCTCGCTCAAACACATTCGGTGTCCGGTGGAATTCTCCCAGATCTAGGAGTATGTGAGTATAACAGATGGTGGAGGAAACCTGTTAAAGCTATAATCAGTGAGAGGACTGTGCTGGGGGGTTGTGTGTTCATATTCATTAATGTAACTGTCACTCTGTCTTCACTGGTTACAGAATCAATACATACTCGGCTGAACACAAACAGGCTATATTGCACATTTGTAGCCTGCATTAAGTAAAGCCTTAATACAGTAAACTTTTGATATCTTCCTCCTCCTGTCTTCTCTTTATGATTATTATGGATCCATACTCTTTTAATGTTGCTTTGTGTACACATGGTCATGTGTATGTGTGTTTGCAAATGTTTTGATGCTGAACTGTAACACAAACAGTGAATGGCTTCAAATGAATTGCATTGAGAGTACTCGAGGAATGATCATGTCATTTAGAATCACATTCTGTTTCTCACTGTAATTTCTCATATGCACAGTTATAACAGAGCTCAATAAGTGTGCAAGTATGTTTGTTTATTATCAGCTAGAACTTTTATTTTTCATTACTCTACGTTTACTTAAGACTTCCATTTCTTTCCTGTTCATCATCATGTAAGTTACTAAAGAACCTGCCACACATCACTAAAGCATTTCTATTTTAAAATTTTGCTTTAGAGTGTTTTGAGTTATTATACAAATGTAGGTGTATTCTTATAAATGCTAATGATCTAGTTTTTCTTATGTGGGAACTCTTCTAAAAGAGAAAAAAAAAGATTTGATGTATCATAAGTTTAAACATGAACATTTCACCCTTTAAAGGTGAGTCACTGGCAGCACCAAGTGGAGTATTATTAATGGTGTTTCCTAACAAGTCTGCTCTCTGTCATCGTTTAGACTCTTAAAAGGATAGGTTAGCCAAAACATTTTTTTCAAAACATTCCTTAACCTGTATGGCTTACTTTCAATTGCAGAATACAGTTTATTTTAAAGAATGTTTCAACTGATTTGGTTCAAACAATTTAAGTCAATAAGGTCTCTGCGCATGAAACTGGAAGTATTAGAAGTACATAGAAGGAAGTATTTAAACAGAAAAAACACATTACTAAAGAACAAAAACAAAGTCAGAAACTCAACAAAAATGTTTTTTGTATAAGGATACCTTTATAATGGGTATAATAATATATTAATCTATAATACTTCAATTTCATATTTCAATATATCTGTCCTTAATTATTTGAAGAAGCAAATGTGGTGACAGTCTTTTCAGCTGTATACTGGACATGGCTTGCTAATTTATTACTGCTAAATGTTTCATGCCGTTATCCCATAATCCGGTTTCTTAACACTTTTAAGATGTTTTTGAAGGTAGATTACTGTTGGCCCCTTGCCTGAGAGAGAAACTGACAAAGAGATGGTGAAGTTCAGTTGTAGGGATTCCATGTTCTCACTTGCTGTCAGTGCAAACGGGTCAAAATCCAACATGACAACAGCAGGCAGAAAGAGAGCATGAGTGAGAGAGACTTCATTGCAGGTTCGAGTGACAGAACACACAAAAAATGAACAGGCACTTGTTCTCTCTTTCTCCCTCAGAAAAAGGTTGTGGAGCAGTTAAGGAGAGATCTACTGGTGAAACAGGAAGATATGAAGCTGCAGACGCTGCAAGCCGATGGGCAAACGTCTACCTTGCTCATCACACAGACGCCTTTGCCTGCTGCCAGCCTCACTACTCCACAGGTACCCACACATGAAACTGCGTCAAGGGACTTCTTTAAAGACAAAGCCTTGTCTTTGCTAAACATTTAAAGGATTAGTTCACCATAAAGTATAAACATGTTTTTCCAAACCCACATGACTTACTTTCTATTGGAGAACACAAAAGGGATGAAGCCCTGGGCTGTCAAGTGCCAACATTGCACCAAAAAAAAACACCTTAAAAGTGTCATAAAAATATATAGAAATATAATTCTGAAATTTTTAGTATTGTGTTGGTTGCACTTTTACATGCGATTAGGCTAATCATTGAGACTTTCAGAACAGGCTGAAAGTTTCATTTAGTTATCCACTTGACATCTGCCCTAGCTCTCTTTGGCATATTCATGAAAGTTCATGAGAAGTAGATTCTATGAATCAGTTCTTTTTGTGTCAGTGGTCTGATTTATTCATGAATTGAAATGATCTTGAGAGACTCAATAGGTACTAGGGGTGTAATGATTTAAGTTTTTTATGGTTAGGTTCGTATTGCTGTTTTGGGGTCATGGTTTCAGGACAGTTTGGTTTGAGGGCAGGGGATGGGGGGATTGCCAACTGGTCTTTGGAGGAGACTAAATATTTATTTGGTATTTGGTAAAATAAGCTCTGACATGTCACTTTCTTTGTAGATATGTAGTCAAGGCAAAAGTGACATTTATAATCTCAGTAGCTCCAGTGACATTATCACAGTGGCATTTTTCATTATAAGGAGATTGATTGATTGATTGATTGATTGATTTTATTAGACAGTAGAAATAAAAATAAATGCATAACAAGATGCCATTACAATGACACTACACATTTATCAGAACTGTCAAGGATAACACAAGAAAGTTACAAAACTTATTTCCATTGTGGTCCTCGTTGTAGTCCGATAAAGATGGCAAGCAAACCACAGATGACTATAGAGCACCTTGTACACTCAACCACACAAATACATACACATCAGTAGTAGATATTCCTTAAGACTACATAAAACTAAATCTGATTAGCATTTAGCAACCATTCACCACATGCTTGATTAAAACAGCGATCTGACTGGCTTAACTTAATCTCAACTGGGAGTTTGTTCCATTCAATTGCTGCCGTGTACAAAAAGGTGTTTTGCCCAGAACAACTCTTAAATCTACAAGGTACTATGTCTGTGGCACTGCTTCTAGTTGAGTAGCTATGAGAGTTCCTAATAAGCTTAAAATAATCTTTAAAATACCTTGGCTCATTCCTATGCAAAATCTTTCTTGTTAATCTCAGTTTCAACTGTCTCACCCTATTTTCGACTGTCAACCACTTTAAATTCTTAAGTTCAAAAGAGCCAACATGGTTCTGTTGTGGCAAAACTTCTGTTAAACATCATCACTGCGTAAGAGACACTCAGAGTCAAATTAATAAAAAAAGAGAAGTATTTATTCTTGCAAGAATAGGCCCAGTCGCCAACACAGCAGTTACCCTGTGAAGTGAGTGACGCCCACCAGGAAGACATGAGACAGCCTTTATACTCTTTTCAAGGTTCCTCCTCACAGCAGTTACCCTTTCACCCACTCAGATAAGGTCCCCACTGCTGTTCAGTCTCTACTAAAGACACAACCTGGCCCTGAAATAAACTAGCCAAATCTTGACCATTCCTAAGTTCAAGAGGTCCTGTCCCATATATTCCTGAAACGTCACGCACAAGCACGTACACACATATACTTTTACACATTGAATAGGTTCAATCCCTTATGATATCTGTTAGGAATAAAATGACTATTAAAATTTCTACAACAGTTCCTATTTTTAATGTTTAAAATCAACCTGACTAATTTATTCTGTGATGTTTGGAGTTGAACTTTTATCCTCTTGGGGGTACTACTGTACCATGTAGTACAGGCATAATCGAAGAGTGGCTGAATTAGAGCATTTGCTAACATTAGTAAAGTTTCTTTATTTAAAAAATGAGCCTTACGTGTCAGAAATTTAATTCTTTGGTTCACTTTTATAATGACCCTTTGACCCATACTTTCGCCACTCAAAGAACGATCTAAGTCACAGCCTAAATATTTAACACAATTTTTAACTTCAATCTGGGTACCACCCACAGAAATTCTAAGCTCAGGAGTCCTACTCAACCTTATTTTTGAACCAAATAAGATAGATTCAGTTTTCCCTAGATGCAAAGACAGTTTATTCTCAATCAGCCATTCGCTTATATTATTTAACTCATCACTTAAATGGTTCTCAATAACTTTTATATCCTTATGGCAGAACACCAAGGCTGAATCATCCGCATAGAGAAAGAGATTACAATTGCAAACAGATTTCATATCATTTATATACAAAAGAAACAACAATGGACCCAGGACACTACCCTGTGGCACCCCACATGTTATTTCTCTAGCCTCAGACAGAGTGCTGTTAATAATCAAAAATCAACTCTTTGATACCTCTCAGTCAAGTATGATCCAATCCATTCACATGCCATACTGTTAAACCCTAGAGCTTTTAGTTTAATCAGATGAGATCAAATGAGTGGCAGATCATTAGGTTCAGTAAGAAGAACTTACCTATAAAAGAAAAAAAAAGATCATGTTTCCAACGGTGTGTGTTTGTGACCCTGTAGAGCTCTGTGCCCCCTGTCATTGCTTCAAAGACTCTACCTCTGGTTCTGAGAGCTGCCACCCCCTCCTCACCTATCATCATGACACCAGCTCCTACTATCACCGTGGTGACAACCCTTGGCAACGCACTCCTTGCAGGTCCTCCTAGCTCAGATCCTCAAAAATCCCCAGTAAACTTCCAGACGGTCATCCAACCGACCAATCAGGGAACAGAGCCAGTACGAGTCATATCCAATAGCACCATTGTTGTAAGTATTTCTCAAAGCTGTTTTAAGCCTCTTGTTATAGAAGAGTTTTGTTTTCTAATTCCCTCTTGTTTGGCAAACTGCATATGTGGTGGGAAAAAAATTCAGGCTGTCTGATATAATTTAGAACCCAAGAGCTCAGGGTTGGTTCTTTAGATTTTAGACACAATTATTCTATTACATCTGTGGCTTAAATGGTTTAAATTATTTGTTGTAGGATGTATGTTGAACAGGTTAGTTAAGTAAGGGTGTCTAAATGGGCGGTCTTGTCACAGGTGCAAGCTGCTTCCCAAACAATCAAAGTTCCTCAGTTTGTCCCACCAACCAGACAGACAACTCGACCAGCCACTCTACCGCAGGTTTGTTTCCATAGAAACCCTTCACACCCTAATGCCTGGCTGGGCTAGTGAAAAACCCTAACTGCTAAGTGTTAGTGTGCATCTATGTGTCTTTTTTTTTTTTTTTACTGCAGGTGTTACTTTTCTTTGTGATATTTTCTTCTTGCCCCATCTTGTTTTCTTGCTCTGGATTTAATTTCTGTGTGCTTGCTTAGTTGTGAAATTTGCAATTCCTGCTTTGGCTGTTGCTTTTGACCCTACAGTAAAGTGTTCCTTATCCCTGATTTCTCTCCGGCAGTATTCTGTGCTATTCTCTGTGGTATATGTTGTGTGTGCGCATATATGCTAGGGTTGGTTGGTATAACCAAAATCACATAGCGGTATATACTACCATTCAAATGTTTTGGGTTGGTAAGATAAAGTCTCTTATTCTCAACGAGACTATTACTTGATCAAAAATACAGTAAAAACAGTAATTATCTTCAAATATTATTCGTTTCAAATAACTGTTTTCTATTTGAGTGTATTTTAAAATAGAATTTATTCCTGTGATGGCAAAGCTGAATTTTCATCAGTCATTCCTCCAGTCTTCAGTGTCACATGATCCATGAAATATTTCTAATGTACTTTAGCGCTCAATAATTCTTTACAATTATTATTATATCAGTGTTGAAAATAGTTGTGCTGCTTAATATTTTTGCGGAAAAGAAAAGCATTTATTTGAAATATAAATATTTTGTAACATTATTAATGTCTTTACTGTCGCTTTTGATAAATTTAATGTGTTCTTGCTGAATAAAACTATTTACTTGATTCAAAAACATCTTACTGACCCCAAACTTTTGGTAGTGTATATCATAATATATATTTAGCTGAAAAAGATCAATTTAGCGAATTACATCATTTACAAATTAAAGGTACTGCATTTAATTTACTTTCTCTTTATTTAATGTTTTATTATTTTCTGTTTTTATTCAGAACTTGATAGATGAAAACCAGGAGATACGGTTATGCATAATAAATAATTAAACGTTATTTTATTGTAACTAATTATATTATAAAATAATTGTTACATCTAGTCAGTAACGAAACAGAGTGAATCCAATCGCAAGCTTATTTTAATCACATATATATGTAATCCAGGAAACTCAGAACAGGACAGAGAAAGTACAGACACCAAGTAACATAAACAACAACCGACAGCCAACAACTGAAACACGGGTTTAAATACACAGACAAACAAGCTAAACAAGATAACAAGGGGGAGTGGTAAATAAGAAACACCTGGGGAGACTAATAAACATAGACGAGGAACACCTGTGGACACTGAGCAACAACAAACAAAAGACAAGACACATGGCAGGATCACATGACAAACAAGGAAACACGTGATATACAAGACACAACAAAACCCACACGTAACATTGCCGCTCGGGGACAGACAACGCACACACCGGCTCGGGGACAGACAACGCACACACCGGCTCGGGGACAGACAACGCACACACCGGCTGGGGGACAGACAACGCACACACCGGCTCGGGGACAGACAACGCACACACCGGCTCGGGGACAGACAACGCACACCGGCTCGGGAACAGACACAATTTTATTGCCTCATTCTCTAGGGTGCTTGAGGCAGCAAGTGCAGCAAACCCCCAGGTAAACTGGAACAAATCCGGGCTGTTCAGGGCTAAGGCCGCGGTCTTTCCAACGAATTCCCGGTCCATGCTGGGAAGATCAGGCGAGATCCGTGCTGCTGGATTCATTGGAGGTCGGTTGTTCTGTTACATCTAGTCAGGAACGAAACTGAGAGTGAATCCAATTGCAAGCTTATTTTAATCACATATATAGGTAATCCAGGAAACTCAGAACAGGACAGAGAAAGTACAGACACCAAGTAACATAAACAACAACCGACAGCCAACAACTCAAACACAGGGGTTTAAATACATAGACAAACAAGCTAAACAAGATAACAAGGGGGCGGGGTAAATAAGAAACTCCTGGGGAGACTAATAAACAGACGAGGAACACCTGTGGACACTGAGCAACAACAAACAAAAGACAAGACACATTGCAGGATCACATAACAAACAAGGAAACACGTGATATACAAGACACAACAAAACCGACACGTAACATACCCCCCCCCCCCCCCCCCATGGGCGGCTCCCGACGCCCCTAGTGTAACACCAACACAAAAAAAACACAAAGAAAATTCAGGAGGGTAGTGAAGCGGAGGCGGTCTTGGGGGAGGGACGGAGGACCAGATCTGCACAGGGAACGGGACCAGAGCCTTGCAATGGCGGGCATGGGCAGACAACGCACACACCGGCTCGGGGGCAGACAACGCACACACCGGCTGGGGGACAGACAACGCACACACCGGCTGGGGGACAGACAACGCACACACCGGCTGGGGGACAGACAACGCACACACCGGCTGGGGGACAGACAACGCACACACCGGCTGGGGGACAGACAACGCACACACCGGCTGGGGGACAGACAACGCACACACCGGCTGGGGGACAGACAACGCACACACCGGCTGGGGGACAGACAACGCACACACCGGCTGGGGGACAGACAACGCACACACCGGCTGAGGGAACGGGCTCGGGAACGGGAACAGACTCTGGCTCGGGAACGGGAACAGACTCTGGCTCGGGAACGGGAACAGACTCTGGCTCGGGAACGGGAACAGACTCTGGCTCGGGAACGGGAACAGACTCTGGCTCGGGAACGGGAACAGACTCTGGCTCGGGAACGGGAACAGACTCTGGCTCGGGAACGGGAACAGACTCTGGCTCGGGAACGGGAACAGACTCTGGCTCGGGAACGGGAACAGACTCTGGCTCGGGAACGGGAACAGACTCTGGCTCGGGAACGGGAACAGACTCTGGCTCGGGAACGGGAACAGACTCTGGCTCGGGAACGGGAACAGACTCTGGCTCGGGAACGGGAACAGACTCTGGCTCGGGAACGGGAACAGACTCTGGCTCGGGAACGGGAACAGACTCTGGCTCGGGAACGGGAACAGACTCTGGCTCGGGAACGGGAACAGACTCTGGCTCGGGAACGGGAACAGACTCTGGCTCGGGAACGGGAACAGACTCTGGCTCGGGAACGGGAACAGACTCTGGCTCGGGAACGGGAACAGACTCTGGCTCGGGAACGGGAACAGACTCTGGCTCGGGAACGGGAACAGACTCTGGCTCGGGAACGGGAACAGACTCTGGCTCGGGAACGGGAACAGACTCTGGCTCGGGAACGGGAACAGACTCTGGCTCGGGAACGGGAACAGACTCTGGCTCAACAGAAGTGATGTGAACAGTCTCTGGTTCGGCCATCTTGTCCGTAGACACTGGCTCGGAGGAAGTGATGTGAACAGTCTCTGGATCAGCAGAAGTGATGTGAACAGTCTCTGGTTTGGCCATCTTGTCCGTAGACACTGGCTCGGAGGAAGTGACGTGAACAATCTCTGGATCAGCAGAAGTGACGCGAAGCTTCTCTGGCTCGGCAGAAGTGACGCGAAGCGTCTCTGGCTCGGCAGAAGTGACGTGGACAGTCTCTGGCTGTGCAGACGTGACGTGGACAGTCTCTGGCTGTGCAGACGTGACGTGGACAGTCTCTGGCTGTGCAGACGTGACGTGGACAGTCTCTGGCTGTGCAGACGTGACGTGGACAGTCTCTGGCTGTGCAGACGTGACGTGGACAGTCTCTGGCTGTGCAGACGTGACGTGGACAGTCTCTGGCTGGACGTGGCTGACGTGAAGCTCTGGCTGGACGTGGCTCGGGAACGGGAACAGACTCTGGCTCGGGAACGGGAACAGACTCTGGCTCAACAGAAGTGATGTGAACAGTCTCTGGTTCGGCCATCTTATCCGTAGACACTGGCTCAGAGGAAGTGATGTGAACAGTCTCTGGATCAGCAGAAGTGATGTGAACAGTCTCTGGTTTGGCCATCTTGTCCGTAGACACTGGCTCGGAGGAAGTGATGTGAACAATCTCTGGATCAGCAGAAGTGACGTGAAGCGTCTCTGGCCGTGCAGAAGTGACGTGGACAGTCTCTGGCCGTGCAGACGTGACGTGGACAGTCTCTGGCCGTGCAGACGTGACGTGGACAGTCTCTGGCCGTGCAGACGTGACGTGGACAGTCTCTGGCCGTGCAGACGTGACGTGGACAGTCTCTGGCCGTGCAGACGTGACGTGGACAGTCTCTGGCCGTGCAGACGTGACGTGGACAGTCTCTGGCCGTGCAGACGTGACGTGGACAGTCTCTGGCTGGGCGTGGCTGACGTGACGTGGACAGTCTCTGGCTGGGCGTGGCTGACGTGACGTGGACAGTCTCTGGCTGGGCGTGGCTGACGTGACGTGGACAGTCTCTGGCTGGGCGTGGCTGACGTGACGTGGACAGTCTCTGGCTGGGCGTGGCTGACGTGAAGCTCTGGCTGGACGTGGCTGACGTGAAGCTCTGCCTGGACGTGGCTGACGTGAAGCTCTGCCTGGACGTGGCTGACGTGAAGCTCTGCCTGGACGTGGCTGACGTGAAGCTCTGCCTGGACGTGGCTGACGTGAAGCTCTGCCTGGACGTGAAGCTCTGGCTCGGCAGGCGTGACGGGTCGCCGGAGTGGCGCCGGCGGACAAGTCTTTGAGGAGGCCTTTCTCCTCCTCCTCCTCCGGGCCACCGGACTCGGGACCACCGGACTTGGAACCACCGGAACTGGGACCAGTGTTTAAGGCCTGGCGTACCCCGGGCTGAAGCTCTCCAGACAACTGGAGAGTGCCTCTCTCCAATTCAGGCCGGAGAGATCAGGGAGCTCCCTAGGGTTGACCACCTTAGCCCCCAGCCGGTAACACAATTTTATTGCCTCATTCTCTAGGGTGCATGAGGCAGCAAGTGCAGCAAACCCCCAGGTAAACTGGAACAAATCCGGGCTGTTCAGGGCTAAGGCCGCGGTCTTTCCAGCGAACTCCCGGTCCATGCTGGGAAGATCAGGCGAAATCCGTGCTGCTGGATTCATTGGAGGTCGGTTGTTCTCTTACATCTAGTCAGGAACGAAACTGAGAGTGAATCCAATCGCAAGCTTATTTTAATCACATATATAGGTAATCCAGGAATCTCAGGACAGAGAAAGTACAGACACCAAGTAACATAAACAACAACCGGCAGCCAACAACTGAAACACGGGGTTTAAATACACAGACAAACAAGCTAAACAAGATAACAAGGGGGCGTGGTAAATAAGAAACACCAGGGGAGACTAATAAACATAGACGAGGAACACCTGTGGACACTAAGCAACAACAAACAAAAGACAAGACACATGGCTGGATCACATGACAAACACGGAAAAACGTGATATACAAGACACAAAAAACCCACACGTAACAATAATAGTCAATACGTAGACAACTTTTATTTGCATTGGAGTGTGGAGCTGCTGTTGTCGAATAGTAGGGAACATATTTGTTGTTTACTAGAGTCTAAATGTGAAAGTCTGCCGCTGTGAAACCGCTGAGTTGGCCATCACTTTTCTGATCACTTCACTTTTCTGATCACATCACTTTTTTTCACTACTTGGGTCCAGTTTTTATTTCTCCATTTATTCCACAAATAATTGTTTTTTTTTTTCCTGTGTGTGAGCAGGTCAGGCCAAAACCCCCAGCGTCTTTGTCTCCAGCTGCTGGTCAGATCTCTGTGCAAACCTTGCAGTCACCAGTGTTACTGAGCACTGCCCTCCCTTCCTCTGGTCACGTCCAGCAGATGCGTATCCTCAATGGCCTGCCCTGCCCCAACAGCTCTAACAACACAAGCATCCTGATCTCCCCATCTACACACATGCAGCCGTCTGTGCAGACAAGCACACAGCAGTTACCTCACAACAGACCAAGCTCTGACAACACGGTGAGGGAAATTCACACTCTATGTATTTAAGTTTACTCTTAAACATTAATTACATGGAACGTTTATTTAAGGAAAGTCAGTTCACTCAGCCATATCGGTCCATCTCCTTCTAATACTGTCTAGGTGCACTATCGTTCAAAAGTTTATTTCAAAATTCAATAGGAAAGACAAATTACTATATTTCAAAGAAATGCAGTTCTATTTAAATTTATATTTATCAAATAATCTTTAAACAAATGTGTCACGGTTTCCACAAACATATTAAAGTGAAAAAGTGAAAGGGACATGTAAAGTCCAAGTATGCTAACCCATACTCGGAATTCGTCCTCTGCATTTAACCTGTCCAAGTTAGTGCACACACATTAGGAGTAGTGAACATACACACCCGAAGCAGTGGGCAGCCTTTATGCTGTGGCACCCAGGGAGCGATTGGGGGTTAGGTGCTTTGCTCAAGGGCACGTCAGTCATTTACTGCCGGTACTGGAATCAAGCCAGCAACCTTTGGGTTACCAGTCAGACAGACTCGCTAACCATTAGCCCATGACTGAAATGTTTCTTGAAAGCACCAAATCAACAAATTAGAATGATTTCAGAATGATCATGTGACTCTGAAGACTGGAGTAATGGCTGCAGAAAATTCAGCTTTGCATCACAGAAATAAATTACATTTTAAAATATATTACAATAGAAAACCATTATTGTGTGCTGTAATAATATTTCACAATATAACTGTTCTTACTGTGCTTTTGATCAAATAAATGCAGCCTTGGTGAGCATAAGAGACTTCTTTCAAAAACTAAAAATCTAACCGACCCCAAACTTCTAAATTGGTAGTGCATTTATTAATACATCTTTGTTTCTTCTCCAGATACCCGCAGTAGAATATGCGACAGAGCCAAAGACTTCATTGCTCATCTCTCCAGACACGCCTACACACACTTCTCCTCCACTATCCCTACATACACCATCTTCACCTGCTCCCACCAACACACACTCTCCTTCCTCCAAACATCAGGAGAGCCCTCTGGTAAAGTACTTTTATGTTTATAATGAAGATAATGATGAGTATGGTGATGTAAATTATGATCATTACTGAGACAATGACACACAATCTTTCTACAGAAACTGGCCTTCATGTTGTCTCTGGGACTGGTCACGCGCGACTATTTAGAAGGTCAGGAGAATGAAATATGTGTCTGTGTGTGTGCGTGAATGAATGTGTATTGACGTTTCCCACTTTGTTTGTGTAGAGATTCAGAGCAGGCGTCAGGAGCGTAAGAGACGTACAACAGCAAATCCAATATATAGCGGAGCCATGTTTGAACCAGAGGTAACAAACATACACATGCATTAAACGAGCAGTTCAATGCAAACAGATTGGAGATATCTGATGGAATGAACCGTGCTTGTGTGTGTTTCAGCGCAAAAAAAGCTCAGTATCGTATCTGAGTTCCATAAACCAGTCCAGCAGGAAGAGAGGTGAGTTCAGCCAATCACACTTTCTCTCTGTACCTATATTAGATAGATACTATGTGTGTCTTATTGAGGAGAAGTGTGTGATTGCTGTTTTAAGAGATCAAACTGATAAATACAATTTTTTGTTTACTTAGTACTGATAATTTCTCCAAAATGTATTTGCAAATTAATAACAAAACAGTCACAATTGCAAAGCAGCGATATGAAAAAAAAAACATCTGGACAAGGTATACAGCTATGGAATAAAAAAAAAAATCCTGTTATGTGCTGACACTTTGAAATCAAAACCAAAGGTTCAGAAACCATAATATAAAAGTGTGGTGATGCATTTTGCCGCCTTCCCCTGCATCATTGTTATGAAGCAACAGGAGTAAACAGCTGCTGCTTTGATGCAAATTCACAGTTCGGACCCAAATAATACAAACCCACTTTCTGTGCGTTCACACCGCCGCCGGCGAGAGCGTCAAAGTGGCCAGAAGTCATTAATTTTCAATGAGAGCAGGCGGCGAGCTCCAGCGAGGGCGGTGCGTCTTGGACGGGGTGAGAGCGGCGAAGAGAAGTTGAAATCAGGTCAACTTTATGGTAATGAGCTATGACACGGTTCGGCGGCAACCAATCTGAATGTAGAAGTGCTCCGTTTGAGAGGATTCCAGAGAACGCAGTCAAGTAACTTTGGTTCCGACCACATTAGTTCCCAAGCAAAATAGAGGAGAGGTTGATCATTTGAATTTGATAAGAAGGCGCGCAACACTATTTATAGGCAAGATTTTCGCACTACAACGCTTGTTTTTCAGCGGGAATGTAAATTAGAATAGCACTTAACCATGGACACAAAAGCCACACCACACAAATGGCTTTTAATTGGTTCATTTCGTTAGCAAACATGTCCCTATAATTAAGTTCTTTCCATTGATCAATTTTCTGCAAAAATAACTATCGACATGCTTGTTTGCTTTGCGGCCTCTTTAAATGAAGTTTTAAAAAAGACCAAGCATTTGATCTACGTCAGAGAATCAGAGCGTCCACGAATCTTTCCACGGCGTCGCTGGCAGGGCGGCGAGAGCGAATTTTGCCGCTCTCGCCAGCGGCGGTGTGAACGTACAGTTAGTATTGTTACAATTTCTGTACTAATATATGTAAATTAACTGTTAACTTGTTTTCTGTGTTACCTGGTCTGAGAAATTCACATTTATTTGTCAGCTAAACTTCTCCAGAGCTTTTGTGAAAACTACAGATTATACTTGCACACTTTTGTATCCCTGCCCTCGGACTGTTGGGTCGACAGAGTTATTAACAGAACATTGAACATTAAACAGTATTATGGTAAAAATGGAACATTATGGAAACAATTTTTTTTTAACCCGTTGCTTCAGGAGGTTTGGCGGAACTGACAGACTTACAGTTTGTTAGTTTCTTTCTGTTTTTCCCCTCTGTTTGGCCTTAGTTGACTTAAAAACGAAAATTCTGTCATCATTTACTCACCTTCAAGTTGTTTCAAACCTGTATGAAACCAGACAGTTGATGTACCCCATTGATTTCCATGGTAGGAAAAAAAATACTATGGAAGTCAATGGGGCACATCAACTGATTGATTTCATACAGGTTTGAAACAACTTGAGGGTGAGTAAATGATGACAGAATTTTTGTTTTTAAGTGAACTATTCCTTTAAACACTGTGTTCGTGGTCATCCAGTTTAACATGTTGACTACAAACACAGAAGTTTTCAGATTTTCCATTGTTGCGTTCTCACCATATTTACGATGCTTTGCAGCCTTTAGTCACTGCCTACAAAATGCTGGATCCTTCACTAGAAACTGAAAGTAACTTGCTCCGATAAACTTTTACTCTTTGAATTCTTGCACCAGGGAACTATACAAGTCGACAACATTATGACTTACAGTTAAGCATATCCATAGCAGACATTATTGCATTGAAATCACCCAGAACACCCTAGCAAGCACATAGAAACACTAAAAAACATTTAGAAGGCCTTAGCAACTGCATTACATTAGCATTTTCTTCAGAAAATATAAATGTAAACAAGCTTTTCACAACACTGTTTAGATATTATCCATAAATGTGAAATGTGACTACATCCACTGTGAATTGTCTAATTTTATTGCGGAAAAAATCTGTAGCCAGTCTTTATTCAGTGCTTTAAGCCCTTTTTCTACACCTCATGCTTAACTGATCCACTCTTCTTTACTCCCATCAGTCAGTCTCTCTCGGTCCCACACAAGCACACATTCAGCAGTAATGACTGTTTGATTATGTAATGTGCTTACAGGCACTCTGCTATGGAGTGGCCCTGGAGTGTATGTGTGAGGCAGGAAGAAATGACCCTGCAGTGTGTTAAGTGGGATAATGACTGTCTTCAGGCTGCTGTAAAAGTGTATACATTAGTAAAAGACTCAGACAATGTTCTCAGCCTACTTTATAGGTTTACAATTAGGCAAGTTTTGTACATCTTAAAGGTGTGACAATACCGCATCATTAGTGTACCTACTATTAGAATTTGTAATGGAAAGACTGGAGTCCAAAAACTCAACATTACAGTTTTGATAGTTTGATATGACCAATATTTTGATTTCTCTTCAAAGCTCAACCAAAACAGCTTTCACTGTTGCAAATTAAAGGAATAGGTCACTCAGAAATGAAAGTCACATTTACTCACCTGTTCCAAACCTGTATGACTTTCTTCTGTGGAACACGATAGAAGATATTTTAAAGATTTTTTCAAATTCTTATTGTTATAATGGAAATTACTCCGGGTCCTGAACAGCATTGGACCCCATTGACTTTCATTGTATAGACAAAAAAACACTGTGACATTTTAGATGCCAGTTTAGATGTTCCTTGAGGCAAATATCTGTCAGAAAGTGTAGTAGGTGAGCATTCAAGTGACTGAGGACAAAATCAGAATAACTTGCAGTAAAGGCAAAATATAAAAACTGTAGGCTATATATTTGGTTGAAAGGTAGTTAAAAGCTGTGTGTGTGTGTGTGTGTGTGTGTGTGTGTGTGTGTGTGTGTGTGTGTGTGTGTGTGTGTGTTTTAAATTGATCTTTAACACATTTGGGACCAAGTCTCCAGCCATATATTGTTTCGTTGAATATAAATCTTGACTTGGATCGGCGTGTGTACAATTTAATATATATATGACGTTGAAACTGTGCCACCATGTGTAATGTAATGGCACTATTACTTGTTGATAAAAGACATACATACTTGCTCTGTTAATGCCCAATGCACACATAAATGTGCATAATCTGTTGATTTATGGTGTTGAATATGGCTCGTCGTAACATTTGACAGCATCTGTGTTAGCTGTAGATGAAAATAAGCTTCTTGATGCCTGGATAAGCTTCTTTAAAACGTTACCCTCTGATCCTTCTATGTTATTGGCATTTCTTTTCCCCATCTGCCTAAATGTAATGCCTTCTGCCTTTATCAGCTGATTTGAGGCCAGCTTTTGCAGAATGTGTTGTTACCCAGCATGCAATGCTTCCTTTTGTAATCTAACGATGCTCTCTCCCTCCCAACCACCATCACACCACCCGCACCTGCTCCTTCCTGCTACCCTAGCCAATGAGGACAGCTTGTCAGAGGTATGCAATACCAATGTTTTGTCTTCCTTTTCTTTTCTTTTTGTGTTTTGTTTGTCCTTTGTTTCATCTCACCCAGGTCGCCTTTCTAAAAACTGCAGTATTGTGGAGCGGGGGCCCCTCCCCCCAACCACCAGCAGCCATCATTCTACCTTCCCAGACCTACAGCAGCCCACCGCGGGCAGCCCATTCTCCCCTGCCCTCTCACTCACCCTTCCATCACATTCACCCTCACCCAGCCCCAGCTCAGCAGGGGATGTAAGTAGCTGTGATAGTCCACTACAGTTACTGAGACACAATTCAGACTTCCCTATCCCAGTGTTCACCGTGCTCACCAGTGACATCTAGTGGTAGCGGAGGTGAATTAACCCTCCGAGTCTCCGGTAACTGAGAAACATTTATATTAGAGATTCATTGCCATTCACTCTCGTTCTCGTGATTCATTTCATTTCTTGTTTTGTCCCATGCCATGACATGTTTTACTTTGTCTGTGATCTTACAAAGCAGACAGTCTTTATAGAGGTAACTTAATAGACTACTCTTGCAGGGTTATATTCTTTCAATTTAGAAACTTTTAGTAATTTCTATGCAAAATCTAATAGAGGCAAAGAGGCATCTGTTTAACCTGGACCCACCAAAAATGTTCTTTTTAAAAAACAAGCTCAATTTAGAATGGAATAGAGACAATAGCCCCTTTCACAGCAAGCCCGGTAAATTGCCGTAAAATGACCAGAACAACTTTTCCGGTAAACACACAAATGTGCTATTCACACAAGCAACAATGGTGCGTCTTTTTACTGGTAAGATACCATTCGCACATCAGTACCAGTTAACTCTGTCATGTCAGTCATCGGAAATGACCCATTTATTCATCCACCTGGATGAGAAGTGCTTTAGTTTCATTTTAGTTACAGTTTGTTTTACTTCTGAGTGACCGGCGTAAGGAGATTATCACACAGAACGTGGTTCTGCTCTTATATACATAAGGCACTTGATAGTTATGGTACTGCAGTCACTATAGTATTGAATAGGACATTCAGAGAATAGTAGATGGCAGGGTCTCGAGTGCGAGATGCGGTGCAATGGTCAGATGTTCGTCTAGTGCATGTTTATATAGAAAAACAATTAAAAGCAGCAGAACTTACTGTAAACAGCTCCGACAGAGCTTTATGATTGCCCCAATGCAAACTTCTTACGTCAGCATGTTCTAACCTCGTACGTTCTCATACCGGTAATCTTCATTATTTGCTCACACACAGCATCATACAAAAACTTAGTAATATTCACCAATATTCACTCTAATTACACTGAAAACCAGAACTTTGCTTCAAGACTGCTCAACTTTGTAAGTTTAGGTAGCCTCATGTCTCGCCACTTCATTTGTTTTCACTACTATGCATTCATTTCCACATTCATTTTAAATGTTCATGTTTTTGTGTGGATCACTTTGAATGCAGACTGTTAACAGTTGTGTATTTCAGTACCATTCAGTACATGTTTTCTTTAGATTCTGCAGAAGGAAGATGCCATTGAGTGGCCAGGGACTCTTGCTATTGTCCATTCCTACATCTCCTATAAAGCAGGTGAGAAGTTTCACATACAACTGATGATACCTAGAACAGTCAACCTGCAACGACACAGAATGTGATGTACGATTGCTTAAAAATGTTTTGAGTTAGGAGTTTAAAACGGAACAAAGTTTCTTTTTATGAGTCTGTTATGAAATGTACCAGTAAATCTCTGATCTTTGGAAAAGCTGTCCAAGAACTATAGAATAGCAGCAACCACTATATTTTTCTGCAGCTTTGGTACTGGCAGTATTTTTCCATTCATTTTTTTTACTCTTCAAGTCATGAACCAAACCAAAAAGCTCTGAAATGAATTAACACATTATAAACTTCGATTTTGACCAGTTTTATTTGCAGTGAACACCATTGTTCAGGCGGTCATGAACATTCACATTCTGTCAGACACATTAACTACCATTAATTCAAATTAAAATGTTTATCTCACAAAACATAAAATGAACACAGAATATTTGTCTCGTGTGAACAGGCCTTTAGGGTGCAATTTAAAATAAGGCTAACCTAAATAAGTCTTGATCCCCCAGAAGCACGTCAAAAACGTTGTAGAAAGTAGCCCTCTTGTATTATGAAATTTTACTTCCAAAATTACAATATAAAATCAGTCAGCTATAGAAATGTATCTTCATTTTTAGATGTTGCTGAAATTGGTCATACCATTGACATTACCTGTGCAGTTGAAGTAAATATGTAAATGCTAGAAAATGCTAATTTGCCTAATGCTGTTAAACTGAATGTACAAGCAAACTCGTCAGTCAGAAACATCAGAATCATCATTAGTCTAATTCATCTTTAAAAATCATGAACTGCATTTTTCATTTTATAATGTTTCCTGGGATACACTTATAATGTTATGTTATATGATGTTATCATTTTTTAAATAAAAGGCCATTTTCTACTCGTGATTTTAGTCCTGACTTGAACGCTCTCTGTTTGAAGGAGCGTGTCTGCTGTGAGACTTCAGCATAAACACCCTCTGCTATGATTGGCTAACATCTTTCCTTATTAAATAAGCATTACATGTTGAACTCTCTTGAAATTTTTACTACATTTTACTATGATAGTTGTCGACATTAGCTAATCGTGAAAAGTTTTGATTATATCATTATATTCAGATCTACTCCCATCTCATGAAATGTTGCAGCGATAAGCGTTGTAGTCGATGACCGACAGTCTGAGTGCATGAATGCAGTGATCTTATCACTGCAACTCTTATTTATGCACTCTCACGGATGCTTTCATCATAACTAACCATGCAAACGCAATGTAAATTAGTGATTCGTTGTGCAGTGTAGATGCGTCATTGATTAACTGGAGTTTTGGCGAGAGTCCAGAACTCAGTCACTGATAATCTTGCTCTGTGAATGACGTTCATCTGATTTTGCATAGGGGGTCTTTTGTCGCACTATTATGTCATAATGTGACAAAATACGAAATGAGATTTCTTCTGAGCTTGGTTTTAATAAAAGCTGTTTTTGGACTAACGATAAAGTAACAGAGGAGTTCTGAAACTTACAGGATGTTTTTATAGTACAATGACCTCTTACATGTCAAAAGATAAAGGAAAAGTAGATTTCTCAATTCATGACCCCGTTAATATTAAAGGGCACATATTATGCCCCTTTTTACAAGATGTAAAATACGTCTCCGATGTCCACAGAGTGTGTATGTGAAGTTTTAGCTGAAAATACCCCACAGATATTTTTTACAGCATGTTAAAATTGTCTCTTTTTTGGGGGTGAGCAAAACGCGCCTTTTGTGTGTGTCCCTTTAAATGCAAATAAGCTGGTGCATCTTGCCCACTTTCAAGAAGAAGGGCAGAGCTTTAAGAGCTCGTTCTTCAGTGGTTGGACATCTCATCTCACTGAATGAAAATATCAGAGCACAAACTGTACTAGCAGTTGGACAATAATGTCTACAGAGCCAGAGAATGCTGCATGGAGATAGAACAGGTATAGTTTAGTTTAATTACGATTATAACATATTTGTCATCTTGCTTTTATCCACAATTAGTACAAGCCTGTTGTAGCAGACCCCGTCTGAATGATGGACAAAAATTTACTGATGATGTTTATGAAGCTTATTGTTCTTCACACAAAAGATGAAGCGCAGAAAAACCCCGTAAGAGCTGAGTAAAACAGTACAAGAACTGCGCATTAAAGTCTTATCCATAAACTCTCTCTCTCCCTTGCATTATCATCAACATACACAGCGAATTACACAAAAACACTCTTTACAACTAACAGTAAGCAAATATATGCAGACCTTTTCAGTGGGTGAAAACTGGTAAACTTTATATCCGTAAAACAACTCTGATGAACTGTAATGAAGTGCGCGCTCTACCTTTCATTACTGCCGTGACCAGTAACATAAACGCATTTAGGTAGATTGGGGGTCGCATTCCCTTTAAAAACAAAAGTAATCCACTGCATCTTCAGCAGCTCAGATGTTAGGAGCAAATGACGGCTGCTATGTGCATTCTTTCGTCCAACAACAAAACACCTCAATCGAAGACATTCTTGTCTAAGTTACAGCTGTGTCGAAATAATGACAGACTGTGTACAGCTCACTCAGGGCTAGCCTATGCTAATACGGCAGTGTCAGTCAACTGTTGTGGTCGAGGCCTGAATCTGAAAACGGCTTGTTCTGAGACACTGCTTATGATTTATGGGGATTTAAAAAAGGCACTGGCTGGATTTTTATCATTATAGGGTGGTTTGTACACACACTGCCAACTTACATTTACTGTATTTTCAAACACCGTGTAAAAGTGAATTTTGCATAATAGGTGCACTTTAAAATAATGTAGAATCATTAAGAATTAACATGATCTGACCAAGAGCATATTTATAAATGAACATTATACCAAAATGGACAAATGTGTGAAAAATATATCTCTGACCTGCTCCCTGACCCCTGAAGATCAGTGTCGATCCACTATCATGGTTGGTCTGCCTTGCAAAGTTTCTACAGAATTGTTAAAAAAAGAATTCCTGTGGGGGAATTTATGCATACACTCATTTCCCCGCAGCTAAAGAGGGAGAGAAAGATCGCCTGAAGACATGGAGCACAGAGTTGTGGCAGGAGAGAGAGACACTAGAAGACCAAGTCGGACAGCTCAGCAACTCTATAACGGTGAGAGAATCCTTAAGTTCATATCATCCACTTTTCCTCTGCATGATGAGTCATACCACTGAAATTACAAATCTAAATGTGATATTAATTCATCCCGTACCTCCATAACTATATAATGATAAGATTTTGGTTGTACGAGTCAGCAGCACTGTGTCCTCTCTCCCTTCACAGAGATGTATGGACAGCAAGAACAGCGTACTGGCCCAGCAGAGAGAGATGGAGGCTTCGCTTGAGAAGATGAAAGGGCTGGTGCGTCTGATCAGAGGGATCCAGTTGTCTCCCTTTATCTGCCCTGGGGTCATGGCTAACGGAGAAGTGTCCCACAATGGAGCTTCCAAAGCCAGCAGCTCCAGTGCGGTCACCACAGACACAAACAACAACACAAATACCGCAACAAGCTCCTCAGAAGCTATGATTATAATTAGCCCCCTCACAAACACAAGCGATACCTTAAACCAGATCTCCACTAATAATAACGTCGAGGCTGCAAGCTCAAAGAGTGATGAGGGCAGTGAGGAGAGCGCCCAAATCATCACGTCCAGAATCAGGAGCGAACCCACAAATACAAACGCCGCCGCTTTCAGCAATAACAGCAGTGACCAGGCAGTTCTGAGTACCAATGGAACCATGCCCACCGGGGAGAGTACAAAAAAACATAAAAACAATAACAACAGTGACCTCAGCGTCATCCCACAGGGCCTCCTCGGCCCGATCGTACCCCTTACAGAAGTGACAGAGGAGGTAAAATAGCACTGACCACCCCGCAGCAGTTGGGGCCCAAAGCGTGCCAGTTAACAGTATTGTTGTTTTGTGTTGTTGTTTCATCTCTTGTATCTATGAAGGAAAGAAAATCCATAGTGCCATTTACTACATGCAGGAAGGAGGTTCCTAAAGTACCAGCAATGTGTATGCTAACGTATGCACACCGAAAAGATTTCTACAAAGAATAATGATATAGAAAAGAGTAATAAAATGTAAAGATATCACACCATTGTGTGCCTGATACAGTTGCCATAGCACCTCTGAGTGGGAAAGCTTCTGAAGGCTGGATCGGGTAATGGTCTCGTCCTGCTAGATGAGTAGTGCAGCTTCCTATCAGGTCCTGTAGCTCTGATCTAAGACATAAGATATGACGCATCGAGGAGTTTAGTATCCGTTTTGTCTGTGAAACGCAGCCGAGATGCAGTTGTTTCGTCTAGTTTTCAGTTGTAAAAACAGGTTCTTTATCACACTGACAAAAATACAGGTCTTCCAGGTGTTCTGCTGGAGGTTTAACTATTATCATTTGCATTTGTCTACTTTTTGGTGTTTTTAAAAACCGAAAACAACATTTCTGTAAATATGTTTTGCTATTTTTACACATCACCTTATTTATAATTTTTTTCTTTACAAAAATATTCTGTAGTTCTGTTCTGCCAAATAATCAATGCCACAGGGAACTGTTCTTTTGTGTAACTCTGAACATTAAATAGATATTTAAGAGTAGTAGAGTAGTATTTGTAGTGTCAGTCCTGAAGTGTCTGTGAGGTAAATTCTGACCATGCCTTATCTACTGACCAGATGTGATTTACTGAGTACGCAGTTCAGGCGCAGTCACAAAAGGGAATGATTTGAGACTTCTCTCACGTCACTCTCACTCCATTTCCACATTCAGAAGACTTTTCTTTTTTTTACCCAGACTGTAGCAGGGGTCTCATGCCTTGTCCAACGACTTACGAGGAATCATGCAGTCAGAAATATCCCGTAAAACCGGTGTGCCAGTAACGTTATACTAATGGGCCAATTTAAGGGCTTCTGTTCTGTATCGTTTTAACACGCATGGTGTCACTTTACTTGGTGATAACACTGTTCTGTAAACCTGTCCAAAAGCACAATACAGCAGGCGTACGTTATACGTGCCTAGCGCAACTACTTCACCATTGTCTCCTAGGGGCTGTTCTGTTAACGCTTTACTTTAACAATTTGCATTTCTCTAACGTTCTCTCACCGCTGTATTTCAGTGTGTGACTGCACATGAACAAGCACAGACAAACACTTGTAACACCTGAGATACAGCCGTGGTAGCTTGAACACTGTATCATGTGCCAAGATGCCACTTCCATAGTGTTTTTAAAAAGCACAAGAAATAATCCAGAAACGGTCGTGTCGAACACACAAGGGGTGCGTCGCTTTTGATAAAAGAGAGAAATATCTAGTGTTTATATCTTCATTTCAGGTTTGTGAGTGTTTTCAATGCTGAACATGCAGCTCTGGCCTGCAGTAGCCTCTGTGTATTGGTTGCCTTAAGTTCTATAGACTATGTTTGGCTGTTTCATAGTAGTGTTATGACTTGTCTGTGTCTTAGTCAGTTGTCAGCAAAACTAGTGTTTTTTTTCCCTTTTCCGTAACAGAACCTATTTTGTCATACAGTGTGTTCTGGTTGTGTTAGTGAGGACAGTGCCTGCGCTGCCTGTAGTGAATCTGAAGTCTGCACATAAGAACTCTGAAGTGCTTATGTCTTATAACAATACACAAAATTAATTGCTGGTATGTTTGTTCACGTTTTTATGAAGACTTTACTTTTAGTTAAAACGATTCCATTCCAGTCTGATGATCTGGGTATCTGTCCTTCATTTTATATTGCATCTGAGTTTTCAAGAGGATACTAGTGCTGAAAACTACTCTTACCATCTCTTTCTACGGCAGAAATAGGAAGAGTAGTATGCGGTTCCAAATTCAGCAAATGTTTCAACAGTCACAAAAGTATTCACACATTTTGTCTGATGAAAGTTAAGTATTTCATCACAATTGCAAAAATTCCAAAGTAACATGCAGAGAAGCTGCGTTCTGTTTTGTGATTTTTAATATGTCAGGTTTCTCTGTGCATTTAGAAAAGAAATAAAAGGGAAAAGAGCCCTTACATAAATGCTCATCAGATGTGACATTTGTAAATGTCATCTCCCGTCCTTAGGGCCAAGAATCCTGAGGTCAGATGAGGCTAGTAGGACTGACATAGCTTCTGTGACCGATGTTCTCTGATGAGATGGATGGGAATCTACTGGGTTTCCTCATTCATGTTCCTTATACATAAGAATTGGGTATTGTGTCCTGAAGTGTGTAAAATCTGATTTCCTCAGATATTATAGTGTTTACCGAGAGCTCAGGCTTTTGTTCATGTTTTCAACATGCATAGTAATGCTTATGAAGTCACATTCTTACACCTCATGCTGTTACCTCATTCAGGTTGATGAAACCCTCAAGTAAAATCAAGGATAGATTATTGCAACGTGAAAGTATCAGTGCTTAATCTAATGTCCTTTACTATAAATTAAAAACGCAAGTTACATCAATTTGTTGTATAAATTTGTCTAGATTATTTCATAATGGTTTTTGAAAGGTATGTGTATTGCTCTTTTGTTTAATTTTTTTAGTTTTCTAACATTTTTGTATGTTTTGTTTCTTAATCTTGTGTGTTGCCTGATGTCTGTTTACCTTTTCTCATAGAATTCAAGTCCATGTGTAAGTTATTTGAATATATAACTTCATGAATTCTTTCTGTTGAGGAGGCTGGTTATTACTGGAGCATTTGATCAATTTGTATTTATTTATTTTTACCATTTTTGCTAAATAAAATTGTAAATTAAATAGTCTGTTTTTCTCTCTAGATGCGTGTTACGTTGAAGCAACAAATGGATATTTTAACACTTGTACTAATATACATGTAAAGAATACAACCACAATAAATTATACAAAGATTAGGCACACTGTAACCAATTTTGGAAACATTTTTCTCCAGAATGAATTGTGCACGCTGCCAGAATATAGAAAGTCTAAAAACAGCTGCCTAAAATGGAAAATATCTAATTGGTTTTGTTCCCTCATGACATTTCAATCTCATAGAGGCACATAAGAATGAATTGGATCAAAACAGCATCAAAATACCAAGTCACAAGACAGATCATCTGCCAGACATAGATCATGCCATTTTAGGCACGACTTAATAATACTAGACAAGAATGAATCAAGTGACTATAAATATGCATTTATGACTTCTCACACATAAAATGTAAATACAGAATGAATGTTGCATTTAAAGGCCGCTACTTACAGTAACAGTGATGCAAAAGCAGTACACTGAGCTCAAGTGGTCAAATGGATCCTTTATAGACGTTAAAGGACTTTCTCTTAAACCAGTTTAATGCACAGAGAGTGGGTATCAACATTGTTTTGTTTTTTGTTCCGACACATCAGGTTCTGGCTCAATCAGTGGCAAAAGTACGAGTTGGGACTACCTATTTGTCCTTTTTAACAGTCATTGTTTGGTGCTGCCAGTGGCACATACATTACACACTGCACCTTTAAAAAAAATCACTGCTGCTTATTGCTGTCTGACATAAACATACAGATAACACTGTCCATGAGAGTATTTGGACACCCAAAAGGCACTTGTTCTTCTCTGAAAGGTAGTCATGCCAGGACATAGCACTATAGTTGTGGGGTCTGAACTGCATTTAGTCCTCCTTGTCACCATTGCATGGTTTTGCTCCGTGTGAGTTTGTTTTTGAGCGCATGTCTCATCTGCAGCATCCGTGAGCGCTTGTCCATAGCCAGCAAGTGTCGCTGAAACTCCTGCCGCACTTCACACACCAGCTGCCCGAACACAGCCTCCACTGCTGAAGTGTCCTCTGCTACAGACAGCTCAAAGAAACGGCACCTACATCACCAGTGAAACCTTAACTTTAACACACACAGCAAAACCTTCACATCCAAAAAGTAAGTGATGTAACAGGGCCATTGAAGATCATCTAATAAGTGTGCTTAGAATTTTGACCGGTAGTGAATTGAATATCTGGTAGTGAAGTGGTTATCTTGTTATAACAAAATTCTGTAGTAAATAAATTGCCCCTTTTCATTTTGGAAATTGTGAGTAATCCATGGAGTGTATAGGAATTAATTGTAATTATTATAATTAAATATATTTACATTATTGTTAAATATTATTATAAAATATTACTATAACTAAATATTATTATTTTGCCAAAAATATAGTGAATATTTAATTGGAAATGCATATGGGTCATACTGTCATTTTGACTTGTGGTAGTAAAACAAAAATGTTAATTTTTTATGAAGCTACACTGCCGTTCAAAAGTTTTGAATCGGTAAAATTTTTAATGTTTTTAAAAAAAGTCTCTTCTGCTCACCAAGGCTGCATTTATTTGATTAAAAATACAAAACAAAAAAAGTTATATTGTTAAATATTATGACAATTTAAAATAACTGTATTGTATTTTAATATATTTTAAAATGTAATTTATTCCTGAATTTTCAGCATCATTAGTCTTCAGTCTTCAGTGTCACATGATCCTTCAGAAATCACTCTAATATGCAGATTTGATGATCAAAAATATTCATTATTATTATCAATGTTGAAAATCCTTTGTTGAAGGATTCTTTGATAAATAGAAAGTTCAAAAGAACAGCATTTATTTGAAATAGAATCTTTTGTAACATTATAAATGTCTTTCCTGTAACCTCTGATCAATTTAATTCATCCTTCATTAATAAAAGTATTGATTTCTTTTATTTATTTCCCCCCAAAAAGTAAGATAAAAATTCTTACTGACCCCACACTTCGGAACGGTAGTGTTTAATATTACAAAATCTTTCTATTTCAGATAAATACTGTTCTTTTGAACTTTCTATTCATCACATAATCCTGAAATAAAAATGTAAATAACTGTTTTCAACATTGATAATAAAGATAAATGTTTCTTGAGCAATCATCATACTATAATAATTTCTTTAATAAGGATCATGTGATACTGAAGACTGGAGTAATGATGCTGAAAATTCAGCTTTCGTCCCAGGAATAAACTACACTTTACTATATATTCACATAGAAAACAGCTGTTTTAAAAAGTAATATTTCACAATATTACTGTTGTTTTAGTATTTTTAATCAAATAAATGCAGCCTTGGTGAGCAGAAGAGACTTCTTTTAAAAACATTAAATATCTAGCCGATCCAAAACTTTTGACTGGTAGTATTCGTCTAACACGTGTAAATGGCATGGTTGATTCTCACATAAAAAATTTATGAAGAACACATGGAATATCAAGGAATTCAATTATTTTATTAGAAAAAATGTGATAACACTTTATTTTACAGTATCCTTGTTACACGTTACATGTAGTAGTTACTGTAGTAATAACTATAAATTAAGCATAATTGCATGCAACTAACCTTAAACCAATCCGTAATCCTAACCTGATAGTAAGTACATGTAGTTAATTATTAATATTCCGTACTTAAATGCATAATTTCACTGTAACACAGACACCTTAAAATAAAGTGTGACCAAAAATGGTTCCAAAAACCACATCCTTCTGGGTTAATTTGACCATTCTAGGGTTAAATAATTCAGTTATATTAACCTGTATATACTTTGTACTATCTTACTATCATAAACCTGTGCAGTTATCAGTGAGAGCAAAGCGTACTGACCTCAGGTCCGAGGCTAAAACCTGTCCCTCATCCGTCCTCACCACTCGGCCGTTCTCCATGTCACATTTATTGGCAACAATGACTGTTGGAATACCTGGAAGACACGCAAAGACATACACAGAATGAAGTAATGGATGCTCTAGCTCTGAAGAAGAACAGACTACCATTAAAATGACAGTACCTGGAGATAGATGGTATAATAAAAGACTGCAGTGTTGTGATACTTTCTCTCTCTCTTTATCTCTTTCCACGTATCTGTCTGTCATTAACAAACTCACACTCAGACTGCAGTGTACCCTATTAAGAGTTCATGCCTGAGGTGAAATCTCTGAACTAATACCTATTAAGGTAGGCTGAGTCACACTGATGGATAACAGCACTATTCACAAGTTGGAGGGTCCGTACACAAACACGACTGCTCGAAAAAGTGCTAATAACAGAACATTGTTACTATTTGTCCTCAGTCACTATGCTCACAGAGCTCACAGTCACAGTCTGATCGGCCTTACCGAGCGTTTGTTTAACGTGGTCAATCAGTCTCTTCAGGCGCGACACAGCCTCAAAACTGCTGCGATCCGTCACGGAGTACATGATGAGGAACCCATCACCCCATTTAATGGAACTCTCCAGAGAGGACACAGCAGGTCCTACACACTCCTGAACACAAACAGATTCAGACATTTGAATAGTTCTTCCAGCATGTGAGTGAATGTGTGCGATGCAGTGAGGATAGAGATGACGCACATCTAGACTTTCACAGATGTGATTCTGAAGGCAATTCTGGAGCACAAATGATGTGAACTAAATTCCCACAAACCAAAACCTCCTGCTTCTCAAATGGAGTTCCCAATCCTGGTCTTTGAATCCCCCCACACTGCAGATTTTATCATTATCGAAAAGGATAGTTAAGCCAACAATGAAATTTATGTCATTATTTACTCACCCCTATGTTGTTCCAAACATTTATGACCTTATTGGGACCTGTGGAACACAAAAGATGATATTTTGAAATTTGACATTTTTGTCCATATGAGTCAATGGAGTCCAAAGTTATTTTGGACCCCACTGTCTTTCATTGTATATAAGGGGGAAAAAATCATAAAACGCTTCAATGTAGTCTATACTGTATGGACAAAAAAAAATTTGTCCCGCAGAAGAGAGAAAGTCATACAGGTTTGGAACGACAAGTGAATGAGTAAATGATGGCAGAATTTTCATTTTTGGATAAAATATGCCTACAACCCCTCTGATTAATATCATCAGCTCATAAGTACTGGTTGTGTCACATAAGGAAGTCATCCAAAATATCAGACCCACTACTCTACTGCACTCACACAGATGGTAATGCTTCAGCCTAATCCTATGAATTAACATGTGCCGCTCTCTACTGTGTAACATGATCAATGGCAGGCAGGCTGTTAAAGCTGCTCCACCAGCCTGAGATTCAGCACAGCAGACATGAAAGGAATGGAATGGTTCAGAGAGTCCTGTGTCTCATCAGCCGTTTGACAAGGCAAGATCATCTTGTGGATAAATATGCGTGTAGAACAGCACACCGGCAGATGCACAGTCACAAAGAGATGGTCCCTTAATAGGCAAAAGCCAACACTGTAAGATCTCATCTCAAGTTCACTGTACCTTATTAACAGTGTCTAAAATCTCCAGTTCAATCGCCTCCTTCTCCACGATTTTCTGACACCTGTAGGTGACCTCTGAGACACAAAAAGTATATGGCATGTCATATGATGCACAGAACTCAACTGCAATGCAGTTACACAAATGTATACAGTGTGAAAACGGCTATATTCTGTTGCTTTACAATAATGGGGGAGGTATGTTTTCACAGTCAACAGATCATCAGTGTGTATTTATTTCATTTGTTACCCCTTTTATGTTCATACTCTCCAATAAAACGCCTGGTGATGAATCTGACACACAGAGCTGGAGTTCAAAAAATAAAAACAGAGTTATTACAGTCGTCAAGATATAATATATAATCATTGAACCCAATAAAACACTGCAGTGTTACCTGTCTTCCCACAGTTATCTCTTCCCAGCACAACGAGCTTCGCCCTCAGCATCTTCCGTACAGACTCTGACATGATGACTGATAATATTATATCTGAATAGCATTAATAGTATTAGCCATGAAGCCAATATATGTAACAGGTACGAATTTTCCCTCGGGTTAAGCGTGGCTAAACTTGCTGTAGCCTACGCTAGACATGACAGATAACAGCGGCATATTGTTAAAGAATGAAACAAAGCCTTCCAGAAATACTCACTTTGCTCCCGAAAGCTGTTAAAAGTGCGAAGCGCAAACGAGCAGCGCTCGACTCTATATCATTGTGTTCCTGTGGAGACTCTTGTGGAGTTCATAAGCTGCAGATTCTGCGCTCTCCGGATGTCTTCTTTAAGTAATGGCATTAGACACACACACACACACACACACACACACACACACACACACACACACACACACACACACACACACACACACACACACACACACACACACATCATTGTTCAGGGCGGTCTCTCTGCTTATTCCACACATTCATCACCGGGCTGCGAGACTCATTAAAAAAAACATCTGATTTATAGTCTTTGACAGTCGAGCCTCCGGAGCAGCAGTCTACTTGGTCTTGCCGCCAACAAAACCATTAATTAACCCGGGCTAAAATTAAAAGCTTTATATTCTGGCCCCAATATATCTTTTACTCAGATTAAATAGCATCGGTGGGATATCTGAGGACGAAACTCATAATAGGTAAGTGTTTCTGATGGTACATGATCTAAACAAAATTAACTATTTTAATCTGAAAAGATCTGAAATCATAAATAACTAACAAAAAGTGTGCCTTGCTTGGAAAGTAAGCTGTTAAAAGCAAGTTTTGAAACAAATATGACAAATATATAAACAGACATGATACTGTTGAGGTGTCATTTATTGATTTCTTCTTTTTACAGGTCTATGTTTTTTATATTATTTTAATAGTAAAATATCAAAAAGGATGTTAAAATGATAATAATCTGTAATAAAAGCCCCTGTCTATTTTCATATCATTCCTAAAGTACTAGTAGCCTAAATTAAAAGACTCCAGCTGTGCACTGTGCATTGTGCAGTGTGTGTGTGTGTGTGCGTTCGTTCACAGGACCAATACAGAGTAACAAAGAACACATTCAGGATAGTTCACCCAAAACTGAAAAGTCTGTCATCATTTACTCATCCTCATGTCATTCTAAAACCGTATGACTTTCTTTCTTCTGTGGAATATTAAGAGAAACGTATCAGTGTTTTTCCTTTGTGCAAACAATGGGATCAATTGTCACCAAAACTGTTTGGTTACCAACATTCTTCAAAATATCATATTTTGTGTTCCGCAGAAGAAAGTCATACAGGTTTGGAACGACATGAGGGGGAGTAAATGATAAGTGACAATTTTTATTTTGGGTGAACTATCCCTTAAAGGGTTATTAGTTAACCCAAAAATGAAATTTCTGTCATTAATTACTCACCTTCGTTCCAAAACCGTAAGACTTTCGTTCATCTTCGGAACACAAATTAAGATATTTTTGATGAAATCTGAAAGGTTTCTGAAGCAGCGATAGTGGAAGTTGCAATGACGTTGCTGCCGATCGCTGGTTCAGAAGCCTCTCGGATTTCATCAAAAATATTTTAATTTGTGTTCCGAAGATGAACAAAGGTCTTACTGGTGTCAGAATGACATGAGGGTGAGTGATTAAAGACAGAAACTTCCTTTTTGGTGAACTAACCATTTAAAAAAAAAAAAAAAAAAAAATTGGCACAGGCAATGAGGTGTATTAATGATTAAAAAGAATTAAATGGTGAATCCCAAATTCCGTCCTAGCTGAAATGATTTTGGACAATTTCCTGTCGAACTCTTAGAGCCTCTGGATCGACAGTGTCAGTGGGATCGATATCCTCCCCTGATTGGTCCGTGGCCTCAGTCCTCTCAAAAGTCCAGGCATCAAGGCCGGACTGCAGGGAAATATTATGTAGTACGCAACAGGCCTGGATGATATGGGAGCATTTCTCTGGGGAATACTGCAGGTAACCCTTTGCCCCATCCAGGCACCGGAAACGTGTCTGAATGGCTCTGAATGTGCGGTCCACAATCTCATGTGTCGTTGTGTGGGCCAGATTATAGCGGTAGTCAGCAGGGGACTCCGGACTCTGCACTGGAGTCATCAGCCACTTCTTTAGAGGGTAACGGTTGTCACCTGGAGACCAGAGACAGAAAACACACTGACATTTTCACATGTAAACAATACCATAGAATTCTTTGGGAATGTCAAGAAAAAGTCTCACTATAGGTTTTACCTAAAAGCCAACCTTCGTCATTGTCTTGCTCTTCAAACAGCTTTGCCACACTGGACTGCTTAAAGACAGCTCTGTCTGTCAGACTACCCGGCCAATGTGTCTCAGCGCTCAGCAGCAGTCCTCTGGCATCACATACCAATTGGCAATTGATTGAGTGAAATCCTTTTTTATTTACATATGAAGAGTCATCTGCATTGGGAGCTTTAATGGCTATATGTGCACAGTCCACTACTCCCATGACATTGGGAATTCCTGCTATTCTGTAAAACTCCTCTTTAGACTGCTGCCTGGTAGCCTCATCCCTAGTGAAGCCAATAAACTCTGGTGCTTTCTCAATCAGAGCTTTAGTGACATTGGACACACAACGACTCATGGACGCCTGGCTGATGCCAATCGCATCTCCCATCTTGCTCTGGAAGGACCCGGTTGTGTAGAATCCCAGTGCTGCGAGTATCTGAACATCTGGACTAATGGCTCTTGACCTCTGTGTCCGTCTCAACAAGCTGTCCTTTAGTAGTTCCACCAGGTAATAAATGAACTCACGTGGGAAGCCGAATGTTGTAAACAGGAATTCATCCGACACTGTCTCGATATCAAATCGATCTAGTGTTTTGTGTCCTCGACCATGCAGCAGTAGGTCACAGTCTAGGATTGCGATAGAGATTGCCATTCCACACACTCAGGAGGACCTATGGACAAATGGCACATGTGAATGTCAGCCAGTGTGATGCAATGCCGTGTCAATAACTAAACCATCCAACACCCACATACACTTGGCTACTTTTGAATGATATATATTATTTAATAACATTCGCAATTCCTAGAAAAGCTAAATGTTTCTACATGCACCGCTGCATTGATTTCTTCAGTGCGTGGCTGCTAACAGAAGCCTAGAGCCTATCCATTCCAAATCACATATTTCTATAACAGCATACGTTATTTCAAACCGAGCTTGTTAAATCAACCAGTTTGTCGCCTGGTAACCCGCACAGTACAGTATTTTACACAAACATGAACGCAATTAACTCTTGATATAAATTATTTCCCGCTGAATAAATGATATATCTATTTGAGGACAGTAAGAATGACTAAAAACGTTACCAGCACCGGTGATTGTTTGTGTAAACCGACATTGAAATGTGACGCCACAGCCTTAACAAATTTCCTGTTCGCTATTTGCATTTTCGATAGTTGTATTCGTTACTTTTGACAACAAATTAAGAGCGGGGAGATGCATATTCAAATATACCATATTATATGTGCTATTATAACAATTGCATACAGTTATCAGATGTATTTAACCATTTTTCACTAAATAACGAAAGTGGTGTGGTTGAATCGGTACAGCTACACGTCATTCCTGACCTAGCCAAACAAGCAAAATAAACAAAACTGGGGCGGCCGTCAGTGTGTGATGTTGTGGTGGTACGATGTGATTAATTGAAAATACAGGATCGTTTAGACTGTATTTTACTGTTTCACTCAATCAGCTACGGTGAATTGCACCGTTAACGTCATACTCTGCAGGTTAACAGTTGAATCTCCACTCTGTGATGAGCTGTAAGTATGTGCGCGTGTTTTGCTAAGGTGTTAGCATTGACTGCACAGACATACAGATGATTGTAAACAACTTGAGATGTTTGGCTGTCGAAAACACATGGCGAGTCTGCTGTTTCAAATCTCTACTCGGATGAACTCACTGACAGTTGACATTGATTGTTATAAATCTGTTTTTGAAGAGAAGAGTGCTGTTGTTATTGTTTTCTATTGAGGACATGATTCAATGCTTAGAGGCGAGCTGTCAGAGATGTGACAGTATTAATGACACTAAGACATCACTGAATTCGTTTATTATTGCTATTATTAAGGTGGGATGGTGCAAAAGATGATCCCACCACCATATTGTTTTTTTTTTCTTATGACTATACATGGCTCAAAATCCCAACTCAACACATTTGGTAAATGGCTTCTTCATTTTTCCTGTCATCTGAATATCAACATTTTTAGTCAGTCGAATCAGTTTTGAGGTTAACTGATCTAATTTTATGTCTGTGGAAAGTATTGAACATCAAAGTTTTCGTGTCTTTGTTAATTAACGATTTGTTGACAAATTAATGTAATAACATTATTATATTGTATTTACTCAGTTATCCCACAAGTTATATGTTCATTTAAGATATCTTGGCTATTCATAAAACCTATAAGATAACATTCAGTTTGAATTCTGTGTTATTGACAACTAAAATTAAAATATTATCAACTAAAAATGCTTTCATGTGTCTGTTATAAGTAATCGAATAAACTGGGATTCTGCTTTGTCTGTCATGAGTTATTTAAATATTCAACTAAATTGTCAAAATAGAATTTAAAATAGAATATATTTAGTATTTTACATTAATGACACAATTCACTTTAATCTATATTATTATTTACCTGTGGAGTTGAGTAAGATGGCCTCGTTGAATAATTTATATTAATTTCCCTTGATAACACTTTGGCTGATAAATGGTCATCTTGTAGATGTATCTGAATATGTTATGATTTTAAAATATATTAAAACATTTTTTGACTATTTGACTTAACTTTTAATTATGCATGTTATATACCTTTTCGATTACTGTACTATTATCTGTAAAGTATATCAGCTCTTCCACTGTTTACTGTGAAAACTGTCTTTCGTTTGTATTTCTTAGGCTTATGCGACAATGGATAGTGATCTGAGCCCACAGGACAAGAAAGACTTGGATAAATTCATCAAATTCTTTGCCTTGAAGGTTTTTGCATTAAACAATACATTACAAGGTTTTGTTGCATTCATGAAATCTGGTCTCCCAGTCGACACAGAGTGAAGATGCACTTTGTTTTACCTGTGTGTCTTTCAGACGGTGCAGGTAATAGTTCAAGCCCGACTTGGAGAGAAGATCACCACTTGCTCATCTTCATCACCGACCGGTTCAGACTGGGTAAAACACGTTCAGGATGCTCCTTTTACAAAGAGCCCTGTTTTCTTGACATCATAACTAACATGAACTCTGTTTGTCTGTGTGTCTTTGTTCTCTCTCAGTTTAATCTGGCAATAAAAGACATCCCTGAGGTGACTCATGAGGCAAAAAAAGCTCTTGCTGGACAGCTGCCTGGCATCGGCCGATCCATGTGTGTGGAGATCTCTCTCAAAACCTCAGAGGTCTAGTCTTTGTTTTTGTTCACTCTCTATATAATAAGAGTATTATGATAAACATGAAACAAAATGTTTAAAATGCCTAAGATTTTTACTTGACTATTAATAAGTTGTGTTTACCAATGCAGGGAGACTCCATGGAGCTGGAGACATGGTGTTTGGAAATGAATGAAAAGTAAGCACTCTGATCCCCTACACATTCAGATGTCAACTGCTCTGTGTAGAGGTTGGTATATTGAAAACATATACCAGGACATAACTACGGTTTGGATTTTTTCCCAGGTGTGATAAGGACATTAAAGTGTCCTATACAGTTTATAATCGGCTGTCTCTGCTGCTCAAGTCTTTACTGGCCATCACAAGGGTGACACCTGCTTACAAGCTTTCACGTAAACAAGGCCATGATTATGTCATACTCTACAGGTACTCAACACACTTCCTTCAATGCTTCACAAAGCCTCATAATAATAATGATTTCATGTCCAATCAGATTTTGCTACATTTCTTGACACTGTTATTGAACTGAATTGAATCAACACTGAAGTGAGCTGAAAATTATTAAATGACACTATTGCTGTCTGTAGAGCTGCTTATAGCTGAATTCAGCTTGTTTCATAATTTTATTAACTTTGCACTTGTTGAACTAAACTGAATTCACACTGAACTGATTTTGAGCTGAATAATGACACTATTGTCTTCTGTTAGAGCTGCTTTATATTTGAACTGAGTTCGTTTCATAATTACTGAACTCTAACATTCACAGTCTTGAACTAAATAATGAATAATGACACTTTTCTTTTTAGAGCTGCTTTACAGCTGAAATTTTATTTGTTTAATAATTAAAGAATTTTGCAACATTAATACTGTTGTTTCTTGTTTATTACTGTGATGCTGCTTTGAAACAATCTGTATTGTATAAAGCTGTATATAAATAAATGAATTGACATGACATTATCTTAATAATATTTCTTTGATAGGATCTATTTTGGAGATGTCCAGCTGACAGGTCTCGGGGAAGGTAATACTGTGAGGAGCAAAATACTAATAAATGTTGTGTAGATTTTTTCTAGAGCTGTGTATTTGTTCAGATTCTTCACGTCTCTCCGCAGGGTTCCAGACAGTGCGAGTGGGTATTGTAGGCACTCCCATAGGCACCATCACTTTGTCCTGTGCATATCGCATTAATTTGGCCCTCATGTCTTCAAGGTATACATTACATCTTCCCGTATGTAACACGTTTAAAAGATTGGGCATTCTGGTTATTGTAGTTTTGTAGTGGTTTTGTGCTAGATGTCTTTGTGTTTTTTTCACAGGCAATTTGAGAGGACAGGCCCCATCATGGGTATTATCATTGATCATTTTGTGGAGCGACCCTTCACTAATATGGCACACATGCATCCTTGCAGTTACAGGTGTGAAAAATCATAGTCATAGAATAGATACTCTACTGTTTAAACGTTTGGGATCAGTAAGATTTTTGTTTTACAATGTTACAAAAAACTCCCAACACTGATGTTGACACGTCAATGAACCGGTGGGAGAATTTCCTCACTGTCACAACCCTAGTTGGATTTAAACTGTTAATACCAGTGTCTCACTTCAACATACTGATAGTACAGAGATTCAAACTGCTAACTGCTCTCTTAACTTCTGTTCCCTTTCGTTGTCACTCCGAGTTACGTCGGATGACGACGAATGGGGTTTCGCTTAGAAAGCCTATCAGCTTCGAGTATTACAAAACGAGCCAATGGCAAGGAAATGCCATGGGTCTGCGGAATTTGCATGACGTAACTCCGCCCCACCTCGTGGGTATAAAAGGAGGACGCTAGCAACATGCAGTTATGTTTTCGCTTCGGAGCCAAGAGCATCTCTTCACTCCACAAAGCCATCTCTGAAATTGTCAGCTTTTTACAAACGAGTTCCTCTGGTGTTGGTGTTTGTGGGCGATATCCAGCGAGCGCGCGCTTCCTGCTGATCTGTGCAGTGGTTTTGCCAGAGAGTGCGTGTCTCCCCGGGCGCCTCGACATCAGAGTGTTTCTCTCTCTCACAAAAGAGCTTGCACGCGGCACGTCTTTTTAAAGATGCCTCGCCCGTGCACTTCTGGTTGCGGCAGATATGTGTCTGACTCTGATGGGCACGAGCGCTGCCTAGTGTGTTTGGGCATGGATCACGCTAGAGCAGCGCTCGTGGATGAGTCATGTTCTCTCTGTGGGAACATGACCATCGCGTCACTAAGGTCGAGACTCAATGAACTCGCAAGAGTGAGAGTCCCCTCATCCACACCCCGATCTAATGCTCCCCCGAGGAGTGCTACTTCGGCTGGTGGCCAGGGTGACCTGAGGGTAACGGTCTGGAACCAGGCGCCGACTATGTGTCCGCGACCCCAGCCCCCCTCTTCAGTGACGGTGCCCGCTAGTGAGCCTCCGATTCCCGCGGGTCTACCTTCGGGTGCCCCGCGGGTTTCGGTTGAAGCTACAGAGGAAGATGCCATGTCTGTAGCAGCATCACAAGGTGGGCTTGATTCTTCCGGAAGTGAAGATTCAGCGCAGCTGCCACCTTCCGGTGTGCATACGGCTGTGCCTGAATCGGATCCGGAAATGACGGCCATGCTTTCCCGGGCAGCCGCGAGCATTGGTTTAGAGTGGAGGCCTCCACCCTGTCCCGAGCGCTCACGGCTGGACGATTGGTTTTTGGGTAAGGCTGCCGACCCCCGTGGTCCACGGCAAACCACAATACCATTCTTCCCGGATGTGCATGATGAGATCTCGAAGTCCTGGAAGACCCCCCTGTCTTCCCGGGACCGCTCGCTGATCCCATCCGCCTTTCCTCCCCTCGATGAGGCGGCCGCCCGTGGGTACACTGGGCTTCCCCCGGTTGAACGCTCTGTTGCGATGCAACTGTGTCCTCAGAGTGCTTCTTCTCGGGGCGAGCCTAAGCATCCATCCAAGGCCTGTAGATTTTCGTCGTCTATGGCGGCGAAGTCTTACAGAGCGGCGGGACAGGCGGCTACCTCTCTGCATGCTATGGCCACTCTGCAGGTCTACCAGGCCCAGATGCTCAGAAACATGCACGAGGGCAGGACAGACCCAGGGCTCTTCAATGAGCTGCGTGCCGCAACCGACCTCGCTCTCCGGGCGACGAAGGTAGCCACGCGCTCCCTGGGTTTGGTGATGTCCACCGCGGTGGTCCAGGAGAGACACCTGTGGCTGAACCTGGCTGACATGCGGGATTCCGAGCGGACTCGTCTGCTCGATGCGCCCCTTCGGCGGCGCAGTTGAGGATTTTGCCCAACAGTTCTCAACTGCACAGAAACAGACTGAGGCTATCAAACACATTCTGCCCCGCCGACCCGCTGCTGCCTCGTCGTCGGTCGGGCAGACGCCTCAGCCTGTTTCCCGCCGAGGGCGCCCTCCTAAAGCTCCCGCCCCTCCCGCTAGGCCAAAGCAGCAGCCTTCACCCAGGCCGACGCGAGGAGGAAGGCGCCACAGCCCTCTCCAGCCCCGCCCCCGCCAGCGCCGGGCCAAGCGGCGCTCCTGAGACGGGCTGCTCAGGGATGACGTTTGTTTCTCAGGAGATGGTAGCAGGGCCACTCCTTCCCCCGGTGGAGGGCCGGGGGAGAATCTTTTGTTCTCCACTCCCCGCTGCTCACCCACGGGTGGGCAGCACCCTAATGTGGTTAAAGACAGAAACAGACCTCTCACCCCTGAGCACACAGAGTTCTCGGACGACACAGAACGCCGCCCACCAGCCGTGCTCTCCTCGTCCCCCTCTGTCCCAGAGTCGGTTGACACGGCGTGCCGCCCACGGGCCGTTTCGTCCCTGTCCCACTCTGTCGCCAGACCCCTGGCAGAGCAGGCCTCCGTGGAACGCTGGTCCTTCCCTGGCCTCCTCTGTCAGGGCGCGGAGCTTAACTGCGCCCCCACACCGGATCGCTATGCCGTCCACGTCCGGGCCAGTTACTCCGCTTCGCTGCCCCTCCGGGGGGACGCCGGTGGTCCGCATGACCCCGCTGGTGCAGTTCCTAGAAGCCTGGCTAGAGCTTCCCCTACTGTCCCGCTGGGTCGCCCGCACCATCCGGTTCGGCTATGCGATTCAGTTCGCACGGTCTCCTCCCCGATACAGGGGAGTCCGCTCCACTTTGGTCGGTGGCAACGCCCCGGTCATGCGAGCAGAGATTGCCACTCTGCTGGCGAAGGGTGCAATCGAGACTGTCCCTCCAGCCGAGATGAGGTCCGGCTTCTACAGCCCTTACTTCATTGTCCCCAAGAAAACCGGTGGGTTACGACCAATCCTGGACCTGCGAGTATTGAATCGCTCCCTTTACAGGATGCCGTTCAAGATGCTCACCGCCAAACACATTTTCGAGTGTGTGCGGCCCCAGGATTGGTTTGCAGCGATCGACCTGAAGGACGCCTACTTTCATGTCTCCATTCTCCCTCGTCACAGACCGTTCCTCCGGTTTGCTTTCGAGGGACAGGCATATCAGTACGCGGTTCTCCCGTTCGGGCTAGCCCTGTCTCCTCGCGTCTTCATGAAGGTCGTCGAGGCAGCCCTTGTTCCCCTTCGGGTTCGCGGGGTTCGCATCCTGAACTATCTCGACGACTGGCTGATTATAGCTCACTCTCGAGACCAGGTTTGCGAACACAGGGACCTTGTGCTCCGGCACTTAGCCCGTCTGGGCCTTCGGGTCAACTGGGAGAAGAGCAAACTTTGCCCCGTGCAGAGGATCTCTTTTCTCGGTATGGACATCGACTCGGTCGCCGTGTCCGCGCAGCTTACGAGCGAGCGTGCGCAGTCACTGCTGACTTGTCTGAGACAAATACAGGGCAAGAAAGCGGTTCCACTGAAACTTTTTCAGAGGCTCCTGGGGCATATGGCATCTGCAGCCGCGGTCACGCCGCTCGGATTGCTTCATATGAGACCGCTTCAGCTTTGGCTTCGCGACCGAGTCCCGAGGGGGGCATGGCAACAAGGCAAGCTCCGAGTTCCAGTGACTTCGAGCTGCCGTCAGACCTTCACCCCGTGGTTGAACCTCAGTTTTCTCAGGGCTGGTGTCCCCCTGAGACGAGTGTCGAGGCATGTTGTTGTCTCAACAGATGCCTCCACCACGGGCTGGGGCGCCATGTGCAATGGTCATGCTGCCGCGGGCTCCTGGACAGGACCCCAGCGCCTATGGCATGTCAATTGCCTCGAGTTGCTGGCAGTACGCCTTGCTCTGCACCGCTTCCGAGCGCTGCTCATGGGTCAACACGTACTAGTCCAATCAGACAATACCGCCACAGTAGCGTACATCAACCATCAAGGTGGTCTACGCTCCCGCCGTATGTCGCAACTCGCCCGCCACCTCCTCCTATGGAGTCAGAAGCACCTGAGGTCCCTTCGTGCTATTCACATTCCCGGAGCCCTGAACTGTGCTGCCGACGAGCTGTCACGGCTTCAGCCCCTCCCTGGAGAATGGCGACTCCATCCCCAGTCGGTCCCAGCTGATTTGGGACCAGTTTGGCGACGCACAGATAGATCTGTTTGCCTCCCGCGACTCATCCCATTGCGCCCAGTTTTATTCTCTGACCGAGGGCACGCTCGGCACGGATGCACTGGCGCACAGCTGGCCGCGGGGCCGCAAGTATGCGTTTCCCCCAGTGAGCCTTCTTGCGCAGCTCCTGCGCAAGGTCAGGGAGGACGAGGAGCAAGTCCTTCTGGTTGCGCCGTACTGGCCCACCCGGACTTGGTTCTCCGAACTAGTGCTCCTCGCGACAGCACCTCCTTGGCCAATTCCTCTGAGGAAGGACCTCCTTTCTCAGGGACGGGGCACTCTATGGCACCCTCGTCCCGATCTCTGTAACCTCCACGTGTGGCTCCTCGACGGGACGAGACAGGTTTGAGTACCCTACCACCTGCGGTGGTGGCTACCATCACTTCCGCTAGAGCGTCGTCCACGAGACATGCCTACGCGTTGAAGTGGAACCTATTCGTCAATTGGTGCTCTTCTCGCCGAGAAGACCCCCGGAGTTGTTCGATCAATTTCGTGCTTTCCTTCCTTCAAGATGGGTTGGAGCGAAGGCTGTCTCCCTCCACCCTCAAAGTTTATGTTGCCGCTATTGCCGCTCACCACGACTTAGTGGAAGGTAAGTCCATAGGGAAGTACGACCTGATCGTCAGGTTCCTGAGGGGGGCGAGGAGACTGAATCCTCCTCGCTCTCCTCTCGTTCCCTCTTGGGACCTCTCAGTGGTCTTAAGTGCCCTGCGGAGTGCTCCCTTTGAGCCTTTGCAATCAGTGGAGCTTAAGTTCCTGTCAATGAAGACAGCGCTCCTGATTGCATTGGCTTCTCTCAAGAGGGTCGGGGACCTGCACGCATTCTCCGTTGACGAAGCGTGCCTAGAGTTCGGGCCGGCCGGTTCTCACGTGATCCTGAGACCCCGGCCTGGATATGTGCCCAAGGTTCCTACCACTCCCTTCGGGGACCAGGTGGTGAACCTGCAAGCGCTGCCCTTGGAGGAGGCAGACCCAGCCTTGGCACTGCTCTGTCCAGTACGCGCTCTCCGCGCTTATGTAGACAGGACGCAGTGTTTCAGGACCTCAGACCAGCTCTTTGTCTGTTATGGTGGGAAGCTGAAGGGAAAGGCTCTCTCAAAGCAGAGGTTGTCTCACTGGATTGTGGACACCATTGCTTTGGCTTACCAGCAGCAAGGCCGACCGTGCCCCCTTGGTGTGACCGCCCACTTCACCCGGAGTGTGGCATCCTCCTGGGCGCTGGCGCATGGCGCCTCGCTAGCAGACATCTGCAGAGCTGCAGGCTGGGCGACACCTAACACATTCGCCAGATTCTACAATCTCCGAGTGGAGCCTGTGTCCTCTCGTGTTCTCGCTTCAAACAGCTAGTTCCGGACCCGCTCAGGTGTCTTCGCTTGCTCGCCATTCCACTCCGCGGACTGGATACGTGCGATATTCTGCTCAGGTAAGGTTCTCCGAAAGCCCTGAGTTCCTCCAGCACCCCTGATGCTAGCGCCAGTGTCTATTGCCTGGGCGTCGGCTAGGTGCCTCCGTGTGCATGGTCCCTCCCCGAAGCTACCCCCACACGTGTATTTCCACTGTAAGCCTCTTTTGAGCATGTGTCTTTCCCTCGGCAAGCCACCTTGCCACCCCTGAGGTTGAAATATTCCACCTGCGGCTGGACACCTCAGAGTTTCTCCATATGTTTCCTTCAGGTCATATGTGTATTTTCAAATGCCCCCCCCCCCCCCACTGGGTTGGTGATATTTGCATATTTCCCCTTAAAAGCTTGGGATATGCTTCCCAGTGTACCTTGGTATTCCTGTGTTTAATAGGAGTCCTTCGTCCTAATATCTTGAGGGCTCAGATTTTCGCAGGGCGCTGGAAGACAGCTGTGAAGGTGGCGTGATTTGACTGGTAACCCCATTCGTCATCATCCGACGTAACTCGGAGTGACAACGAAAGGGAACGTCTCGGTTACGTATGTAACCCTCGTTCCCTGAGTAGGGAACGGAGACGTTACGTCTTCCTGCCACTTCCGCTGTTTCGCGGGGATCGCCTAGTTCAGTCTTGGCTCCTCAGCGAGAAAACATAACTGCATGTTGCTAGCGTCCTCCTTTTATACCCACGAGGTGGGGCGGAGTTACGTCATGCAAATTCCGCAGACCCATGGCATTTCCTTGCCATTGGCTCGTTTTGTAATACTCGAAGCTGATAGGCTTTCTAAGCGAAACCCCATTCGTCGTCATCCGACGTAACGTCTCCGTTCCCTACTCAGGGAACGAGGGTTACATACGTAACCGAGACGTTCTCACACCTCCTCTTTTTTATTTCTCTCTTAGAGCTCCAGGAGAAGATGAGGGAGGGACTTATGCAGGAATAGAAGACTCTCAGGAGGTGTGCACCACATCCTTTTCCACCTCCCCACCATCACAGGTAATGCCGTCACTGTCACCCTCTCATCTGTCCCATCAAAAGTAACCCTTTACCACCATCTCTGTGCAGGTCAAGTCTCAATACAGGTGCAGTGCAGTCTGTCATTTAATAGATTAACTGTTAACGGATAAGATGTTTTCATTCACGAGTCTCATTCTGTGGTACTCAGTCTTTATATGTGATTATGATTTTTTTTTTTGTATTCCTCCAGTCACAAAAATGATCTGAGACTGCTGTGTAGTAAACATTTGAATTCCCCTTTTGCCTTGGAAACTAACTGAAATAAGTTGAAGTTGAAGTACTAAAATACCAAAAGTACATAAATTGAAGTAAAATAGATATTTAAAAAAATGAATAAAAAGAAAAAAAGATGTAACAAAATAACAAAAATGTAAACTAAAATTTAAATAAATTTGAAAGTTTAAAAATAAAAGCTATTTAAAAATATGAATAAATATTAAAATAGTTTATGAATAATACTAAAATAACTCTGGTCTTGCTGTACTGTGTGGTATTGCAGGGTTCAGAAGACGAATGTTAACAAAGTCAATGCAGTCATAAAATACCATTTATGTGGCCATAGCATCAGATTCTCTCTCTCCCCATTATCTCTTTCTGTGGTAGTGCTTTCATTTCTGTTGCCCTTGTTTTTCTTCCTTCCTCTCTTTCTTTCTTTCTGTGTGCATGTAGTGTGCGTGTACTGTAAGTAAGGCACATTTTAAGACACCTAAGCCGACACTGATGGCCACACTGAAGGTTCCCCTCATGGGGCTTGGCATCTCACAGCAAGTGAGTCATGTGTGTGTGTGTGTGTTTACACGCATGCAGCTGGTAGAATAATTACAAAGAGTGTGTGTGGCCTGGCCCAGTGACCTATATTCCACTGCTTGCCCTTCATAACCTCGTATAACCTTGTAATTAAGAGGCTTATACAGTAATACCCATCCAAGAGATTGTTTGCACACTGCAATCGCTGCTGACTTCTCTTTGAACTCACCTGCCTGCTGTTTTATTTAAATTATTATTGTGTTTGCTCTGACCACTTTTCTGTTCCCTCTTGCTCTCTGCTCTGCAGTGAGGTTAATACAGTACTGGACTTTAAAAGGGCTCTTAATCTGACACTTGACTCCCATTGTGACATGAATCTCTCTCTGTCTCTCAGCTGTATAGCTCTCGTCTGTCATGTCAGACTCCTGCCCTGGGAACTGTGGATTTGTGCCATCCTACTAATTGTACTGCTGCTGCACATCCTCACCAGGTACGGCCCACACACATGCAGGGGCTCCACCCTCACTGTCCTGACTTCATGCCCTTCATCCCCTCTGATGTAGACCAGCTGCTGGGAATTACTGTCTATAGAATTGTGTGTGTATTTGTGTGTCATTCTGCCCTGACCAAGTTGGCCATGTGTGTTTCTCTACCTAATCAGATGGTTGTGCCGGGTAAAGAAGGTGGAGTCCCACAGGTGCCGGCTCAACCTAATCATGGCACTGCAGCTGAGCACGGTCGTATCCCATCATGCCCCACTGGACAGTCCCATCAGCCGGCACCGCCCACATCCTGTGTCAGGTAAGAGTGTGAAGAGATTCTGTTCAGTACTGATTTTTTTAATTAGTCAATTCAGCAAAGTTTGAATCCGTGTGTGTGTGTGGTAGCGAGGTGAAGACTGTGTGCCCTTCTGATGCTCCAGAGACAACCTTCACCAGGAAAGTTGGAGCTTTTGTCAACAAAGCCACGACACAGGTTAGAATACACTTACAAAAACTATCAGAACAAACATCCCATCAACAGTTAATGTTCTTTAAATTTGTTTAAATGTTTTCATATAAAATCTTTTTAAGCATTTACATTTACTGTTGATTTGTTTAGCATAGAATTACCGTTTGAGGTCTGTGAGGTTTTTATTGTTTTTGAAAAAAGTCTCTTGTGCTCACCAAGGCTGAATTTAATCAAACATATATATAAATAAATACATTATTACAATTTAAAATAACTGTTTTCTATTTTAAATATTTTTTATTATTCCAGTCTTCAGTCGCATGATCCTTCAGAAATCTTTCTAATATGCTGATTTGCTGCTCAAGAAAATTGTATTATTATTATTAACGTTGAAAACAGTTGTGCTGCTTAATATTTTTGTGGAAACTGATACTTTTTTTCCAGAATTCTTTGATGAATAGAAAGTTCTAAAGAACATTTATTTAAAATACAAATCTTTTCTTTAATTAAAAACATAAATTTAATACAACCTTGCTGAATAAAAGTATTAATTTATTTTTAAAAATTGTACTCACCCCAAACTTTTGAATGATAGTGTATATATTAAGCATGCATTTTTTTTAATATTCATAAGCTGAGACTTGATAATAACATGTATAAGTATACTATATATAAAATGTTACTGATAAGTGCAGTATACACAGAGAACAATGTAACTTTCATGTTTAGTGAGAGGTAAAAAATGGCATTCGTTTATTTATTTGATAGGGACAATGCATGTTAATGAACATTAGTATAAAATACAAAATGTAAACAAGTTGGATTATAGCAACATTGCTAATTAACATCCATAGTCCCTAGGCAGGTACATACAAGGACACGTACTCAAATATACATAAAACACTAATAGACAAAAAACCCAAACCTAAGTAAACTTTTTACACATCTGGTTCAACATAAGCCACTTTTTTAGGGTGATGTTTAAAAGTGTAATATGCAGAACACTGTCTTATTGACGGCGCTATTCCAATAATTACTCCCTATTACAGACAATTTTTTGTCCAAAAGTTGTTAGCCTAAATGGCACCTCCTAATTTCCTCTAATGATAGACCTAGTACCAATGCCACAATCCGTCCTCTTTTTTTTTAAATATAAATTAATTTAACAAAGGTGGGGCAAGCCTGCAAAATGCATTCTGACATGTTGTGTACGTGTTACTCCAGGTGACGACAAACAGTCTGGATCTTCCTTTTGCTGCGTTCGCTCCAAGAGTCTATGACCTGGAGGAGAACGACCCAATGGTATACTTAAGCAAACCCACTACATGTCCTTAGCATGCAGCTGTGTCCTCCACTGTCTCTTCATGTTTTTCTCTGTTTGCAGGTGCACCCTCCTCCATCCCCGGCCCCTTCATCTCCTTTGCAAGGCAGCCTGCACTCAAACAGCTCGAGCCACAGCGGGGGACAGCCACACGACGACTTTGTGATGGTTGACTTTGTAGGTTCACCACAACATGATATAAAAAAATAGTTCTACTTTCCTCTAGGGATGATAAGAGCTATATTGCAGAGAGCACATTGAAAGGCACGGCATTAGCAAAACGTTGAGTGAATGTGGACTGATCAGAATCATTATAGAGGTTTGACAGCAAAAGGGAGTTTAGAGATCTAGTGATCCAGACAAGTCAATAATTCATCTGAAAAGAAGCTTAGACTCCGACCTGAGAGAAAGCTCCAGATGATTGATGTTTAATGAATCTAAAGAAGACTTTACTCTTCTCTATTTTTATTTCATAAGTACAGTGTTAAATGATGCAGTATCCCACGCCAAATGGACTCCTTCGAAGCTAGTGAGTGCCTCAGAGAGGCCCAGAGACCTGCTTTATCATGTTATTTTTTTTAAAGTCTGTTTCTGCATGACAGAGCATAACCGTGTTGATCAGAGCTATTGATTATTGAGCTAAAAAATCAATACAAATGTTACTAGAGAGAGAAACCCAGAAAATACCATCTTGTTTTATGTGGGACATGAGAATTGTGCTATGAAACCAATTGTGTAAACAAGCAAGTATTTATTTAGTCCACCCTTCTTAGAAGTATAAGGTAAAAGACAGATATGGTTCATATTGTGTTTAAAGACCAGTTCTGTGTTTATGTGTGCCGAACAGAAACCAGCGTTCTCTAAGGATGACCTTCTGCCAATGGATCTAGGCACTTTCTATAGAGAGTTTCAAAACCCTCCTCAACTCGCAAGCCTGTCCATCGATGTCAGCGCTCAGTCTATGGCTGAGGACTTGGTGAGAAACTAACACATATTTGCGTCACAGCACTTTCTGAACATTTTTGCAGTCTAAATGGGACAGGATGACCTTAAAGCACGAAAGGCATGTGAATATACAGTACATAGGATAGATTATTTAGCGTTATTTAGTGTTCAAATCATAATTGAAAAAATTTAATTCTGTGGATACTAAAATAAGGAACTATTAAATAATTGCAAGTATTATTTAAGTGTAGTTCTTTTAGAAATTGAATCTGTATACAAACTATATATACTGTAGGGTGACTGATTCATTATATTCATGTCGTAGTATGTTTTAACATCTGTAACATTGTGATGTGTTTATAGTTAAATGTTTGGTAAAGTGAATCTATTTGAATTTGTATATGAATTTATTTTTGCAGGACTCCCTTCCAGAGAAACTGGCCATTTATGAGAAAAACATTGACGAGTTTGATGCATTTGTGGACACCTTACAATAGAACAGAATAGAGATTGCATCCTTTACAACCTCTTTACTCGTCCTGCTTCCTTCACTGAGGCGTCAATGTTTTCATTAACAATGTTTTGTGTCAGTTTTACCATGTGCAATGGTCTATGAAGAGAATCATCATTAAGGAAAACAAGTGAACTGAGGTAGAGTATAAGATGAATCCACTGGCTTGGTGACAGCATCTGTTAAAGGAAGAGCAACATTAAGTCTCCCACCCTTGTATTTATTAAGATAGCAGAACTGTGTAAGTAATGCTCACTGTAATGAATGTATAAACCTGTACCAGCCTTTATTTTTGTTTTGCTCATCATGACAACACATCCAGCAACACTGACTAGTCACTGACACAGATTTCTCAAGTCTTTTCAACATCAGTGTGAGGGAAAATCTGAGAATATGTCCAGTTTTGTTTTATAGGCTTACACATGAATGACACTACAGTGAACATTTACAAAAGTGAATTGTGAGTCTGTCTGCTTACCTGCTTCCTGTAAATGCATTTTACCATAACTTTTCAAACTTTCTTTAAGTAGGGACAGTTTATCATTACTACTTGTCAGGTATTTGAATGGTGAGGGATGTTTTTTCTTGTCTTTTTTTAAAGCTTATGTTGGCAAGTCACTAGGAGCTGGACCTTCTTTAATTATTTTAAGTGTCATCTTTCTCCCCCTCACTTTGTTAATAAGGCATGTAAATGTTGTGTAATAAACTGATTTATTTCACACAGCCTATTTTTTATCTCTCTTTCTGTCTCTCGCTCAAATCCTGAACTGGTAAAAAAAAAAAAAAAAAAAAAAAACATTGCGTCTCCTTTGTGGCAAACTTCCAGTTCCTTTAGCTAATTAATGTTAGCTCGACGTTCACCCAATAGAGAGGCGAAGGTTTGGCTTATTAATGTTAATTTGGTTGCGTTACTGGAAGACTACCAGGAACTTAAGCAGTGGCTATTTAAAAATTCATGAGCACAAACACGCCTACTTCCATATTAGGATAAATCCAGTGTTGTTTTGACAGCAGTTGTGAAATATTTTTCTATCGTCCAGCTGTCTGAACTTCAGACTCTGAACAACACCCATAAAGCTGAATGTGCCGTACTTCCTTCTTTGCACAAGCAGACTTCAAGCGCCTAAGTAAGTTTTAGTTACTCTTCATTACTTCGGGTTACGTAAATTCACGTACACTGTATCATATGACGTAAAAGTTATTTTTGTTTATAGTAGTAACTTATACGTGCTGTACGTCGTGCTCACCCGTCAAAGGTGTCCACGCTTTATAATGTCGAGAAATAGGATCGCTCAGTCGTCTTTATGTAATAATAATAACTTATGTAATAATAACTTAAAGTGTTACGGAGCTTATATATGTATATTTAACTTATAAATATTCAAATGAGAGAATTATTATTATTATTATTTTTTTGGTAATGGGGAGCATTAGGAGTCTGTTTTGTTTTGTCTTTCCTTACTGCAGTGAATGATGTGTATGTTTTGTATTGTGGAGAGCAAATGTTGCCCTCTTTTAGAGATCACACTTGGGACAGTTGGGAATGGGATCCGGACAGTAAATCTCCTGATGCTCACCTGTCTCTATGCCGACAGGCTGTGTATTTTCATGTCAGTCCTCTGCTGGACAGTCACGGAACCGCAGGGGTTAGAGGCAGCAAAGGTACCTGAGACTAATGAGTGAATAGCGCTGTTTTTGGTTGTTCTTGCGTATTATTATATTAAAGTTCAATGTTACATTTAATCAAGGTCATAGGGGGTATATAACCGTCTAGTTGAACATTAAGAGCTAGTTTGCACTAAGCCTGGCGTGAGCTAATTTTTAACTAGTGATTGAAATGCTAATTAGGCTTTTATTATGCTCTAGTAGAGTTCTAGAGTATTGTGTTGTCGTTCCCTTTCGTTGTCACTCCGAGTTACGTCGGATGACGACGAATGGGGTTTCGCTTAGAAAGCCTATCAGCTTCGAGTATTTAAAAACGAGCCAATGGCAAAGAAATGCCATGGGTCTGCAGAATTTGCATGACGTAACTCCGCCCCACCTCGTGGGTATAAAACGAGGACGCTAGCAACATGCAGTTATGTTTTCGCTTCGGAGCCAAGAGCCTCTCTTCACTCTACAAAGCCATCTCTGAATTTGTCAGCTTTTCACGTACGAGTTCCTTTGGTGTTTGTGGGCGATATCCAGCGAGCGCGCGCTTCCTGCTTATCTGTGCAGTGGTTTGCCAGAGAGTGCGTGTCTCCCCGGGCGCCTCGACATCAGAGTGTTTCTCTCTCTCACAAAAGAGCTCGCACGCGGCACGTCTTTTTAAAGACGGCTCGCCCGTGCTTTAAAAAAAAAAAAAGTGGCGGCAGATTGGTATCGGACTCTGATGGGCACGAGCGCTGTCTAGTGTGTAGGGCTTTTATCATGCTTGTACAGCGCTCGTGGGTGATTCATGTTCTCTCTGGGAACATGATCATCGCGTCATTTAGGTCGAGACTCAATGAACTCGCAAGAGTGAGAGTCCCCTCATCCACACCCCGATCTAGCGCCCCCCCCCCCAAAAAAAAAAAAAAAAAAGAACGAGGGGTGCTACTTCGGCTGGTGGCCAGGGTGACCTGAGGGTTATAGTCTGGATCAAGGCGCTGACTATCTGTCCGCGACCCCAGCTCCCTCCTGTGTGACGGTGCCCGCTAGTGAACCTCCGTTTCCCGCGAGTCGACCTTCGGGTGGCCCGCGGGCTTCGGTTGAAGCTACAGAGAAAGATGCTATGTCTGTTGTAACATCATAAGGTGGGCTTGGTTCTTCTGGAAGTGACGACTCGTCACAGCTGCCACCTTCTGGTGTGTTATGCTGTGCCTGAGTCTGATCCGGAGATGACGGCCATGCTTTCCTGGGACGATTGGTTTTGGGTAAGGCCGCCGACCCGCGTCCACGGCAAACCCCAATATCTTTCCTCCCGGACGTGCATGATGAGATCTCGATGTCCTGAAAGACCCCCGTGTCTTCTCAGGACCGTTCGTTGGTCTCATCCGCCTTTCCCCCCTCACGGGGCCGCTGCCCATGGGTACACTGGGGTCCCCCCGGTTGAGCGCTCTGTTGCGATGCTACTGTGTCCTCAGAGTGCTTCCCGGCGCTATCCTAAGCACCCGTTCGAAGCCTGTAGTTCTTTTCGTCTACACTAATCTGTGGCGAATTCCTATAGGGCCACAGGACAGGCAGCCGCCTCACTGCATCCCGTGACCGTTCTGTGGTCTACCTGGCCCAGATGCTAATGGTTTTGCATGAGGGCGGGACTGACTCGAGGCTCTTAATGAGCTACCCAGCGCGCCGCCACTGACCTTGCTCTCCGAGCGACGAAGGTGGCCACGCGCTCTCCGAGTCAGGTGATGTTTACCACTCTGGGGCTGACCGGTCTGATGTGCTGGAGGTCGGCAGATTCGTCTGCTCACCCCCACGCCCCAGGTCGGCCTCTTCGGCGGTGCGGTTGAGTTCTTCTGCCCAATAGTTCTCAACCGCCCGGGAGCAGATTGAGGTTGTTCTGCCGACGGCCCCGCCGTCCGCTCAGGCCCCTCAGTCTGCTAACCGCCGAAGGCGCCCTCCCACGGTCACAACCCCGCCCGTTCATCCGGGCTGGCTTGGAAGACCGTGGGGGGATGCCTCAGCCCTCTCCAGCCCCGCCCCCCGCTAGACGCCGGGTTAAGCGGCGCTTTTTGAGATGGGCTGCTCAGAGATGGGACTCAGTTCTTCCAGGAGTTGGTAGCAGGGCCACTCCTTTCGCCGGTGGAGGGCTGGGGAAGAATCCTTATTCAAAAAGAACTGACTCTCTCGTCTCTGAGCACACAGAGTTCTCGGGCGACACAGAGCGCCGCCCCAGCCGTGCTCTCCTCGTCCCCCTCTGTCCCAGAGTCGGTTGACACGGCGTGCCGCCCACGGGCCGTTTCGTCCCTGTCCCACTCTGTCGCCAGACCCCTGGCAGAGCAGGCCCCCGTGGAACGCTGGTCCTTCCCTGGCCTCCTCTGTCAGGGCGCGGATGTTAACTGCGCCCCCACACCGGATCGCTATGCCGTCCACGTCCGGGCCAGTTACTCCGCTTCGCTGCCCCTCCGGGGGGACGCCGGTGGTCCGCATGACCCCGCTGGTGCAGTTCCTAGAAGCCTGGCTAGAGCTTCCCCTACTGTCCCGCTGGGTCGCCCGCACCGTCCGGTTCGGCTATGCGATTCAGTTCGCACGGTCTCCTCCCCGATACAGGGGAGTCCGCTCCACTTTGGTCAGTGGCAACGCCCCGATCATGCGAGCAGAGATTGCCACTCTGCTGGCGAAGGGTGCAATCGAGACTGTCCCTCCAGCCGAGATGAGGTCCGGCTTCTACAGCCCTTACTTCATTGTCCCCAAGAAAACCGGTGGGTTACGACCAATCCTGGACCTGCGAGTTTTGAATCGCTCCCTTTACAGGATGCCGTTCAAAATGCTCACCGCCAAACACATTTTCGAGTGTGTGCGGCCCTAGGATTGGTTTGCAGCGATTGACCAGAAGGACGCCTACTTTCATGTCTCCATTCTCCCTCGTCACAGACCGTTCCTCCGGTTTGCTTTCGAGGGACAGGCATATCAGTACGCGGTTCTCCCGTTCGGGCTAGCCCTGTCTCCTCGCGTCTTCACGAAAGTCGTCGAGGCAGCCCTTGTTCCCCTTCGGGTTCACGGGGTTCGCATCCTGAACTATCTCGACGACTGGCTGATTATAGCTCACTCTCGAGACCGGGTTTGCGAACACAGGGACCTTGTGCTCCAGCACCTAGCCCGTCTGGGCCTTCGGGTCAACTGGGAGAAGAGCAAACTTTGCCCCGTGCAGAGGATCTCTTTTCTCGGTATGGACATCGACTCGGTCGCCGTGTCCGCGCAGCTTACGAGCGAGCGCGCGCAGTCACTGCTGACTTGTCTGAGACAAATACAGGGCAAGAAAGCGGTTCCACTGAAACATTTTCAGAGGCTCCTGGGGCATATGGCATCTGCAGCCGCGGTCACGCCGCTCGGATTGCTTCATATGAGACCGCTTCAGCTTTGGCTTCGCGACCGAGTCCCGAGGTGGGCATGGCAACAAGGCAAGCTCCGAGTTCCAGTGACTTCGAGCTGCCGTCAGACCTTCACCCCGTGGTTGAACCTCGATCTCTCAGGGCTGCTGTCCCCCTGAGACGAGTGTCGAGGCATGTTGTTGTCTCAACAGATGCCTCCACCACGGGCTGGGGCGCCATGTGCAATGGTCATGCTGCCGCGGGCTCCTGGACAGGACCCCAGCGCCTATGGCATGTCAATTGCCTCGAGTTGCTGGCAGTACGCCTTGCTCTGCACCGCTTCCGAGCGCTGCTCATGGGTCAACACGTACTAGTCCAATCAGACAATACCCCCACAGTAGCGTACATCAACCATCAAGGTGGTCTACGCTCCCGCCGTATGTCGCAACTCGCCCGCCACCTCCTCCTATGGAGTCAGAAGCACCTGAGGTCCCTTCGTGCTATTCACATTCCCGGAGCCCTGAACTGTGCTGCCGACGAGCTGTCACGGCTTCAGCCCCTCCCTGGAGAATGGCGACTCCATCCCCAGTCAGTCCAGCTGATTTGGGACCAGTTTGGCGACGCACAGATAGATCTGTTTGCCTCCCGCGACTCATCCCTTTGCGCCCAGTTTTATTCTCTGACCGAGGGCACGCTCGGCACGGATGCACTGGCGCACAGCTGGCCGCGGGGCCGCAAGTATGCGTTTCCCCCAGTGAGCCTTCTTGCGCAGCTCCTGCGCAAGGTCAGGGAGGACGAGGAGCAAGTCCTTCTGGTTGCGCCGTACTGGCCCAGCCGGACTTGGTTCTCCGAACTAGTGCTCCTCGCGACAGCACCTCCTTGGCCAATTCCTCTGAGGAAGGACCTCCTTTCTCAGGGATGGGGCACCCTCATCCCGATCTATGGAACCTCCACGTGTGGCTCCTCGACGGGACGAGGCAGGTTTGAGTACCCTACCACCTGCGGTGGTGGCTACCTTCACTTCCGCTAGAGCGTCGTCCACGAGACATGCCTACGCGTTGAAGTGGAACCTCTTTGTCAATTGGTGCTCTTCTCGCCGAGAAGACCCCCGGAGTTGTTCGATCAGTTTCGTGCTTTCCTTCCTTCAAGATGGGTTGGAGCGAAGGCTGTCTCCCTCCACCCTTAAAGTTTGTTGCTGCTATTGCCGCTCACCACGACTTAGTGGAAGGTAAGTCCATAGGGAAGCACGACCTGATCGTCAGGTTCCTGAGGGGGGCGAGGAGACTGAATCCTCCTCGCTCTCCTCTCGTTCCCTCTTGGGACCTCTCAGTGGTCGTAAGTGGCCTGCAGAGTGCTCCCTTTGAGCCTTTGCAATCAGTGGAGCTAAAGTTCCTGTCAATGAAGACAGCGCTCCTGATTGCATTGGCCTCTCTCAAGAGGGTCGGGGACCTGCACGCATTCTCCGTTGACGAAGCGTGCCTGGAGTTCGGGCCGGCCGGTTCTCACGTGATCTTGAGACCCCGGCCTGGATATTTGCCCAAGGTTCCTACCACTCCCTTCCGGGACCAGGTGGTGAACCTGCAAGCGCTGCCCTTGGAGGAGGCAGACCCAGCCTTGGCACTGCTCTGTCCAGTACGCGCTGTCCGCGCTTATGTAGACAGGATGCAGTGTTTCAGGACCTCAGACCAGCTCTTTGTCTGTTATGGTGGGAAGCTGAAGGGAAAGGCTCTCTCAAAGCAGAGGTTGTCTCACTGGATTGTGGACACCATTGCTTTGGCTTACCAGCAGCAAGGCCGACCGTGCCCCCTTGGTGTGACCGCCCACTCCACCCGGAGTGTGGCATCCTCCTGGGCGCTGGCGCATGGCGCCTCGCTAGCAGACATATGCAGAGCTGCAGGCTGGGCGACACCTAACACATTCGCCAGATTCTATAATCTCCGAGTGGAGCCAGTGTCCTCTCGTGTTCTCGCTTCAAACAGCTAGTTCCGGACCCGCTCAGGTGTCTTCGCTTGCTCGCCATTCCACTCCGCGGACTGGATACGTGTGATATTCTGCTCAGGTGAGCTTCTCCGAAAGCCCTGAGTTCCTCCAGCACCCCTGATGCTAGCGCCAGTGTCTATTGCCTGGGCGTCGGCTTGGTGCCTCCGTGTGCATGGTCCTTCCCATGAGCTACCCCCACACGTGTATTTCCACTGTAAGCCTCTTTTGAGCATGTGTCTTTCCCTCGGCAAGCCACCTTGCCACCCCTGAGGTTGAAATATTCCACCTGCGGCTGGACACCTCAGAGTTTCTCCATATGTTTCCTTCAGGTCATATTTGTTTTTTCAAATGCCCCCCCCCCCCCCCCCCCACTGGGTTGGTGATATTTGCATATTTCCCCTTAAAAGCTTGGGATATGCTTCCCAGTGTACCTTGGTATTCCTGTGCTAAAAAGGAGTCCTTCGTCCTAATATCTCGAGGGCTCAGATTTTCGCAGGGCGCTGGAAGACAGCTGTGAAGGTGGCGTGATTTGACTGGTAACCCCATTCGTCGTCATCCGACGTAACGCGGAGTGACAACGAAAGGGAACGTCTCGGTTACGTATGTAACCCTCGTTCCCTGAGTAGGGAACGGAGACGTTACGTCTTCCTGCCACTTCCGCTGTGCCGCGGGGATCGCCTGAGTTCAGTCTTGGCTCCTCAGCGAGAAAACATAACTGCATGTTGCTAGCGTCCTCCTTTTATACACACGAGGTGGGGCGGAGTTACGTCATGCAAATTCCGCAGACCCATGGCATTTCTTTGCCATTGGCTCGTTTTTAAATACTCGAAGCTGATAGGCTTTCTAAGCGAAACCCCATTCGTCGTCATCCGACGTAACGTCTCCGTTCCCTACTCAGGGAACGAGGGTTACATACGTAACCGAGACGTTTTGAAGATACCTATCATGTTGCATTTGCTGAATGTAGAATAAGCTTTTCATTACTTCGGAATAACACATATTTCTACATAAGGTTTCACCCATGGTGAGCATTACTGGGAGATTGAGTTCCTTGAGCCTCCATATGGAAGCTCTGTGATGGTGGGGATTGGTACCCAAAATGCACTGCTACACACAGGGGACCAAAGGTTCATTAACCTCATAGGTGAGTACAGTCATGTTTCTCTTAGAAATGCCAACCAAACTATTCACCCAAATTTTAGGGAGAAAATCAATGTGTAATGGCCAAAATCATTCAGTAGGATGTAAATAGCAAATAGGGAGCAGCAGCAAAGGTTGATTCATTTAAATGAATTACACCATCAAACAGGAATTTTGTCCCATCAATGCCTCATAGATTAACAAGAGAGGAAAGAATACCATTCAAAATACTTTGATTCACTGAAACTGTTTATTGTTGAGTGTCCTTTTTCTTTCTTCAAAAAGGCATTGATAGTGAAAGTTGGGGTCTATCATACAAAGGCTTCATCTGGCATAATGGAAGGAGTCAAAAATACTCAGAGCCTTTTTATGAAAGAAATACAGTCATTGGGGTTCTGCTGGACTTAAACACTGGAACGCTGACGTTCTTCCAAAATGGAGTGAACCTTGGGGTGGCCTTCTCTGGCCTAGAGCAGGTAAAGAGGGAAACATCACTGGATATAGTATGTGGAAGTACTGGATGTAGGATATATGTGGGTACTTATAAATGCTTCTTGAAGTTTTTGTTCATTGCAGGTCAGCAAGGCTCTGTTTCCTCTGGTGAGCTCTACCGCCCCTGAAACTGAGCTTCAGCTGGGTTTGAGAACCCAGAGAATGTCCTCCCTACAGGAACAGTGCGTACATATCATCTCACAGTCCCTTTCACATTGTAGACACGCACACAAATTACCATTACCCACACCTCTGCTCTGTCAAATACACACTTGCAGATTTATAAGCAGGGCATAATCTGTTTCTGATTCGTTTTATATCATGCCAACCTCAAATAACAACACAATTCTGTCCAGTGCAATTGATTTATTCTATATATATATTTTGTGCTTAAATTCAAATCCTGTGTGACTGTATATGTATATAAATAATCATATGTAATTATTTAAATTATTATAATTATCCTCTTTCTGTATCTGTATTCCTGTTTGTATTCTTAATTTATATGTAATTTCTGCACTTGAAGAAGTGGCAATGACGAAGTTCCAAAATACTATAACTGTATTAATTATTAGTTTATTATACTCCCAGTGTCATTATTACTGTGAAAAAATATCTAAAAGTCAGTCAGATGCCTGCTTTTGTCTTTATTTTATTTGCTCATCACAACCTGTAGATGTTCTAAAGCTTAAAAAACAAAACCACAATGACACCATCTCTAACAGTTTATTACTCTGAATTCACAACATGATATACAAAAGTAAAGATTTCAAAAGCACAGAATACATTTTAACAGCCAAAATGGAAGAAAAGAACCTTCACAAAAGAAGTAATGCAAAGTTCCACCTGGAAACCAGAGATACACGTCTACAGCACAGGTAAACAGGTATGTGTTTGGAAACAGATACAAGAGAATGGCACAAAGTTCACAGATCTGTCCAGAGAAGGGGAATTCAATTCAACAGCTAATATCATCGCCAGTTCACGTCAGTAAGGCACAAAGACACATGGGTTTGAGGGAGCTTGTCTAAAACTATGTAAGCCACTGGTCCACATGTCAATGCTCAGATGTATTGACATGAATAAGACATTTGCATGACACAGTAAACAGTTACAGTTCAATATCAAGGCATATGACACAACTCGTTAGTGCTAAATTAATTAGTACGCAAGTACCTGCTTTATGGTTCTTTTGGACTTCAGATCATGAAACAATCCTCCTTTGTGCGAAATCCTGACAGTTCATTTCCATTAATTATGAAATTAAAGCGAAGGGGAAACTCCCACTCCACCTACAGAGCCCTGTGATACAACTGGAATGTCGATGTACTTAGTCTTTATGTACTCAGACACCAGCAATAACTTATCGCACTATGACAGGGTACCCCCAGGATCCTCCAACTTAAATTCAAGGCTTTTTAAGACCTTTTTAATACCATTTCAAATGAAATTCAATGCCAACTTCGTACCCATTCCGACAGAAGTATGAGGGGAAAATGTCAAATCTGTATACATTTTAAACCCTAGAAAATAATTATGTACAAGGAGGTTACTTGAATTAAATATATATTGAATTATATATCAGTCATATTTAATACATACGCAACAGCATTGTAGCGCGCACGTGTGTGTAGGCCAGTGTTAATTTTGGCAGCCATTTTTGATTTAGTCTTAGTCTTCAGACGAAAATGCTTATTGGTCTTAATCACATTTGAGTCATCCTGTTTTTTATAGTTGTAGTTGACGAAAAGTCTTTGCATTTTTTGTCAATTTTTAGTCAAACTGCAGTTACTTTACTTTTGGTAAAAACTAAATAAGACCTTTGTAACGAAATCCAAGACTTTGTATACTAAATTCAAGGCTTTTAAGGCCTTAATTTGAGATGATCAAATTCAAGACTTTTTCAAGGCTTTTAAGACCCGCGGGTACCCTGTATGATATATTTCCTCATATATAAAACCACAGTTTTACTAAGAAGACAAAATGACATCAAATTGTTATTTGCTATTCCTAATCTTGTTTGGGCTTTTGTTTCAAATGCACAGATGTGTAATGGCACGGTCCCTGACAGGCAGTGCGTCTCCTAGTTAAAAATAAAATTTACCACAACCATTTTAACCACATAATCTTTGGCCAAAATAAATATTTCTGGGGTATAATATAATACAACAGCATTACTGAAAAGACCACACACAAAATACACAAAACTCCACACATACAGAGAGAAGGGTGACTGTTGGCAGACATATATAATAATAAAAAATCAGCTGTTTCAGCATCAGGAAATTTGTGCTGTCCATAAAAGTATCTGCCCTGTTCCTGGAACCACTGAGACTCAAAAAAAAGATGAAACGGATAATAGAAATAATAATATAAATGAAGTGTGAATGAAAGATCTTTGAGACAATACATAATACCATATATACTTTATGTAATAAGAAAGAAGCATGTTTAAAATAAGTTTCAAGTTTTGTGTAGTAGTGCTTTATACTTGTCCATAGCTTGTGCCAGCTATGGCTTACAAAATAGAGGACGTGTGCATTTAGTCTAATGTTTTTTTTTCTGAAAAATATTAAGGTCAAGTCGAACAAACAAAATCCAAAGTACAGCTGATGAGCAAAAAAAAAAAAATTTTAAAATTAAATGGCTCCCTGTACTCCTTGTTGGTTTATTGATTTAGGCCTCTGCTAACAGACCTTATACAACTCTTGTGCCTGTGCAGTACCATTATGTCTGACAGCAGCTACATGACTTCTGGACAGGAAAGACTAGATGATTGTCAGAATTTAAAATCACAGCCTAAACTTTTGTGAAAGCTTGACCGCCCTGCGCCTTCTAGTATCATTTTCGTGTAGCTTCACCCAGTTGAAACACTCATGCATTTGAGAATACTGAGGGAGACACGAAGGACGGGACACAGCAGAGGGGCAAATCTATGGAACAGGGAAGGGACAATAACCGGGGTGGAGTCACCATGAAAAGTTCTCCTGCTCCTCACTGAGGGAAGACCTCCTGATGTAGGTCAAGCAGGATGCGGGTGAAGTTGTTGATTGGTCCTATTGCGCTGAGTGTCATGGAAGCATCCTGCCCCCACAGCAAGTTGGGCCCAAACACCACAGCCAGGTTGGCATTGGTCATCTTATTGACTTCACTCTCAGCAGATACCTGCACATCAATAACAATAAAGATCAGAAACACTAACGGGCTTAAAGGAGAAGGTAGGAAAGAAATACTGAGCAAGATCTTTTAGCAGGGATATTTATTGCTACATTGAGGTTACCTGTACAATTATCAGCTATTTTTGTAAATGTGCGTTCACACTGCCGCTGGCAAGAGAGCGGCAAAATTTGTTCTCGCCGCCCTGCCAACGACACCGTAGACACTGACTTAGATCGAATGCTTGGTCTTTTTTTAAACATTATTTAAAGGGGCCGCAAAGCAAACAAGCATGTCGATCGTTATTTGTGCAGACTGACCAAGTAGGGTATAAGTTAACCTCATGGAATCTTTTAAATGTGAAAGTAAGAAATCGATAGATGAAAATAACAACAATTATAGTGAAATATTTGCTAACGAAATAAACCAATTAAAAGCCATTTGTGTGGTGTGGCTTTTGTGTTCACGGTTAAGAGCTAATCTAATTTGCATTCCCGCTGAAAAACAAGCGTTGTAGCGCAAAAATATTTCCTATAAATAGTGTTGCGCTATGCGCTCACAAGGAACTAAATATATTAGCTCTTATCAAATTCAAATGATCAACCTCTCCTCTATTTTGCTTGGGAACTCATGTGGTCGGAACCCAAATTTACAGGACTGCGTTCTCTGGAATCCTCTCAAGTGGATTCCAACTGGTTGCTGCCGAACCGCGTCATTGCTCATTACCATAAAGTTGCCTTAACTTCAACTCTCCTCGCCGCTCTCGCCATTCAAAACGTGCCGCGCCGCCCTCGCTGGAGCTCGCCGCCGGCTCACATTGAAAATGAATGACTTACAACCACTTTGACGCTCTCGCCGGTGGAGGTGTGAACGCACAGTAAAGAAAACTTATAATAAAAAAAAAAGTGTTGGGAAAAGTATAATAAAAAAAAATCTATTTTTAAAGTGCCCCTTTTATGCTATTTTAAGGGTTCCTAATTTTGTTTTGGAAGTTTCCTACTGTAAGTTTACATGTAACCAAGGTAATAAAAAAAAATGTTTTATATTAAAACTGTAATTTTCTCATAATATACACTGCACATCACCTCATTTCTCAGTGACTGAAAAGGTTCAATAAAAGATTCAGACTCTCTTCTAAGAGCCTACTCTGCTCTGAATGGTCAGATGACGGGTCAAAGTACACATTGTTTGCGGCAGCCAATAAAGACCATAGACTGGCATTATGCAAATGTAGTTATTTCTTTTGGGAGACAATAACTCCGTGTATTGTGCACTTTGATTTTTGTAGCTTTGCAGACCACTTACATTCATAAACCGCTATATTACACACTACATGAAAGTTTTTTTTTTAAATAAATGTAAAACATTCAAATTAAGTTATATTTAAAATTCTAAAAGTAAAATAAATAAAAAAGTTACTTTTAAGTAAAAAATCCTTATTGTCGAACATTGCTGATTATGATGAGTATTACCATTACCTGAACAAGGAACTGTATGAGGAAGCGCAGTGCGGCATAGTTCTCCTCAGGGAGTGACATCAGCATGTTCCGAATTTTTTCTGCTTGAGACTCCGTGTCAACATCTGTAAATAGTAAGTAGGCAAAAACATGTTTTAGCAAATCAGTTAACAAATGTCAGTATAGGAGGTGTACAGACGTATGTGTGTGTGTGTGTGTGTGTGTGTGTGTGTGTGTGTGTACTTGTCTACCTATCTAAGAGGGGACCTTGGTGTCGTTACACACTCACCAACAGGGGACCGCCGAGCCAAGTGGGGACATTTTTCAAGTCCCCTGTTGGTCATGCCTTAAAACATGTTAAAATCATCTAAAATACGCTCTGGTGAATTTTTTACATTTTTGACCAAGTGGGGACCTGCAAGTGTGTGTGTGTTTAAGCCCATACTCAGCAGCGCTCCTGTAGGCTGGAGCAGGAACTGCAGTGGCCCATTAACACACGTCGTTCACACTTCTCTATTGTTGGAATGGCTTGCTGTCCCAGAGAGGCTCTGAAACTGTAGAGCTGCTGTTTAACTGCTGCTTAGTTAAAGAACTTACGGTAACTTTATAATAATCCCACGCTATGTATCATTAGTTAAGCATTAGTAAACAGTTAATTCAATATTTATAAAGCATTAATAGACATTAATAAGCAGTATATAAATACAGCTATAAAAGCTTTATTCTTGCTTTAAAAGCATATCTATAATGTGTTTAATTGTTGTATTTTCATACTTTATTAATGATCAATTTATAATTTTTAAATGAAGTATAACATTATATACAAACCAGTTATTTAGGAGTTGTCAGTGGTTCATAAGATCACTTAGAAAGTGTGAGTAAAATGATTAATAAACTATTTCAAATGTACATTCATACATTATACCGACATTTTGTAATAGGTACTTAGTGTGTTAATAAATGCTTTATTAACATGTATTTCTACTGTAATTCAGGTAGTTATAAAGCATTTGGTAGTGGTGAGTATAAGTATTTTATAAAGTGAGGACTAGTTATGCCTTGTAAAGCTTTTATAAAGGAGATTTAAAGGTTCAGTTATATATTTCTATGTTCTGTATCACAGTGTTGTGTTTGTTTCATTTTTCTGTTTGGAAGATAACTGAGTCTTTAAATCTCCTTTATAAATGCTTTATATTTTGTGATGAGCTCACAAAAATAGTTAACTGACCACTACTAAATGCTTTATAACTACCTGAATTTACTGCATTTACTTACACTTAAGTGATCTTATGAATCACTGACAAATCCCAAATAACTTGTTTGTAAATAATGCTATATTTCATTTAGAAATTATAAATTGATCATTAATAAAGTATGAAAATACAATTATTAAACAAAATATAGATATGCTTCTAAATAAAGAATAAAGCATTTATACAAGAACAAAGCATGTATAGCTGTAATTATGAACTGCTCATTAATGCATATTAATGCTTTACAAATTATGAAGTAACTCTTTACTAATGCTTAACTAATTATTAATAGTGTGCAGTTATTATAAAGTGTTACCGAACTTTCAAGTATTTTCAAACATGCCCAAACATACATATATATGTAATTATATAATGTTCACACAGGCATCAGAGATCACAATATGCATAGATAAACATATACAATATACAATTAAAAAAGAATGACCAAACCATCAGTTATCAATAATGTACAAATTTGAATTGCTTGAGGAAAGACCATTTAAATCTACAACGGGGTAAAAAATACAGACGGCAGCAGTTCAAAAGCAGAGGCGAGAAGACGCCTCTTATCATTCATATTAATATTATTTTTCTTATTTAACTCTCTTTCTTCATAGATACTTTCTATTCTTAGTTATGCAGTCCCTAACACTTTATTTGCAATTATTATGTGCCATTGTACACACACACATGCATGTAATATATATGAACAGAGCAGTGTCGCTCTACACCGGCCAAGAGGGGACCTGACCTCCATCTCTGAACGATCTCTAACCATCCAAGTGGGGACTCTCATAGCCTGCAATGAAACTGTGTGTGTGTGTGAACAATGAAGTCTGTCATCATTATGTAACACATATAAACATTATTTATATATATATATATATATATATATATATATATATATATATATATGTATATGTATATGTATATGTGTGTGTGTGTGTGTGTGTTCATACAGGCATCAGAGATCACAATATGCATAGATAAACATATACAATATACAATTAAAAAAGAATGACCAAACCATCAGTTATCAAAAATGTAAAAAAAAACAATTTTCAGGAAAGACCATTTGAATCTGTATTTCAACGGGGTAAAAAATATCGGTGGCACCAGTTCAAAAGCAGAGGCCTTAAGATATTCATATCAATCATAATATTATTTTTCTTCTTTAATGCTCTCTCTTCATAGATACTTTATATTCTTGGTTATGCAGTCCCTAACAATTTTTTTGCCATTGTACACACACACACACACATACATTTCTATATTACTAACAGAGCACTGTCGCTCTACACTGGCCAAGTGGGGACCTGAACGATGTTTACCTATCGAACAGGGGACTCCCATAGCCTACAATGGAACTGTGTGTGTGTGTGTGAACAGTGAAGTCTGTCTTCATTATGTAACTTTTATATATATATATATAATATATATATAATGTTTATATATTATATATGTAATATGTAATTATATAATGTTTACACAGGCATCAGACACACACAAACACACACATTTCTATATTACTAACAGAGCACTGTCGCTCTACACTGGCCAAGTGGGGACCTGAACGATGTTTACCTATCGAACAGGGGACTCCCATAGCCTACAATGGAACTGTGTAACTTGTGTGTATATATATATATATATATATATATGTATATGTATATATATATATATGTATATGTATATATGTGTGTGTGTGTGTTCATACAGGCATCAGAGATCACAATATGCATAGATAAACATATACAATATACAATTAAAAAAGAATGACCAAACCATCAGTTATCAAAAATTTAAAAAATTAGAATTTTTTGAGGAAAGACCATTTGAATCTGTTTTTTAATGGGGTAAAAAATACCGACGGCAACAGTTCAAAAGCAGAGGCTCTTATCATTCATATTATTATTTTTCTTCTTTAACGGTCTCTCTTCATAGATACTTTCTATGCTTGGTTATGCAGTCCGTTTAGGGTTCATGGGATAAATCAAACAGAAATAGCTCTTTAAGGTAACAATTTCAGGTCACTACTTTATACAGTCAATAATGATTATATTAATCAAAATGAACTTCGCGTCCCCAGTTGGATGGTAAAGAGCGACACCAGTTCTTCTGCTTTGTACATTTCTTGCCATCACAAAAACACGGTAAAGATTTTGGAGGTCAATCTCAAAATGTTCTGTTGACTTGCTGCACTGAACAATTTTACTTCATTCAGTTGAAATATATGAAGTAGAGATGTTCATTTAACATTTTGTTTTCTGACTGACAGCTGATGCTTGTTAACCAGTCATCAGCAGTTAACTGACATTATTTTAAGGTTAGATTAGAATTAAATGTAATTAGAAAAGATAAGTGTCTGTGACCCATTCAAATACCTCAAAAATGTAGATTTACATGTGCAAATAGCAGCATAAACAACAGAACATGAGGATTCACACACACCGTCACATCGAGCACCCGCAGTGCTTCTGTGAACACAGTAAACCAGAATAAAAGTGTATATATAACTGTATATATATATATATTAGTGCTGTCAGTTTAACGCGTTATTAACGGCGTTACCGCAAACACATTTTAACGGCGTCAATTTTTTTAGCGCGAGATTAACGCTCTTTTTGGCCTAGCAAACATTGTAATTTTTTCACATGCTGTTGCAACAACTGGTAACGTTACAAAAACTACAACATCACACCGGATAGCTAGACCGGAAACAAAACAAAACGCGGGACTAGATTTGATGGCCGAGTGCGAGCGCGGGCGGTAATGCACTCACTCTGTGTGTGCGGGTACGGGAGAATAAAACGATTCGGGACTCCTACAAACTAGAAATATCTATGAATAAAACATAAAAACTAATACATTTTTATTCTTATGTTGCAGAAAAGCAACAAGAACAACTAAAACAAAATAGAAACGATTTACAGGCCAGAGTTACTTTTTATGACATGTTTGCAGCGCTGAGCGATGTAGCCAATCACAGACATGTGTTGATTTCTTAAACGCAATGGCCAATCAGATGCATTTAAAATAGACTCCCCTCACTGCTCAAAACTGACTTTTTGTTTAGTGCTGAATTCTGTATATTGGCAAATCCTCTAATTAAAACAAACAAAGTGTATATATTATGAAAGACTCATTGTGCAGTCAGCTTCATTGATAATAACAGAGATGTGTGAGATTGCGATGAACTGATGTCAGCTTTTTAGGAATTTTTAAAGGATTGCACTTTGTGCGCATTCAGTCATCCCAAACCATGCACTCAGTAGCCTGCTTGCTTTTATATTATAACAGTGGTTTGTGTGTTAATGCTTTAATAACAAATAATTGATCAGGAGCATTTATGCTGATGTGTATGGTGGCGACACGTAGGCGAAGTAGCCTACAAATAAAGTCTATTTGCGGGCGGGAGAAAGTAACAGAAAGTAGTTGAGAACGTCAGTTATAACGCCCCACGTATTAAAAAGAAATGGACGGTTTTAAATCGGGCTCGGGACGGGCTCATAATTACAGTAAATGTGTCGGGCCGGGCTCGGACACAATGCGCACGGGCTCGGGTCGGGCTTGATTTTTTGGGCCCGATCTAAGCTCTACAATGGATGACTTCAGACAGAAGCACATGGATACCACAGCTAAGAACAAACTTAGTGCTGATCCACTTTTCCTTGTTGATAAGAGCATTCAAATTAGAAAAAATGATGGGACAAATAGAAATCAAGGGGCATTTAGAATAGACAAAAATGTGCGATTAATCGCGAGTTAACTATGGCATTAATGCGATTAAATATTTGAATCGTTTGACAGCACTAATATATATATATATATATATATATTTACACAACATTATTTTCAACTGAAAATTGCAAGCTTTTCATGTGTTTTGGCGGCTCATTTACACGAAAATGCCATTTTGGAGGCCTGACAATGCAAACTTTCCAACCCGGTCACACTAAATGCGTCTCTGCTTAGAAATCTTGGCTTGCTCAAAACTTTTTGTCTTTAAATGAAGTCAAAACTGAGGTGATAGTTTTCGGCCCCACTGATAACTTTAATACCACCAGCATCGATTTGAGGAGCTTCTCTGCATTCAGATCTACGCATGACAAACAAATATCTTCGGTAATTGGATCTAGTTTCTATCAACTCCGTCTTTTGTATCAAATTAAACACTTCCTATCTGACAAAACTCTAGAGATGTCTGTTCATGCTTTTATTACTTCCCGTTTAGACTACTGCAACTCATTGTATTGCGGTATTTCCAAGTCACAAATCGCTCGCCTTCAACTGGTCCAAAATGCTGCAGCAAGATTTATTCGCAAAAGTCCTAAATATGATCACATGATGATAATGATACATTTTATTTATATTGCGCTTTTCTCCAACCCAAAACGATACAAAAACAATACACAGTACCAATATATATATATATATAAAGAGATTAAAAATTGTAACATTACAAAATTTAATGACAGTACATTTCAAATACCTAAAAATGGTACATTAAGTGGTTTTGTTCAAGTCAAAATATTACTTAACATTAATGAACCAACCTACATACAATAAAACTACATTTTTGGGGGGTTAAATCAAGCAGAAATATCACTTCAATGTAACAATTGCAGGTCACTACACAAGTTAAACTGTACATGATCTAGACTCGAGATAAATGAAATGCAATCGCAGCAGTAAGTCAGGGGAATGCTTATATTTATTTCTTTGGTTTCAATTTTGAACATGTTGCAGTTCTTTTTAAAAAGGTATACATTTTGACATAATTATAAAATGATATAACATGATTTGATACTGTACATTAGCAGAAATTACACATTTTTCACTTCAGCAACAAAGTGGAGACCCTCTTTTCTGTAATGAAAGACCAATCTTATGGGTTGTGGTCTCTCAGACATTGGCCAATATCAGTAAAAAAAAAAAAACATTGTTTCCCTTAGGGCTTAAATGAACCAGATTTTTTTTACAACCTTACACTTTTAGACAGGTGATGCTTGCAACCCGACCATAATCCATTAGCCGACAAGATTAGAATGTTATATTCTAATTAAATTAGAATGTATGTATTTCTCAATACTTATCACTGTTTTAAAAGCTCTTCACTCCGTTGTCTTAACCAACTTTCAGCTTCACTGCAGTAAATTTCACATTCAAAACGCATTAAAACTACCAAAACACATCATTCATGTCTCAAAAGAAGTCATTCTTTCAGAACACTAGTAAAGGTTTCACCCAACAAACAAAATTAAAAATACAAATCAAAAAACACAAACAACAGGCAGTAATATGCACTATTTTCTGCTGTTCAGAATTCAAGGCAGTTTATTTTACATGGTTCATGTTTACATTAATGTACAAAATTATTTCCTTTTGTATAGATGGCGATGAAAATGAAAGACTAAGACTAGTGTAGGTGTTTAGTTACATCTTAATTGTTCTGATAGGTTTTTTTTTAGATTCAGAATATATTTCAATGTGGTATACGGTATAAAAATATTGCAAATTTCAGTCTTATTCATTTTTGTTTGAGTTGAAATGTTTTTAACTTAAATATAACAGTCTTGGAAATAATATGTAAGCATGTGCAAATTGGCCTGTACAGTAAATCAAGTTCTGCTGGTCTTTGTGTTTAAGTGAGAAATGAATTCATGTAAATTGAAAGATCTCAGTTTAGCCGGACACTGATCTTGTGATCACTGTGTGAAGAGTTTCATGGTATTAATTAATCTTGAGAAGGTATTAATCTTTCAGTTTAAACACAAATGTGTACTGTAATGTAAACATTGACCATGTAACATAAAATGCTGTGAATTCGGAACAACAGAAAACAGCAGAAATATTTTATAATGCTCCAGTTATTTGTGTTTTTTGTATTTTATGAGTGAAAAGTGTGTTTGTTGGGTGAGCTTTACTAGTGTTCTGGAAGAACTGTATTAGCAGCTGTAAATGGATATTCTGACATAGGTAGTTTCATGTGTATGTAGACTCTTGTGTGTGGATTGAGTCGCTGCACATCCCCCCACACGCAATTTACATCTCAATACTTGAAGGTGTGTGTGTGTGTGTGTGTGTGTGTCATGGAGAAACCAGCCTAAAGATCTCACAACTCTAACAATACAGTTACCAATGTCCAAGAATCTGTGGAACTTCTCAAATAAACTACAATAAACTAGAGAAAACGCTGGGATTTACTCTGACAAATTAAATTACAGGTTTTTACAGTCGCTAGGACACATTTCTCAATATTTAGGTACATTTTCAAAACTCTTCACTCAGTTCTTCATTTCACATTCAAAATGCACTGACACTTCCTTCATGTCTCAAATCCCAACTCAATCTTCCAGAACACTAGTAAAGGTTTCACCCAACAAACACACTTTGGCACTCATAAAACAGAAAAAACACAAACAACAGGAGCATTACACAATATTTTCTTTTGCAAATTGCTTTTACAAAACAAGAATGGCACTACTCTACTGTTTTTAATTCACTGCAGTTTAATATTAGATTTTAGAATCAGAATATCTATTTCAATATGATATTACTGTGGAAATGTTGCAAATCTCGGTCTTATCATTTTTTGTTGTTAGGTTTTGAAAATAAGTTTAACAGTTTTAAAAAGAGTATGTAAACGTGCAAATTATCCTGTATAGCACATAAAATTCTCTTTTTTTGTAAACTCTCTTCACACAGTGATCACACCATCCGTCTATATGAGCTAAACTGTGGATCAGTGCTTTGAACAATGTCATCGGATGGATTTTGTTCCATTTACATGAATTATTTTCTCTCTTAAACACAAACACTTACAGAATTTTATGTTCTATACAGGATAATTTGCACGTTTACATACTCTTTTTAAAACTGTTAAACTTATTTTCAAAACCTAACAACTAAAAATGATAAGACTCTAATATTAAACTAATTTAATTTAATATTAAATCTAATTTAATATTAAACTAATATTAAAAATCTAATATTAAACTGCAGTGAATTAAAAACAGTAGAGTAGTGCCATTCTTGTTTTGTAAAAGCAATTTGCAAAAGAAAATATTGTGTAATGCTCCTGTTGTTTGTGTTTTTTCTGTTTTATGAGTGACAAAGTGTGTTTGTTGGGTGAAACCTTTACTAGTGTTCTGGAAGATTGAGTTGGGATTTGAGACATGAAGGAAGTGTCAGTGCATTTTGAATGTGAAATGAAGAACTGAGTGAAGAGTTTTGAAAATGTACCTAAATATTGAGAAATGTGTCCTAGCGACTGTAAAAACCTGTAATTTAATTTGTCCGAGTAAATCCCAGCGTTTTCTCTAGTATATTGTAGTTTATTTGAGAAGTTCCACAGATTCTTGGACATTGGTAACTGTATTGTTAGAGTTGTGAGATCTTTAGGCCGGTTTCTCCATGACACACACACACACACCTTCAAGTATTGAGATGTAAATTGCGTGTGGGGGGATGTGCAGCAACTCAATCCACACACAAGAGTCTACATACACATGAAACTACCTATGTCAGAATATCCATTTACAGCTGCTAATACAGTTCTTCCAGAACACTAGTAAAGCTCACCCAACAAACACACTTTTTCACTCATAAAATACAAAAAACACAAATAACTGGAGCATTATAAAATATTTCTGCTGTTTTCTGTTGTTCCGAATTCACAGCATTTTATGTTACATGGTCAATGTTTACATTACAGTACACATTTGTGTTTAAACTGAAAGATTAATACCTTCTCAAGATTAATTAATACCATGAAACTCTTCACACAGTGATCACAAGATCAGTGTCCGGCTAAACTGAGATCTTTCAATTTACATGAATTCATGTCTCACTTAAACACAAAGACCAGCAGAACTTGATTTACTGTACAGGCCAATTTGCACATGCTTACATATTATTTCCAAGACTGTTATATTTAAGTTAAAAACATTTCAACTCAAACAAAAATGAATAAGACTGAAATTTGCAATATTTTTATACCGTATACCACATTGAAATATATTCTGAATCTAAAAAAAAACCTATCAGAACAATTAAGATGTAACTAAACACCTACACTAGTCTTAGTCTTTCATTTTCATCGCCATCTATACAAAAGGAAATAATTTTGTACATTAATGTAAACATGAACCATGTAAAATAAACTGCCTTGAATTCTGAACAGCAGAAAATAGTGCATATTACTGCCTGTTGTTTGTGTTTTTTGATTTGTATTTTTAATTTTGTTTGTTGGGTGAAACCTTTACTAGTGTTCTGAAAGAATGACTTCTTTTGAGACATGAATGATGTGTTTTGGTAGTTTTAATGCGTTTTGAATGTGAAATTTACTGCAGTGAAGCTGAAAGTTGGTTAAGACAACGGAGTGAAGAGCTTTTAAAACAGTGATAAGTATTGAGAAATACATACATTCTAATTTAATTAGAATATAACATTCTAATCTTGTCGGCTAATGGATTATGGTCGGGTTGCAAGCATCACCTGTCTAAAAGTGTAAGGTTGTAAAAAAAATCTGGTTCATTTAAGCCCTAAGGGAAACAATGTTTTTTTTTTTTTACTGATATTGGCCAATGTCTGAGAGACCACAACCCATAAGATTGGTCTTTCATTACAGAAAAGAGGGTCTCCACTTTGTTGCTGAAGTGAAAAATGTGTAATTTCTGCTAATGTACAGTATCAAATCATGTTATATCATTTTATAATTATGTCAAAATGTATACCTTTTTAAAAAGAACTGCAACATGTTCAAAATTGAAACCAAAGAAATAAATATAAGCATTCCCCTGACTTACTGCTGCGATTGCATTTCATTTATCTCGAGTCTAGATCATGTACAGTTTAACTTGTGTAGTGACCTGCAATTGTTACATTGAAGTGATATTTCTGCTTGATTTAACCCCCCAAAAATGTAGTTTTATTGTATGTAGGTTGGTTCATTAATGTTAAGTAATATTTTGACTTGAACAAAACCACTTAATGTACCATTTTTAGGTATTTGAAATGTACTGTCATTAAATTTTGTAATGTTACAATTTTTAATCTCTTTATATATATATATATATATATTGGTACTGTGTATTGTTTTTGTATCGTTTTGGGTTGGAGAAAAGCGCAATATAAATAAAATGTATCATTATCATCATGTGATCATATTTAGGACTTTTGCGAATAAATCTTGCTGCAGCATTTTGGACCAGTTGAAGGCGAGCGATTTGTGACTTGGAAATACCGCAATACAATGAGTTGCAGTAGTCTAAACGGGAAGTAATAAAAGCATGAACAGACATCTCTAGAGTTTTGTCAGATAGGAAGTGTTTAATTTGATACAAAAGACGGAGTTGATAGAAACTAGATCCAATTACCGAAGATATTTGTTTGTCATGCGTAGATCTGAATGCAGAGAAGCTCCTCAAATCGATGCTGGTGGTATTAAAATTATCAGTGGGGCCGAAAACTATCACCTCAGTTTTGACTTCATTTAAAGACAAAAAGTTTTGAGCAAGCCAAGATTTCTAAGCAGAGACGCATTTAGTGTGACCGGGTTGGAAAGTTTGCATTGTCAGGCCTCCAAAATGGCATTTTCGTGTAAATGAGCGGCCAAAACACATGAAAAGCTTGCAATTTTCAGTTGAAAATAATGTTGTGTAAATATATATATATATATATATATATTAGTGCTGTCAAACGATTCAAATATTTAATCGCATTAATGCCATAGTTAACTCGCGATTAATCGCACATTTTTGTCTATTCTAAATGCCCCTTGATTTCTATTTGTCCCATCATTTTTTCTAATTTTAATGCTCTTATCAACAAGGAAAAGTGGATCAGCACTAAGTTTGTTCTTAGCTGTGGTATCCATGTGCTTCTGTCTGAAGTCATCCATTGTAGAGCTTAGATCGGGCCCAAAAAATCAAGCCCGACCCGAGCCCGTGCGCATTGTGTCCGAGCCCGGCCCGACACATTTACTGTAATTATGAGCCCGTCCCGAGCCCGATTTAAAACCGTCCATTTCTTTTTAATACGTGGGGCGTTATAACTGACGTTCTCAACTACTTTCTGTTACTTTCTCCCGCCCGCAAATAGACTTTATTTGTAGGCTACTTCGCCTACGTGTCGCCACCATACACATCAGCATAAATGCTCCTGATCAATTATTTGTTATTAAAGCATTAACACACAAACCACTGTTATAATATAAAAGCAAGCAGGCTACTGAGTGCATGGTTTGGGATGACTGAATGCGCACAAAGTGCAATCCTTTAAAAATTCCTAAAAAGCTGACATCAGTTCATCGCAATCTCACACATCTCTGTTATTATCAATGAAGCTGACTGCACAATGAATCTTTCATAATATATACACTTTGTTTGTTTTAATTAGAGGATTTGCCAATATACAGAATTCAGCACTAAACAAAAAGTCAGTTTTGAGCAGTGAGGGGAGTCTATTTTAAATGCATCTGATTGGCCATTGCGTTTAAGAAATCAACACATGTCTGTGATTGGCTACATCGCTCAGCGCTGCAAACATGTCATAAAAAGTAACTCTGGCCTGTAAATCGTTTCTATTTTGTTTTAGTTGTTCTTGTTGCTTTTCTGCAAAATAAGAATAAAAATGTATTAGTTTTTATGTTTTATTCATAGATTTTTCTAGTTTGTAGGAGTCCCGAATCGTTGTATTCTCCCGTACCCGCACACACAGAGTGAGTGCATTACCGCCCGCGCTCGCACTCGGCCATCAAATCTAGTCCCGCGTTTTGTTTTGTTTCCGGTCTAGCTATCCGGTGTGATGTTGTAGTTTTTGTAACGTTACCAGTTGTTGCAACAGCATGTGAAAAAATTACAATGTTTGCACACTTTTATTCTGGTTTACTGTGTTCACAGAAGCACTGCGGGTGCTCGATGTGACGGTGTGTGTGAATCCTCATGTTCTGTTGTTTATGCTGCTATTTGCACATGTAAATCTACATTTTTGAGGTATTTGAATGGGTCACAGACACTTATCTTTTCTAATTACATTTAATTCTAATCTAACCTTAAAATAATGTCAGTTAACTGCTGATGACTGGTTAACAAGCATCAGCTGTCAGTCAGAAAACAAAATGTTAAATGAACATCTCTACTTCATATATTTCAACTGAATGAAGTAAAATTGTTCAGTGCAGCAAGTCAACATAACATTTTGAGATTGACCTCCAAAATCTTTACCGTGTTTTTGTGATGGCAAGAAATGTACAAAGCAGAAGAACTGGTGTCGCTCTTTACCATCCAACTGGGGACGCGAAGTTCATTTTGATTAATATAATCATTATTGACTGTATAAAGTAGTGACCTGAAATTGTTACCTTAAAGAGCTATTTCTGTTTGATTTATCCCATGAACCCTAAACGGACTGCATAACCAAGCATAGAAAGTATCTATGAAGAGAGACCGTTAAAGAAGAAAAATAATAATATGAATGATAAGAGCCTCTGCTTTTGAACTGTTGCCGTCGATATTTTTTACCCCATTAAAAAACAGATTCAAATGGTCTTTCCTCAAAAAATTCTAATTTTTTTAATTTTTGATAACTGATGGTTTGGTCATTCTTTTTTAATTGTATATTGTATATGTTTATCTATGCATATTGTGATCTCTGATGCCTGTATGAACACACACACACATATACATATACATATATATATATACATATACATATATATATATATATATATACACACAAGTTACATAGTTCCATTGTAGGCTATGGGAGTCCCCTGTTTTATAGGTAAACATCGTTCAGGTCCCCACTTGGCCAGTGTAGAGCGACAGTGCTCTGTTAGTAATATAGAAATGTGTGTGTTTGTGTGTCTGATGCCTGTGTAAACATTATATAATTACATATTACATATATAATATATAAACATTATATATATATTATATATATATATATAAAAGTTACATAATGAAGACAGACTTCACTGTTCACACACACACAGTTCCATTGTAGGCTATGGGAGTCCCCTGTTCGATAGGTAAACATCGTTCAGGTCCCCACTTGGCCAGTGTAGAGCGACAGTGCTCTGTTAGTAATATAGAAATTAATGTGTGTGTGTACAATGGCACATAACAATGGCAAAAAAATTGTTAGGGACTGCATAACCAAGAATATAAAGTATCTATGAAGAGAGAGCATTAAATAAGAGAAATAATATTATGAATGATAAGAAGCATCTTCTCGCCTCTGCTTTTGAACTGTTGCCGTCGGTATTTTTTACCCCGTTGAATGAAAAACAGATTCAAATGGTCTTTCCTCAAAAATTGCAATTTTTTAAATTTTTGATAACTGATGGTTTGGTCATTCTTTTTTAATTGTATATTGAATATGTTTATCTGTGCATATTGTGATCTCTGATGCCTGTATTAACACATACAGGCATATATATATGTATGTTCACACAGTCATCAGAGATTACAATATGCATATCACAATATGCAATATTACACAATGAAGACAGAGTTCACTGTTCACACACACACGGTTCCATTGTAGGCTATGAAAGTCCCCACTTGGCCAGTGTAGAGCGACAGTGCTCTTTTAGTAATATAGAAATGTGTGTGTTTGTGTGTGTCTGATGCCTGTGTAAACATTATATAATTACAGATTACATATCTAATATATAAACATTATATATATATATATAATATATATATATATATATATATATATATATAAAGTTACATAATGAAGACAGACTTCACTCTTCACACACACACACACACACACACAGTTCCATTGCAGTCTATGGGAGTCCCCTGTTGGTAAGGTAGACATCGTTCAGGTCCCCACTTGGCATGTTTTTTTAAAAATAAAAAAATGCATATTTAAAGTTATATTATGAAAAAAGACCTTAAAAGAAAATTTTGTATGTCATTTTTGTTTCTTCAAAATGACTAGAAACACTAGTCCCCTCTTGGCCAGTGTAGAGCGATAGTCCCCTGTTAGTAATATAGACGTGTATGTGTGTGTGTGTGTGTGTGTGTGTGTGTGTGTGCGAGTGTGAGCTTTCTGGAAGCTGCTGGAATTTGGAGGTGGTGTGTGAGTGGGTTGTGTGTTTGTGTTCTTACTGTGGAAGTTGACAATGTCATTGTAGAGCTGGTAGGTGAGCAGCGGCTCTGGCAGTTCCCTGAGGAACATCTTTAGAATCACAGCTGCCAAGTGGACATTGTCCAGCTGAATGAAACTCACTTCCTCTCCTATAGACGCACACAATAGCAACATTCTGAGGACTGATGCCGATCGATCTTATGAACAGGAAATGTGTACAGAGCATCACAGGACTTTACCAGAGTTATATTTCTGCTTAATATCCTTAACCAAAGAAACATTTGCAGAACGCCGGAATATTCCCTCTATCTGGAGACCTACAAATGAAGATGGAAAAGAAATTCACACTCTCAAATGAGCAAATAAATAAATTTACAATAATCTATAATCAATTTGGCATACCATTCCTATGACTGTGAGCTCACCAGACAATTTCAACCCATGAAGGCAAAATATATATATAAAGTAGTAAAAGACTAACCATTCTCCTGCAGGTATCCAATAGTATCACGCATGACTAGTGGAATTCCCTCCGAATCTGCTGCCATGTGTCTCATTCTGATTTCAAACAACAACAAAAACTCAATCTCAATAAGCAAAGCTCCTCAAAAAAAAAAAAAAAAAAAAAAAACACCTCTAAATGGCAATGGCAGGGTTAAGAGTACATTCAGTCTTAACTCAAGAATGAGTTAGGTGCTTCATGTTTTTTGTCAGTAAAAGTAGCTCTGTGAGATGTTAGAAGAAAAGGTTTAAGGAAAACTCACGCTGACAGCGGGACGCCAAACTGCTGGAAAGGAAGAGGAGGACTACGGGGGGGAGAGATCGGTCCAGGGACGACAGACGGCTTTAGAGACAGACCGATCTTATCATCATACCTACACAAAGAAACTCTTGAATTAATTTCTCCTGGGCTAAAAAATGAACTGAGTGCATGTATAATTGCATATATAATTTCTTACTCTCTGACTCTGTTGGGAATCACCAGCTGATCACACTTCACAACCTCCTCCAGCTCACTCAAATAATTGACGTAATTTATCTTCTGGCCAAACTTAAAGCTGTAACATGAAGTATAGAATACAGGCTGTGAGACTCAGATGACAGTACAGATCTGATAGAATCTACAGATGAAATACAGAATAAAACAGAACCTTGTGGAAGACAGAAGTTCAGCATATTAAGCATAGTGTGGCACTGACCTGATGATAGGTTTGAAGAGAATAAGGATGGTTCTGATAAACATGGTGGGATGGACGATGTACAGCGCCTTGATATTTTTCTTATACCTGCAACAGACAAAGCGATAGTGAAGCTTGAGAGAACCAACTAGAACCAATTGCTCTTGCGTACTGTTGTTAAAGCACTCATGAAACTCTCACTAACAGAAGCATCACTCACTTCCTGTCAAACTCCCGATAGGCATCTCGAAGCCAACTGAGAGAGGGCTTGTTCTCCCTGGTCAGACCATGATGGAAGTAAATGAGGGTATAATCACTCTCCACATACTTGTCAAGAGTCTGCTTCAAATACCTGCACACAAATATCAATCAATCAATTCACACCAAATATAAACTTCAAATTAGACTGAAAATCTACACTTATAAGCAAATGTCAACTACTGAAACTTCAGGTATCATTTATACACTTTGGAGTCTGTGAAATTTGCTCTTCATAGATACACATGCCATTATCCTCTCAGACAACTCCTGAAGGTCATAACAAGGAACTAAACAGGTGTAAGATGTCTGTCTCGATTTCACTTCATTAAAAACTTAGAGCATCATGGTGCTTTGACCCATTGAACACATTATTCATTTATCACTCTGCATAAATGTCAACCACTCAGTATATGCTAACAATGAAAGAAGAAATACCTTGAGAATATGAAATGAAAACAATTCAAATTTATTGCTGACAGGGTCATATACATTTCCCATTTAAAACTAACTTTAATCATCTTTTTTTCTAGACTAATCCCTGAAACTGATAAATGATGTGATATAGTCCCCTGGTTTCACAGGCAAGGCTTAAGCCAAGTCCCAGACTAAAATGCATGTTTGAGCTGTTTTAACTGAAAGAAACATATCTTAAAATATGTCAGTGCCACTGTTTTTTCTCAAGATGCACACCTGTAAAATAAAATTGGCATGTTTATAAAGCCTTCAAATGTCCTAATTGAACAAAGGTCTAATCTAAGGCCGGTCTATGAAACCAGGTCAGTGTGTTTTATACTTTTTTTTTTTATTCATAAAAATTACTCATTTTTGTCTTCTGAAATGAGTTTCATATTAATTAAGTACATGAATGTGGTCAGCAAAACTGTGCTATAATTTAATATAACTTTTACTGACACCATTTACAACTATCAAACTCTAATAATTTTATCTGAATATTATTTGCCAAACCAAATTACTTTGTCACACCACAGGATAACAAAAAATGAACATTATTTATTATAAAAATATATTATTTCAAAATCTACAGACTTGTATTTTTAACAAAACAAAAAAAAATCATGATGTAAGAATATAATCAATATATTTAATTACCATATCAATTAAAACCTAAATATATTAGGATTTACCAAATCAACTACACAACAAAACAGAGAACATCAGTTGACAACTCAAAAGTGCTACTTATATTTTCTCTTTTTTTTCCCCTAAGGACAACTTCTCTTCATAATCAATGTTTTCCCTGAGCTTTTTTGTTCTCTGCACTTGAACTTAATCTTTATAGTACCTTGTGCTCATCTACGTATGATTGCCTGGACAAATAATAAACCATGTCATTTCAACCACCCATAATTAGGAAAAAGGCAATGCATAGGTGATGCAGCGTATTAAGCCCAGCTCGATGAAGCACATAAATCAAGTAAGAGCAGTGATGCCTACATGAGAAGTTTATGATGATCCAGCTGATGTTGGGGGGGCATGCGACAAGCGTTAAAAACGATGACTTTCCGACCAAAGTTATCGTCACCTATAAAGAAAGAGAAAGATCAAGAACTTTAGAACTAGAATAAATGCTAGCTGGTGATGCTTATGCATTTAATAACGTCTCACCTGCCACCTCCACAATTTGATGTCTGGCGATGTCATAGAAGGGGTCGTCCCAGGACAGATGTGACTTGTCACCAAGACTTTTAATGTCTGAAGCTGCAGGAAAGAATATAATGAATGGCACATTTCAAACAAATGTAAAAATTAAATGTAAGAGTCTAAAAAATTTAATTTTACAGACTCTTGACAGGATCCTAAAATATCACTTGAATGTAAACGTCTATTGGTCTCTTGGATTGAGTTTTAGCTCAAAATACCCCACAAATAATTTTTGACAGCATGTTAAAGTTGTCACTTTTTGAGGGTGAGCAAAAAGATGTTGTTTTGTGTCTGTCCCTTTAAATGCAAATGAGCTGCTGCTTGCAGTACAGAGGGTGGCAGCAGAGAATGTCTAATAAGGGGAGAACTTCCACTCAGTAAACTTCCGGCTTCTGAACTGGTTGCAGTTCCACTCTGGTTCCATATGAGGGCGCCCACAGGACGAGTGCAGAATGAATGGAGGTCTATGGAGCTATACCCCAAAATCCACTTTTCTCAAGATATAATTTTTTTGTCTAGTAATTTGAATGTTATATTCGAAAAAAGATGCAAAGAAATTACACATTGCTGGGTGTTAGATTTTTTTAGAGTCACTTATTTGCTTTAAAAAGTCTTTTAAAATGTCAATGACATCATACACATCGTACGACCAGAGATACTGCTTTACGACAATCCTAAAGTCACTTTGGTGCTTTCGCACTCTGCACTTTCTTTTCTCTCGACGCATCGACAACACAGCTGACACAGGTAAATACACGTGCTAGAAGAGTTAAGTCCGCCTTAACATTCTGGTCCCGCTTCGGATGCCACGATGCCATCAAGCGGTATCTCTTGTCATAATCAGTCCTTCACTGACCAATCAGCGTTAATTAGCAGAATGCTAGCGTGTTATGGGCAACAACAACTCAACCTGTAAGAAATCGAAAGGACATAAGTACTCGTTCATTCAACTTTCGACCTATAACCCATGTTGAACTTGCAAAACCTACATTCAAATCTGAGATTTCTCAATGGCAATCGGGTGAAAGAGACAAATTTAGCCGTCTAGCTCCATAGACTCCCATTCATTTTGCACTCAGTGCGATCGCCCACAGTGGAACTACAACCAAAATCCTGTACAATAGGACTTAATAGGGAGTGGCCAGCCTCTCCGTAGACGGGCTCTGGCGGCAGCTTGCAGACAAGCACTAAAATGTCAGAAACCGTTCTGCCTTTTATTGAGAAAAAAAACAATGTCAAGACCTGCATGAAAATATCCAGTTTCACAAACACTGAATATAGCGTGTATGGCAATAGAGTGATACGAAGTAAGTCAGCCTCGCTGATCACTCTCATTCTACTTAACTGAATCGTCCGAGCTTCACTGGCTTAACCAAATGATGAACCAATTACACTGGACTTCACACACCAGTCCAGTCAAAGTCCTTCTCTGTAAGAGTGGTAAAGTGTGTCTCTGGGTGTATGGCTGCTTGTGTCGTAAGCATGTGTGTGCTGTATGACTAATGGTGCATGACTACTTGAGTTCTCTGCTGGCTCTTAAATAGGCAGTGACAATTATGTCATCTGGAAGACTTCAGTTTCATTTGCTTCTAAATAGAGCAAGCATATGATTGAAATTCATGGTAATAACTTTGTTTGCAATTACTTCCTTTAGCTCACAGAGCTTTTTTTTCCAAAACGAACAGTGTGATTTTGCAAAAAAGAAACTACATTTAAACATTATTATTATCCTGTATGACACACACACACAGACAATTTCCACTCACGTGCACTCACCGGATTTGCTCAGGCTAAAAGGGTCATCTGGTGGCCACTGTTTGTCCTGTACCAGTTTAAGCTGGTCCAGGGCAGCACTAGGAGAGTCGTCTACTCCCAGATCATCTTGAAGGTCCACCAGCAGGTCAGAGGACATGATGGTCCTCTAAGACAACACAATTCACACACAACAGTTAGACATAGAACAGCACAAAATGATACCACACAACATTATACTGAGATCTGCAAACGCTCAGTTCCCTTCACATTAGGTTCCAGTCCGTCCAGCATAAGCCTGTGCAAATGCAGCGTTTCACACGCACACACTTGCTAGAACAGTAACTGGCTGACTCACATGGGTGACCACAATGACAAATGATGAACAGGTCCTTTGAGTTTGTTTCGTAACACAATCCTCACAGGACAGATTCATAGATAGCAAGACTGTTTAACGGAAGCACCGTTCATAATAAGGCACAGTAATGACGTAACAACATTCGAAATGGGCTAATATTAATTTAGTTTTCGGGCTTAGATACTGATTCATACATTTAGATAACACTTTATTCTACAGTGTCATTGATATGTTACATGTACTAAGTAAATGTAGCAGTCAACAGTAAATTCTGCAAAATTATATGCAACTAACCCTAAACCAAACCCTAATCCTAACGCTATAGTAAGTACATGTTCTTGATTAATATTGCTCAGCACTTAAATGTATAATTACACTTAACAAGGACAATTTACAAATATAGCTGCGAGCAGCGATTGCGGGCCCAAGCCGGTGGCACCGCCAGCTTTGGCCCTTCATAGCTATGAAGTGTGCCAAATGGGACAGGGCCTATGACCGTGAACCACAATAGCCACATATATGAGATCATTTAAATTTAGAATAATTTTTAGGTCAATATGTTTTGCAGCACTTAAATGTGTAAATCCAGAAGCCCAGTATTTATCTGGAGGTCTTTGTCCTTTGCCTGTTAACCTGGTTTGTCTCTGCCTTTTCTGTTCTGCCCTGTTTGCCATTGTTCACCCCGCCTGTCTTGACCATTCTTAATAAAAAGCTGCAAATGGATTCCCCTGGCCTGACCCTGCCTCGATACAACACATATGCTGCATCTGCCGAACGGCTCTGGTAGTTCCGCTTCAGCACTGATGATGTTGTAGGAAAAGTGCGCTCTGGTTGGTCTGGATTATTCGGGAATTTTTATTTTATACAGAAATAAGTTATTTATAATTCATATATATAGATAGATAGATATACATATATAAAGACAATGAGAATATTACTTGCCTTACCTGTTTAGTAAAATGAAAAAATAAAAATAAATAACTAGGGAAACCGAGATAATTATTCTGATTTGATGATACACTAATGATATTCAGAACAGAACAAGAATTTTAAAAAACTATAAACAAGAAGTAACCGAAATAATGTAAAGCGAAAGTGAAAGTAAGTGGTGTTAGGCTCATGTAACTCTCTCATTAGAATCAAACTCTTTCAACATTTGTGATGTATTTGGATGCTAAACTATTCTTTATTATAGGCTTTGTACTTCATTCACGTTCCAATATGTGTGTGTGTGTTTGTGTGTGTGTGTGTGTGTGGGTGCGATTGAACGGTTACACATAAAAACATACTCCGTCATTTTGTTCATCGAGAACGTAAATTCAAACTGCAAAGTGTTTACTTATATTTATGTACACTCACAATAAAACACAAAGTGCTTTTGTCAAACTATAAACTCAAACTGTAACCTACAACTGTACCCCAACCAAAATCCAAAATCCCCTGGCAATTTTTCATCCTCAATGTCTTGACTTCATGCACACCGAGTTTGGTGACGATCGGGTGAATTCCCTAGGAGAAGTGTTTCAAATTCCTGAACATGAGTTTCCAAACAACCCATAATAACCGACTTCCTGTTGGGCTGGCGTAAAACTTAGAGCACGAAAGTTGTTCGGCCCGATGAGATCTATAAGTGTACTGAGTTTCATATTATTACATGCAAGCGTGTTTGATATATGGACATGTGTTCGAATCCCGTTCCAGGGGGCGCTGTCGAGCCCCCCTAACACGCCCGGGTACCAGCTTCAGCCCGGCCCTGATGGCCGCTGGTTCTGACCCGTGTGCAAAGTTTCAAGAGTTTTCGAGCACGTTAAGGGCCCCAAAAGTGCCCAAAAGGTAATAAAATAAGAATAATAATAATAAGAAGAAGAAATAATCCTAAGGAAAACAATAGGGCCTTCGCCTTTTCAAGGCTTGGGCCCTAATAATAATAATAAAGAATAATCCTTAGGAAAACAATAGGGCCTTCGCCTTTTCAAGGCTTGGGCCCTAATAATGCAAGTTTCCATGCACAAAATTACTAATTTTTTAAATTATTATTTAAAGCAGTCAGTTTATCCTCATACAACAGCTTTATGATAAGGAAACCAGCTTAAATAAATAGTATTTCTATTATTCAGAATAGGTTTTTATTCAAATAACAGCTAATGGACAAGGAAGCAGTTGTGGAATTAAAAGAAACAAATGAGCTTTTGCTTTTGTGCGGTCTCGCACAAATAATAGTTGCAAAACTATTTAATTTCTTCATTGCAATAACACTGCATTCAAAAGATCCGGTAAATTGTTGCATTGCATTCTATTTTGTTAAATTAGCAAACCAGGTTAATTAACTAAACCATTATTAAAAAAGGATTTGTTTCTAGATCACATAATCTTTAGGGGTATAAATCGGACAGTTCATCATGATACAATATGATACTGATTCTCATAGCCAGCGTTAAAATATTTGACAATACCTCAAAAAATTCTGTAATATGATTCGATTAAATTCAGGGTCATATATAATATCGATCGATATATCGATAGTATGTGCCTATTTTAAACAACTAGTTTTATTTGAATTAATTCACAAATGCAACTAAAATATGTAACATGAACATATATCTGAAAATAGCACATCCTGTACCCCAATTTGAACATCTGTTAAATATAGATTTATAATATTAAAGTTAAAAAAGTTATTTATTCAAGAACAGTGAGAGATTCTCTTTGTCTGTTGGTGTTTAATGAATGACACAGAGAGCAGAAGGCTGCTAGCATAGATATATATTTTTTACACATTGCAGCGATACATTGGATCGTTGGACATTTGATCAATGTATCAATGTACTGTTACACCCCTGATAATCACTAGCTTCCATGTGCACTCCATCATATGGTAAGCAAACTACCATCAACACCATTTGCTGAGCTCTTCATAAACAGTGCATTTATTTGAAAGCTTACCCATAGATTTCATTGAGAAAATCATGTATTGGAAAAATGCAGTGAACAGCCTCACTAGCCTTTGCAAGTCTTTCAGATCTTTGCATTAACCAACAGGCATTCAAACATTAAAGCACATAAAAGAACATTACACCCCTATGCAATCTAAATAATCCACACAAGTGTTTTAATTTGTCATAATCAGCAGGGTCAAGCTTTGTGGAACTAAACTATTAGCTACATAATAATTATGTCTTGTTCTTATTCTTTTAGTCGAAAATATTGTGGCATTGTGAATGTGCAACATTTTTGATTTCTGTATGTGTGTAGCTGTAAGGCTACTAATGCAGGCGTCAGTAGGGCTCAGACATTGATCTGCTGTGACAGTCCCTCGCTTTGCTGCCGCGTGGCAATGTGGCCGTCCAACCGTATACTGACAAGAAATCTTAGTTTTACCCTATGCTCCTATTTATAGCCATAACGCTAGCAGAGCCAGCTTCATTTTACTGGGACACCCACGTCCATATCTCTAAATAATGGCATATCCTAAAATTCTTCAGGTGAAGTAACCAGGTCAATCTGTCGCTCTGATCAAAGAACATGGCTTATCTCAGTTATGTGTAAAACTGAGTATGATTCAGTTGGAAATACTGACAGCAATCTTGCTATAGTCATATAAATCATATACAGAATCTCTCATTATTCTTAAGTAGCTAGTTCTTGCTCAACTATCTCTGATGTCAGTGCTTTATCATACCAGTATATCCTTTGGTTCTGACCAGACAGCACCCTTCCAAAATCAGTCCTGTTCCACTCAATGGTTCTCTAATTCATTACCCAAGATCATCAGCAAAAACAATGCTCCTCATTCACAGTTCTGCTCCAGTGGTCAACCAGCACTTCAGACAGAAACAAAGACCCTAAAGAGAGCTTAAAACAAAAGACCCAAAGGAACCCCAACACCTCCAAAATAAAGTATATGCTTTCTAAAAGACTGCTCCTTACAACACCACTATAAAAAAAACTGCCAAAAAAAATCAATATTTAGTGTTTTTCTCATGTACCAATGACCTTATAGCCTAAACAAACAAGGTACAACCAAGATTTCACTATTGTTTATAATCTCATCAATAATCTACAGGGAAAAAAACAAATGTGATCTGTGCTCATAGCTTGCCTTCTTCTTCCAATACATATGGTACTTTATATGTGGAAGTTTATATGTGGCAGGTCAGCAATCCTGAGTGTCAGGCACCGCTCATCATATTCCCAGCTCCATTCTGCAGCAGCAATCATTTTCTTTTTTGTGTCTAGTCTAGTGGAGCCATTTAGCATGCTTTCGATGTGTTCAGCACATATACCATAGAAAAATCTGCAGAGCGAAGCACAAGAAAGAGTGTGTGGTGAGATTCTGCTCTTCTCTCTGCAGTGTGGTGATTCCACGCATGAATCCACAGGAGAAAACACAACAAATGAACTCTGAACGCCTTAAGTGATCACATAAGCAAATGGGTAGATTTTAAGCTAAAACTGTGAATGTAGTAAAGGATTTATTCTACATAGCCATGCAGTGAAAAAAAATGCAAGTCTCTTAATTAATTTGAGGCCATAGAAGCTACATAATAATAATAAAGTTTAAAATAGTTTAAAATGGTTTAAACTGAATGAGAGCGTTTTGTTAAGCTGCGTTTATCGTTAACTGTAAACAAACAAGGTACAGCCAAGATTTCACTATTATTTAATTATCATATAAACAATACTATGGGAGCAAAGGAAAACTATCGACATTGGGATCGGAGCTCATATCTTGATTTCTGCCCATGCCCATCCACATGATAATTTATCTGTGACAGGTCAGTATTCCTGCGTGTCTTCTGCCAGACAACAACCGCTCATGCCAGCGGTTCTTCGAACTTTTAAAGTGCTTGGGTTCAGTGTCAAACGTTTACTCTCTTTTTCATCGTCTGGTGTAGTCAACACGTCTAGACTCCTGCTCTGGACAGATAATATCGCATTCCCCAGCGTTTCTAAGGAAACGCAACATATGGACACGTAACCATGTGTTTACCCAGCAAGAACAGAACGTTTAGTGTGATTTAAATAATACGCAACAGATTTCCTCTCAAGTGATGGCGTCAAAGCAAAAATGCACATATTGGTTGTTTCGTTGTGATCAGTCGACAGTCTGCTAAGCTAACTAACGTTAGCTGCAAACCTGTTTCATCTTGACTAACAGGACGGAAATTCTAACAAGTGTTACCCTGCCGTACGGCTAAAGGCTTATGCGGATCAAAGGAAACGATGAGCAAAACCCTGCAGGTATTATTAAGTCAAATAAGGAGAAATGAATTTACCTAATTTTCAGCGCTCCCTACTGAAGTCTTCACAACTCTGTCAATCTTGCGAATTTCATTCGGGACTTCCGGGCTGCGATCTTTGTAATTTAGTGTAACGTTAAACGGCCCGGATGCAGCAGGAGAAGAACGGGTGGCCACGCCTCCTATAATATGTTGTTATTATAACCATTGGTTGAACAACAGCCACTTATTAGGAAATGATATAGAGCAGTATTAAAATATACATGATATAATGCTTTTGTGTGTTCTGAACAGCCCAAGAGCTATTTGAAATGTCAGAAGTTTCCTCCAACACCCCTTCATTCAGGGACCACTGAATCTCTGAGCAACACCATCATTTTGAGCAAAGCAACAATTATATTAAGCATTACATTTCCCTTTCGAGAACGGTTCACTCGTAATGTGTAGTTATGGGAAAACTCCTTTTCTCGAGAATATTGAAGCCTTTATTTTAAAGTGCAGCTGCACAGCAAGCGCAGTGCAGGCTGTCTAAGCGTGCTGATTGGCTGGCCTGTGGCAACTGCACGAATCTATGGTGAAGCAGCTAGGACGCGCAAACCTATCAGATCGCTTCCCGCCTCGCGCACGCCAGAATGGACGTGGCTGCTGACTATATAATCGCCCCATTTCGCCATAGGAATGAGATTTAATCTCCTTCAGCGAACGACGCATCTGTTCGCTCTTCAAGCGGGGTCCCCTTGCATATCACTGATGGGCACAGCGAGTGTGCTTCCTGTCTCGGGGCTGAACACCCCGAAGCTGCACTCTCTCGGGGCGGCTGTTCTTACTGCGAGAACATGCTGCTCTGCGCTCGCGGCTAGCTCTCTTTACGTTAGAGGGCGACCCTGCCCTTCGCGCCCTCTAGTTTCCACCCCACCTCGAGCCTCGGAGGAAGAAATGGCGAAGAGGATAAATGCGTGCTCGGAGGTGAGCGAGCTCACACCGGGTCCGTCCCCACGTGCCTCACTCACTCTAGAGAGCGAGTCACCGGTTCTTTACACAAAGACGGACCAGCGCCCCTCCCTCGAAGTGGCCGGTCTTGTCTCGTTCGGCGGATCGGTGGAGGACATTGACGACAGTTTTTCAGTGGCAGTGTCTGAGGGCGAGGATCGGTCGGTCTCAACTGTTGACCCTGTGCACTGTGCAGTCCTCTTAATAGCCCCTCTCTGGTAGACCCAGACATGGTTCCCTGAGTTGATGCAGCTGCTAGGGACAGCTCCCTGGCCTATTCCGCTGAGGAAGGACCTCCTCACACAGGCGAACAGGACCTTCTGGCACCCCCGTCCTGACTTGTGGGCCCTCCATGTATGGCCCCTCAACGGGTATCCAGGGACCTCCCGGAGAGAGTCCTAAGCACTATTGCTGAGGCTAGAGCTCAGTCCACAAGATGTCTCTATGCCCTTAAGTGGTCAGTGTTCACCGGCTGGTGCTCAGCTCGGAACCTAGACCCATATTCGTGTGAAGTACCACTGGTACTTTCCTTTCTCCAAGAGCTGCTGGACTCGGCTCCTCCACGTTCAGAGTGTTTACGGCGGCCATAGCAGCCCTCCATGTTCCTGTGGCCGGCCAATCTTTAGGGAAAAGTGACCTGATTGTATGCTCAAAGGGGCCAGGAGGCTTAACCCGCCTCGACCTCCCTCTATCTCCGCCTGGGACCTATCTACGGTCCTCAGAGCTCTTAAGGGACCTCCTTTCGAGCCGCTTCAGTCGGCTGACTTAAAGCCACTATCGTTCAAGACCGCACTCCTGCTAGCCTATATCTAGCCTTGGCCTTATCTCTTAGGGAACCGAGGTTACGTCAGTAACCGAGTACGTTTGTACGTGTTCTGATAAGTCTATTCATAAAATGGAAAACTTGGTGGGATGGGAGATAAAATGGGGCAAAAACTAAAATATTAAATAAGCATCAAGCATTCTAGTTACAAACCCCAAAACCAGAAATTTAATAATAAAATACAAGCTGTGTTTCTTGCGATTACCCTTAAATTGCTTTACGTTTTATTTAGCATTTCATTACATTTTGGTGTGAAATACAGGAATGTAGAAATGAGAACATTCGGTGATCACTTAAGTGAAAATGCACAGCCTCAAAAATGTTCTTGCAAGATGAAAAACAATTTTATTAAATGAATCTTAATAATAATTTTCTCTGCATTCCTTATACATAAAGGCACATTTACTAATACACTGCCTGGACAAAAAAAAATCACTGTTTGGATTTAAATAGGCAAATATTTAGGAGTCTATGATTGGATCATTATTGCAGTGATTATAATGTTTCTAGCATGTCACCTGTTTTACATGTTTGGCAACAGTTCTTCTAACCCTAATTGATAGTGTGTAGCTTTTCATTTAAAAAATAAGCATGTAGAAAGACACATCATGGCCATATTCCAGGATGTCAAAGCCAAGATGCATTAGACTCAAATTGTGAAAGAATGGTTGGGAAGGAGCTTGAAGAATCATTTTCACACATGAATTGGCACCTCTTAGTCCAGAGCTTGAATTTATTGAAAGTATTTGGGATGTGCTGGAGTAGACTTTACAGAGTGCTTGACTCTTGCATTGTCAATACAAGATATTGACCAAAAATCGATGATCTCTTGATGGAAATAACACCACAACATTTGTTTACATGCATCAAAATTTGGTTGTTGCCAAACATACAACATGCAATAAAAACATAATAATCACAGCAATAATGATCCAGTTTAAGACTCTTAAGTATTTGCCAATTTAAATCCAAACAGCAACCTTTTTTTTTACCGGGCAGTGTAGTAATATTTATGTTTTTTTTTAATTGCTAGCATTTTTCGTCTATTAAAGCATCTCAATGAAATACAATAGTTTTTGACAACTGAACTATGAAAAAAAATAGTATCTTTGGTGTGTTGTAATTAGACCCTCATAATTATGATCAGTCACATGTCACCATTCCTTTATTTTGACAAGAACCTGATATTTAATTTAACTGATCTCAAAACCAGAATTGCATCTGTTTCATTATAAAGAAAAGGCCAGCCCATTCTCACCGTCAATACACAGAAAGAAACTCCATGCTCACACTGTTATCAACATACAAAGAATTCAGATTTATTCATCAATTTGCAGGTTTGATCACATTTGACCAAAGTGTTAATTTCTTGTGTGGCAAAGGTCTCTTTCCAGGTTGGAAGATCACTCATCATCTGCAGAGCCTGTTTTGTCAATGACTTTTTTCATCCAGCGACGCATACGGAATAAGTGTGTGTAGAATCCATATTTGCCATCACGATCACAGCCCTCACCCCACGACACAATGCCAATCTGATACCACCGTTTATCTGTAGGACTCTGTGGGCAGGAATAGGTTTTAAAAGGACAAGATGTTAAGTTTAGTTGTGTGAGTCCAGCAAACTGAGCTGTATCAGTATTGGCAAGTCAAACTTTTTTGAGGAGAGAAGAATAATAAGTTATTATACCTTCATCACAAAAGGCCCTCCGCTGTCTCCTTCACAAGCATCACCTCTTTTTGTATCATCTGGCAGGTAACCTATAAAACAAGATGACCTTGCCGTGACACCTGAGCGCAAAAGCATTTCACAAATTCTCAGAACCTGAACTGTCTAAGGTCTAAAGAAGACCATGAAGAAAATGATGAGTATTACCAGCACAGAACATGTTGTCAGTGATGATGACCGAGGTGGCATTTCGACAGATGCTCTGATCCACAATGGGCAAGTGAATCTGTTGCAGCACTGTTGGAAGATTTGTTGGGTTTGATGTCCATGATTCCCTGAGGTTCCCCCAGCCAGTTACACGGCCCTTGAAACCTGCAAACATCAAACTTCAGAGAGAAAATCTGTCAATTACAGCTAATGCATTATGAGAAAATGCATTTAATAAACATTGTTGTTCCCCAAGAAAATATGCTGTTAGTGAGTTTCACCATCAAAAAGGTGAACAAATGCATAAAAGGACCCCTTTCAAGAGGTTAGCATCTTTATAGTGGAAGTTTTAAAATCTGCATTTTCTAAATGCATGTTATTGATTGTATTGTGGGTGATTCATCAGACTTCTCTAATCATGTAGTCTTGCATAAACTTGAATTCCAATCTGCCTCCATCCAATCAACAACCGATGATTACAACCTATATATATATATATATATATATACAGAGCTGCCAACTCTCACGCATTGCCCGTGAGACACACACATTTGAGTGGTTTCACAAGCTCACACGCCACACCCCCGATTTCTCACGGTGAAATGTCAACCCGGTTGGTCAAATGCCTGAAAGATGAGTTTATCTATAGATTTACCTGTTGAGCCACTCGTGATCGACTAGTTATGCCGCAAATGAGTTAAAATCTCCCGGAATCTAGAGCGAGCGCACATGAGACAGAGAATCAGTGTGGGGCGTGCGCACGGCACAGATGGAACCCCCCCTTGGAGAATACCATCTACTATCTATATTATACTGTTATTTTTTTCTTACTTCTTTGCAATGCTCTTGGTGGGCAGACAGACAGGGTGGATCTCACTCGTAAAGACTACAGGCTTCTTCATGTGCAGAAGAGCAATGTCTCGGTTCAGGTTTTCCTTCCAGTTATATTTAGGGTGGACAATGATTTCATCAATGGCCACAATCTTCTCAATGCCCCTCTCATACCTGACTCAGAGAGAAACAGGAAAGAGTTTAAAACAGGTTAATTTCCTGTAGACTGAAGTTTCTAAATTACTTAGTGTATATTTCACAGCTTTTCGGCATTAACGAGTAGACATTTACAATTTATGTATTGGTGCAGTCAATTGGGGAAAAAAATCTGCAGGTTTTATAGAATTTTTTTGAGGGCTCACTTGGTACGAGAGTGTTTTCCAAGGCGGACGATGATATCATTGATGGTGAAGTTCTTGCTCCACGGTGGGTAGAGAATGCAGTGGGCCGCAGTGAGAATCCATTCATCGCTGATCAGACTGGCTCCACACAGCAGCTCCTGAGGACTACGCTTATATAACATCACCTGCCTGCAAATGACATCAAACACAGTATACACCATGTAGCATTAGATGTCGACATGAGTGATGACGGCAAGATATCTGAAAGTTTAAAACAGCGTATGTGGTGATGTATTCACCATGGAGCACTGGCCATTTCAGCCTCTTCTCCTCCCACTATTCTGCTTCCAGTGTATGACATCAGTAACTCCTTCTCATTCTTATCATCTTTGCTGATCTTCTCAAACAAGGGGCGCACTCCACACTCTGACAAAAGGCAGAAATTAATACAATTAAAATATTATTCATCAGTTGATTATACAAGATATCAAACCACCGCAAAGCAGACGTTGAAGGTATCAGACCTTGTTCTCCATTGCCAAAGCTGCGGGGGTTAAAGAAAGCCTTTCTTTTGCCATCAAGAGTTGTTCTCTCTCGACCACCTGCTTCCTCTACAAACTTGTCCAGAGGGGCGTCTGAGAGTGAATGAGAAAGAGAGAGATGTTCAAGCGTGGGCTTAGAGGCGTGATGATTTATGTCTAATGCACATAGAACATTGAAAAAACATTGAAACCTTAACATTGAAAAAGTTTTTGCTTTATTAAAATTATGACACTTAATCCTAGTTAAAAGACCCTGGTCCAGATGTCACTTTCAATCAAGGTCTAAAGTTCAAGGGAAGAAATTAATATTTCTAGTTTTTATCGTGTAAGTGTTTGTAGAAGGTAGTTCTGCTCACTCACCACACAACTCTAAGTCACAGTAATCAATGGTAATGTTTCCACCCGCTTGTTTGACGTAGCACCAGGGGCCCTCCATATCTCCATCTGGGTTTCTGCAGTGGTTCTTTACCAGCTGAACTTGAGGCAGAAACTCTATTCCTTTAATCAAGGCTTGCACTTCTGGTGCACTCCATTGCACGCAGGTACGTCCCCCCATAGACACAGACAAATCCCCTGTGTAGGTCTCCCCATTTCCAGCGAGACATTTACTCTTGGCATAACGCTCTTCAGGTTTCACAGTAGGAGGTGGTGGAGGGAGAACAACAGTCTCACCTGAGGAGGAGAGAGTAAGATGATCAGTCTGGTGGACTAGCATAACTTGGTGGAATGGAATGAAACCTTTTTTTTATTCATTCTCAAGCATAAAATGTGCAATAAACAGGGCACAAGTAGGTGCTATCAGATATGGTAATACGTGTTTTAGTAAATCAGTAGTCATTTAGCAGATCCAAAGCAACATCAAGTACACTTATTATTACAGCGATAATTTCTTCTGAGCAACCAGGTTCAACGACACAGCGGTGATGCCTCAACATTCTGGTTGACAATGCAAAGCGTTAGTTATTACACCACAGGACATTTTGCAGTAAGATTTCAGTGATTTTCTCTACCGCATTTTGGCAAGCTGCAGAACTCCCTTCTGACTGTCGGGTCTCTTGTAAAACACCAAGGGCCTTCACTGCTCTTATCTGGGTTTCTGCAAAAATTCTCTGGTAGCTTCAGCAGTGTCACATTAACTTCGCTAAAAAGGGGAAACAAGTAGGTCATAAGACAAAAGAGTAGCTGCAACATCACTAGAGGCATGTAAACCTCAATACATTAAAACAAAACAAACTCTTCTTTACTGAAATAATTTTGTGTTTTATAAACAATCAACATAAAATGGGTTGAGTACATACTCAATCCTGTGGGGGAAGTTGCTTTTCCAGTACTGGCATGACCTTCCAGACTTGGTGACAGATACTTTACCAGCGTAGTTTTCACCAATATCAACGAAACATTCTCCTGTCAACAGCGAAATTATAATTAAAATTAACACTAAAACTAAAAACATACAAATACTTTCTTACTTCTTACTTTAAGTAAAATTAACATTAACTGAAAATAAAAAAGTAAACATTTTATTTAAGCTACTTGCCAAGGCAACACTTCTCATTTTTATTTAGTTTAACTTGATGTACTAAAATAACTAAAACTGAAATTAAAATTCATAAAAACCATATAAACATACTTTAAAAACTTTCAACTTAAATAGAAAAAGAATATATATATATATATATATATATATATATATATATATATATATATATATATATATAAACTAATTCAAAATAGTAGTAAAAACTAGAACAATGACAACAAAAATAACACTGTCAATCAAACATCCATTAATTAATAGGGTTATGATCAGTCAGTCATGATTTACCAAAACATTTCTTTGTGTTACGTGTGTTGGGTACAAGTCTTTGTGTTGGGTGAATAAGTATGTATCACTCTTACCTTCTGTTTTCACACATGCTCTCAAACTGCTGATATTTGCTGGTGTTCTCCATAATTTGGCTCCCTCACAGCCTGAGGAAAAACGATAAAAAAACAGAAATATATAACATCTAACAGAGTTCCCAGGTTAGCGTATTTTCAGTGGAATTGGACTACTTTTAAACTGTTGCCACAGATTTTAGTTATGGGAGTGACTTAGTTTGAGTTTTGGTATTTGGGCTAGTTTAATTGGCCGTTGGGCAACCCTGATGATACCAATACACTCATTTTAATTTGTATATTGAGCAGGGAAAGGCCAGTGAAAATGCACTTTGTCCCTGGTTCAATATAAACTGTTTACACAAAATGCTGTCACTGTTTACACTGAAACTTTTGTAAAGTGATGTATATTCTTACCCAAATATTTTGCCCAAAAAATTTCCTGTGGGAAAACGGAAGAAATCATTAAACATAAAATACTAGATAAAAGGATTTATACCACACTTCAAATGGCAGTAATCTTATAAGTTGTATACTTTTTTTTTTTAAATCCACTCATAGAGATTTAAATATTTCCATGTTTCAATTGGGGCTTATGTGTCTACAACACAAAGTGCATTTCTCACCGTTGTATCAACTCTCTCAAACACTTCTCGAGCTTCCTCATGGTCACAAATCTCTTCCACACACTCTCTCTCCAGATTACCCGGTTTAAACTCCTCAAATCTGCCGTTAGCCCTCTTTGCCCGAATGATCTGAGAGGCTTCCTTAATGTCAATGAACACTGAAGCACAAAAGCAAAAATTTCTCAAAACATAAAAAAACATCTAGGCTCACATACAATATGTATTATCTTAGAATAAATTTGTTCTTAGTTTGTTATGGCCTAATTAGTCAAAAAGCAGAGAAATCTCAGTAAATTCCTACCGTTATTACACAATGTAAGCTGGAGAACTTGTCCAAGAAGCAGGGAGAGAAGGAGAGGTGCTGGTTTTGCTCCCATTCTTGGGGATGACTGAGTCTGTAATCCTGAAAAAACTTGGAGCATCTCATCAAATCTCTCACACACTCAGAGCTGCAGTTACTGGAGTCACCAAGTTAATATTGAACTACCAGAGTTCAAAGAGAACAAAGTGTCTGAACTCTTTTCACAAAAAGAGCCTATCTCTTCTGTATCAGATCTCTTATATCAACGTGGAACATTCCTTGCTTTCTGAGGAACATGAATCAGACATATTTAATGAAAACAAGATAACTTCATATCTCCAAAGCTATGTGAATTCAACAATGAGGACATATTATACAAATTCTAATACTTATATTATAACAAAACTCACGCAAAAAAAACCTAGATTAAATATTTGACACAGTGCTCCTCCATATTTTATTTATGAGTAGATGCATCTTTGTTACTAATCAAAAGAAATAGCTTTCATCTTGAAATTATGACCCTCTTTATGTAGCTAATGAGCTCCATTAGCTCTTATCTTCTGCTCATCGTTTCCTCTAATAATAATCATTATGTATTTATATAAAAAGTACATACATGGTATTTTATTTTAACAGTTGACGTGTGAAAGATGTGATCATTTGCAACGAAACAGATACAGGTATATAATTGAATTTCCTCTTGTATTAGCTCATTTCCCAACACAGCTGTGTTTTGCTGATGCACTTGTACAATGTCTGTATAAACAGTGATGAAACAAGGTCCACTGCGCACAGGAGTCAATATTTACTGATGCATGCAGCAAACCCATCTAAGAATCAAAGAACAGCAAGACATAAATTCAACACAGCTTATACATTTATTTCACAAAGGTTGTTTTTTCTTTGGTGTGAGACATATTGTGAAGAGCTTATGTTTGAAAAAGAAACACGTTAGTGTCACAACCCTGTCTCTATTTCTACAGTCTCTGCAACAGAACTTAGACCATCCTGACCTTGTAATATGACCAAACAACTATTAGCATCCTGTTCTGGAACTACAATACCATCACTTCTGGCATCATTTTCCTGCACAACTATGCATTCAGCATTAGCTTCCTGTTCCTGAATCTCTATACACTTAGAAGGCTGTTCTTGCACTACTATACACTTGGTATTATCATCGGAGACAATAATCTCGATGATATTCTCACTGAGCTCAATACGTTCAACCCCCTCTTCCGCTCCTTTTTCCAAAACAATTGTTCCATGGTGGTACGCACCAGAGCCCAAAATGGCACCTTCTGGGTGAGACACCATAGCAAAGTCCTCTGAGGCTTGAACGTACGCCACCATCTGTCCCTCTTCCAAACTGCTGCAGTCAGTCCTACCTGGCTCACCCTCTGCTTTCTGGCCTGCCCTTTTGGGTCGACCTCGTGTCGGCAAAGCGTGACCAGAGTCTGGGTGATGTTTGTGTGACTGCAGATGCCGCTGTAGACTCTGCATCATTGTGTATTTGGCTCCGCACACCTGGCAAACATGTGGCTTCTCTTCCAGGTGAGATTTTAGGTGGCGCCGGAGTTTGGTTGCCATCGTGTACCCTTTCCCACACTGTTCACATTTATAGGGTCTGTCTCCTGTGTGCAGACGTTCATGGGCCCGCAACGTGTGAGGGTCCCGTAAAGCCTTACCACAGACAGGACACAGATACACCTCACCCGTGTGTGAAATCAGGTGCCGGCGCAGTTCAGGAACTTGAGAAAAGCGCAGGTCGCAGTGGTCGCACTTGTATGGTTTCTCTCCGGTATGGATGCGCATGTGTCCCAGCAGATTGCCACGTTGGCGAAAGCTTTTGTCACAGTGCTGGCAAATGTACGGCCGCTCTCCGGTGTGCAGACGCATGTGGTTCCTCAAAGAGCCAGAATTGGCCAGTTCTTTACTGCACTCTGGACACTTGACCTTGGGAGCCTGGTAGTTTGGCTCTTTTGTCCGATGGACTTCTCTGTGGACGCGTAGCGAGGGCCGGCGAGCAAAAGCTTTTCCACAGATGTCACAGACGAACGGTTTCTCGCCTGAATGGAGAACCTGGTGCTCCTTGAGGTCCCGTTTTAAGCCATAGCTTTTGTCACAGTGCTGGCATTGAAACGGCCTCTGACCGTGATGCATTAGCAGGTGGGCTTGGAAGCTCTCCTGTGAACTGTATGGTTTACCACACTCTGTGCACATGTACGGCTTTTGATTTTGATGTGTGAATTTGTGTTTTTTGAGATGGCACAGCTGAAAGAAGCTCTTGTCACACTCGTAACATTTGTACTTCCTCTCTCGGATAATAAAGTGAGGAAAATCCTGCTCATTTTGCTCCATGCTGGAATCCTCATTAATATACAACGTCTGCATTGTGTTGTCTTTGTTATTCAAGAGCTTTTTCTTGCTGCTTTGATCTGACCTGTTCATTGGATCTTGTCGTTTGCAGATACGGTTGGCTGATGAGTGCACTTTCCGAGGTTTAGCGGCAAGGCGAGAGCTTGCTCTTAGGCTTCTGTCTGGCTTCAGATGTTCTGATGAACTCTGGGCTTGTGAAGTATTCACACTGACGCTCTGGATCTCTTCTCTCGCAGGACGCTCATCGATCTGGTCAGCTTCACTCTCCCCGTGTGCCTCATCCACCCTATTCGGCTCCAGGACACTGGAATTACAGGCTCTAGAGTCCTGCACAAGACTTTTAGTCTTCATAGGAAATTTTGTATTCTCTTGTGTGGCAGGATCTGTTAGAAGAGAAAAGTTTCACACATTTTCAAAAGCATAACATTATATCATGGACCTCTTACAAAGCACAAATATAAGGTATAAACTTACATGAAAAGCCAGAGCGGTGATCTAAAGTGATGGCTTCTACAGCTTCATCTTGATCTCTGTTTGGTCTACTACTTTTTTCACAGGCTTTTACTAGCAGAACTTCTTCAAAAGAGGCTTCTTGTTGATCTTCCAAGAGGAGCAGTTCTGTTCCTGGCTGAATGTCCCGACAGACCCTGAGGCCCAATCTTCCATCCACCACAAGTACACTGACATTACTCTCTTCATCACTCTGAGTGCTGCAGGCAAACCTGTGGAGGCAGTTAAACAAGTCAGATTATATAATGTCTTGATATGCAAGTTAGTAATTGTACTAAATATAATAATTAATGAATTGCGATAATTGATTAAGTACCTAGTCGCGGTAATTCTGGTTTATTTAATATAACCGCAATAATTAAGCAGTTTAAATTTCAATCACATTTGCCATAGTCAAATAGTCAAACTCTTCCCACATGCAAAATTAAGGATTGTCGGTTTAATTTCAGACTGCACTTTATAATATCTTTATTATGTAATATTATATTATATACATTCACATCATTAAAGTAACTCATGTAAGCTTATTTTATTATAATGTTCATTACTATTTTATATATACTATTTCAAGTAAAAAAAAATAAAATAATATATATATATATATATATATATATATATATATATATATATATATATATATACACACACCCATTAATGCATGAACAAAACAGAATTAATCATCATCAGCACAAAACGCATGATAGTGACAGGTCTATTCTGGATAAACTTACCTCATCCAGTACATTTCCTCTGAGATGTCTCTTTTGAACACATTTTGGCATGTATTTTGCAACCCCTGGAGAATAAGAACACATACTAACTATTACTATCACAGCAACATCTTATTTAACTCTAAAAACTACTTTTGTAGTCCCATTTGAACATAGTAATGCTTCTGAAAACATACTTGCATTATCAGGTGAGAAGTAAATTAAGTAAATGCTGCTAATGTCTTGAAGCACATTTGCTGTAGTGGTGCTAAACAAACAAACTTGTCAGCTGTATGGTTCAAAATGAAATTTAAAAACACAGTGGTATGCATACCTCCTCTTTTTCCTTCCTGATTATTTTGTCAGGTTCCTCCAGACCTAGCAGAGTGCCTTTCTCTAGCACTCGCCCAACACACCAGAGACCCAACTGTCCATCTTCAGCCAGAGAAGGACCCAGGGTGAGCCCTCGCGGTACTGATCTCAGCACACTGTGGATGGAGTCTCTCATGTTCCCAGAGCCTTTATCCCTCCAAAAGTCAGTTGCCACTAGATTAAAAACAACAAACACCACAATAAGACAAGATAGTACTCTCATACTTACATTTTGAAAGCTGTAGTTACATGCAAGGATGAATGGACAGCACTTACAAAACAAACACAACTAATACTTGATGAATAATTGTTATTTGGCTGTGCATTTACATATCTTTTTCATTATGTTAACTTTATTTTTCTTTCTATTGTCTTTCTTTTCTTTTATGATATTGTTGTTTTTCAGACCCATAAAATATAAACATGTCTAACACTGTTTTAAGGAGAGTCCCTTATAATTTACTCTGGTTTTACAGTAATAACAATAGTGGTTGCGACTATTGGTAATTTTTGTACAGTGAATTGCATGGTTAGATGCAAAATGAATGCTCGGAATACAAATGAATGCTTGTTGCGATTCGAATTAATGCAGTTCTTAATTTTAAATGCACAATTTTCATTAAAAAAAATATGGTAAATTCAAGACTTTAGTTTTCCTCTGTTAGTAAGTCTATAAAGCAATATGCATTTAGTAATCTACAAAGTATTATGGAGAGCAGAGCTAGCTGATGACAAACACGTTATGGAGTAAACAGCAATTTCCTATAAATCTTCAGAAAATACGTTGTTGTTTTTTTGTGTTTTTTTTTTTTTGCTTTGTAAGTATAAAGCGTCTTTATAGATACAGGTTGAGCTAAAAAAAAAAAAACAGCTCAGTTCATCGAGTAGATAACTGGTCGAATCTGCAAACATAAGCATGAGATTGAGAAAACGTTTTCAACCAACTCAGGATTATAGTTCCTCTGCGCATTGGCCAGTCGAGGGTCTTGTTTATCCACCCAAAACTCCGGGAAAATTATCGTTCTCCAGCCAACGGCGCATCGACCGGAAGTCAGGTAGTTTACTGTAACAGAGAAACGGTTCCCTCTAGAAACAACTACCGCTGCACTCGCCCTCTCCAAATAAAGTTTTGTTTTGAATGTATGTCAATAAGACCATTTCTGTGTATGTTAAAGAAGATATTCATGACTATAATATAAAAGAATTTAGCACATGTTGGCAAAGTGTCTGTGTCCTTTATGTATTTTAACTACAGAATTAGGAGAAGATCAAATTACTTTTTTAATTCTCAATGAATTGTTCCTGATATTCAACGTGCATAAATGTTACTATGATTGGCTGTGTATTAATATACATTATTTATTAAACATTTAAAATTAAACATTTAACATTACCCTTTTTTCGTTTGAAATTTTTCCTGGTTGTGAATGTGGTGCTTATTTGTGTATGAGATTTTTCTGAGATTTTTTGAAAATGTTTTAATCATTAAAAAGACTTTAGTAACAACCTAAATGCAGACAAACTTTCCAGCACACGGTGGCGCTATAGATAAATCTCTGATTTACATGCCTTCCCTTCAGGCGGGAGAGAGGTGTAGCTACAAGGACACAAGTTAGTCAAATTGTTCTTTTGGACGTTTTGGGGGAAAAGGAAAGGGACAAGTATAGTTTAAAGCTAAAATACCATCTATTGCTTTCTGATTGACCAATATTATGATATTGATATGGTGTTTTGAATGTTTCCATGCTGGTTTGCCTACAGTGTCAGTACAAAAGCAAAACACTGAAAAACAGACACTCAAATCAAACAATAAGATCTTCTGCTTGATCACTCTACATGTTTTAAATTCAACAAGTTGTAACTGGTCTACGTTCATTTTCTTGCAAATGTACAATATAACAGAAAAACAGCTTTATCACTCCATTAGAGCCTCTTAGAAACAAAACTATCCCTATCAGATTATTTAGCTATTTACAACTTTTGTATTTGGGCCTTATGATGTATGCATTTTGAAGAAAGTGCATTGATGACCTTTAGATGATGTAAGTGACCCGGCCTTCTTTTACCATGAATGTGAATCTGTAATGGAAGGAGAGGCCATAGCAGACGAGTAGTCTAATAAAAGAAAAATGTTACAGTAATCTAATATGCATGAACAAGTTTGTGCCTAAGGGACACATTTTCCTTTTGTTATGCTACTTGAAACAGATTTGCAGTTTGATTCAGAATGTACAATTACATTACTAACACATTTTTTTTTTAATGTAATTTGAAATCAGTAATCGACTACAATTTGTAAGTAATCTGCCCAGCACTGTTCCTGATACAGTGCTGGTCAGAACTATTTGCCCCCTTGGTAAATATGATCAAAGATGGCTGTAAAAAAATAAATCTGCATTGTTTATCCTTTTTATTTTTTATTTTTTTATGCAAAAAATCTGACATTTTTTTTAAGTAAAAGAATTGAAAGTCTGGGGAAAATCACATTATGAAATAAATGTTTTTCTCCAAAAACACATTGGGAACAATTATGTGTCCCCTTTTATTAAATACTTTTTGCAACCTCCTTTTAGATAACAGCTCTGAGTCTTCTCCTATAATGCCTGATGAGTTTGGAGAACACAGACAAGAGATCAGAGACCATTCCTCCATACAGAATCTCTCCAGATCCTTCAGATTCCCAGATCCATGTTGTTGCTTCTTCTCTTCAGTTCAGGTCATTCATTCTCTATAGGGTTCAGGTCAGGGACTGGTATGGCCATTGCAGATGCTTGTGTTTGTGCTCTGTGACCCATTTTTGTTTTGATTTTGATGTTTGTTTTTGGATCACTGTCCTGTTGGAAGATCCAAACATGGCCCATTAGAAGATTTCTAGCACAGGCTGTCAGGCTTTGATTTTTTTATCTGTTGGTATTTGATCAAAACCATGATGTCATGTATCTGAACAAGATGTCCAGGACCTCTGGGAGAAAATTAGGCCCACAGCATTAAAGATACAGAGTATTTGATTTTACACATGGGGTACTTTTTATCCCATATGAACCAAACCCATATTAAGTGTTTGCTGCCAAAAAGCTCTTCTTTTTTTTCATCTGTCCATAGAACGTTTGAAAAGTAACTGACACTACTGGAACTTCAAACGGGACGGGTTCTATGGTCAGATGAAACAAAAAAAGAGCTTTTTTTTGGCAGCAAACACTTAATATGGGTTTGGTGGACACAGGGTGCAAATAAAAACATACTCAAAAAGATTTTAACAAATTGTTTACCTACATGTCATATGACCATTAACCGACATCAGAGAACTGTGAACTTTATTTTAAGTTATTACTTTTGGATTAAAAAATAAAAATACCAAGACAACCATTTTTATTTGGTATAACATACGCCAATGAATCATGCATAATGAGGCCAAGAGTGTGCACAATGCACATGGTAAATTTGAATTACCTGTTGGTTTTAATATGCTTTTTACATTTAATTTACTTTTTTTTTTTTTTTTACCACAACAGTCATCAAAGCAGAACAACTTATGTCTAAGATGACACATTCAGTCGCAGTACACATCTTCAGCTAATGCTTGTTCTATGCTTCCATGCGTTTGTCTCTGCATTGAAATTCTTTCAGTTTGTTTCTGGGTTTTTTTCTTCCTTCATTAGCTTTTACTTTCCCCTTATCCTCTTATCTCTGTCTCCTTGTCCCAGTTATTGATCTCACAACTCTGGTAAAATTGATCAACCAGCCTTGGGTTTGTCGAACTGTTACAGTCAGTCAAGGACTTGCACATCTTGTGTCTGTAATGAGTCGATTGTCGAGGATGAGGAGATGGTCTAAAACCAGTCACTCTGTAAATTACCAACCAGCCCTCGCATTGAATGCAGAAAGGATCTTGATCACTCAGCCTTCTCACATCACCGTGGCAACATGGATCAGTCTAACCCAGGAGAGGCTCAGAGGGCAGATTGCTTGTTGAATAGAGAACAACACTTTCTCAAATAATTTCACCGCTTCTTTCTGTATATTAAAAACAGAAATAGGGCTTTCAAGGGACCTGATTTTGTTAATCGGACTTCATTATTGTCTGAATGGAGCTACACTCGTATTTTGAAACAAGATTGTGTCCATACATACTTGTGAGAGACGTGTACATTATGGAGTGAGACTTCAAATGGTCAAAAACTGCGTCCTTCTCTACATTTGACGAATGACTGTTGTTTACTGACTAAGCCTCTCTTTACTTTATGAATAGTGCATGTTTTATGGAAGTTTGTTCTCATTATTAGTTTTTGGTTATACAGTACATGCAGTGAAGCCCATGACCATTTGGAAAAAAAATCTATTTTGTATTTAATTGAACACCCTTTTTTCTTTTTTTTATCCAATTATATTATTGAATTAAAAAATTTACATGAATGACTTGGTAGTTGATATGACAGCAGCGCACTCAAGCTGACATTATCCTGTTATCCAGCATGGTTTAAAAAATAATCTAGATCTTGTTCTGAATATCAACAGGGCTGTGAATTGGTGGAGGGAGTCACTTGTTTAATTCTTGAAACAACCTTGTGGTTTTTTTTTTTACATTGTTACTGCATCCCAGTCAGCCTGATTTTACCATGCCCATAAAGTATTTACTGTTGTTGTGAAGAAAAGGCAGATGCTTTTGAGAGTGTAGCAGAAGAGTATGCAAGCTGCTTTCTCTTTCTGACATAAAATTGCACTCTGCCACATCTTTACATGCATTCTGTCACTGTAAATCAGCCTGTCAATGATCCTGTCAAAGTATACATCCTCATATACACACTCCACATTTTATTTAATTAAATGTACACTACTCAAGCAATTGTCCCTAGCCTATTGGAGAGAAAACAAGTAGCATGAGTCACAAAGATGAATTGCTCGTTTTGATTTCATGCCATGGTGACTTTAAGAGTGTTTGTGTGCGTTCAGGATGTTCTGCTCCTCTCCCTCTATCTCTGTTTGTTCCGGCTGATGCCACACAAAGACAAAGTAGAGAAAGAGACAGATGAGATGATATAAAGCCTGTAGCTTCATGCTTTTTCTCTCCTTGTTTTGTCTGACAGCAATGCTCATGCCTTATTCACTCTGCTCAGCGTCAGAAATGAATATTTTCTAGGGCATATTTTCCCTCCATCTATATTTCATCTGTTGTTTGTGTAGCAAAACATACTTATGAAATCACTAGCGAGTTTATTTAATCTGAAGAGCCCGTTGCTCGGTTCTTCTGAAATAAGGCAATTTCTTTTCATTCTGTTTCTCATTCATATTGTGTTTAAACATGCTTGCTAGTGACCGCAAGCTTAAAGTAATTTATATGACGTGTAGTGTGTTCACATATTCATTCACTCACACACACAGCTCCAGGAAGAGAGAGCCAGCACAATCATTTTTAGCTCCGGCAGGGCAATATCTAGCAGGTGGGAGGTTTTTTTTCTTTTTTCTTATTTTTATCAGTGGGATTATGCAAGAAGCTCATCAGTGATGCATTGCAGTTACTGCTGGTATCCTGTGCCATTTTCAAGGCTGCCGAGCAGACAGACACTGGACCTGTGCATTCTGATTATACAGACATAATAAGACTGGGTACTGTACCCTGCTGTGTCCACCAGTAACCACACAGAACACATTAATATTAACTGTTATGCAACAAGACACCATTTTTTTAGGATGAGCGGGATAAAAGCAAGGTAAAAGAAAGATGACTTTAATATGCTCTTATCAAGTGCTGCCGCTGTCACCTGTGTTTGCACACTCTCCATTTAGTTTTCCATTCTTTCTCTCTCTCTCTCTGATACATTCATCAGTGTGTGTTCATTTGGTGGGGTTTGTGGGTGGTGCTGTTGGCCTGGATATCTGTCACTTCCTTGCTTGGCTCTTGTTCATCTGTGTGTCATCTATCATCTCTGACCATGTCTATAAATAGATCCATCAAATCTCTGAAGCAAACACATGAGAAATAGCACATTTTGAGAAAAGTTTTTATTTCACTCCAACATAAGGTTTTTTGTTTCAAGCATATCTGTGGGTTAAAAATAGAAATGCATTTCTGTCTGTATATGAAATCAATAGTGAGTCATACAGATGGATCAGATTTCAGTGATTAACAGTGATCCTTCTCTGAAAAAGTATCAAGCACAGAAATTATGTAAATCCGATAACCATTGCACCGAAAAGATGACGGACGGGCAATTTGAGATGTACAACAGTGACTGAGTTGAAAACTTTCATAGGCTACAGCTGCATATACAGCAGAGTGATTTGATTTGCCATGCGGTTGAATGACTACTGTGTTGGTTTTAGCACAAAATATTTTGTTTGGCATTGGTTAGTGGAGCAATTGTGGTTAGTATTTGTGTTTAAGAGGCCTAAATATTACTGTTATTAACGTCAGGTGTTAGGCATGTCATCAGAATGTGCACTCCTGGTAAAACACAAATACATTTCTGGAATAAAACAGGGCAATAGAAAATATTTTGAAGAATATGAGTAACCAAACAGTTGATGGGCCTCATTAACTTCCATAGTATTTTTTTTTTCTCGATACTATGGAAGTCAATGGGGTCCATAAACTGTTTGGTTACCCATATTCTTCAAGATATCTTCTTGTGTTTTTGTGAAAGACATTTATACAGGTTTGGAACAACCTGTGAGGGTGAGTGAATGATGATAGAATTTTATTTTTGGGTGAACTATCCCTTTAATGAGACAAAATGTCAACATTTTACCACATCAGGATCTGTAGCCCGATAAGTGAAATACCTATAGGTCTCCTAACTGAGTAATCGTCATAGTAGTATACATTTCCTGCAATTTATATATATAAATATATATATATATATATTTTTTTTTAATTATAATTATAAGACGGTGATACATTTACATTTATTTCTGTATGCGTGCATCTTGAGAAGAGTAAAGCTGCCATATTGAGACCCTGTTTATTTGTTTAATTAGTATGTAACTACTGTAAAAATTCTAGCCACAATTTACAGTTAGTGAGCATGGCTCCATCATTCCAGCTGTGACAGTGGGACTAAGAGGTCCATAATTGCAGGAAAACAAAAAATGTTTGATATTAATCTTAAAAATGAAATATGTTTGAATGTTTTGCGGTCTCTCTAAGTGTTCCAACCACATTAGACTAATTTCAGGATGGCTCCAACTCGGACCAGTTTAAAACAGCATTAAGTATTTTAAACACACATTAATAACAACACCAAAGTTAAATGCAGCACTGCTTACATTAAAATACTCTAAACTACTGTGTAACAAGTAGTTTAGCCTTTACCTGCAGAGAAGTTAGTTTCATATTATGAAATGATAACAGTTGGGTTCCTTCATTAAATCTACTTAAATATTTAGTATATTGGAGAACTACATATTTTTTGCACAGGAATCGAGTACTATTGTAAAAACCCAAGGACATTGCGTATAGGTGGTGGTTTGGAGAGTATTAACATTCTTAGGTGTATAGAGGATGCCACATTGCTATTTGCTTGCGTGGATTATCTAGCATCTGTTTCCAGTGCTGCAGGCCGGTGCCGGAGGTGTGGAGCCCCAGCATGCAGCGGCCCAGGGGGTGCAGGGTGCCGGGACTGGCCAGGTTCAGTACCTCCAAATCCACGCTGGATTTAGCCAGTAGCTCACTGGGCAGCTCCAACATCATCATCTCGTTCCAGACCGGATTTATCTTGTGCTTCACTTGCCGCGTCTGCTTCTTCTTTAGCTTGGTATTTTGATGTTTCAAGGTCAACTTTACTGATAGATCTATCAGAGAGCATACAGATACAGTCATCTCTTTATTACACTTAAAATATTGACATTAATATTGTATGTACTGTGTGTATTTATTTAGGACAAGCAGTTGGGAAAATTGATGGATATATTTAATGTGTGTACATGCATACCGGTCAAAAGTTTGGAATAATAAAGATTTTTGAATGTTTTTGCATTTATTTTTGATCAAAAATTCAGTGAAATCAGTTATATTGTGAAATATTATTACAATTTAAAAGAACTGTTATATGGATATATTTTGTCCATATGATTTATCCTTATAATATAATTCCATGTAATTTCCTGTAATGGCAAAGTTTTCAACAGCCTTAAGTGGAATAAATTACATTTTAAAATATATTCAAATTTAAAACTGTTCTATTAATTTGTAATAATGTTTCACTATTACTGAATTTATTGTATTTTTGATTAAATAAATGCAGCCTTGGTGACTTCTTTCAAAAACATTCAAAATTATTAATCCCAATATTGACCAGTAGTTTACAATTGAGCTGCTGAATCTCTTTTTCACTTCCATCTTAATAGTTGATTTGGAATTAATCTTATTGGTCACATTGATTTGAGTGTCGTTATGATTGTGGTAAATACCTATGTTGTCTTTCAGTTTGTCTGACTGAAGTCCTCTAGCCTTCATTACTACCACCCCAAGTCTATTGGCTGCTGGCAGATAACTGAGTGACAATAGTAGCTCTCCAGCAGATGATGTCACTTCCTGCTGAAAAAGAAAACTTTGGGTTGAAAGTCTTGAAATGCTTCTTGAGTCAAAGTGTTTGAATAAAATAATTAACGTTAAAATACATTTTTGTGTCAGGCAATTTTACTTTTTAACTCTGTGTTCACATAAAAAGAGATTTTAGAATTTGCATAATCATTATTTCTTCTTCTTGCAGGGTTAATGAACTTGAATTTAAATTGCATGAATCATTTCATGCAAATGTTTTAGTAATTTATGAAGCAGACTGAATGTGACTAGTTCCTCTCTCAGGGCAAAAGGTGGTCATTTTAAATTGCCAATTTGTCCGCAAAACCCTCCGATTAAACACTCTGAATTATGGTATTTCATAACCATCATGACCTTTTTCAAATCTGCCCCTGCCTTCAGTTAGCCCCACTTAATCAGCTGCATGAGCAGAACATGACATTTTACTGAAATATAATCTGGTGCTTTTGATTCAAGTCTGACCAGATTGGATTTATCAAACCGTTGTGTTTGATATTACTCCAGTGCAGTGGCAATGAACACAGTGACAAATAATAAATATTATTAAATATTATTCAAACGAACAACATGGAAACCTTTAGGGTACTGCAATCATTATTCATAGTCATATTAGCATCTTAGGCATCATAAACCAAAACCCTATCCTGAATAATCAAACATGAATCATATGATAAGAGTACACACAATAATAAAGTGTGAACATCTTGTCGTTTATGAACAAATACATTCTGAGTGGTACTCATTACCCAGTTCAACCTGCGTCATCCTCTTCATCCCTGACACGTTACATACTGTACACACACACACACACACACACACACACACACACACACACACACACACACACACACACACACACACACACACACACACACACACTCTCTCTCTCTCTCACACACACACACGTCTGGCATGTCTGTGTGTGTGTCTGTTAGAAGCAGATCTCCTCTGGGAGGTGTGATGACGCAGATAAAAATCTCCTGCTCTAGAGGGCTATGACATCATCAACAGATAGCACAGCATTGGGGGTGGAATGCATGCATGTGTTTGTTTATGTGTGTGTTTAAATCTATGAGTTGGGACCCACAAGACTGATTTTAAGCAAACAAGATATGGAGGGAGTACAGTATCCTAAAATAAACTCAGATCTATTCTCCTACCACCTGTTATGCGCAGTACCCTAGATGTATGAGGATGTCCAAAATGAATGTCTGAGCTATTTCTAAACTGTCAATATGTGCACTTTGCACTTGTAGAAATACTAACACAGTAAGCATCCCATTATAAAACTAAGTGTGTGACCATGGCAATTGAAAAGTGTCAAAGGTATCTCTACTACCTCTATTGCTGTACTGTATATGTTTTAGTGTTTATATGTTTTAATATGTTTTCCCTTGCATCAGTAACATTCCAACACAGAACTCCAGCATGATTGCCAGGCTGACTTTTTTCAACTGTCTGTCTACAAATATGTTTAACGGTCATTCACTTGCAGACAGGTTCTCAGTCAGGATGAACACTGTTTAAAGTCCAATAAATATAAATCAGTTATAATTATGTACATTCATAGTCATTGTCCACACTAATGTGATTTCATTATTTATGTTTAAATTCCTATTATTACATAGCCCTCTGAAATACTCTATTCTGGTAGGTCAAATGGGATTTAGCGTCATATTTCATGTCATATTTGGGTCATTCTTGCAAAGTGGTGTCTACTTTGCAACAGTTGAATTGAAATAAACTTTAAATACCAATAAATCATCAAATGTTTGCATATTTGTATTATGTTTGCTTTGGTAACTTCCGGATTTTACATATTTTAATCTATATTTTGATAAATAAAGTCTTATTTCCAAAATGTCCCATGCTCTACTATCATGATGGCAGACTCATGGCTGGATTGTACTAATTTGTCTGTGGTGTTACTGCCTCTCTTGGTGGAAATAGTGGTAACACCATAGCACAGAAATAAATAGTTACCAGTGCTTATAAGCCTAACCACTTGTGTTTAATTAAAATTAATTAAATTTATAAAAATGTCCTTAAGCTTAAATTTGACTGAATATATATGAAACATTGTAAATACATACGGATACATTTTATTTAATATATATACAGTATATTACAAATTCTGACTCTCATTTGCCACTCTAATTAAAGAATGACTCACACTGATGAGGTTTATTTTGTGATAATGACCAGCTGACAAAGTTCATACTGACTGCATCATGAAGCCGAATTTCAAAGTGCTAAATGTGCAACGGCCATATTATACTCTTTTACAAAGTCTTGATTTTGTTTTTGGGATCTACTAGAATAGTTTTTCATGCTGGAATGTTCAAAAAATGCAACTCTGAATCTGAGTGGCTCCCGTCCAGCGCCTGTGAGATGATGGCAGCACTGGCTGCTAAGCCTCACAGTGCTGCTGGATAGACCGTCTCCACCTTGCATGCCATCCTGCAGGCCAAAGCGCTCAATGGACGAGGGTAATTCTGAGCCGGGGTTTTGCATGCCATTTTTATTCCAGGCAAGCTGAATTGTGCGGCTGACATACTTTCACTGATTTGGAGGCGCTTCGGGACCTCACAGGTCGATCTGTTTGCCGCCCCGGACACGTCCCACTGCCAGTTGTTGTATTCACTGACTGAGGGGACCATCGGCACTGATGCACAGGCACACAGCTGGCCCCGGGGCCTACGCAAATATGCGTTTGCCCCAGTGAGCCTTCTGGCACAGACGCTGTGAAAGGTGAAGGAGGACGAGGAGCAGGTCTTGTTAGTTGCGCCGTACTGACCCAACCGGACCTGGTTCCCAGAAATGATGCTCCTCGCAACAGTCCCTCCCTGGCGGATTCCCCTGAAAAAGGACCTGCTTTCTCAGGGACGGGGCACCAAATGGCACACGCAGAGGTCTTAAATGACCTACCTCCAGCGGTAGTTGACACGATCACTTCAGCTAGCCCCCTCTACGAGGCACCCTTATGCTTTGAAGTGGAGTCTGTTCGCTATTGTGTTCTTCCAGGCGGGAAGACCCCAAGAAATGCTTGATCGGCTCTGTGCTTTCCTTCTTTCAAAAGGGCTTTCAGAGGAGGCTATCTTTCTCCACCTTGAAGGTGTATATCGCCGCCATCGCAGCAAATCACAATGCTGTTGGGAAATGCACTGGGAAAGCACGACCTGGTCATCAAGTTCCTGAGAGGTGCCAGGAGGTTAAATCATCCCAGGCCACGCCTCATCCCCTTTGGGGTCTAAAGAGAGCTCCCTTCGAGCTTCGAGTTAGTTGAGCTTAAAATCCTGTTTCTAAAGACAGTGCTCCTGACTTTGTTTGCTTCTTTCAAGAAGATGGGGGACCTGCAGGCATTTTTGGTCAGCAAATTATGCCTGGAGTTCGGGCCCAAAGTTCCCACCACTCCTTTTTGGGATCAGGTAGTGAACTTGCAAGCGCTGCCACTGGAGGAGGCATACGCAGCCCTCGCACTGCTGTATCCTGTTCACACACTGCGTGTTTACATGGACCACACGCGGAGTTTCAGAAGCTCAGAGCAGCTCTTTGTCTGCCTTGGAGGTCAGCAGAAGGGAAAGGCTGTCTCCAAACAGAGGTTGGCTCACTGGATAGTGGATGCCATCGCCTTGGCGTACCAGTCCACTCGGGGTGTTGCCTCCTCCTGGGCGTTGACGCACGGTGCCTCTCTGGCAGACATCAGCGGAGCTGTGAGCTGGGTGACACCTAACACATTTGCGAGATTCTACAATATCCGGATGAAGCCAGTCTCCTCGCGTATATTGGGTACAACAGGTAATGTACTGGAAGTAATGTACTGTCTCGCTTGCGGCGCCATTCCCTCTAACAGGGGGAGACGAGCGCCTACTAGCTCTTCAGATCGTTGCTCTTACCCACTCGGCGAAACCTGAATCAAAGTCCTCCAGCATCCTTCGGTAGTCAGACGCGTCAGAGGCATCTGGCCATCGGGCCAGTAATTATGTGCATGCCCGGACGGTCAGCCCTTGTACTTGACTAGATACCCATATGATGTGATTCCTCCTTGGTAATACCACATGTATATTGTCCACGATATACAGTTTCCCTGTCGGTAAACCCGTATCTTTGCCCGGGCAGTTCTGCTCTGCCCTGTCTCTGTGCCGTAGCAGCTCATCCCTGGCTAGGTAGGACCTACCACAGAGACCTTCCATATGTAGCACTGTCAGTCCATGTGTGTACTTCCAAACGTTACCACCCTTCGGGCAGGGTGTGGTTTCCATAGCGTTCCCCTCCTTTGGGATTGGTCATGGTTCCCCAGCGTTTTGGTCGTGGCTGAAAAATGGGAATTGAGTTCTGAAGCACTCTTCCCTGGGGTAGGAACAGCAGCTTCGACCGCCCCCAGAGTAAACCCTGTCCCTTCCACCCTGCTTGGTATGGAGGACTATCCCTTGGGCTTACATGGTGTGCTGGGTATGTTACGACTTTTTGAGAGGAGTTTGCCAAAAGGGCACTCGGCAGCTTGCCAGCATCTGCGTCCCCAACACTTGTAACACAGTTCAGTGGCTATGGCGCTTTCCATAGGGACACCAACAACGTAACGTCTCCGCTCCCTCCTTCAGGGAAACAGGGCTTACATTAGTATCCTAGACGTTTTTCGCCTACTATATAGTTGGGAAGTATGCAATTTCATTTCAGCCTCCGGTCTCCTTCCGAAACCCCTCCTTCCGAAAATCTCAATGTGCTCTAATTGGTCAACTGCTTCCAGCATTTTTTGGAAATGCCACGCACATATTTCAATATGCTATTAATGCGAAATCAGACTTCGCCCCTTTTTTTGCATATGCCTTGGGCAGGAAATATTTGAATGAGGAATATTGTGAAGTAAATTCCTGGAAGAAAACTACAATCGAGGTGTTTCAGGGAGTTCAGAAACAGTGCTTACTGATATAGAGAATAACTCCCTTTGGAGTGGACTTTGTTTTTTGTTAGTTTGCAGACCTTATTCATGCTCAAACAGCAACATTACGCATAGTTGAAAATGTAAAAAAAAAAAAAAAAGCATAATAGGTCCTCTTTAATATTTAACTTGGGACATTTGTAAGCAATGTACCTCACCTGTTTGGGTGGCTGAAAGTCAACCCAGCAGTCAGCGTCAAACATCATGCTTACATCAGCCAGCTTAAAGCGCATCGTGCCCAGAGTAGAATTATGGGAGAATCGATCACAGCAGTGAAGGGAGAGGGCCACTTCTCCATCTAGACCATCCGTGTCTTCTGTGCCCTCCACGGGGATGGCGAACACCAGCTCCTCTTCCCACTGCACATGTGCTGCTAGCTTGTGGACTGCTGTCTGCGCGTGCTTCTGCTCTTCAGAGACACTCACACAGCCTGATATATATCCCTCACATCCTGCATCCACTGATATATTCTCCGCTGCGGAAAAAAGGAGAATATGAGTCATATTATAACAAGGAACAGGATGACAAATTGAGCCACATGAAGCTGCTCCAAACCTCAGTGGCACCAAGCATATCTCTTTTTCATAACTTCTCACTTTTCATTCCTTTCTACATCTCAACCAGCATGACTGATCATCTCTCTCTTTCCTCTTTGAATGTGCAGAATAGAGGTTTTGAGTTTAAAGCAGATTTACTCTCATTACAGATAATGATGCATATCAATCATGGCTGCAACTATTGAAATGGTAATTATGTGATTAAGAGGCTTTAAGCTGCCTGAAAGAGGCTTTTATTTCTCTCAAACATTGGTTTAATCACAGAGAGTTTTGAATATCAAATCCTCCCTCTGGTCCAGCCTCAAAAGCAGACCAAAAATGCTGTACAGTGACACTAAAAACACAACACACTTGTCTAAGCCATAAGAGGATTACAATTACAACACCAAAGCCTGCTTTTTACAGATATCTGCTCATGTTGTGTGACCTTCTGATGACCTTAAAACTGATCCTCTTAGAGCTTCAGGTGATGTGTTTGGTAAAGTATTTTTTTTTTCCAAAATCAGAGCCAGTCTTCAGATTTTGGCTTAGTTGTAATTCTAAGAATATGGCGTAGTGTATAATGGGCATATTCTCTAACTTTTTTAGCTTCAGACTATCCTGTCAGAGGACCCTGTTTGTTTGTTCTTTTTAATAAATCTGTTGATCCACAAAACCAGCATCGTTTTGATGTTGAATGATGTCTGAATGATTCTTTAACAAAACAGTCTGATTCAGATGTCTAGTTCCCTGAACTCACTGAATCAATGATTTGTCTGCTTCAGATAACAGCTCACTGTAAGGAAAAATTGACAGTGATTATTAGTGTTATTTTAGTATTATTTATAATATTATACTATTTAATAAAACATTTGAATTATTAGCTTTTATTTTTATATTTTCAGCTTTCATTTTAATTGTAGTAATTTGGTTATTTGCTTTTCTTATTTTCATAATTTTAAAAAATTGTATTTATATTTAGTTTAATTAAGTTTTATTTGAGTTTTAGATTTGGTCATAGTACATAGTACTTCAACTTCAAATACTTTTTTTAAGATAAATTTTAAGTTTAAGTTTTTCATCTAATATGTTTATTTTATTTTATTTCATTTCAATTAACAATCCTTTTTAATAGTTTTAATAGTTTTAGTCAATAGCAACACTAATTTGTTCTTCGCGCAAAGATATCGTATGGCGACAAAAGTTATCATACGATCAAAGTTATCATAAATTATCATCACCAAAAGGATGCTACACAATATCCTGAGATTCACCTGCTATCCACAGGTGCCCAACTATCTTTCTAGAAACAGTAGAGTAGATACATGTTTGTTACCTTCTACAATGCTGATGTGTAGCTCTCCACTCTCTTTGTGCAGACTAATGGAGAAGTGCAGTTTAGGATATAGGATGGAGCTACTTGTCGTCATGGCACCGGTTTGCTCAGATGTGCAGGGCGTTTCATCTGCGGAAGATGATGTAAAGGAAATAAATGGGATTCAGTCCTGAGTAAATAAAGACTATTTTAGGAGAAGGGTTCTAACTAAAATCCTTTTTATTCCTGAGACCAGAACTGGTTCTGATCCTCCTGGAAATTTCTCTTTTTGTACGTATTATTGGTGTGGATTTTTCAGTGACTCTTTCTGTAGGTTAAATTAATAAGCTAGTAGTTATTTGCAAGTGACTGCTATTCTAAAGAGAGTCATGGAATCATTTACTCATCTGATTCAATTAATATCATCGATTTGTTTATGATTCATTTGTTAGAAGCTTGAAAACATGTAGTGTCTGGAACTGTTTTTTTATCGGTATCAAAAATAGACAATGTAAAGAATCCATAATCTCTTGGATACATAAAAAATCCATAAAAGCAATATACTCGGCACATGCAGCATTCAGAACAACAGCAAACATGTTGTTAAATTCTTCGAGATAGATAGCACTCACTTCTCTTTATCTCTTTCTTTATTTGCATCTGCTGACCCGTACACTCAATGGATGGACGATCTGATAGGATTAATGTTAACGCTACCTCCGAGTGGCCTGACTGTACACCTATTCTATAGAGAAACAGAGCGTACTGAGGGGAATATAAATCTTTAGATGCCTATAACTATGTGCTGAATTGTCATGTATAGCCTACTTATGGTAAGGTCCGCAGTTATGCCTATAGCCAGCGCCAAAGAGTGACATTACGGTGAATATTTTCTAGAAATAAAAATTGCAGATAAAGCATATTCATTTTTAATTGATTCTTACACCCAACAACTCAACAAGATGACATTTAATAATAATAATTTAAGTTCCTTATTATGTAGCTGGATCTTTGCTGGTTTGTATTGGCCGCCTCCAGTTTTTGCTTTGTTCGAGACAGGGGTAGCTGCAGCTTGGATGGGCGTGTCGAAACGTAGGGTTGTGGCAAGAGGTAGGGGCGTATCGAAAGGTTTCTCATTGGTGAAAGGAGTTTCCTCCTGGCAACTGCGTTAGCCAATCAGCAGTAACCATTGTTATACGTCATTTCCTTTAGCTAAAACAATCTTTTAATTTAGACCGATAGAAAATGACGGAGGTTATGCATGTATGCGATATAATTTGTTGTTCTCTTTGCTTTACATCTTTCAGCTTTGGCAATTATTTAATTGTTGTTGACAGACACATGTTACCGTGAGACGAGTTAATAACTGCATTTGCATTGAAGACAGAGTCGGCGATTTGTATCGATGTCCGTTTTGTGCAATCAGTGTTTTTAGACCTTGTGAATATTACAAAATACATATTAATTTGTATGCATCAGATGTGAGGGAGGAATACAGGGTGGAGTTTAAGATCACCAGATGTGATGCCTGTGGATTCCTCCACAAAAACACAATTTCAAGCCCCTGCCCCTTTTGTCTAAAAATGTATTGTGCCCTTTTCTGATAATTGTAAAAAAAAAAAAATTATTATTATAAATAACAATACACTTACACATCATTGCCACTAACAAGAATAATAGAAACAAATATTATATAAAAACATTTTTTGGCGGAGAAGTGGGAGGCGGAGTTTCCTTTGCAGCGCCTCATTACATTTAACGGTTCTGGTACTCACTACGCAGCAGTTCGGGCGCGAGTCTTCAAACCAGCAGCAGGTAACGTTTAAGCTATTACGGAAAATCACATGTGTCCTACCATCACCATGCTTCTCTAATAGTTGTATGCGAGTTATTCTTAACTACCCGAAACACTTCAAATAATAGCCCGGGAATAGCCCGGGCTTTTATTTTCCCAAATCGTCTAACTGCTCCGGCTTGTATTTGAGACAGGCCTTTATAATTTAGTGTTGAGATGTTGGTCATTGAGTGTCAGTGTAGGCCTAGAGTCTCTAATCTCTTAAAATATCCAAATGCTCCACGTGAAACTCTGGTCTTCCGACCTTTTACTATCGTGTCAATTGATTTTGATTCTTATGCGCGAGGGAGAGACAGCAAGACAGCGCCCGTGTTGTCGGAATACGTGAGAGTGCGCGGCCGTGGCGCTCTCTCTCTCTCTCTCTCTCTCTCTCTCTCTCTCAAGCGCAGCAGTCATTCTATTCTACTCTACATCACTCATCACCGGTCAAAAAAGGCTTTGGCGGGACAAAAATTTGCTTTGGCGGCCGCGAAAAAACGGACAATCTGACGGACCCGAAACTAAAAAACAGACCCCGCCTCTATGTGAGACCGGCCTTTATTTACTCAAATCTGCAGCCACACCAGGCGTGTAAAAGAGACAGGCAGGCGTCTATTTGGACAGTGACAGTGTCATTCGTTTTTATCCAAGGAATAAAAGTGCAAGGGCAAATGCATCTAGTTAAATGAAATCTTAAGTCCATGTTCAACTCTGAATTGTAAGGAACTCTTTGATAACTAATTAATTAATTAATCGTGAGGAAGTCATTAATATATTTAAAACCACAACAGACAGACGGGTACTGCTTTCAAAACAGGTGATTTATTGAATAAATAATTACATTTAAATTCTGTAAAAAAAATACAGATGATTGTTATTTGTCTTCTTTTTTTAGTGCCCTTTTTGGTCCTTCCGCCCCTGCCCCTGAGGAGGTCTGTGCACGCCACTGGTGTGTGTGTGTGTGTGTGTGTGTGTGTGTGTGTGTGTCATATGCACGCGAAAACTGCGTATCATATGCACGCAAAAAACTATTTTTGGCGTATAAATGGCATGAGAAATAACATTCGTTGTATAGATACGCACTTTCATGAGATCATGAATGAGTGAAGGAATGAGTTTTGACTTTGATGACAACAAGCCTTTGATGACAAATTATATTGACGTTAAAAAAAAATTAATTGTTGAAAAATGACAACTGAATAAACATGACAACTGAACAAATGTTTTGTGGATAAAACGGTGTTTGCTTTGCTTAATTGATTAATGTCATTTAAAAGAAGATTATTAAACAGTTTTTACTCCTATTTATATAAATATGGTGAGTGTTTGATCAAACATATTTGCCTTTATACTGTAAAAACATTTGCTGTAAAATTATTATAAAAATAACATTACTTTAGTTCGTATGTACTTTAAATAAAAGTACAAAACTATTGTGATTTTAATAGTGTCAGGAGACATTTTTATCTTTAAAATAATAACTTGCGGTGGTGATGACGTCATGTAACCCGCGCCATAAAGGAGGTTTCGAAATAACGTACTTTTGAATGTATTCTCAATATCATTATTGCTATTTTTACAGTGAAAGAAAGGTATTTGGTCTTGTATAATTATTAGGGCTGTCACTTTTGTGAAAAAAATCCAGTTCGGTTTTTAGACATAAGTGTTCATTGAATCGTTTGTAAAATCGATTTTCTATGTCTAAAGACGTTTCCATTTTCAACGCCAAATATAGGCAAATCCACGGACAACTAACAGGCATTAATACGAGCGTAAAGAGAGCGCTTGTGACGCACGAGTCGGCAATATTTCTGATGATTTATTGGCGTGAAGGTTCGTGCACAATGACAAACAGAAGTGCAACATTCTCGAAAAACAATAAGCAGAGTGGACTGCCATAACATCAGAAAGTGGTCAGAGGTGAAAAACACTTTCAACACGGCTGCGTTTACCATTAGAAATGTCTAACACATTTCGCATACATAGGCGATTATAGCCCGAATCTGTGTCTGTATGCATGAGACTGTCTGAATACCGGCAGAATTCACATTTGTGTTGTAAAAAGAGACATTATTCAGAAGTATAATGTGCTGTTGTGTGTTTGTCAGTGCAGTCGCTGTGTGACTTGCGTGTCGTGACGAGCCGGACGCGCTCTGAGAGGAGGCCGTTAAAATCCACTACCTATTTGCGTTTTCGAAACTTCTGCTGGTTGGTCCGATCGATTGTGCAATCGATTTCCGAACGTAAAGTGACAGCCCTAATAATTATTTGTTGGCCAATAGTGATTAAGTTTATGGCTCGCTTTTATGCGGATCAGCATTCGCGTCCAATTGTAAAGACCTTACGGCACGCGCCATTCCTCATGGCACGCCCTATTCCTTTCCGACCTTATGGCACGCCCATTGCTCCAGCCTGCAGTTACCCCTACTTGCTTTGTTCTGCCACCAGCTAGCGCCGTGAAGTAACTGTGACGTCGGCTCGAAATTGGTCTATTCAGCAGTTATACACCGAGTCTATAGGCTTATTTGAACCGATCACCGGTGATCAGCGCGAGATGCATGCCGCTTAGAAATGTGTCCGAGTGCGGTCCGCCTTGCTCTGATGTCATGCTGACGTGTGTCAAAAAAAAAACTCGCGACCGGAAGGCGCACGTGTCGGATTCTGCAGTGTGCACAGTTGCTCTCCACCGACTGCTCTGATCAAAAGCATGATGGGAAACGACTTGCTTAATGCTCATTGGTTTAAACAACCGTGATATATTGTTCTTTTTTTAAATGTTTGATTTTAAAACTCTGATATCATGTTTTATGTGTATAAATTATGTTTGGATATCCCCAAACTCTCTGACCCCGAAAATCCACTGGATCCGTCTGGATCCAGTGGATCCACGGATCCAGTGGATTTTAGGGGTAAGAGCATTGACTATAATGGCCGCGAATAGGAGCTAATCGCAGCCATTATAGTCAATGCTCTAAAGTCCACCATGCAGCTGCGGACGCGGCGCATCTCAGAAGCGTTCCACAAGCGTCTCTCCGCTCCACAGACAATAGGTACCAGGTCTATTTTCGCCGCTTGCCGCGTCAAACATCGTACCGGGCAGGAAGTCAGACACAGAAAGGCATAGAGGATCTGGTCGATTTTCAAAATAAAACACCTTGTAGAAGCACAAAGAGGAAAATTGAAAAAAAAAATCAATATGGTAGCACAACTGTCCGCTTCTGAGCCAAAAGAGGACAAATGAACAACAAATAAACAACGCTCCGATTCTGAGGAAAAATGAAGAAGTCACCAACTGATGAAACGCGTCTGAGACGCTTCCAGTGGACTTTAACGCCGAGCTATGGACGCATCAAAAACGTGGCGCTGACTTTCCGCGCCGCAGACGGATCCAGTGGATTTCCAAGGTAACCCCTACGGCGCGGAACGTCAGCGTCGCGGATTCCGCAGCTAATCGCGGCCATTATAGTTAATGGTCTTAAGTCCACCAGCTGCGGACGCAGCGCGTCTCAGAAACGGCCCAGAAGGGGCTCTCTGCGCCGCTTCGCTAAAGATAGGCGCCTAGTCTATTTTTGACGGACCCGCGTCCAAGCCGCACCGTGAATACAAAATAAAAGTAAAAAAAACACTGTCAATTTCAAAATAAATACTCTGTGCAGAGTCCCAATTGTATTGCACACCAATACATCCTTGGCAGGAACCAGACTAACACAGAACACAGAACGACATAGAGGATCCGGTCGATTTTCAAAATAAAACACCCTGTGGAAAAATGAAGTCACCAACAGCTCCGCTGCTGAAACGCGTCTGAGACGCTTCCAGTGGACTTTAACGCCGAGCTAGGGACGCATCAAAAACGTGGCGCTGACGTTCCGCACCGTAGACGGATCCAGTGGATTTTAGGGGTAATTTTTGCTGTGCTGCAAGCGCTGAATTAAAGTGACAGCGCAAAGTTCGTGATCAAAATGAACACAAATTGACATGAAAATGTAGTAGGTTGACATGAAAATGTAGTAGGTCTAATTTCATCAAAAATGCATTTTTTTTCCAATAAAATGGAGTAATCTCACCATAAATGCATTTAATTAAATATTACTATTTTTCACAGTCATTTTTTACTGTAAGACCGGGGTAAAACAAGGAAAACGCAGCATATGTGAAAGCACTATAGCGCGTGCTGCTCCTGTACCGCACACGGAGTATGTGTGAAACGGGCGTAACGATAGCCTCCGGGCAAAATCTGTACAGATTTTAACAGCATCAAAAATGTTAATGGACGAAATTTCAGTTAGCGTCTAATGCATTAACGGGTGAAATGACTAATAGTTCACAATTCAAGTTTCTGAAATGACCTGATTTCACACACACACACACACACACACACACACACACACACACACACACACACACACACACACACACACAAAGCCTCCACCCGTGAGATATTAGTTGTCATCATCTGCTTACCTTGCCACGGGAGGGAGAAGACCTCACGTTCTGTTGCCTGGTTACAGGTTTCGAGCTCGGCAGCAGACATGTCGATGGCAGCTCCATGTTCTTTGTAGTTTATTACCTCTTGAGACGTGACAGAAGGTTTGGGTCGGTAGATTTTGGGGAACTTCAAAGATGCTTGAGGCTGGATGGGTTCGGTGCACTTCTGCACACTGAACTAAAACATGTACATGAAGAAGAGAGAGAAAATAAAAATGATGTGCTACAGGGAAATAATATGACTGGTTAGAGAATGGATAGGTAAGTCATTTATATAACACTTTTAACAATGTAGATTGTTTCAAAACAGCTTTACAGAGATAAACATAATTTAAGGTAAGAAAAGTAGTTGATTACAGCACTCGAACCATTTGATTACAGCACTCGAACCATTAGGGATTCAACCTAATCAGAAAATTCTTTAAATAATAATGGGATATTCGGAAAATATTGATCATGCCAAGTACCATTCCAGTAATACTTGATCTTAACCAAAAAGTATATTCAGTAAAACTAGACAGACCCAATAAAATGAAAGATTTTATTTTTTAAATAAAAAACTTCCATTCCCAGAGGAACTGAAGATAACAAAAAAAATAAATTCCAATCATTCTTCCATACTTAAACCTTACATTATACAGTATCTACTTTCTGCTGGCTGGTTCCAATGTGTAGAACATGAAAAAGCATGCATGAATGAAAAATCAACACCAGACCACTCCGTTTCCCCCCAGGTGGGCAGTTAACATGCTGAAATAGAGAAAAGGGAGCACAGAGAAAGGAGCGAAAGAGGATATTCTTATATTCCTCTCATCTTCCCCCGCCCCCTCTTCATTAATAATAAATACTGGTGCAATGAGACTGTGATCGCCTATTTTACAATTTGATATGAAACTGACCTTGATGCTAAATATATATTGATATACATGCACACACAGTCATATGATCCTTTAGATACTTAAATTCTGTCTTCATTGTGAATGGTGGTCTTTTAGACAAAATCAGCAAATGAACTAGAATCAGTTTTTGGTCATGTATTTGCCACTGATGCTCTTGTCTGCCCCAGCTTACATTTCAATTGGGCATATCTTTAAAAGAGGTTAAAAGACTTAAGATGGAAATCTACACACACAATCATCATGATCTCTTTCTTAAATGGAGATAATGATTATAGGGCCTTATGATTTTGCAGAATCCAGTCATAAAAATGTAATTTACTGTATAATGCGGAATGTCACGGAATCAAATAGCGAAAGGGATTTGTGCCACTGTTCTAGTGGTTTGATGTGGGTGTAACGTTGTCTGTGGCTGTAACGCAGGAGATTCAAAGGAACAAACAACAGTAGACTGAACCTCAGAAATTATTTTTTGCCACCTATTCTTGTTTTAAAATGGACTTACCAGCAGTTTGTTTCCATAGTTACTGATTAGTTTCACCTGCATTTCATTTAGCTCCCTTTGTTTGCCCTGCGTATATATAGCCCATAGTTTCCTTGGTTCTTTGTCCGGTATTGTCTTGTATTGTTTATGTACGAGCTGTTATGCTGTGTTACCTGGATTGTGTCATTTATTTGGATTAAAAGACTGCACCAAATCCCTTCTTCTGTTCATCATTTTCTTGAATGTGACAGTGACCCTATTTTGATATTTTGTTATTTGACATGTAGCTTATTTAATTCACACACATATTCTGACCTGTATATGAAGATTTAGATTTTATGTTTTGTTTTTTTGTAACGTAACAATGTGATGATTCATGAAAATAAATATACACAGACTATGAGAGGAAGTGTGTGTGTGTGGTTCAGGTATACAGTTTTCAGTATTTTTAGTCCTTATGAATAAAGCAGCTTATAAATCACACTAAATTACGTTTTTTAATAAAAAATTAAAATGTAAAAATGCAGTGTTTTCTGTGATTCGTAGGTTTAGGGTTAGAGGATAGAATATAGTCTGTCTGTACAGTATAAAAATCAATAAATCTATGGAAAGTCCCCATAAAACATGAAATCTAACATGTGTATGTGCATCAACCAGTGATCACCACAAGAAAGACACCTTCATTTGTTAAATGTTAAAATGCTCTCTTTCTCTTTGTATCTTAAAGAAACATTTTGCTCCTCATTAGGAAAGCAACAAACATTCCTCTGAATGAACTTTATTTACAATAAATATATATCATGAAAAATTATATGATAAAATCACAAAGAAAATCATTCATGTCAACAAAAATGTCTGAAACTGTAATTAAAACACCATCCACAAATCATCTCACCCCAGTTTTTCCAATCCCACCATGCACCAGTAAATAAAGTGTCATGTGGACAGATACAAAGGCCATTACATTTGATTTACTATGTAATATATAGCCCTATTTGCATCATAATGTTACCTGTGGATCATTCCATAATTATATCCAGTAAATAGTTCTTTAGATACATGCAAAGAAATCCTTGTTAAAGTATCACTGTTTCTGCCTCAGAGAGCTAACCTGTGTTATGTAAGCGCCACTTCCATCCTTCCACCCAGGTGAGTCAGAACATTTCACTCGTTGAATATCTTTCATCTCTGTTAGTGTTTTTTTTTTGTTCTTTTAATAAGCTCTTTCTTTTGTATATTAAAATGTCAAATCTGATAGCTGGTCCATGGCTGTGTGTGAGTAAGTCTTACCTGTGTTAGAGTATGCAGGATACTGGGTTTGGCTTTCTCTGGATCAGTCTCATCACCTTTCTCAAGTTTAACCTTCTTACAGCTCTTACAAAGCAGGGAGAGACCACACAGTGTCAACACTCCAGACACTGTACCCAGCGTAGCCCCCAACAGCGCTGTGGCAGACACGAGCATTCCCACCCAGAAACAGACACCCAAACACACCGAATGAAGTGGACACGAGAGCAGAGGAGAAAACCGGAGGAACAATCCACTCTTCAGTGATGTGCCTCCATGGTGAGAGAGGAGGAGAGTGGAGAGATACTAGAGACAGAGGGTGGCACGTGTGTGATGCACTGTCTGAAACCAACTCAGCCAGGCAGACGGAGAAAAAGGGAGAGAGAGGAGGAAAGAGAGGCAGCCATCGACAGAAGGGAGGTAATCAAAGGGGAGGGGCATAGATGTCTGGCAACCCCTCCTCAATAAGAAGTCTGTCACTGCAGCCCACCCCCTTCATCACCAAAGTGGCTGCACGTCAGCCTTTACGTCAGAGCTGCATGAACTCACCTTCACACACTGGGTGTGCTGTAGCAGAGCTTCATAATCACACACAAGAAAGATTTTTAAAATAATGAGGAAAGAAGTGTCGGAGTGTTGTTATGTATAAGACAGGCTGTTTTATTTATGCTTTTGGCAGGCGCCTTAATTCAAATCAACCTGTACCTATTGCATTTTATCAGTTCATGCATTCCCTGGGAATCTATGATGACTTTGCGTTGACTGCTTATTACATTTTCAAATTTGATATCTTCTGTAGGCCTGTATACATTTTTGTGATGCCTTTGTACCACTACAGGAGCTGCATGCACACTAGTTTTGGGAATTCACTTTACTCTCTTGTGTGCAAATATGTGGGCTAATGTTGAAACATTAAGAATATCACATTCTTATTGACACATTGGTTTGTTCTGTACTTCTACACGTTTTGTGACTTATAATAACAGAAAAAGCCTCTTCTCTGATGTTTTTACTAGGACAAATACTTTGGACAGATGCCTATGGGTAATTTGTCATTGTGAAATATCACTGGAAAAAAAAGAAAGATACAGACTAGGACTGTGTCTGATTGAACATTAATATAATTTCATTAGGCCAGGTCTTAGGCTACTACTGTTTTTGGGAATATTTGTAAGACTTTTCCACTCTTGCCTAAAGATGGAGCTGTCTGTAATCGAAATCGATGAAGCTGCAATGTTTGATCGCTTTGACCTTGAGAACGCAATAGAGAAAATGGATCTGTGACGCCATCTTGAGGTAATATAAAAGGTAAATGCCTCAGTGCAGACTAATAACGCAAATGCCTACCTTACAATAATTGTCTTCACGTAAATCAACCCTTGCTATTAAAAGGCCATATATCTTTTTCTACAGCTTGATATATTAGTCTTTTTTTAAGAAGCGGTTCCTTTAAAAAAAATACGAGAACTTAATGATTTTCTATAGACGTTCGGTTCCGTTAACGCTTGTCGAATGCATTCCGCCCAGGCAACGTGCACCGCAGTCGCATAACATAGTTTTTCATCTCTTGTAGGAGGCATGAGAATTTTTTTTCTTTTTTTGTTATCATTATCACAGTTGAGTCTGTTTGGAGTTACAGTATGAGGGTCACATGACTTTCTTCAAAATTGCTGTGCTTGTTTTGTCAGTTTGACCCAAAGCCAACACATCCACCCATGGTTCTGGACATTCTGACTTTGTAGAAAGTAGTAGGCATGTATTAATCTTACTTTTCTTCAGCAAAAAAAAAAACAAAAAAAACAAAGGGAAGAAATAGGTCTACTTAAGATGTTGAAAAAGAAAACTGTCATATTCTGCTCATGCTGTTATTTCCCACATTTGGAAAGTCTGTATCCCAATGTATGTTGCCACATTAGGGTAGGAAAAAAGGATTATTCAGTACTGACAATGAGTTTTATCTCAAGGTAAACTGCCAGTTCGTTCCAGGGCCGGGGCCCTTAGGGAAGATCCTTATTTGCTCTCCTGGCCTCTGGGCCCCCTGTACACAGCCCCCCCTTCTCAATATATGTATTTTTATGTTAAAAATTTAGAAACATGAAAAATCTAACAAGTCTTTGTTACATGAAACTTACATGTTGTATAATCAATTACATTAGCCTATATGATTTATTAGGGATGGAGCTAAACCCTGCAGGAGTCAGTTAAGCAGTGTAAAAAAAAAAACAAGAAATGTGTATGCCTCAATTTTAGGACACTTTGACATGTCATAGTTTTTTTTGCATCAAACAAATCATTCAAATATTGATGTATTTGACTTGTTTATATAGGGCAATGCATTCTGTGAGATACAACTCATAAAATCAAAGTATAGCCTATCAAATATCTCAAAAATTCCTTTGGATATGTTTTAGGCTTATTGTTTTAGTCCAGATGATAGACAGATATTTTTTGCTGATCATTTTTGACTCTTGCTTGTTTAAGGGAACTCTGGCAATGTTTCACACATTAACCTATTCAGCTCAACGCAGCTATTGCACATCCTGTGAGCAGTGTAGTCATATATTCCCTGAGCCGATTCTTTTTAGGGTATGACTTATGAATCAGTCAGAGCTGTAATGGAATTCTCAGCAGGCCCGGTTCTAGAACCAAATCACTGAGGGTGCTTGTGAAAATATTGAGGGTGCTTACTGCTTACATAAACATAGGAAATGGCTCCCAATCGTCATCAGTCTGATAATAGTAGGGAGACCGAGGATGCATTTAGAGTGATTTACTGCATGGTTTAAATGCAGTTAGAATGGTCAAAATTCAAAATAGGGGGAATGCCCTGTACGAGTTGATGAAGTTAATATAAGTAACTTACATATTAAACATTTAGTTTCTGACGACAATGAATCAGTCCTTTTGAACGAAACAGCTGATTTAAAGATTAAGGTTACTCGGCGGCGGAGCCATCGGCCGCGACACTAGGTTTGTCGCCGGTGTTTTCAGGGGTGTCCAGCGGTGAGAGTGAGGTTGTAGGGCGGGGTTCGCTGCTGTCATCGGCAGGCGGTGTCATTTCATCTTGTGATGTACTAGAGGTTTGAGCTTTCTTGAGCCAATATCTTATGTTCATGATGAAAAATGGACAATTCATATTTTTAGGCTACCTAAAGCATCGTCTAAGAAAGTCAGCGAACTAATTTCCTGAGCGGGGCGCACACACGCAAGCAAAGTGGGCAATTTAAGAGACAGCTTCACCTATGCGTATCACGATCGCAAAAGGACACAACCAATCACATGCATTAAACATGAAAGCATTATTAATATAAATTCTGATTTGAAAAATCGTGTTAATGGATTTATTTTGTATGTGTGTGAAATCCGTCTGTGATTCTAATGTCGGCGAAATCTCGTTTACATGTGTGCTATTAATAATTTCATCTGAGGGTGCTTTCACTTTTGTTTGAGGGTGCTTAGCACCCTCTAGCACCCCCGTAGAACCGGGCCTGATTCTCAGCAGTTTGTTGCTTTCATTATGTAGAGCTAAATTAAAGTGTTAACTGTTTTTTTTTCCATTTAACTCTGCAATCTGTAAATATAGTCTAACCTAGATGGTTAGATTTGTTGAAATCTGTGATAGGGATATTATAAATAAGACTAATGAATAAACTATATGTTTAGAAGTAGATATTTTTTTAGGGCCAAATAAGTGCATTTATGCTGCCTAAAAAGCCAAGTATGTAAACACATTGTTTACATTGTGTTAAATGTATTTTTGATTTTATATAGCCTACACATAGGTTATTTGTTGTGTTGATCTCATCAATTGGCAATATAATTGCATTTTTTGTTTCAAATATTTTTTCCACAAAAGAATAAAAAGGAAATAAAACTTAAGGAACCGGTATCGTAGAGAAATCGAAAACAGAATCTTGAAATTGTCTACTAGAACATACATTTTCACTTGTTTAACAGTGTGGCGACATACGACATGTGCGCAATATTTGATAACAGAGCAGCGTGCGGACACGCCTTCTTGTCATCGCAGTTGAAGGGGGCGGGGCTTCGCGTCTACATTCGCTACCAAGATGGCAACGTCCATAGCGCTCAGCCTGGATAACTTACCGTCTGATCCTTTATTGCTGGTGTTGTCATTTCTGGACTTCCGAGATCTGACCAGGTAGACATTTTTCTTGAACCATACCGTTAGTCCGTGCTATTGCAAAGATGTTTTAGGCATGTTTGTTCCTTGAATGAGCTTGAAAAATAATATCCGCTCCACAGTTAACGTTAGCTGGCAATGCTAACAGGATAGCTTATGATATTACTCAAGCAAGTTCTTTTGATAGACAGTCACGATTTTCACCACGATCATGCCCGTTTTCAATCATTATGAAAAAACACTGATCTGTGTGAGCTGTTACATCCGATCATCTCATGCATCTTATGTTTGAAGATAGAAGTACGACTTCATGTAAGTTGACAGTATAGTGCAATAAGTGGAGACAGGCAACAGAAGCATGATTTCTGCTGCAAGCTCAAGCTGATGGTAGCTGTTCGTGTTTTGTGGATCGTAAATTGAGTTGTGCTTTGATGATAAATATTTTGGTCTGTGAAATGAGCAGGGAGGATCACGTGACGCTGGTCAGCTGGAAGTTTGCGTAACACTGCCGGTGCAACTAAGTTTTCCTCACTGTTATATAAGCCACTGTCAAGACAGAAGCTTTACGTGCGCCTTTTAACACTGCTCTTAAATTAGTATATCCACCATAGCTTTATGTTATGTAAAGTTTGCATCCTCAAGAGGCTGGATGTTTAGGGGTGATTATTCAGTTTTTCCTGTTCCTTTACGGTGGTAATAATAATAATATAGCCTAATAAAAAATATTCGAATACTCAACCATCACTTGTCATCAAGTTTTAAAAGATACATCATAACATTTACATTTATTCAATTGGTAGATACTTTAACTGTGACTTACATTGCACTCAAGGTCTCCTAACAATATTTTTTTGGAGTTTTTGTGTTTTTTCCCCCACCTGGCACATTTTTACACTTGTGATTCCGGTCAAAAATGACCAGCTTACAAAAAAAATGTTTAAATCTCTCATTACTCTATATTATCACCAAATATTGGATTCAGTCTTTTTGTCAACTTGTTTTCTTTTAAAAGTAGGACAGGTTTTGTATTTCTTTTTTTAAACTGATTGATCATAGGTCTCATTGATCTGAGCTTATATTGGTCAAAACTTGTAATGCCATGTTCATTATGTTCACATGTGTGCTTGCAGAGAGAAAGGCCTCGGACCTTTGCATGTGTGGATACATGCACACGCACACAAACATGTGCACAAGCAAACTATTAAGAATATTTTAGGATTTCTTATTTACAGAGATGAATTTTATCCTCAGGTCAATGAGGCCTACGATCAATGAGTTTTAAAAATCAATACAAGACCTGCCCTAATTGAAAGAAAACAAGTTGACAAAAATATTGAATCCAATATTTGGTGATAAAATAGCATAACAAGTAATTTATATGCTATGTTTTTGTATGCCGGTCATTTTTGACAGGGGAAAAAGTGTGGCGTTGTTCCATTTTGTACAAAATATAAGCATTTCAAAGCAAACTTCCTGGTTAAACATTAAAGCACACTAGTGTGATAAACAGTGCAAATTATTGCCATATTTTTTTGACTATTGACAAATAATGTTTTTTTCACTCAAAAACTGAGGTGCATAAGCTCAGATCAGTTAGGCCTACGATCAATCAGATCCAAAAGGAAATATAAAACCTGTCCTAATTGAAAGAAGTTAGCAAAAAGATTGAATCCAGTATTTGATAATATAGCATAACACATTTTTGAAATGCCAACCATTTATGACTGGAAACATCAAAGGTGTCCAGTCAAACACAGCAAAAGGGTCAATAGATGAAGCATAGTCTGAAATGAATATGTTTGAATTTTTTCAAGATTTCAAGTAGTCGAAAGTTCCTGTTGTACCGAATCTGGTGTGTTCTTTTCTCAGCTGCAGTTTTGTAAGTCGTCGACTCAGTGAGCTGACAGGTCATAACCCCCTATGGAAGAGACTTTGTCAGAAGCACTGGCTCCTTACTGAGTAAGCGGACTCAAAATGCCCTCAGAATAATTTGACAAATTTATGACACATACATTTTTTCATCTTTTTGTTGCATTTTTTTTCTCTCTCGATTTTTTGTAATTAAAATATGATGTTTACTTTTTCAGGGCAGACAAAACCCACAGAGGCCTGTCCTGGAAAGAGCTGTTTCGGGAGTATTATGCTGACCTGGGCCGTTACATTGACTATTACAGCACTCTCAAAAAAGCTTGGGATAGCCTGAAAAACTACCTGAATCAGAAATGTCCTCGAATGATAGCTTCACTTAAAGGTCTGTCCACACTGTTACTAATCCAATCATATTTTGAAAGACTATGGGTGTTCATTTTGTTTTCCTTTGTCTGAGAAGAGGGAGTAAAGGATGAAGAGCTAGAGGTCATTGAGGTCCAGATTGGCTGCAAACTCCCTAATGACTACCGGTGCTCCTATAGGATACACAATGGACAAAAACTGGTGGTCCCTGGGTAAGACTTCTGAGAATATCCTTGATAATTTCAAAAACTATTTACAAGTTTTTAATTTACTCTTCAACTCTTAAAAGATTATTAGAATTTATTTAAATGCTCATAAATTATTTGAATAGCATTTATACACGCAAGCAGACAAACTTCTCTTCCTCTTCTACTCCTCTCCACAGGCTGATGGGCAGCATGGCTTTGTCCAATCACTACCGCTCAGAAGACCTGTTGGACATTGAGACAGCGGCAGGGGGATTTCAGCAGAGGAAGGGGATGCGGCAGTGTCTTCCACTCACGTTTTGCTTCCATACCGGCCTTAGCCAGTACATGGCCCTGGAGAGCACAGAGGGACGAACACGCAGTGAGATCTTCTATCAGTGCCCGGTTAGATCACAACAAACTACCATGCATAAACACACATTCATGCAATGCTAGTGAACCATTCTGAAAGTGCAACTGTGATGCAAGTCATCTTTTAAGGAGGCAGCCAGTGGTTATATAGTAGCGAAAGACCAGATGGTAAATGTTAAGAGCCTCCCAACTGCTTCGTGACTCGTGACTGATAGGAGCTGTAGCAGTTCACTCCATCAGATACGATTCTGCTTGTGCATGTGGAGGTCTCTGCTAGATAAGAGTGGAATCTTTTTTGCATCGTTGCACGTTGACCAGTGAGGGGTGCTCTTGTCGTCTTGTCTAATGCAGCCCTTCTTGCTCGTTGTGTTTTACGCTTTTTCTTCACAGGATCAATTGGCACAAGATCCCTCTGCGATTGACATGTTCATTACAGGTAACAAAAAATAAAAGGCTCCATTAATGCATTGCCGTTTTAGGGATTCAGATTATATGAACTCTTCTCTCTCCTCCGTTCTTTTTATCAGGTTCTGACTTTACTGAGTGGTTTACCTCCTATGTTGACAATGTTGTAACAGGAGAATATCCCATCATTCGAGACCAGATCTTCAGGTGGACAACTTTTTGTTATCTTACACTTAGTAAAGAAATCACAAAAGCCTATTATAATGCCTTTTTACAAATTTACCCCCTTTATGTTTGTTCAGATATGTTCATGACAAACGCTGTGTGGCAACCACTGGTGACATCACCGTATCAGTCTCTACCTCCTTCCTGCCAGAACTCAGTTCAGTCCATCCGCCACACTTTTTCTTCACCTATAGAATCAGGTACTACATAAATGCACACACATGTTAATTTGGCTTTGGTAATCTAAGTCAGGCTATTTGTGTTTATGTTGATTAAAAAAACCTAAACAAATATATATATATATATATATATATGCAAAAAAAATATTATTTTCAGAATTTTTTCAGAATTTCACCAATAAACTGTGACTCTTTTACAAAACAATTGATTTATATCAAAATTGTATCCAAATGCTATCATTTTGGCATTGGACTACATAAAGACTATGAAACAGAGAAATATTCTCATAATTACAAATTTGAAGTCATGTCCCCAAGCAATGTCATCCCTTAAAACTGATCACCCTGCTCTTGTAATGATTTTTTATAAACTGCTTGAACTAGAGGGTCATCAGTTTAATATCTGGTTTTGTTGGGTACCTCGACACTATGGAATCAAAGGAAAGCAGACTCTGTCAAAATATTCACAGTACCTCCTATGGATCTAAAATCAATAATTAATTTCTATATTAATAACAAATTGCAAACAGAATGTGATTTATATACTATGAACAAACATGAAATCAGCCCCAATGTTGGAAGAAGTTTCTATGAAATCTCAATCCGATGGGACCAGATTGTTTATACCAGTTGCAGAATAGGCGATTCCAGGATGAGTTTTTAATACTAGGAGAAGATCTACCAACATGCTCTTTCTGTCAAAACTCATTACCATTGAAGCATGTTTTATTAGATTGTGCTGGTTTTAACCCTGTGAGAGAACTTTTTATTCAGTTAACTCTTTTGAATAAATTGTAAACACCTTATAAAGTTTTAGCATCAATTTATCTCACCATGAAAATAGCCCCAGAACCTGGCATGGCGTTAAAAACAAACAAACAAAACAATTGAGGTCAAATGCTCTGAACAAACATATAATCCTCTGACGTGATCCTGCCTGCCATTATAAATGTGGTTGTTCTTCTGAAGTCTGTACAGAGACGCAAACAAGCTGTTTAAACAGGATGCTTCAAAGTGAATGTTAATTTGTCTTGATGTCAGCAGACTTGGACGCACCAGAGAATAAACAGTGCATCTGTATACTGTATCCAGTCAGTGTAGAAAGCATCAGTGATTATAATGGATTCTATTTGCTTTTGATCTGACTTAACATTTGTGTCCGATGTAGACAGGTGTCAGGTTTGTTCAAACGGCGTAAACTCATTAAACTAATTACTAATTCAATGTTTTGCTCTGAGAAGCAAATAAGTTCTGCTGTGAAAATTTGCATTAATTTGAAATGTTTTGTTGATGATATAAAACAAAAAAAGGACAATATTGATGGCATTGACAGTAAAATTTCTAAAATGTACCTCACAATATTAACTTAGGGTTTATTTAACTGTTTTTAAGGTCAATATGACATCATGATAATATTCAGGAACAAATATAAGATAAATATTAGTACATTTTGTGTACAAAGTTTGGACATTTTGTAAAATGCAATAAAATCAAGATTTTGTTAATTTTCTTTCAATTTTCTTTAACTGAAAAAAAGTACAAAGAAAAGATTTCCAACGTTTTCACTGAATAACTTAATTGTATTTTTTGTAAATAAAAACACATTTTGATTTTGATGGCTGCAACACACTGCACACAAAATAAAAGTGAAAAGATGATAGAATATCGAAGTTAAACTCTTTTGTAGTTTTGTAAAATAGGTGAGGGTATCGTAATTTGGTCATCTGAAGAAGCATCTCAGTATTTCCAAGCAAAGATAGGTCATGGCTCACCACTTTGTGCCAAATGTCATAAGAGAATTGTCAAACAATTAAAAAATCGAATTTCTCAATGCAAGATTACAAAGAATTTAGGTCTTTCACCATCTACCACACATAATATTGTGAAAAGATTCAGCGAATCCAGAGAAATCTTTGTGCATGTAGGGCAAGGCAGGAAACCTCTGTTGAATGTGCGTGACCTTCGAGCCCTCAGATGGCACTGCATGAGAAACCATCATGCTACTGTGTTACATACAGCCACATGGGCTCAGGAGTACTTTAGAAAACCGGTTTTCTCACAAGGAGAAAGCTATACATCAGTTCAATGCAGAGATGTCACCAATTCCTTTGGTGACATCGCTCATATGAGAGTCCACATTTCAGCTTGTTTTATGGAAAAACGGACATTGAGTTCTCAGTCCCAACGACGAAAGGGACTATCCAGACTTTCATCTGCGACAGGTGCAAAAGCAAACATGTCATGGTATGGGGGTGCATCAGTGCAAACAGCCTGAGTGACTTGCATTTGTGTGAAGGTACCAGTACGTGGAGGCGTATATTGTGATCGTACAGAGACATTTAATGGCAACAAGATGACATCTTTCCTGGGAGGCAAGACAATGCCAGGCCTCATTCTGCATGTGCTGCAACAGAGTGGTTTTGTAGACATTCTACCATAGAGTGGATGTGCTTGACTGACCTATCTACTGTCCAAGTCTGTCTCCTACTGAAAAGGAGAATCAGACCGCAATGACCATGGACCGTTGAGCGGGCGAGACTGTCTTTTATCAGGCGAGATTGGGCAAAAAATCCACTTACAAAACTGCAACAATTAGTTCCATCAACTATTAATGAGAGTAATTAAAAAGAAAGGTTATGTGACACAGTGGTAAACATGTCCCAATTTTTTGGAGGGTTACAGCCATTAAGAAAAATTTTAATTTACAAAATACAATTAAGTTGGTCTTTTAAGACTAAAACTCATCGGGGGAAATGGTCCTGTATATCTTGCATTTAGGGAGCATTCTTCTCGCATTAAATATCACGTAATGATATAACATTCAAGGCATGTTTTCGTTTGGATTTTGCAAGTGACATAATAATGGCCACTTATGTTTTGTTAAAACGCTAATTCTGATATTATCATAGACGATTCATATTGCACACCCCTACTGCCACGCCTCATCTATTTCTTCTCCTAGTGCTGCTGTCTAACCAAAAACTAGGTGTCAGTGTGGAATTTGTAAATAAAGATCAAATTGCTGAAATTATCAAGCTGCTTTCTGTTGTAACTTGCTGTAATGCAACGCAGCTGTACTTAGAATTGACATAGGATGATACAATGAGCTGAACCCATGACCTCTGAGCTGTGCCATGCAACAGGATTGAGATGGCAAAGTCGGCCCTGCCAGAGAATGCATGCCAGCTAGACAGTCGGTACTGGAAGATCACGAATGCAAACGGAAATGTGGAGGAGGTCCGAGGCCCAGGCGTCGTGGGTAAGAGCCCATCCCTGTAACTAGTAAACTAGAAAACCAGTTCGCACTGTTGAATATGTTGAATTATCATGATGAGACATTCTGACAGCATCTTTCTGACCATACAATTCATAGTGTGACAATTGCGCTACTTTTTAAAGAATGTCCTGCATCTCTGTGTTTTTTTTTTGCATGTGATGTACATGCAGGTGAGTTTCCAGTGATGACACCCGGTAAAGTTCACGAGTACGCCAGCTGTACCACGTTTTCCACCACTTCTGAGTACATGGAAGGCCATTACACATTCCACCGGCTCAAGAACAAAGAGGAAGTGTTTGACGTATCAATCCCACGATTCCACATGGTGTGCCCACCATTCCGTGAGTCAATGGTGCGGTCGGTAAGACGCTATTTATGTCTTTCGGTTTTATCCAAGAAAAATTAATATCCAAGGTGCTAATGTGTGTACATTTGCCATTTTAGATCCCTCATTCTGTGTTTTTCTCTCTCATTTAGAGCTCAGTCAGTGAGGTGTCTGCTCCTTATGATGATGACAATTCATCAGACACAGATGATTATGAGGAGGGAGATATGCGTGGCATGAACTTGGCTGACCCAGGAGGGCGCTGTCCTCGGCACATCTGATACATTTTTTCATGCCCCCCGGGCAACACCCGCCCACAGATACTGATGCACAGACACTCTCGCACAAACAGGAGAGCAGGACAAACTGAGCTTTTAGGCATCTATTGTTTATTGTGATTGCCTTTGTGCCTGTCACCTCTTTTTCCAGTTTGTGAGAGCATGTGTCTGGTTGTGGCGTGGTTGTGTCTGTGCGCGCCTGTGGACGTGTGAGATCATTGTATGCGTGTTTGAGTCTGCAAGTGTGTTTTGTGATTGAGTGGGAGTGAGGGAGTTTATTGAATGTGTGTGAGATTGGTTCTTCTTGCCTAGGATTCACAGTGACCTGCCACTTACATAAAGGGATAGTTAAGCCAAAAAATATAATTTACTCACCCTTATGTCATTTCAAACCTGTATGTCTTTCTGTCTGCTGTCAAACACCTGTCTCCTGTTTTTTTTTGTTTTTTTGGACCATGCAATCAAAGTCAATGGGTTCCTGTGTTGTTCTGAACCCCATTGGCTTTTATCGTATGTATAAAAACAGTTCTTCAAAATATTTTCTTTAATTTTCCACAAATGTAAGTAAGGTATACAGGTTTGGAACGACATGAGGTTGAGTAAATAATTACAGAATTTTCATTCTTCTTGAACTATACCTTTTAAGACCTTACAATTGCATTAAGAGCATGAGAAGAAAGTATGACACTACTGTTAGCATAAAAGTGCACACACTGAATTGGGAATATATATTGCATTCTTCACAGAAAGACAAAATGGAATCAAGCCCATTCATTTCCTTCACAAGGCATCAGGTATTGTGTAGCGTGTATATGCTTGTGTATATACAATATGTTTCTGCTTGTGTCGTCTGTACAGAGGGTTTCAGGGGCAGGCTGAGTTGATCATTAAAGATAAGTAAAAAGCACATAGACCCAAACCAGCCAGTTCACGCCAACATCAGCTAACCTGCGCAGTCATTACTTTCTCTAGTGCTCTGTGTTGGTTTGCTGTTCTGAGGTGCTGATGTCCTGTTCTCAGAAACATATGAATGCATGTAAACAGTGGATCAGTTAGAGCACATTGATGTAAAGGAGAATCATTTTAGATCATCTTAAGGGCTGGAGGTTACACAGACTCTTGTGAATAGCAAGATAAGAGAATTTTATAAGTTTATGTCATTATTATGGCCTTTTCCCTTAAAATCCTGTGTAAGAGGTAAATGATCAGAAAAATGTCTTTGTTGTAATTTACAGCTCAGTTTTTCATACTGAAATATTGGCAGACTAAAGAATTTCTCAGCTTTTTTTCTCCCTTCCTGATAATGGCAATGTAAGTTAATCTTGCCTAAAGATATGTATGATGATTTGATTTTCATTTTTATGACTGAATTTTACGTTATCATCTTTGTAAAATAGTGCTGTGCAGTGGGATTTTTCAACAGTTTGCTATTATGTTCTTTGGTTAGCCCTATCGAACCTCTCAGATTAGTAAATAACTCTCGTTTTTTATTTTGTATGAGTTTTTTTTTTATTTGGTGTAAATAAAAAAAGTAATGGTGTATCAATAACGTGTTTCACTATCACATTATTTGTTAACATTCGCCATGTGATCAGGATACTTTCTACTATCTCAATACAAATATGCCATTGATCTTTTTTTTCTCTCTCCCCAGCCAGCCACAGTACTATTGTCTCATGCTCTGGAAAACCTCTGTTTGAAAACACTTATTGTTCTCACAACACAAAACCTAGAGTCATTTCTCTCACTCGGACCCAAACCCAAACCCTCACTGTTAGTGTCAGTTGTCATGGCAACACTTTGAAGAGCCCTTGTTATAGTCAGACTGATGTTTCTTTGTTAAGCCTTTTTCTTGGCCCATATCTCCCATCTCTTTACTCATTCATTCTGAAAGGAAGAAATTGCAACATTTCTGTAACTTATCGCAAGTACTTTCACAAACAATAGTTTTGCTTAATTTCCTCAAGTGACCACACTAGGACCAATAGGCTACATCAGACTTATAGAGCTTATGTAGCCCCTGCCCTCATTGTGTTTTGTCTTCTGGTTTGAATTTCCACAGCATGAAGATAAGAACTTAAGAGTTTTATGAATGATCCGCTCATTTTAAAATCTTCCCGGTCGACTGCCTCAAACATTACAGAGCTCATATTAACTTTTGTTAACTCTACAATAAGTAAATCCACTTCACCAGCTAAATACTCTTCGACAGCGATGCAATAGAATTATACAGATCTACTGCAAAAAGTTCAAAGACAAAAATAAAAAACTGGGTGCACACCAGTGTATTTATTTTGCACATCAGTGTATATTTAATGGCCCTTTTTTGCCTAGATGTGCTGAGTAATTTTGATCATGTCTGTTCATGCAATGAAAGTATAACAAAAACAGCTCTTTAAAATATTTATGTTCCACAGAAGTAAGACAGTCATACAGGTTTATAATGACATGAGGGTCATCATCTGATGACAGAATGTTCATTTGTGAACTATCCCTTTAAGACTTTACAACTGAAAGAAAATGCAATATTTCTATTTTGATAGCCTCACATTTTTCTTCAGTTCTTGTGCCACAGCAGAACGAATCCTTATGTGACCCCGTATTCAGTAAGCCATGTCTTCTGAAGCATGACCTAGATGTGTGGCCAAGGGGTTGTGGAAGAATTAGTTTGTATATTGCATAATTAATTATATTATAAAAGATTGCTTATACATAAGAACATTTTATGCTGATTCAGCATTTTATAAGAAGGGAAAGGAATGTTTAGGAAGAATGAGAGACTGATGTTATGTGTATGTAGAATAAAGTCAGTGCTGAATCAACAGGGAAGCGTCAACAGATAATCAGAAATAGTTAAACAAGAATTGTTAAGAGAGAAGAAGAATAAAATAAGTGAACCAATGAGAAAGGCATCCTTTGTGTCTTGTATATGCAAGTAAGAATATAGACATTGTGCAAGTACAGTGAGGACAATAAGTGTTTGAATGCCCTGCCCTTTTGCAAGTTCTCCCACTTAGGGTCTGAAATTGTCATCGCAGGTCCATGTCCACTGTGAGAGACATAATCTAAAAAAAAATCCAGAAATCACAATATATGGTTTTTTAACTATTTATTTGTATGATACAGCTGCAAATAAGTATTTGAACACCTGTCTATCAGCTAGAATTCTGACCCTCAAAGACCTGTTAGTCTGCCTTTAAAATGTCTACCTCCACTCCATTTATTATCCTAAATTAGATGCACCTGTTTGAGGTCGTTAGCTGCATAAAGACACCTGTCCACCCCATACAATCAGTAAGAATCCAACTACTAACATGGCCAAGACCAAAGAGCTGTCCAAAGACACTAGAGACAAAATTGTACACCTCCACAAGGCTGGAAAGGGCTACGGGGAAATTGCCAAGCAGCTTGGTGAAAAAAGGTCCACTGTTGGAGCGATCATTAGAAAATGGAAGAAGCTAAACATGACAGTCAATCTCCCTCGGACTGGGGCTCCATGCAAGATCTCACCTCGTGGGGTCTCAATGATCCTAAGAAAGGTGAGAAATCAGCCCAGAACTACATGGGAGGAGCTGGTCAATGACCTGAAAAGAGCTGGGACCACCGTTTCCAAGGTTACTGTTGGTAATACACTAAGACGTCATGGTTTGAAATCATGCATGGCACGGAAGGTTCCCCTGCTTAAACCAGCACATGTCAAGTCCCGTCTTAAGTTTGCCAATGACCATTTGGATGATCCAGAGGAGTCATGGGAGAAAGTCATGTGGTCAGATGAGACCAAAATAGAACTTTTTGGTCATAATTCCACTCGCCGTGTTTGGGTCCCATCCCAAGAACACCATTTCCTACTGTGAAGCATGGGGGTGGTAGCATCATGCTTTGGGGGTGTTTTTCTGCACATGGGACAGGGCGACTGCACTGTATTAAGGGGAGGATGACCGGGGCCATGTATTGCGAGATTTTGGGGAACAACCTCCTTCCCTCAGTTAGAGCATTGAAGATGGGTCGAGGCTGGGTCTTCCAACATGACAATGACCCGAAGCACACAGCCAGGATAACCAAGGAGTGGCTCTGTAAGAAGCATGTCAAGGTTCTGGCGTGGCCTAGCCAGTCTCCAGACCTAAACCCAATAGAGAATCTTTGGAGGGAACTCAAACTCCGTGTTTCTCAGCGACAGCCCAGAAACCGGACTGATCTAGAGAAGATCTGTGTGGAGGAGTGGGCCAAAATCCCTCCTGCAGTGTGTGCAAACCTGGTGAAAAACTACAGGAAACGTTACTGTACCAAATATTAACATTGATTTTCTCAGGTGTTCAAATACTTATTTGCAGCTGTATCATACAAATAAATAGTTAAAAAATCATACATTGTGATTTCTGGATTTTCTCTCACAGTGGACATGCACATACGATGACAATTTCAGACCCCTCCATGATTTCTATGTGGGAGAACTTGCAAAATAGCAGGGCATTCAAATAGTTATTTTCCTCACTGTATGTTGAATGGCAAGATTTGGGCTCCTGGCTGAGTGAAACAGATTAACATTCAGCTTTTGACTACAAGAATTGAACAGTTAAAGAAATCACAATGCTGTACTATCAATACTGAATAGCTGTTTCAGGGTGACTGTCCCTGCTGCTAATGTATAGCACATTACTTTGTGATTGTCCCTGCTGCTAATGTATAGCACATTACTTTGTGATTAATCCATTATTTATAAATTCTTATAGCGATGTTATTTCTTTTTAAACCCATAACATAATATATTCTATTTAAATATTTTAGGACAGTATGTAATAAAATTACACAAAAGACTCTTTGAAGAGCATTGTGGGCGTGTTTAAAGAAGAGTGATCGGGCTCAAGCTCTCCAGTTTTCAGACTGGTTTGGATGTCTCTGTGGTTGGATTCCTTCTTCACACTGAGGTAAGACTACAGAAGAGTAACTGGTCAAGATAACGGCATACTGCTTAAGGACATTCTTTGCTTGCGACCCAGGCTGATTTAGATCGCAATTTGCATTAAACGTATTTAGTTTTTCCATAGACATGTTTTTTTTTAAGGTTATGATAGACAGTTATGATAAAATGTGTGACATTTTTTTTTATTAAAGTAGCCTATTTGTTTATGTTTCATACAACTCTATTAAATGTGTAAGAGATATGTTAATATACATTTTTACTAAACTCTGTAAAGAAAAACAATTAATTAAAAATGTAATAAAAGTGAGACAAGCTGTCATTGGGTCAGTGACTCTAAACACAAAATTGGGATTTTGTTGTGAATCCTATTCAAATTTAAATGAAATTTTAGTTAAACAATTGAAAAATAAAACACTGGCATACATTAAGAGCAGGATCAAGTATTTGTGAAGGTCAATTTTAACTGAAAGTTTGAAATGTGTTCTCAGAACAAGTGTATTTTTTCAAAAATGTTACATCGTACTTAATGTTTAATGCCATAAATGTAAAAATGTTAAATTATGTTAATTGTTATATGTATTGTTAATTATTATATCAGGATGTTCAAGGATTAATAAATTTCAAAAGACAAATAATACACCAGGATATTATAATAATGTATAAAGCTAAAATATAAAATAACAACATCAATAATAGGTGTAGTTGCAGTAATAATGGTAGTAGTTATAATATAGGTCAGATCATTGGCCAAAACTGGATTTACCTTAACCATATATTCATTAGATGACCCACAATGCCTTCTCTCACCAGGATTATGTTAGTTATCTAAAAAAATGAAAACTCTGTCATCATCTACTCAGCATAATGTTGCTCCAAACTTGTATAACTTTCTTACTTCTGTATAACACAAAAAAATGCTATTTTGAAGAATGATGGTAACAAAACAGTTTTTGTGACTAAATTGACTTCCATTGTATGGACAAAAACAACAAAAATTCTCAAAATATCTTAAATTATGTTGCACGAAAGACAGTCATACAGGTTTGGAACAAAATTGGGGAGTAAATAACATTCTTGGTTCAAATATACCGTTAAGCATCTTTGAGCACATTACTGAAGCAACTGCAGGCAAGGTGTTTATCACATGAACCTGAAGTCTAAACACTATTTGAGCAGCTTAAATCGTTTTAAGGTCTAATCATATTCTGAATGTTAGGGCTTGAGACCAGTTGGCAAGTTTATAAATAAGTTCAAGTTCATTTTTTTTTAAATCTTAATTTATGATGAGCATTCAGTGGCATCAGTAACATTCAGATCTCTCTCTCTCTCTCTCTCTCTGTCTCTCTCTCTCTCTCTCTCTCTCTCTCTCTCTCTCTCTCTCTCTCTCTCTCTCTCTCTCTCTCTCTCTCTCTCTCTCTCTCTCTCTCTCTCTCTCTCTCTCTCTCTCTCTCTCTCTCTCTCTCTCTCGATTAGACTGGTAAACTGAAGGCATTATGAAAGCTTCTGTTGGAGTGTGTGTGGTGTTCGTTCTGGCACTGCTGGGGTTTGGTATGTATTGCCATTGATCCTTTTTTCACAGTGTGTTTTTGTCCTATTTTGGAGTCTTATTCTTGCAAAAAAAATAAAGTTCTCTCTGTCCATGTGTCTCTTTAGGCTCTGCAATTAAATGTTACCATTGTAAGGACTACTCGGGCACATGCTCTAAAATTCGAGACTGCTATTATGATGATGCCTGCGTGTCCGTCTACGAAAGAGGTGTCAACTCCCTAAAAAAAAGTCTTTCTGTAATCTTAACAAAATGTAAAAATGGCACAACCATGCATGACCCTTTGACTTTTCATGTTTTTTTTTTAAGGTGGCGACACATACAGGCAGTGTATAAAGTACTCTGATTGTGATCGCAGCATCATCGCTGAGAAATTTCCCAAACTTTCCAGCTTCAAGTACGCCTGCTGTACCTCTGACCTGTGTAACACAGCTCCTGTGTCAGTGTCCAGCCGCTCTGTGGTGGGAATACTGCTCTCACTAGCTCTCTTCTGGTGGGGTGTCCTCTAAAACATCACAAACACTAGGGCTTCTGCATTGTTCCTTGTAAAGCTCGTAGTGGTATCATGCAGTGAGAATGCAGAGATCTTCTATATCTTGAGTTAAGTGGTCAAAGAAGCATTCACAGCTTAAATCTCAGCTGTATGTTAAAACTGTGTGTGCTCAATGCTAAAGCTTGTAGGCTAAAGCTTGTGCTTTTTTCATTTTGCACTTAATAGTGAAAGGGAAACTGTCTGATTATAATTTATTGTGTTAAAATACTGCTCTCATATGGCTAATCCATTTATCCAGAAAAGTGGTAGGCCTACAACTGAGTGGGTTGTGAGGATTCTGATGCTGAGATTTTCAGTGTCATATCACTGTTATTTGCATAAATGCCCTTTATACTACCTGCTTTTCCTCTTTATGAATGTCTATTTTAAAACTTTAAATCTCTTGAAAAACATTGTGTGATGTAGACATGCAGTCTTCTCAGTGTACTGATTAGCTTCTTGTTACCACTATAGCCAGAAAAACTTACTGAACCTTTATGCGACCAATAAAAGGAACATGCAGTTTTATGCTAATTATGAGTTTGAGAATTATTTAAAATATTTATGATTCCACGTGTATCTCGTTGTTTCTAATTTATCTGCGGTGCTATAAAGCATGCACGCACACACACACACACACAATCTGCAGTGTTCCTGATTCGAGGAAAGTCCCAGACTGCTAATATTGTGCAAACTTTTTTTTTTTCAACAAATATACATCATATAATCTTTAACATAATCATGACATAATCTTTCTTTCTCGGAATTCCAAATCGATAATTCTACCACAAGTGAAAATCAAGCCCACACCTTTCACATGTAACTCGATTTTGACCTGTTTTGTCGTCATTTTTTGAGAGTCTATGGTTGTTCATGTAGCGAGGGAAATAGGCAATGACCCTTTCCTGCCCTCTGGTTGTAGTGTGGATCACATCTTCCAAACCGGCATAGGATAATGTACCGAAATGCCTGACCACAACAATCTATGACTTATATTCTCCATCTCTGCCATCACCCTCACTGCTTCTATCCTCCTTGATCTTCAACTTCTTCCTTTCTTACTACGACCTCATTTTTTGATGCACTGCTGTAACTATCATCAATACTTTCTGGAAAAGGTACAGCTTTCCCCCTCGGTGTTTTATTAAACTTACAAACATCAACTTAAAACATAGGCAAGAAGGCTACGAGTTCTGAACAATAGTGCAGCTACACAGAAAATAGATATCCCCTAAAAACACTTTGCCATTTATGCATAACGCACAGATTTTTTGGTCTTTGAGTTATTGTTTTTACAAAATGTGCATTAAATGACCAAAAACTTTAGAAAAAAACATTTGGATGTACATTTTTATTTATTTAATTTATATAGGCTACTGTATATTTTCTGGTCTAAAATGAACTCACTATGGAGCTTTGACAGCATGTGACCTAACATGTGCTAATGTCTCCTTCACTTTCTTGTTGCCAAAAATATCAAGCACATGGTAAATAGATTTGAATTTCATTGGTGAAAGGGGATGTCATATGATTTAATTATTTCTTTACTTTTTGGCTGAACATTAGGCTATATTTTTGTATCTTAAATGCAGAGGGTTAAATTAAACACACCTGATTCACACATTGCACTGCACATTGAAAAAGATTGCACTGCCATAATTATAAAAAAAAAAAAAATCTTGTCATGTGTTTCAAACTAGACATGAATTGGTTATTGCTGTTAATTGTTTTCTATAAATCAAAGGTGGAAGATTTTTGCAAATCCACGGTAAAATAAAATTTTTTGGATCTCTCAAATCTGTGGATATGTTGTGGATGTATTCAGTCCCTTTATTCAGTAATTTGCTGTACTGCCTTTGTGTTCAAATGAGTTATATATATGAGCACAAAAGGAGATATATCACGAAATGTCCTGCTTTTTGGCCATTCAGCAAAAGTGCATTTTTATTACTAAGCGCTCAATAGCAATGTTGCTTGCAATAAATGAAAAGGAAAGCTAGGCTAACAAGTAATGATCTGTTTCTTAAATAATTCTTAAATTATTGTTAGTTTATCCTGTTTTCCTAACATGTTTTGCATGGTGTATGACAATTTATAGTTTGACCCACTGCTTTTGGATCAGAGTGTGTTTAACTCATGTCATACATATGACCTCATGACTTCTTTAAAGACCCTTACTGTTTGTACAGCTGAGATCAATCAGGGCCAAGAGAGGAAAACCATGAATGTCTTTCTTTCACTGAGAGGCTAGTGTGAAAATGTGTATTCTACATAGGCTATGGCATACAGTAGCTAAGGCTGTCACTTAAAATCACCGGGCGTGAGATAAAATATCCAGGGTGGGCCTCCTATTGGCTCAATGTTTTTTGTTTTATTGAGTATTTGGTACACTACAGTTCAACTGGAGGTGCAAACAGAACATGTTCTCTGTAACACTGCTAATAAAACTCTTCGAGCAGCTTCTAGACATATTAGGGCTTTTCACACTTGAAATAGTTAACCCCGGGTCATTCTAAACCCAGGGTAAACAGAATCCTGGGTTATCTTGTTTCACGTTTCACATTGTATACTATACCCAGGGTTAACAGTTAATCCTGGGTAGACTGCCGTTTCACACTGCACATTCCTAAACCCCGGGTTAAAGTCCTTAATTGCATATTATAACATTGGTGTCAGTGTTACTGACTGGACAAACCCAGCACTTGACCTGTTTAAGTAAAGGCTCTATCATCGCACGTCATCGTATTACACAATGCTGTCTGTAATATCAAGTTTTTTCAAAGGGAACTTTACGAACTATAAAGGTAAGAGAATGACTGTCTCTCCTTCACTCAATTATTGCCTTTTCCATCGCCGTTTGACCTTTTTTCTATCATACGCAGAAAAACTCTGGGTTAAGCGCAATGTGAAAAGCCCTTTCATTATAGTTAGTTTGAGAAAACACAATAACATTTTTATATATTTGCAGTGTCATTGTGTTGCCTCATATATCGCTGTCCTGTTTACCTGACAAGATTTTCTTGACAAAAGACTTTCCCTTTTTTTCTTTTTTATTGAGACTCTCAACATGCAAACACACACAAATCCCACAGGAGGGAATCCCTGAGTTTCGAAGTGTCTAAACAACTCAGACTGTTCAAATTGTTCAAACAGACCCTTAGACATGCAGCTGAGCTCACATAGAAGCAACACAATGAATGTATTGGTTAAACAGAGGTAGGTGAACAGTTCACATTAATGTCTAGGCCTATCAGGTTATGTGAGACTGATTGATAATGAGATTTGTTTCCATACATTTTAACATTATTTCACATTCATTATGGCGTGTTTATTGTTTATTTTCTGAAATCCAGCAAATCAAATTCCTTTGTAACTTGGAAAATTTCTTACATTTACCTGTCTACCACTCTCTGTGCCAGAAAATAATACAAATACAGCAAGTTCATGTTATTTTATTCTCCGAAATAACAGGATCAACTTGATGAGAAATTGTTACTTTAGAGCTTTAGGAAAGTACATAAGTTGATAAATGTCAAATTTTTCAAACTCTTAAGGAATGTGCTGATATGCAAATGTATGCAAATACACAGGTCTAACTCTCACTTGTCTTGGTATAAAATCACCCTCCAGTTTGATTCAATGAACACAGTCTGTACAACAATGGGCCACACATAATGTCTTTGATTTACTGATCTCCCAATGTTTTAGGTAACCCATTGTTTGTAAGAATGCATATTATATTTGCTAATACAACCTAGTGTCTGTATTGGCCAGAGGTTTTCTGTTTGCTACGGTGAAAGACATTGTCATGTGTATAAAGCTTCTTTCAAGCCTGAGGTGTTCTGAGTTTGCTTAGTCTGTTTAAGAGCAGGAGGACTGTTTGGATATCTCACAAAACTGCTGCGGGGTGGTCCTGTAAGAGAAGAGGACAGAACAGAAACGGGAACGGACACAAAGAGGAGAAGGTCTTTAAAGAGCACTTCCCCTGTATGTGAGAAACAGAAGGAAGCATTCAATTCTGTGAGAGGAAAAGGTTGAGAGAGAGATCAAGAGAAAACCATGGATACAGACTTATGTTCTTCCTTCAAAAAGACAATCTGAAAACAGAGAGAGACTAATCACAACAAGGAACTGGGCACATTTAATAACAGAAGCAGAGATAAATCCTTAGGAAAAGCAGGTATGAAATTCTTTGGTTCATGTTGGATTTTCACCTGAGCATTGCTTTTGTGAGATTTTATTTCAGCTTTTCTTTATATGTAGTATGTACATGATCTGGAATTTATTCTTCAGGTTCTATAGACAAAAGAGAAGGTTGGCCAAATAGTGATCGATTTAATAAATATTCTGTTTTATTTATGTTTATTCATTTAGCATGACACTTATCTAAAGTGCACATTACTAGCAGTTTATCATGAGCCACATTGTTTCAAGCATAAACGAGATTAGTACACAAGATAAAGTTAAATGCAAAAAGTGTAACACTGCATGGTCAGAAAATTTTTGTTTGTATTTAAACACGCAAATACTTAAGAGTATACGATTAATTATTAATAATTATTGCAGTTAATAATGTTTCGGACATGTTATATGTTTGGCAACAATCCTGTTAACCCTAACTGATGCAGTATGCTGCATCTTTTCATTTTTTATACAGCTATGTTGGAAGATGTCCCATGGCCATATATAAGGATAAAAATACATTACATTTAATCATTGAGCTGACGCTTTTAGCCAAAGTGACTTACAAATGAGGAGAGCAAATTAAGCAATGAAGCCAACAATAGGGCAACAATATGCAAGTGCTGTGACTAATCCTAGCACAGTACACGTAGCCAGGTTTTTTTTTTTTAATAGTTATAGAATACTAGTAAGTGTTAACATAAAAAGATGTGTCTTCAGCTGTTTCTTGAAAATGGCTAAAGACTCAGTTTGACAATTGAAGAGTCAAACCACTGGAAAGAGTGGTTCAGGGAGTATGAGGAATCATTTTCACACATGAATTGGCCACCACAGAGTCCTCACTTTAACCCCATTGAAAGTGTGGGATGTGTTGGAGTAGACTTTACAGAGTGGTTTGACTCTTCCATTGTCAATATAAAACCTCAGCCAGAAATTAATGCAACTCTTTAATGGAAATAAATGCTGTGAGGTTACATGAGCGTCAGAGCCGGCGCCAGCCGAGCGCTGATGAGGGGGCGTCTGAAATACTGAGAGGGGGCGTTAACGCACGTCACCACTTTTTGCCAGGGTCTCCCCACCACTTTTTAAAACATCTTTGCGGCAGCAAAGCGCGCTAAAATGTTTTTTCTAGCGCTACAAATGTTTTTTTTTTTTTAAATCAAGTGATCAAAGTGCTTGCTGCTTCGATCAGTGAAGCAGATACATTGTTGTCTTGTGGCTCGCACGCGCGCTTCAATCCGTTGCGGAGACTAACGTTTCGTTCTGGTAAAATCACAAAAAAATGTGCAAAACACCCTCACACACACACACACAGTCACACACGCACGTGACAAGCAATGACGCGTCACCATGGAAACATTAAAGTGACAGATTCTAAATAACTGTTTCCTTGGAAAACTCACGCAGTTAGAATATTTTAAACTTACGTGTGAAAGGGTAACTAAAATATTAATTTAGCTTAATATTCACAAAAATAAGAAAATGTGAAAATTTAATTGGCAAATGTGATTTTTAAATAGCATATTTTATCAGTAAAATCCTGTTTACATTCATGGTGATATGAGGGGGCGGGAGAGTCCCGTTGAGGGGGCGTCGCCCCCTCACGCCCCCCCATGGCGCCGGCCCTGATGAGCGTTGAAACAATTCCACAACGAATGCACAGCACAATCAAAAGTGCAGAAACATATGAGAGTTTGTGACTTTTTTTTGCCTGTGCAGTGTATATAAGCCACTGTGATACGGTTATTTACGATTTGACAATGTAAGTGACAAAACCAGAAATAATATTCTTTTTCATCTATTTTTAAGTTTCCAGTTTCCAATAATCTTTTTTCTTCTTCTTTTGTCTATAAGTGTTATCCCACAGAAATCAAAGAAGATTGAGGAGGAATGAAGAGTCACTGATTTTTTCAGCTCATTCGTGGTAAACTTCCAATAGATCAAACAAGAATCCGGTGGAAAAACAAGGATAAAGGTCATCCAATCATCAGTTCAGAAAGAAACATTTCTTGAAAACTATCACTGCAAAACATTCTACCCCTCTAGATCCCTTAAAAACTCTGTTCTGTCTTTCCTGCTCATGTCATTTACTTTCTTTCTGCAGTAGGTGCAAGTGTGTGGCTCTCAGATGTCTGGGTCTCTGCCCTTCCCTTCACCCTCTCCCTTTCCCTCATGCGACTACAGTGAATGGTCTCCAACTTGGGTGCTGATTCCGAGTGTGTACCTCTTGGTGTTTGTCGTGGGCTCCCTGGGTAACGGATTAGTGCTATGGGTGTACCTGGACCGCCGAGTGAGAGGCCGTGGGAGGATTGGCAGCTGCTCCAAATCTTCCCAATCCTCTGATCCTCCTCCTTGCCGCTCCACATCTTCTCGTTCAGTGACCGAGTCTTTAATAGCCAGTCTAGCATTGGCTGACCTAGCCTTCGTCATGACCCTGCCTTTGTGGGCAACATACACAGCGCTGGGCTACCACTGGCCCTTCGGCCAAGTTCTGTGTCAGGTGAGCAGTTACATTGTGGCACTGAACATGTACGCGAGTGTGTTTTCTCTGACTGGGCTTAGCGTGGAGCGTTACTGCGTCATCATACTACAGCGTGGCAATGGACCAAAGCAGGGACTGTCAGCCACACGTGCCAAGTGGATTGTGGGCACCGTGTGGCTGACAGCTGGAATCCTGGCACTGCCTGCTCTGCTTCTACGGACTGTTAGGGAGGTGGATTTGGAAGTGGGGGCTGATGGCGACAGGCAGGATGAACATGCGTTCTCCTGCTTGTGTGACATGGACTACTCCAGTTTGATCTCAAGTGAACTAGACCCTGCAGCTTCAGAGCAAGCGGAACTGATGTGGTCAGCAGCTTTGGGGTTAAAATCAACTCTTCTTGGCTTTTTGTTACCCCTGGTAGTGCTTCTGCTCTGCTACGGCTGGCTGGGGCGTCTCCTTTCCCGACACTTCAGCCTAGGCCTGCGCACCGATCATACGCGGCAACGCAGGCTCCTCCGCATCATCATCACCCTTGTGCTGGCCTTCTTCCTCTGCTGGCTACCCTTCCACACCAACAAGACACTCTCCGCTATGGTGGAACTGGGCATTCTTCCCTTTTCCTGCAGTTTCGACCAGTGGTTGGTGGCGGCCCATCCATACTCCATCTGTCTGGGCTACATAAACAGCTGTTTGAACCCTCTGCTGTACGCTTGCTGTGACCCAGCACTCCGGAAGCACTGCAGCGGTCTGCTCATGTGCTTATGGGTCAAATGCAGAGGTCAGAAGGGAGGAGAGAAGGAGCAACGCAAGAGTTCACCAATACCATCTGGGACACATGAAATGACAGTTAGTAGAGATGAGCAATGAAGAGAGGCAAACAGATTAACTTAGCAAACAGACTCTGGGACTGAGCTAGACCATTTCTGTTGAAAAGTCTGATTTTTTTTTTACCCATTCATCTGAGATTTAGCATGAACTTCAGCCCCTCAAGAAAACAAATTGCCAACAGAATGTGTGAACTGATAAGACAGGATCCAGTGAATATTTTCCCATGACATGATGCCAGAGTGCAGAAGTTTTAGATCAAATACACCTGTACTTCCCATCATAATAATGCAACTCAAACTGTGTGTGCAGTGGAGGCATGCTTATGAATTATGAACAGCTACAGTATGTCATTTGCCCTTATATGCAATCATTTTTACATGGAAAAATAAAATTGAGTCTATTTAGTCATATCATTGACTTCTAGGATCAGTAGGCATTTCTTTTTAAATGTATAAAATATCTTATATAACGGTGTATATATATATATATATATATATATATATATATATATAAAGTTTAAATACTTTCTTTAGTCCTAGCAATGTAAGTTCTAGGTTGTAATCTTTCCTCTGTCAGAGGATCTCAAGCAGCCCTGGCACAATGCAGCAGCATTGATGAAACCAATTGCATGAGTTTTGGATGGGACTAACTGTTTGTATGACCAAAGGCAGATTGGGAGTGTTTGAAAATTTCACATTACACTTGAGCTGTGAAAAATGATTACAAAATTAGGATCATTCACTACCGATTTTCTTAACCTCTAATAATAACAGTGGAGATATGCAGGAACATAACATTTCATAGAAAGAAGGCACAAACAAATAATGGAAAAAAGTTGTGTGTTTTACTGAATTGAGAGACAAACATAAGGTTAACAGAAAATTATTACATAAGTCATCGCTCTGAGGCAGTACACTCTAAATTTGGCTGATCTGTCTCTATCAGAACCAGGTAATTACTCAGAACATTACTGGATCTTAGCAGCACAAGTTCACAGCTGTGCCTGATCCTGCTGTTGGACCACTTACACGCTCACATACGCACACACTTGCACACACACACACAGCCATCCACTGCATTAAGCATAGTACTGCAGATTGGCCTTCTTCTTCGCCTGCACCTCCAGAATGCCCTCCATGTAGTCCTCATGGTTGAGTTCAGTGGCCCCACGCCGCAAAGCAATCATGCCCTTACACACAAAATTGAACAATACATGTGTATTTAAAATCATGTAATAACAATAAGGAGCAATGACTATTCCCATAAAAAAGGTTAAGTAGAGCATTAAAGTGTTTGATTCAGATTCTGTTTTGCATGCAAAAAAATTGTTTTAGGTTTATTTGTGCATTAAAACAAGTGATAGTCAGATGGGTTGTATCTTGCATTAAAGCATGTGAAAGGCCAGAGTACTTTTTAGTACACATGTGTCTCCCCATTTAGAAATCTAAACTTATCACACAAATGTAGTGTTGCACGGTGCATCGATACTTCAAAAGTATCGCGATTCTCAGAAATTAAAAATGCCACGATTCCTAAACGCACGCTTCCAGTGCCTCTCTTTGGACGTCTGTGTTTTTTTTCCTCACGCACGCAGCAAAGAAGCTGTAGCTGTCATGTGACAAACACTACAGCGAGATGCTGCATGTGCGAGGACAAGTGATACTGTGGCCGCCAATCCACGACTGGTAGAAAAAGACGACGCGAGGAGGAGTGAAATATAGAAGTACTTTGCCTACCTTGCTGACAGTGAAATAGCCGCAAAATAGATTTAAAATACTCCGTCATTTTCTACAGACTTAAGAAAAAATAAACAGTTAAATGTCTAGTTTTTGATGTGTCCACTAACAATCGAAATAAAACATTGTGCTTTTGTAAAATAAAGAAAATAAACAGGCTGTGCTTTCTGCCTCTTCGTCTCCGCGAACTTTTTTTCTGGTGCACGTCTCTAAACTTAAAACTCAGCGAAGACTATTCACCCAGGCATGAGAAATATATCTTTATAATCATTAAAGTGTGTACTTTTATAATGATCTAATTCAAAACTAAAACAAATTTTCTGTGTTTATGTAATCTATATAAAGATAGATGTCAGTCGTTCTCGCAGCTTATTATTCTTCTAATGTGAACACGCCCACGGAGAGCGCGCGCGCTATTGTCCCGGTTTCAAAATAAAGCACAGCAAAGATATTTGAGAGTGTTTCTCCCTTTTCAGGAAAAGTATCGAAAAAGTATCGAAATTGCAATTCTTGACTTGGTATCGGTATCGAAACAATAATTTTGGTATCGTGACAACACTACACAAATGACATCCGAGTCCAGGGCCTTTACCACAATGCTAACACCACCACACAAAAAAAAATATAAGCAGTAAAGGTAAATTAATCAAAGGTTGGAATGAAAATACTTACAGCCTCAACACACACAGCTTTACATTGAGCTCCATTGAAGTCATCAGTACAGCGTGCCAATTCTTCATAGTTCACATCAGGACTACAACACACAAAAAATTAAGGGATAATGCGTTAAATGGTGGGAGAGAACAAATTTTTGCATTTTCTAATTTAAATGTCCATAACAGTTGCACAATAGTTTAACAGATGGACATTTGACAATCATGCCAACCCAAAAAAGCTAAAACATTAAGCTCTGGAACGTCATCCAAGCTTGTTTTGCAGGTTCCACTTCATGTCTTGACCACAATAACAGTGTGCTAGAACTGTACGATTCATAGTTAAAATATCTCAATCTCGATTCAAACACCCACACGATCTTAATCCTAAATGATAGCGATTCACCCGTGTCTTTTAAACCTTTGACAAAATCACACCGGAACATTCAAATCTGTGTTGGCACTGCTGCTGACCCAGAGAGAGCCATTATCATGCTCAAGCATGAAACAGCTTCCCAAACAACTTTAACCACACAGTATCATTATTCCTGTAAAAATACAATATTATAGAATTCAAATGATCAGAAGTACTGGGATAAAAGTTTACAGTTTGGATATAAAAACTGGTGTCTAAGGTAGCGATCAAAATAGAGAAAAATCACCTTTTGAAAGTATCATGGTTGCTTCAAAAAAAACGATTGTATTGATTACATTGAGAAGTGCAGGTACGCAACAGACAAGTGACTGTTGGTGACTGTTAAAAATTGTATTAGTCATTGAATCATTTATTAAAGAGATTCGTTCAAAAACAGATTCATCAGTAATGAAACAAGTGAAGTTTGTTTTAATATTCATTCCAATTAAACATTTAAATTAAATAGAATGCAGCAATTACCAGTAATATTTTGTCAGAACTTCTAGTAATTTACATGTTATTTTATTTAGTTGTATGTTAAGAACTGATCTCTGTTTGAAAAAAAAAAAAAAAAATCATAATTCTAAATGTATCCAGAATCGTGCAGCTGTACTGTGTGCTCTACACAAGAGTCTCATCAGTGGATGACCATTTAAAAGCAAAAGCTCAAACTATTAATAAATAAAATAAATCTATATTTTCTCATCACAACACCTATGACCACACTGAGATGCAAAAGAACACATTTTCCATACCAGACGTTCATCTTGCGCGAGTGGATCTGCATAATGCGAGCACGAGCCTCCTCATTGGGCATGGGGAACTCGATCTTACGATCCAGGCGACCTGAACGCAGCAGAGCCGGGTCAAGGATATCCACCCTGTTTGTGGCAGCAATCACCTTGGAGGAAACAAGAAAAAACAAGTTGCAATATAAGGCTGACCGGCCCATATTTTTGACAGTAGCATATGGGCACAAGTGTGTACCTTCACTTGCATGTTGGGCTGAAAGCCATCTAACTGATTGAGCAGCTCCAGCATGGTCCTCTGCACCTCTCTGTCTCCGGCCTTCTCACTGTCAAAGCGCTTGGTGCCAATAGCATCTAACTCATCGATGAAGATGATGGAGGGAGCTTTCTCCTTGGCGAGAGCAAATGCATCACGCACCAGTTTGGCACCATCACCAATAAACATCTGCACCAGCTGAGGGCCAGCCAACTTCAAAAATGTTGCCTGAGAACGGACAAAAGTGAGGTAAAATGTGAGACACCAACACAAAAACTGTAGTGAATGTTAATAAGCCACATTCTAGACATTTGTTTTCCATTATAAAAGCAGCACAGCACTGATGGTTCTCTCTCGTTCAGAGACACTGCACCTTGGTTTGGGCTGCACAGGCTCTGGCCAGCAAGGTCTTTCCTGTGCCTGGTGGTCCATACATCAGCACTCCCTTTGGCGGTTGGATGCCCAGATTCTCAAACTTCTCTTTGTGGTTCATGGGTAGAACAATCGCCTCCACCAGCTGCAAAGAGAAAAGCAGTGAGCTCAGCAACTGCTAAACTGTCATTGTGAGCAACTTCTGGTGACTGGAATGAGGCAATATATCAGCCAGTACCTCTTGGATCTGTTTGTCAAGGCCACCAATGTCACTGTACTGCTCTGTAGGCCTCTCATCCACTTCCATGGCTTTAACTCTAGAGTCATACTCAGTGGGTAGAGTCTCCAAAATCAGATAGGAGTCCTTATTCACACCCTGAAAACAGGTCCAGAAGCACATTCAACACATTTCTAAGCAAAACAGACTTTTAAAACAATTTAAGAATGAGTATCCTGAACAAATCTGTCAAGTGAAATTATTTTTTTACTTACCACAAGATCACCAGGTTTCAGTTTCTCAGCATCCACCAAACCAATCACAGGCAGGAAATAGGTCTGCAATTACAGCACTAAATATTAGTGATGAACAGAAATAAATGTTTACAGAAATGACAAAACCAAAAAATAACGTTTTGGTAATTAAATTTGGGTAACTAAACTTGGTATGATGTTCAGGGTGTTGTGTAATCGGGTGATATTTTAAACCAATAATTGTAAAGTTTGGCAACAAGCTGCCTCTCAATATCTCAGCCGATCAAATTTTACTATACATCCAAAACATTTGTTAACAACATTTATTCGTTACCTCAATGAGCTCATTGTTTCTGCCCTAAATTAATACAGCGTTAAATTAATACATTGTTAGCTAACTGCATGATATATATGAACATTTCTGAAATATATAACTTGCACAGTATCACCTCTGAGAACAGACCACACGATTAGGGTCCAATTCTCAATATGAACTAGGCATAGTTGCTTATTATTAGCATGTATATTATTAACATATTGGCTGTTTATTAGTACTTATAAAGCACATATTAATGCCTTATTCTGCATGACTATATTCTACATCCCTTAATCCTACCCAATATCTAAACTTAACAACTACCTTACAAACTATTAATAAGCAGTAATTAGAAGTTTATTGAGCAAACCTAGTAGTTAAGTTAGTTAATAGTGAGAATTGGACCCTAATCTAAAGTGAGACAATTTTCTATTTCAGATGAATATTTTTAGTTTCTGAAATTTCAGTAAATCACTACTATGTCATCCATTTTAAAAGCATTAAGACAAAGATATTAAAACCTACACAAAAGTACTGGAAAATGTTTGTAAAGAAGAAAAAGCATGATGGTAAACCACAGAAAAACAAGACTGCAGCTGTTCATAAAATCTATTTGCCTCACCTGTCGTGTGGAGGTTTTGATGACGGCACACTTGCCCTTCCTCTGCGAGTCCAGATCAATGTTGGCCCCATCCTCTTCCTGGTCATTAGGATCTACATCCAGCAGCTTGCATTCAAACATACAACGTATACAAACTTTAAATCTCGTACACATACAGAAAGGCATTTAAAAAGCTCCCTACTGCCCGTTCTGGTGCATATTTTTACCTCTATGACGTTAGAGACGAGGTAGGGCAGAGTCTTGTTCACTTTAATTTTCTCTGTGTTTTCCTTGATCTTGTCTTTCATGGCCTGCAGCTCATGAGTGACACGCAGAACCTCACTCTTCATGATCTGAAATCATACACATTATAATGACATGCAGACACTGAAAACAATCATCTGCACAATGAATATGATTTACAGAATGAAGGGTACCTTAATCTCACTGTCCAAAAGACGAGTCCTCTGAACAATCTCTTCAGTGGACATCTTAAGAACTTCCTCGCCGATGCCATCCTGTAAAATACAACGAGGTCATGTGTGAATACGGGGGTTGTGTTAAAAAGAATATTCTTTAATTATTAGCACGTCTGCCTGCCTGTGACTGTCTGTTTTTAAGTCTTCCAGACCCTAACCTCATAAACGTCCGATATCTAATCATTCTAATGAATAGGAATACTCGGAGAACATCTGATCAAACTTAATGAGCAGAAGAAAACATCGATTCCCATGATCGCCGTTAGCTTATCTCTGCTAATTTTATCATAGCAAGCTATCACCACACTTTAACTAAAGATGTATTGTGATCTTCCTGTAATTTTGGAACGAATTAAAATCAGAGTCGATCTGTCATTATTTATCACGCTGAATGATCATAGGAATGAACGCACACGCTTATAAAAAGGGAATGAAGCGAAATGAAATTCACTGTGTCATGCTAGGCTCTTCCATCCGACACAATGCCCGTGCTCAAATATCATTTAAACACGTGTCTTTCAACATACAGCATGTTTCTCCGCATAAATATAACATTAACTAGTTTTGAAAAATAGAATTGAACCTAAAAAAAACATAAAACAGACCTCCACCTCATCCCAAACTGATCTGTCATTCAGCGACGACATCTTGAAATGCTTCTTCTTCTCAGGAACGCGTTTGTGTTTTTGTGGATCACGTCAGTGAGCGTCACTGCCCCACCTGGCGCGGGTGAAAACTGCTTGGGACTCATCCGTACCGACCGCTCCCTCTGAATAGTCTCGTTTATGAAACAGAAGAACGAATTTGTACGTAGATAAAAGATCTTAAAACCTTTTTCAGGCCAGTATTGGTGGATAGAGAGACAGATTAAGCAGCACTCAGTAAGTTTCACAAATAAAAAAAGAATAGTAGGCTACTTTTTTTAGTACTGTATAAAGTAGGCTACCAATCATATAATTATTTTACATGAAGAGGGTTCAGATCACATGACCAACTGATCCAAGTTGACCAAATAAAAACATTTCTGAGTGCAGTAAATCTAGCCAAACAAGCATATTGTACCATAAATACTATTTTCCTGTGTTGATTTCACAGGCATTAAAATATTGATGTACAACACCATATAAATGTACCTTTAATAAAAATAAAACTTCAGCTTAGCTTTGGTTGATACTAATTATTTTATTTAATGCATTTTCCCCCCACAAACATTTTACATTAAAAATGGGCAAGACTCCCTGTTGAAGACCCATAGTTGTTAATAAATACCCATTTACTAAATCATCCCCCACCCACATATTCTTGCTTGCATCATGCAAATAATATACTATATGCAGTTCTCGTTGGACTGCATTTCATTTGTCCTGTATTTGTTTTCTGCACAAAGACAATAAAATCAAAGATGAAAGAAACAATGTTACAGCTAGTTGCTGTATGTTTAGCACTAGTCTGTTGTGCAGATGATGAACAGCTAAGACAAAGACCAAAAAAAAGCATTCTCACATTTATTTGGGTCCATTTGAATGTCACTAGAAATAAAAATGTCAACTGTTTCTGACTGGAATGAAGCTCTGATGGAGATGTGGGAGGAAATCGACCTCCACACCAAACACTGTCCAAACTCACTCACTGACATGAAGCCACAGAGACTTGTGTGTCAAAATTACCTAGGTGAGGGTCAAGATCAGCAAAGTTATGCAAAACACATCAGGTATACAATACAGTGGCTTAAAGTGCTGCATAAACTTCCTCTCACATAAACAAAAGTAAGTCTGTTATTAACAGGACAGAGAATTTCTTGTTTGTCTGTAAGTCAGTCAGTGCATAAACCAGAAGAGGCTAACACAGATCTAGAACTACTGAAGAGCATTATGGTCGAGCAAAAAAATAAAACAGTTGTAAGGGGCACAGATAGTCAAGAGCACCCTCGAGTGAGTCAATGAAATTATACCGCAATTTATTTTACTTGGTTATGTATACAAATCCCTGGGTATTAAAATAAAGCTCTTCATGTTTTCAAATCAATGCAAATCACAATGTAGTGAAAAGGTACTGATAAAATTAACAGTAATAATCCTGGAGGCTGATGCAGACTGATTATCAAAAAAAGTTTCTCATCTTAAACAAGTGCATACGAAGGATTAGGAGTCCAACTTTGTGGGTCATCTCAATTATATTATCATAATTATAGACTATGCTGATAGCTTCCTATTCAAAAAAATCTCTTCTGCTCAATGGCATACATCTTCCCGGCAGGCAACTTCCTGAAGAACAGACTGTTGCCTCTGCTCATGTTGCCCTGAGACACACAAGGAGAGAGGGGGAATCAGAATTAGATTATCTGACAGCTTCTTCAAATGGTAACAATTTCTAATAAATATATGTGAAGTGTTTTAAGTAGTAGGTCACTTCTAGACATAGTGGTCAACAAAATATTTTTCTATGTTGCTAAAGATGATCTTCCACTCATCCAGTCAACAGGTGAACTTATTTGGATGACAAAAAGACAACTTCAGCAACAGGAGAAACAGATCCAGCTGACTAGAATAAAACTCTTTTTTGGTTGTTTTACGCAGTAGTTAAACCCATTACTACAGTAATGGTGCTTTAATTCTATTAGCCCTTTGACTCGATTAGCCTAGTCAGATTCCAATTAACATTAGAAGGTCATTAGCAGAAGAACGGAGACATTCAAGAACAGTTAACAAAACTCAAATCCCCATTACAAGTAACTGGTTTAAAAAAAGAAAGAAAACTGCTCACCTCTCGGCTCAGGTGACCCCAGCAGTGGAGCCAGTTGGGATAAATGGCAGCATAAGGTGGCAGACCTCCAGCCAGCCTGGGTCAGATCAGGAGAAACATTACTTTACAATTACAAATTATCTGTATACCTGCATTAGTCTTAAATATGGTAAGGATCAGTTAAGCAAATACAGGTAGCCTACATGCCAGTAGAAGTAGTGAATAATTGATAACTATAGCTACAGAACTTGATCATGAGACGAAAGCGTTTAACAAGTTTAAGATTAAAAGCTTCTAATGAAGCTAAGAAACCAGATCTCTGACTATTGACTCACTATGCATGCAAATCTCCTTTAATGCCATTCAAAAACGCTTCCACTAGTCACACAAAATCCCTTACCCACAGTTATTTACTGCCATCAGGTTGGACACCAATACAAATGGATACGTCAGCATACTTGCAAAAAACTGAGAAAATGTCAAAAAGAAAAGAAAAAAACTGTTAGAAAGAGCAATAGCAGAACCTAGTCAGTCAATCAAAACAACCCTCTACAAACACATTAAAAATAGAATCACCACCGGCTAGTACATTTTGTTTTATTTTACTCACCAGACACACACAGACCCACATATATAAAGCAAAACATCTCTCTCCAATGAACTCTTTCAGCTGTCATCTGGTTTTCAAAAACCAATAATTATCTTGTGTTTTCTACCTCTATATTTTAATTTAGGAAAACAGCTTATTATAATTCGATTTATTCCACGCCTTTATAAATGAGCTTGGCATTCTTTTCCGTCAGTCCAGGTCTTCTAATGTGTAGGTGCCCTAAGCGCTTACTGGACAGTACACACAATATATCAGTGCTGCGAGTAAAATTACTGGTGAGTAAAATCAAACAATCTGCCAGCCAATGGCTACTGATTGACAGACATTATTTAGTCTCTTAGCTCAAAGAGATGATAGAATATGCGAATGATTTACATGCTTTGTAGAGGGTGGTATCAAAACAATCAAACGATACTTTGCGCTTCCCACTAATCATGTGAATAGCTCATGTCAGATGACTTACCCCGGTCACAGCTTGAGAGCAGTTCTTGATCTCTCCTGTATGACTCGTCTGAGTAGGCACAACAGGATAATCGACTCAGTATACACAATGCAACTATGATCGCTACATATGTACAACTGTAGTTCTAGCAGAACACTATGCAATGATGAAACAATAAATACAGAAAATTGAAAAGTATCTCACATACTTATAAAACTGAATATTTGTACAAATCTAGGTTCCAGATACTTTGTTCATACATGAGTTTGTGCTTACGTACCGAGTCGTCTATAGTGTATGTGTTTATGAAGTGAGCAAGCATGTTGCAGATCCACAGGGAAAGAGCATCACCCAGTAAACGAGGAATGAGGCCACTGTGATTTGACAAACACATAAACAGTGAAGTTAAAGACAGTTTGGATCAGTTGTAAAATTGACTTGACAATATTCAGGAAAACGTTTCATGTCAAACCCATTCAATATTTTATTTTATTTATTTAGCACTTAAAATGACTAGTACTTTTGTGAGGTTTGACTGACCCCCCCCCCCCCCCCCCCCCCCACACACACACACACACACACACACACACAACACATACACAACACATACACACCCTCAAGTGTTGCTGTTTTAACATGGTGTCATGCATTTAAAATACCACAACAGCACCATGAGGCAAACCACAGACTACTTGATTTGAAAGTGTCACTTTGCACTTACGCAAAAAACCCCAGGATTCCCTCTTCCCTGTAGATGGTAACTATGGAGTCAAAGACGCCACTGGAAGAAACAAAAAAAACTATGACATTTTTGATGCAGAGAAGAAATCGTGAAATCCCAGAAAAGAAAATGACTGACCTGTATTTGGCTTCTCTACCAATAAATTGGACCATGCATCTGAGAGTGATCACTGCATGGAAAAAAAACAACAGTGACATTCACAGATTGAGAAAAAAGTGAGATTCAAATCACAAAACGTTATTTGTTGTATTAACTGTATTTACCATGTAAAGGGTGTGTGACAATTGTAGCACATGAGCGTGCAATCATCTCTTTAGTGGTCTGAGAGAACAAATAAAAAAACATCAAAAATACACACAAAACATTTCAGACAACAATGACTGGTGTAAACATAACAGCCTGTTTTTAAAGGGGTCGTGACATAAGAAACCAAATTTGCCTTGACCTTTTGGTATATAAGAGGTCTTTGTACCATTAAAACTTCCTGCAAGTTTCATAGCTTAAGACGTCCTCCCCATTATAAACGAAAAATTTATTTAATCAAGCTCTAAAAACAGCTCGTTGTGGATCCATGGTATGAAGTGACGTCACGGTACGAAGTGACGTACCAGTCGTTTGCATAGGACCGCCTCAAGCAAAAGACAACTACGCCTCATTTCGCAGAGTGTTCAGTCAACGTGTAGCGAGTGGGTCTGTTTACAAGAAGATCGCGATGCCACGCAGATGTGCTGTTCCTAGCTGTGGACAAACAACATGTTTGAATACACTGCTAAAAGATCCAGACATCAGGGAAAAATGGATGCAGTTTATTTTTTGTGGATGTCCCAGTCACGGCAGTGTTAATTTAAGCGTGTGTTCTCTACATTTCAAGGATGACTGTTTTGAGAACAAATCGTATGACGGTGGTTAGGGTTAAACTTTTGCTTAAAGATCAGGCCGTGCCGACTATTCTGGCCCAACAACGACGCCACAAAATGTAAGTAATGTATTTCATCTTAAAACTACTTTTTATGCATAAGCACTGACGTTAGCAAATCATAACAGTGGGCGTTAACTTTGAACTCTTAAAGGGGAAAACCCCCCAAAACAGACTGTTTGAATCAGAGGATGAGAAAGAGGGTGGGAAAACATCATAAATTACTATATTTTAAAAGTTTTTTTTGTCCAAAAAACTATAGTAATACTATAATATACTATATTGCACCTATGGGAACATAAAACAAAAAACAAAAACCATGTCATGACCCCTTTAAATATATTTTCTACGTGTGTCATTCAGTCACATCAGACTTGTGACCATGCGAACAGGCCTCCGCTCAGTCTGCCAATCTGAAATACTGCTTTATGCGTCTCACCTCATTTACTACATGTGGCAGAGAACCATCCCCTGCCTTCTGGCCACTTTTCAGCATCTGAGAGGGCGAAGAAATTAGATGCATGCTATTATATCACCGAACACACAACAGTGAAACAGTCTGCAGCAATGAAGCCAAAGTTGAAAGAAAGAAAGATTAATGTGCTGGACTGAAGCACTAAAATAATACTTCTGAAAACATGCATGTGTACCTACCTCAATTTTTTCCTCCTGGCACTTCTGTGGGTTATAACAAAAGGTTAGAGCCAGATAAAAAGTATAAATAACCTCTGCTCAACTGTGCCCAGCCAAAATTACAAGTCACATTGCAACAGTCTGAACAGCACAGCCGGTAACACTCTGCACAGATCACAATTACAGAAACCCAACTAAAGGTTGGAATACACAACATGACTTTTACACAAAGCATCATACACTTGCTGACTTCATGTAATAGAGAAAACTCGATATCATACACTAAACGACAGGAAGTGTAATCCTTGAACTTCCAGGCTTTCAAGCCATTCGAAAAACACAAACTCATATAAATATGTACCTCGCTGCTATAGGATATGAAAAACAATTCAAGTTCTAAAATCAGCTAAAAATATCAAACATGTATAATGTCCTCCAAATGAATGGAATCGTAGTCTGAAGCTTCTAAAAACAATTAAATAATAATAATAATAATAATGATGATAATACTATACAGTTTGTCTCCATCATACAGTACATGATTTTCTGCAAAATCAATCAATTCAGACTTCCCAAAATCTGGATACTATGATTTTCATCAACTACCAGCTACACATTCAGATGGCAAATGGGGGGAAAATATGGGGAAAAGTAGTGTATTCCAGCCTTAATTTAGATCACTTTACATGCAACAATCCTAAAAGTTCACCGGTACCTTTATTACAATCACTACATTCTTAGCATATTGTTTATGATAAAATTCCTTTCTATTTCTGTTCTTAGAAGACACTTTCTTATAAAAGAGGTCTACAAGAAATAAACCTCTGAAGAACCTGGTGTGCATTTCATACCTGCAAGACTTTACTGTGGACAATGGTGCCAATGGTCCCAGCACAAAGCCTTGGAGTGAGACCCTTAAACAGGCCTGATTTCCCATCGATTTTGATGATGTGTTTGGCTGAAAGACATAAATGAAAGCATAAGAAATGCATACATTTTCCAGAATTGTTTTTATTATATTGGAGACCATATACATGAATGGCAATGTAGACACACCGTAGAAGCAACCATTCGCTTAATCTTACCATATGCAAAGAGCCCTGGAAGCTGGTACACGTGTCGACCAAACATATTCCTGCCTAGAGTAGGAGGAAGAGGTTCATGTCCAACCTATATTTGGAAAAATACAAACAAGTTAGTGTGCCATTAAAGACAGGTGTGAAATTGATACACAATATATTTAATTGTCCCTGAAAGTAAACACGTTGACACAAGGCAGTAGTATCGCTACAATATCTGACTTGGAAGAAAGACAGTCTTTCATAATATTACAATATTAATAATATTGTATCATAAATAAACAATAAATAAATAACAATATTACTGTATCATAAATAAACAATGTGAAATTGGGTATAAAACTAATTTAGATTATAATAAATAGGAAAAGGCTCAAATGCTGTGACATCTGTTTTTGCCTACTACACCATAGATACATTTGTTTTCAGACTGCAATACAGTGTAGCAGTAAATGTAAAGCACACGGCCTTACTGTGATCACAATAACCTGCAGCAAACTTAATCAATAGCCAGAAAGACCGGCGTGCTGCCACAACCCTGAATGACACCAGACGCTGATGTGAATATGCAGTTCGCGTTGTTTTCAGGGGGGCATAAGTTATACATTACAAAAGTATGAGTTGTTGGTATATGCGCTAAAATTGCTATAAAGATGATTCCTGACAGACCTTAAAGGTTGACCTTTCAGAGCATTAACTCACACATTAGATAGACAGCGGTCAACAACCCTGATAAAACAGTTAATAATAACCACACAATAATGAGCATCAAAACCTATATTCTTGTAAACACATGTACTGCACACAAAAATGCTTGTGTCTGAGAAGGAAATATTACCATATAAACAGGTAACTGTTAACAAACCAACTGGCTAACATTTATCAACATGCTATCGAAACTGCTCGACAGCAGCGCATGTACAGTCGAGAACTTGCTGCTGGTGTCATTTTTGCGTGTAATGTGTAAATCTTACCTGAACTAAAACCTTGATGTACATAAGAGGGTGGGAAAGGACTGTCAGTCCAGACCCAAGGAGGACTTGGCCACATGTGTCCGCCATTACTAAGACAATCCGAAACGTCCCCCTCCTTGACAGAGAAGGTCCGTTGGTAATACGCACAAAACAGTGTTGCCAGATCTATAAAAAAAGTATTATAATCTAAAGAAACAATAGGATAAACAGTCGATCTACTAGATTTCATTTAATAATTTACGAAAAATTACACATTTTTCGCATTCAGCCTACAACTAACTATTAATGTTTGTCTCTCACGCGCGCCAACACACCTGTAGACATATGATGGGGGTAAGTGAGTGAGGGGCCGGGGAAAGCGCAAACAAATCAGGGGATTAATTATGATATTATGTAGAAAGCTCCTAGAACCGCAGGTGACTACAGTGGTCGGTCATACTTTCGTGCAGTACCCAAGTAAACCCGATTCGGGAAAAATAATACAAATAAAAATAATGCTAAAACCCATTTCCTATATTAAAAGAAGTGACTTACCGGTATTAAAAAAAAGAACAAAATCGCTTATAAAAAGCGGACATGGCAACACTGACAACATGTGATGACGTTACTTGTCTACATCACCTGACTGGAAGATTTTTCTTCGTTATTCGGGCCGGAGGGTGGCGCACTCTTACATCACATTACAGGCACAGCTGTATGCTAGAGAAATAAGGCCTAAATGAGATGTATGGGTCCCTACTGCCTTCCTGAATGCTCATTGAAGTAAAATGAAAGTATTTTATGAACAGAACAACGCTTGTCAATGAGAGTTCTTTTCGTTTACATAGTCGAGGTAAGGCCAGAGCTACCCCAGAGCTGGGCTGCCTTGTAGTTCTGTAAAAAGTCTGCGAATGGGAATGGGAAACAGGGAATGCCTTATTTATTTATTAATTTATTGAACAAAAAAGCACAGGGGATATGTATCAAGCACAAAAAAATAAAATAAAATAAAAATAAGACAGTAAACTGAAAGTAAGGAAGGCAGTAGATAAGGGATAGTCGTCTACTAAAAAAATAATAACAATTCACAAAACATGCATAGAAACTTCAAATACACTAAATGATTACAAGTAATTAGAAATAAATAACATTGGGAATACATAAATAAATAATAATCTTCAGAAAATCAGGAGGTAATTTAGAATGAAACCATAATTTCTTTGAGCAACAAAGACGTTTTTTGCAGCTTTCTTATTATCTGATAAACAAAGAAAGTCATTAAATAATTTTAAATCAACACAAAAAAAGTCTAAAATTGGGCTTAGAATCAGTTACTTTACATTTGTGAAGATGAAACTCACCACATAAAGTAAGCAGTTTTAATCTGTCATCCGTCTCCTTTGAACCGGACTCCCAAATGAAAAACAACACATTCACAACGTCCTCAAAAGTGTGAAGAGATGTCCAACTTAAATTTAGAAAGAAGAGTAACAGGGATAGTAATTATGTAGAATTTTAAAGTGAAGCTCTTTCCACTTGTTATGTAACACACAGACACTTATTAATGCCAGTCCATATATTAATGGTAGAAAGAGAAGCATAATTTTATTTCCATTTGTAAAAAGCTTTAGAAGAAATGCCTTATAAATGCTGCACTAAAATATGGCCCAGCAGGCCCGGTTCTAGAACCAAATCACTGAGGGTGCTACTGAAAATAGTGAGGGTGCTTACTGCTTACATTAACACAGGAAATGGCTCCCAATTGTCATCAGTCTGAAACAACGCAGTCTCATGAAAGTGAAATCAATACCACGAATGTTATTTCTCGTGCCATTTATACGCCAAAAATGGTTTTTGCGTGTATATACGCACTGATGGGGGTGCATGCGTATTACAGGCCATAAAGTGCGTATCATATGCACGCGAAAACTGCGTATCATATACACGCAAAAACGAATTTTTGGCGTATAAATGGCACGAGAAATAACATTCGTGGTATTGATACGCACTTTGATGAGATCGGGCTGTCTGAAAATAGTAGGGAGACAGGGGATGCATTTAGAGTGATTTACTGCATGGTTTAAATGCAGTTAGAATGGTCAAAGTTCAAAATAGGGGGAATGCCCTCTACGAGTTTTTGTTCTTTACATTTATCATCATGTGATATAGTTAAGAAATGTTACACAAAGAGTGCTGTTTTTCCCAAATATCAGCAGTAGGCCTATTGCAAATGTGTGAAGTATTGAAATTGATTTTATTCTGCAGTTGAATAATGAAGTTAATATAAGTAACTTACATTTTAAACATTTAGTTTCTGACGACAATGAATCAGTCCTTTTGAACGAAACAGCTGATTTAAAGATTAAGGTCACTCGGCGGCGCCATCGGCCGCGACACCAGGTTTGTCGCCGGTGTTTGCAGGGGTGTCAAGCGGTGAGAGTGAGGTTGTAGGGCGGGGTTCGCTGCTGTCATCGGCAGGCGGTGTCATCTCATCTTGTGATGTACTAGAGGTTTGAGCTTTCTTGAGCCAATATCTTATGTCCATGATGAAAAATGGACAATTATTTTTAGGCTACCTAAAACCCCGTCTCAGAAAGTCAGCGAACTAATTTCCTGAGCGGGGCGCACACACGCAAGCAAAGTGGGCAATTTAAGAGACAGCTTCACCTATGCGTATCACGATCGCAAAAGGACACAACCAATCACATGCATTAAACATGAAAGCATAATTAAATAAATTCTGATTTGAAAAATCTTGTAAATGGATTTATTTAGTATGTGTGTGAAATTCGTCTGTAATTCTATTGTCGGCGAACTCTCGTTTACATGTGTGCTATTAATAATTTCTTCTGAGGGTGCTTTCACTTTTGTTTAAGGGTGCTTAGCACCCTCTAGCACCCCCGTAGAACCGGGCCTGTGGCCCAGTGCAAATGGGTCCGGACCGATTGAGGGCCTGCCGCTGCAATAGATCGCGGGAATTAACTTTTAATTCGTGAACCGGCCTTAACAAATACATTTTTGTATGCATGTCATGTGCAGTAATTTCTTGTTTCTCCGTAATTTCTTGTGTGCATTTGTTATATGTACCCCGAGGAGAACTAAGACGTATTTTTTTATTATACTTTTTTAATTTATTTTTTATAAAATTTAATTTTCTCGGCGCGAAATTAAAAAGAGAAAGTGTGTGAGAGGTTACTGTTGCTTCTGCGGAGATAATTTTAAAAACTAAAGCTAATAAAAAAAATTAAAAAAAATAATAATAATAATTGCGGAGGAAAATGTGTCGCAGAACAGAAAATCTTTTTCAATGAGAATGCACGAAGCTGTGAATTAAACACCAGGACATCGTGGATGAATTTGTCGAAAGAAAGGCATGGAGAATGCAACTAAAATGAGAGAGTTTTGTGCTTTTACATTTTTAGCTGCTGTGCCAAGATCGGTTGTGTTTGCATGCCGTAGTATTGGCCTATAGATACAGTCGGTTGTCTGGGAACGCCCCGTCACGTGATGTGAATTTACCCCGTGAGGGAAAACATTGCCTTGGCGCTCATTGAAATATACGCGGAAATCATGCCAAAGAGTTGTTTTGTCGTTTTCTGTACTGCCGATATAAACAAAAATTTTAAATTGAAGTTCTGCATTCAACAAACCCGTTGGTAAAAAAGGTGTGAGCCTCCAGGGATTTGTAGTTTTTGTGTGAGTAGATCCCTGTGATAGTAATGGGTGTTAAACTCGTATTAGGCAGTGCCAGATTTGTCAACTTCTCTTACGAAAAATAATTATAGTAATCCTATAAGATTTGTATTATAATATTTAATAATTCCTATAAGATTTGTATTATAATGCTTCTATGATGTTCTGTAATACCTCTACTTCTATTTGTCCCAAAATACTATAGTATTCCTTTAGGATTGCTATAATATTTTATCCTAAAATACTACAATCCAATGGCTGTTTTTCATAAGGGATGTCTCATTCACATTAGTGTTATCAGCTGAAGATTGGCTTGATAGGCCAATCGCTAATGACCATGGACAGTAAAAGAAATAATGACGCCAGCCGAACCTGTCAGTCCCTCGTACTACTGATCATCACCGTTTTACAAAAGCATTATAGTTTGGAGTGAAGCATACGTATTGGTAAGTGTCAAGGTTTTAGTGTGCAACATATGATTGAGTTATAGGCTAATGTTAGCTACCGCGATGTGTTACCTGGAGATTCAACCAAAAGAATATCTCGAAATGACGCCTCCGGCATTTGGTCGGGTCATTTACCCAGTTTTTAATTAAATAAGGGCAATCATATCATATAGCAGTTAATTTTGCAATGTATCGTTTCTAGTCGGCAGGCGTCATGCCTCACAATAAGACATTTTTGTCATTCAAATACACACGATGCTCACGGCGTTTTCCCCCACGCCGACCACGCCCCCAACTATGACGCGTTGCCGACTGTATCTATGCAGTAGGCTTTTACTCAAATATAGTAGGCCCTAGGCTATTATTGACATTGGATGCAGCCTTGGTTATTTTAGATTTTTTTTTTTTTGTTCCGTTCTGGGGTGCGTTTCCCTAATTAGGCACACCTGGATTAATCAGTTTGTCCAATAATGGCAGACAGGAAACAAAGGGCTGGCTGAAGTTCAGGAAGTAGTGAAGCTGTGGATAAAGCCAATTGTATATGCCACCTGGGCATTAGAATAGATGTCATGGTTATGTAAATGATAAATACAGTTGTACATAATAATACAATGTTCAATTTTAACACAAATTAAAATGTAAATGAGTTTAAGAAAAATATATAGGTTTCAATATACATACTACGTTTATATGACTCAGTAAAGCCATGACATTCGGTTCTATTTAATGAATCATAATGCAATCGTATTATTTAACACGCTATTATTATGTTTGAGATATCAACCACTGGTCGATAATGTTTGTATAAACTGTAAGTAACAACTGGTAAAATGTACGCCTATATCATAAAGCCATGTTAACAGTCCATCCGTTTTCTGATTGGCATTTCGCAAGGATTCCTGGGTAGTTAATTAAAGTAGGTGGAGCCTGCATCTATGCGGGCTTCGCAGAAGACCCCTTCAAGGGCACAAAGGGGGCGCTGCTGAGCACACTTCAGAGCGTTAAAATGCTAAATGGGACGGCCTACGGACTCGTAGACTCGGCGAGCACGCGCAATTTAAGTCCACGAGACCGAAAGTCCGCATGAAGTGCGCCATTTGGGAGAGAAGCACCTGTCTGCAGCCTGCAGATTTGGGCGGGGGTGCACAATGCTTCTCATTGGTTAGTGGCAAAGGGATGACGTCGATCGAGGTGGGGCCGCGCCCGTGAACTCATGACGTAGATTTCTAGCATGTTTTCATTTCCGCTGTTCATCGCTGCATGGTGAGTACAGGCAAGCTACTCTTCTTTTTTTTTCTCTAATTTTTATTTACAATTTTTAATTCTGAAGTGGGTTTAGTGTGATGATAAAATGAAGTGGTGTAAAAATAAGATTGTGTAACTTTACTCACCATATCACACAAATAACTAGGGCAGCGTTTCCCAAAAGCATCGTAGGCGTGTGTGTGTGTGTGTGTGTGTGTGTGTGTGTGTGTGTGTGTGTGTGTGTGTGTGTGTGTGTGTGTGTGTGTGTTATATAGCAGCCTATATATATATTAGTGTGGTTTTGGTGGGATTAGGATATAGTGTTAAAACTGAACCAGGAGAAGAAAAATAGGATTTATAAGTTAATAGTAACAATATACAAAGTTATATTGTAGGACTGTTTTTTCTATAAATAAATTGATTAAATGTAAACTATTTTGATATTATTGTTATTAATAAGTATACATTTATTTAATTGAACATGAAAAAAATAGCTAATTCTTCTGATACTCTATACTTCCTTCTCTTTGCAGAACCTTGGCATTGCCATCCCCATTTATATTCCCTGGGTACCACTTTTGCTATTTTACTTTATAATTATTTTTGTTTTGCTGTGTTAATTATTCTCTAACTCTTACTCTAGTCCTCCATCTCTCTCACCTATTTTTTGTTGTTTTTTACTTTATAACTCCAAGGCTCTCTTAAGAGCCATTCCCCCCTGCAAAAATGCACACAACTGTGTTAAGCAAGGGGGGAGTATGAAAAGACTGCAGTAGTAGGTACCCATTCTGCCAGTACACCAGCATGCCACAGCTGATGTATTACCACATCAAAAATCATTTTCTATCCTATCCTAATCTATCTATCCTTCTACCTCTGTCTGCCTATCTATCTCTACCTGTCATGTCCATCCGTATGTCTGTGCCTGATAAACTGTATTGCCTTCAAAACTTTTAGGATACTTTCTCAAGACAAATTAAAGTTTGTCTTGACAAACTTTAACTAGTTTATATTGTTCATAAACAAAGTAAGTCTCTTAGGTACTTTACAGACAAAGCCAATAACACTCAAGTATATCTTGTCTAACATTTTCCTGTAAAATGTATATCAAGCATACAAGTCATCCTTGTATGACTCTGTACTGTTAATGCCTTTCTTCAAAATGATTCAATATGGTTTGTTCTGTATTTTATCTAAATTAGGTGTTGTGAACTGGAGTGCATTTTCCAGACAATATAAGCAAGAGTTCCGGGTGCCCTACTCGTTGACTCTGTGCTTGCACTGCGCTGAAATACACAAGGACTGCCCACCTGGGTGTGTGGGTGATGGCAGAAGCGGAGTCCTGCATGCATTTTCTTCCGAGAAGGAGGTTGAGGGCTATTGCTCGGTTGATTGTTTTTTCAATGTAGAGGGGAATTTCAGGCTGAGTAGATTGTGTGTGTGTGTGTGTGTGAGAGAGTGTACGTGTGTGTGTGTGTGTGAGAGTGTACGTGTGTGTGAGAGTGTACGTGTGTGTGAGAGTGTACGTGTGTGTGTGAGAGTGTACGTGTGTGTGAGAGTGTACGTGTGTGTGAGAGTGTACGTGTGTGTGTGAGTGTACGTGTGTGTGTGTGTGTGTGTGAGTGTACGTGTGTGTGAGTGTGAGTGTGTGTGTGTGTGAGTGTACGTGTGTGTGAGTGTGTGTACGTGTGTGTGAGTGAGTTTGAGTGTGTGTGTGTGTGTGAGTGTACGTGTGTGTGCGTGTGCACGTATATGTATGTAGGTGATTATCTGTATGTGTGCATATCTCTTTACACAATTATTCTTGTTTTGAAATAAAAGTTGACTGGTATGAGTTTGATTTTTTGAGTTGGCATGCATCATATGGGATACAGAGATTGGCAATGTACTGTATGTAGTTAGTTTAACTTCAAACTACTTTATTGGCATAAATGTTTTATAATAACCTATATAATGCACAAAAATAAACAGGAACTATTACAGAGGAATGATTAAAATAAGAAATATATAAGGTGCCATTAATGTTTACAGTAATTTTGTAATTTACACAGTGAAGTGCAACAGAATGTGAAAAACACAGATATTACACAATACTCTGTAATTCCTTATAAGTTTACCTTAGATCAGGCATAGTTAAAACTATGGATATGCGCTCTACTCATTTTTGCTGCTTTCATTATTACTTTAGAGTTTTTTAATACTTTATCATTTTATTAAAGTATTATTTCAAATTTGCGACGCATCATTACTGTACCAATTAACCCAAATACGATGCATGCGCTTTCAGCGTTTATTAAAATAATAAACAAATAAAAAAACAGAAGATAAGGAAACAGTTATGAAACAGCTTCAATTAATTTTAGGCATAAATAAAATTAAGAAGTTTTTTTTGCTGTTTTCTTCTTCATGAACCAAAGGGATTTGTAGTACAATGCAAATTCTCTCTTGAAGACAGTAAATAGAGGCTGTGTTTTTAAACATTTACATTTGTGGATGAAAAATGTACCCAAGATAATTAAAGTGTTTAAAAGCATTTCATAGTTTTTGTCTTTCATTATAATTCCAAATGTGATGTTATCTCTAGTGAAACTGGAGAGAGACTGAAGATAAGGCTCCAGCCAATCATACATGTGTTGATTGGAATGTGTTGCGGTAAGAGCAGAAGAAAAACAAATGATCCGTGGTCTCTATGTTCTCATCACAGAATATACAGTTAGTTAGCTATAAGTTAAATCTAAGTGACAGGTTTCAGCGCGATATAGCGCATGAGTTTTTCAACCCTAGTTCCTGTTTACCGTGGCGTCGACGTCATTGCTGTGCCACTAACCAATGAGAAGCGTTATGGGCGGGACTACACATGCAGCCCCGCCCCAGGTGCGGCCCCGCCTCGATCGACGTCATCACTTTGTCACTAACCAATGAGAAGTGTTACGGGCGGAGCTGCACGTGCAGCCCCGCCCCAGGTGCAGCCCCGCCCCGATCTGCAGGCTGCAGCCTGGTCTACTTGATTTGGGACAGGGCCTTCGACACGACTGTCGCGAATTGGTCGTTCAACCGGGTTGGTTTATGACGTCACGCACGTGGTGGAGTAATGACTTTTAATGAAACTGTTTGAGATCGAATTAATGATAGATGTTTTTATATAAATTACATACATGGCATGAGGACTATTTCTAATTTTTCTCAGTTATTTTGTTTTATTTCCAGATTCAATCATATGCTCGTTTCTTACATAGTCGAGCACGTTCCCACATGGGAACATTTCAGGAAACCCACCCCTGGTTGCGAAAATTAAGTTCTTGGGTAGACTCAGAGTGTGTTTTTTTTTGTGGTAGCCTATTTTTGATGCGCTACAGTGAACGTCTATAATTGTCTCTTCGATGTAGGCCTACTTGGAGAGCGGGGTTAACCCGTCCAATTTATTTTGCATATGCGCCCGTGACTGACGCCACTAGACCTAGCTCAGAGTAGCTTTAAACTTTGCTATTTTCATGCATGCTGTATAGGCCTATATATGAATCTTAAATATTTAATTAATATTCATCATTTCATGTTTCTGTTTATACTTTTATATTTAGGCCTAAAATATTCTTTACATAATTTATGAAAACAAAGACACCAGCGAAGTAAATTAAAAATAATTTAACAAAGTTATAAAGGCCATCCCCAATGGCATACTAATCTTAACCAGATTCTCAGTAGGCTATATTTTAATAATACAACCTTACAAAATCCTTAACTTTTTGTAAATGGTCTCTCCTTTTAATAGTTTAAAAAGGAAATGTTTTAATAACAATTTTATTAGAAATTCCTTTAATGTCAGATCCAATCCTCCATGTAAATCAAAATGGCTTAAACCTCATTGCATATTCTTGCACAGAATTTGGACATTTTATTTCACTTCATTGCATTTGCCTGAAGAAGACCCAGCAGGGTCGAAACATTGACATTTTTATTAAATATGGGAGTTTAAGCAGTGTTGCGGACATTACATTTTTTCACAGCATTTGGACATTTTTGTATTTCCCTTTTTTACATTTTTTTGGCCGACTTTAAAATAGACATGTCAACAAAATTAAACGGAACTCTTAATTTGAAACCTTATGACATTTTACTTTGTTTTCAAAACCCATATTTTTCTCAAAAAACAAAATTATATTATTAATCTTTTAACTATTTTGGCAAAGTTTTATATTCATAAGACAAAACTAACTCAAAAGAACCCCTTTATATACAGGTCCTTCTCAAAAAATTAGCATATTGTGATAAAGTTCATTATTTTCCATAATGATAAAAGTTAAACTTTCATATATTTTAGATTCATTGCACACCAACTGAAATATTGCAGTTTTTTTATTGTTTTAATACTGATGATTTTGGCATACAGCTCATGAAAACCCCAAATTCCTATCTCAAAAAATTAGCATATTCCATCCGACCAATAAAAGAAGCGTTTTTAATAAAAAAAAATTTAAAAAAAAAAAAAATCAAAAAAAAAAAAAATCAACCTTCAAATAATTATGTTCAGTTATGCACTCAATACTTGGTCGGGAATCCTTTTTCAGAAATGACTGCTTCAATGCGGCGTGGCATGGAGGCAATCAGCCTGTGGCACTGCTGAGGTGTTATGGAGGCCCAGGATGCTTCGAGAGCGGCCTTAAGCTCATCCAGAGTGTTGGGTCTTGCGTCTCTCAACTTTCTCTTCACAATATCCCACAGATTCTCTATGGGGTTCAGGTCAGGAGAGTTGGCAGACCAATTGAGCACAGTAATACCATGGTCAGTAAACCATTTACCAGTGGTTTTGGCACTGTGAGCAGGTGCCAGGTCGTGCTGAAAAATGAAATCTTCATCTCCATAAAGCTTTTCAGCAGGTGGAAGCATGAAGTGCTCCAAAATCTCCTGATAGTTAGCTGCATTGACCCTGCCCTTGATAAAACACAGTGGACCAACACCAGCAGCTGACATGGCACCCCAGACCATCACTGACTGTGGGTACTTGACGCTGGACTTCAGGCATTTTGGCATTTCCTTCTCCCCAGTCTTCCTCCAGACTCTGGCACCTTGATTTACGAATGACATGCAACCACTGAGCTGGAACATCCTTCTGGACAGCAGTCAGGTCGGCAGTCTTACCCATGATTGCGGTTTTGAGTAATGAAACAGGCTGCGAGTTTTTAAAAGCCTCAGGAATCTTTTGCAGGTGTTTAGAGTTAATTAGTTGATTCAGATGATAAGGTTAATAGCTCGTTTAGAGAACCTTTTCATGATATGCTAATTTTTTGAGACAGGAATTTGGGGTTTTCATGAGCTGTATGCCAAAATCATCAGTTTTAAAACAATAAAACACCTGAAATATTTCAGTTGGTGTGCAATGAATCTAAAACATATGAAATTTTAATTTTTATCATTACATTATGGAAAATAATGAACTTTATCACAGTATGCTAATTTTTTGAGAAGGACCTGTATTACCTTTTATAACACCGATCTCACAATATACTTTGAAACTTTTTCAAACATGAGATCTCAAAACATAAAGCTTATAAAACTATAATTTTTTAAAAGCTTTTTAAATTCATGTAACTGCCCTAATATTATATAGCATTATCAGTTTTTCATATATTTATTTTTATTTATTATTAGTTTTATTTTTAATTTTTACATACATGTTCATTTTATATTTTAGTTGTTGTTGTTATTCTTTGTTTTATTTACTCTGAACTATCTTACAATGCTTTGTATTTGTCTTGTATTTTTTGCATTGTACGCGTCTGTAATTGAACTGGGGGATAAAGAAAAAAGGGGGGGGGGGGACACCAGTGAAATCTTAGCTGATTTCTCCTTATAAAGTTAAAATGTGTATTTCATTTTGATGCAGTATTGGACTGAATGGGTTAATGCTTTTGTGTTATAATCATGGTGCTCAAGCTACTCTTTCATCAGACAGAACTGTTTATCTGTATATCTCTGGATCATTAAGTGGTTACATAAATAGTCTGAGATTGTCTGTAAATTCTAATTTGACAGGTGGTGGAATAAAATTTGAATGGAGGGCATTTAAGGGACTAAGCAGGGAGCTGGAGTCATTCTGAACATTTACACCGATGTGAGGTGAGTGTCTATTTATCTCTTATTCAACAGGGGTGAGATGTACAGAAATGTTTATAATATGGGTGAATCAGAGGATGTTTCGGTTTACATTTCAGAATGCAAAACTGATTTATCGAGATCTAACTGATAGATAATTTAAACAATCATAATGCACATAGGCCTATGTGTATGTAATGCTCAGCAGTAAGTATATTAAAACATTTCATACATTGAGTTACTTCTGGTTAATCTAAGGATTTATGTAGTTTCTTATCTCTTTTCTCATGGAAGCATTTTGTTCAAAACATATAGGAAGTTTGAAAAGGAGAATCAAGCTTTTTTCTGGGGAAAATCTCCACTTACCAAAAAAGAAAGAATAAAATCAAACGCCAAAATCGAAGTCTGATACCTATTTACCATTATAAATAACCAATTTCCTTCGCCCCACATGTATCTGTAAATGATCCAGAACAGCTTTCGTGATGTTCCTGTTGATGGTGGTCATCTGTCTTCTGCTGGGCTCAGAGTCGTGCTATTGAGGTAAGAGCAGATATAGGTAATAGGTGAAATGGAAAACAATATCAGTAGCAGCCTCCTACTGTGAACGGTCTCATTTTTATTCAGGGGATTCTAACCATCATATGTTTCAAAATGTTTGTGTAAACAGGATATCTTTGGAAAGAGCTCTGAGGAGATTGGTAAGAAATTATTTTCAATAATATGACATGGCCATGAGCAGTATATTTAAAATCTTTATATCTTGCTGCTTTATTAACGCTTTAATAAACTAACAATGGTTCTCAGATAACAGCATTGAACAAGATGATAAATCTGTGTCAGCTAGAATTGCGAGGGCCAACAGACATGCAGGTAAGCTGACATGCTATTTGTGGAATGTGTTTTTATGTCAGCAGCTCAATAAAGAGAGGAAAGGAAATAATATTATTAACTATCCATGATGAGGAACGTAACATCTTACTTTTGTATCTTAGTACTTTTGTAATTTTGTCAGCAGTCCAGGGCTGTTCCTTCTCTGTACAAGTTCATGATGTTCCCAGAATTAGCATGTTGAGTGAATTTCAGTGTTTTATACCATACAGGACAGGCACAGGATGAGCCCTCAGTCATGTTTGGAGACATCGCTGTAGCAACAGGCTTAGAAATAACAGATCCATGCACAGCTCGTGGGTGCAAATGGCAGAGAAGCAAAAGTGGAAAAGTCCTTGTGCCCTATGTCATCTTTGATGAATACTGTGAGTGACAGCTCTTAGCTCACTCAACCTTGTACTACAACATAACTGTTCAGGCCATTTTTCATATCTGAACTCTTCAACAGCCTCCCAGGAGAAGGATGTCATTTTTCAAGGCTTGAGATCTTTTGAGGAATCGACCTGCATTCGCTACATGCCCCGCACAAATCATAGGGACTATATCAACATAGTCTAATTCAGGGTAAAAAAATCTGATTTTAATTTATAAAACAATTGCTGTTGCTCTGTATTTGTGCTTAAAAAAAATCACAAATAATACAAAGCTCCAATTTATACAGTACATTTTTAAGATTTACAGATTTATTTACTGCAGACTCAACCCAATATTGTTTAGTAAAATGAAAATGTTCCATCAAATCAAATGATTATACTAGCCTACAACTGTATTGCAGGAACAATGCCACATGCTTTGTACACTTCAGATGGAATCTGTGTAGACTGGGTTTGAAACCAGAAAATGTACATTTGGTTCTGTTTTCAATTATTTAAACTCAACTGCATTTAGTTGAATAAATGCTTTACATAGTGTGATTTAATGTCAGTACTGTAAATGTTATGCCTTCATGGGGAAGTTGGTGAAGCTCTAGGCTTGTAATTGAACAGTTCCTGCTGGTTGATACTGGCATGAGCATGCCACATACTGTAAATACAGGTTCATCTAGGAGAACTGTACTTGTAGTGTGTGTACTGAATTCTACATGTGTTTTTTGAATCCTTCCATTATGTTTGATCTGATCTATAGGTGCTACTCTTTAGTGGGCCGTCGGATTGGTGGTCAGAGTGTGTCTCTAGACCGTGGTGGATGCATCTCCCTGAATATAGGGCAGCATGAGCTACTTCACACGCTGGGCTTTCACCACGAACACAACCGCAGTGACCGTGACAATTACGTCCAAATCCTTTTTAAATACATCATTCCTGGTAAATCTGATTTGTACACATTTCTTCAGCAGGTTTTGTTCTAAACCCTTTACATTGTAGTTGCAAATCTTCTCAATTAGGGTAGAGAAGATTTTGCTGTTAAATGCAGCAAAAATTCTTTAAAGTTTCTGTTTGTGTTTTTAAGCAGAAATAGGAGATTAGAGAATTTATTGATTATTAATATGACTGAATATTGTTCCCTTTTGATTGCTATTCACTGTAATAGGACAGGAGTACAACTTTGACAAAATCAAGACTAACAACCTGGAGACTGCCTATGACTACAGCTCTGTGATGCACTATGGAAGGCAAGTTTTGCTGTAGTTTAGTCACACACACACACACACACACACACACACACACACACACACACACACACACACACACACACACACACACACACACACACACAATCTATATCTTCTCTGGATACCCCAAAACATCTGGTAGGATTGTAACTACTAAACAAGTGTGCTTCTGGAATGTGTTTGATACTGGTTTCAGGTTTGCCTTTCCCAAGAACAGAGAGCTGACAATAACGTGTCTATTGGCCAAGCCGAGAAAATGAGTTCAAATGATATCCTGCGTATTAACACACTATACTGTAGTATGTCTTAAGACCTTCCTTCCCTTATTAATTCATTTAAAATAATACAATTTTGAAAGCTTTGTCAGCATAGGGTGAATTACAGCATGAATAACATTGATTAGGAAATGCATTTATATTTTGAATGCATACATGTTTAATTTTTCAGAATAGGACAAAACTTAGTCTGTGTTATTTGGAAAACTTTGAAAAATGACATTTCACTCTTCACAGAGGACAAAAATATTTTACAGATTCAGTTTAGGAGTTTGTGATTAGCACCATTTCACAAACCTTAGAGTTGGTCCTGTTTTTAATTCACAGTTTTTAAAAAATTTGAGGGTTGCAACTTTTAGGCAGTTTGGCATATAGATGAGATTGAATGTTCTATAACTGAATAAAATAAATACATATTGCTCTTCCTCTATCTTATGGTTTGTGTGTGAGCTGGTGACCAGCCTTCTATTCATAAGCCATATATAGTGTCTCCTACGTTGAAAGGTTGCGCAAGGTCCTCTTCTTTTGAAATGAGGGTCTGTTAACTGGTAAAATGTGATGGAGCAAATGTTTCAGATTTATCTGTTGAACCATGTAGTTTGTGCAAGGCATATTTTGAAATATTTCCACATCCTCTTTAGGAAGAAAAGGTCAATCACTTGACTCAACATCTGGTTAACATTAGACCAGAGAAATAAAAGCTTCCTCTTTGTAAACCAGGTTCATGGTCTTCTGTGGGGAGGTATTGCAGTTTAAAAATGCTAATTTGGTTTGAAAATGTTTTCCAACAGTGTAATTCCCTTGAAGCACTGGCAGACACAAGTGGTTTTCTTGCTACGGGTTTATTTGAAGCTTATTCTCCAAGTCCACCGTGAAAACTAAACATACAGTATAACGAGAAAATAAAGACCACATTAGCTTAATATGAACATACAATGACATGCGCAGCATGTAAATAACGTTCACCAAAGTAAAATACAGACACAAAACAGCATACCTCGTTGACTGCATGCTGTACACAAGGGAATAAAGGTTACCTTAGCTGAAATCCACTATAACAACCTTAACACTTTAATCAGAGCATTAAATTGTCAGTGCTTCACTTGCTGTTAGCTTGCCGACTCTCTCACTCACGAGCGTCCCCAAAAGGCCTTGCGCGGAGACTTCAAAATAAAAGCACTTTACTCTTACCAAATAAAATCACTAAATAATACTAAATGCAATTTATAATTTTAATTATAACATTGGTTGAAAACAAAGTATACATTATTATAATGTTGCGACAAGTACACTCCCACCAAATCACACAAACCTTAATGTGGATTTCTCTACACATAATGGTTGTTGCAAGTAAACTTATAAACACAACTTCTGAATTTTTGGTATTTGACCATTTAGCAGAGTTTCAGTAAAAACATTAAACACCTTAGTCTGCCTCAAGCAGAGTAACGACTTTATGTATGGGTCTTTCAAGAAACACCTTTTTAGTTGTGGGTTTTCCCTTTTTGTCAAATGTAGCGTTACTAACTTAGCAACCTTAGTTTTCTCACCCTACTATCTGACCCTAGATAGACTTCTGAGACCTTTGCTAGCTTCCATTCGTTGCGTGGTACCAGATCATCTTGTAGAAGGACGATGTCATTAACCTTCAAGTTTCTTTTTTCCATGTGCCACTTTTGTATTGGTTGTAAGTTTAACAGATATTCTTTCCTCCATCGGGTCCAAAACTCATTAGCCAAATACTGCACTCGACGCTACCTTTTTTGAAGATAGAGATCTTCCCCAACAAATTGTCCAGGTGGAGGCAGAATGATGGTTGACTTCATTGTAAGGATGTGGTTCGGAGTCAAAGGTTCAGGTCCAGATGGATCGTTCAAATGTTCAGCTGTGAGTGGTCTGCTGTTAACAATTGCCATAACCTCGTACAGAAATGTCCTTAGTGAGGTGCTGTCAAGCCTTCGCGATGACTGGTCGAGTATAGCAGTTAGAACACTCCTTACTGTTCTTATTTGTCTCTCCCAGACACCGCCCATGTGACTTGCCGCTGGAGGATTCATAAAAATATTCACATCCTAGAGCTTTTACTCTTTCTTGATCCATTTCTTTCATGAGTTCTGCAAACTCTCGCCTTGCACCAACAAAGTTAGTTCCTTGGTCACATCTTAGTTGACGCACATTTCCTCGAATGGCAATGAATGCCCTTAAAGCATTAATAAAGGCGTCAGTTGTCATGTCATCAATCATCTCTATGTGTATGGCCCTTGAACATAGACAGGTAAGTAAGAGACCATATTTTTTTAGATCTTTTCTTCCTTCTTTTACATAGATTGGACCAAAGCAGTCTATGCCTGCGTAAGTGAAGGGTGGAGTCATCTACGTTCTGTCTTGTGGTAAGTCACCCATCCTTTGTTCTTCAGTACCTCTTCGGTACTTTCTGCACTTGACACATTTGGAAACGTGTGATGAGACAGCACCGCTGCATCCCAGGATCCACCATCCATTAGCTCGCAGTTCGTTTATTGTCATTCCACGTCCTTGATGTTGTATTCTTTCGTGAAAGTGCTTAATGAGTAAGACTGATATCTGGCAGTTCTTTGGGAGTATTGCTGGATGCTTCACATGTGGGTGTAGCATGGCTTGACTTAGGCGTCGTCGCACTCTTAGAATACCCTCTTCGTCCAAGAAAGGACTCAACTTATACAGCTTACTGTCTTTGGTCTTGGTAACTACCCGTTTTGCTTTCAAGCTCTTTATCTCATCTGAGAATGCTTCTTCTTGAACTAGCTTTATGACAGCGAGTTCTGCTTCTTTCCTTTCTTCTAGGCTTGTAGCTTCGTTGGTTCTTTGCTTGACACCTTTGTATTCTTTGACTTTTCTTTTTAATCTGGCAACTGCCTTTACTGCTCTTGACCAATCAGAGAATTTCTGTAGGCGATCCAAAAAAGATCAGTCTTCCTTGGCTTTAGGATTACACACAAGCACCTTGCGAAGCTCTGGATCATCCTGTCTGATTTCTCCCACCTTGGGTTCTCTTTCAGGTAGTTCTTTACACCAAAGAAACTTTGGACCTGTGAACCAGTTTGAGGTCTTAAGTTGCTCTGCAGTTAGACCCCGAGAGGCATGGTCTGCCGGATTATCCTCAGAGGCAACATAAGCCCATTGTTCAGGCATTGTACTTGACTTAATTCTCTGTATGCGGTTGGCTACAAAAACCTGAAATCTTCTGGCGTCATTGTTTATGTAGCCAAGAACGACTGTGGAATCTGTCCAAAAGAACTCTTGCAGATCTTGGATTTCTAATTCCCTTTGGAGCATGTCACTAGTTCGAACTGCAACAACTGCCGCAGAGAGCTCAAGTCTCGAAATAGTTGTGACCTTGGTTGGTGACACTCTTGACTTGCCCATTACCAGACGGCAATAAACTTCATCGGACATGTTAATGGCTCGCAGATAGGTACATTCACCGTAGCCGGAGACGCTTGCATCCGCAAAGTGGTGAAGTTCATATCCCTTCACGTCACCAAAATTTGAAGGTAAAAAACATCTTTTGATTTGCATTTCAGCCAGATTGGGTAGGTCTCTGATCTAGGACTCCCACTAGGGTCTTAGGTTTTCCGGAAGTTCCTCATCCCAGCCAATCTTCTCTCTGCACATTTGCTGGAGTATTTGTTTCCCCAAAAGGACAAAGGGTGCCATGAACCCCAGGGGATCATACACAGAGGCTACAGTAGAGAGCACACCTCTTCTTGTTAGCGGATTAGGCTTTACTTGAACTCTGAATTTGAATGAGTCTGATGTGATGCACCACTCTACTCCTAGAGCTCTCTCCATGTGCGGTGATCTCAAGGCCATGTCTAGATCTTTAATTGTGGCACGTTCTTCTTCTGGAATGGTTGCCATCACTTTCTCGCTGTTGGAAACAAATTTGTCGAGTCTTAGCTTGCCAGTGGAGCAAAGTTCTCTCGATTCTTTGACGAGCTGAATGGCTTCCTACTCAGTTTGGACGCTTGAAAGACCATCATCAACGTAGAAATTTTCGCGGATGATAAACTCCATGATTTGGAATATACCAGGCCGGATTGTTGTCGATTTCTTCCTCTGGGACCTTTTCCGCTTCACCACGTGAAATGATATCGTCCATGGAGTTTACGTAGTCTTTGTAATACTGTTGATCTTTCTTTAGTCTCCTTTCAAGACAGTGCAGTCGATGTGTTGCGCATGTCTTGTTGTTAGGTAATTTGGGTCTTTCCTCTTTGAACGGTAATGGCATTTCGTAGTGACCATTGTGTTTCTGTGTGATGTTTTCTCTCAACTTTGCCAGGAACTTGAGATCTTCTTGAGACACCGGCTCATCTTCACCAGCTCTTTCAGAGAAGTCTGATTCAAGGACCTTTATGATGTCTGAGGGAGTGATCTCTTTTACTTTGGTTCGGCTCACATAGTGTAATTCAGTTTTGAGATTGAGAGAAGGCTCCACACCTGGTGTCACTTGTCTCACTACTATGCGATGAGTGATTCCGATGGCATCACCGTAGTCTACAGTGGGATTCCCGTGGCCAAAAATGCTCCATCCAAGGTCTGAACGCTGTGCATATGGTTGATGATCTTCGCCAAACACAACTTCCTTTGGAAGTAGAGCTTGTGAGCAGTTATACCCAATAAGCAGACCTACTTCGCAGTCCTGCAGAGGTGCGATCTCTTCTTGGAGGTGCTCTAGATGGGACCATGCTTTCGCAGTTTCGTTTGTAGGTATGTGCAATCTGTTGGCTGGAATAAACTCGCGTGTGTAGACTGGTGGCAAGGAAATGTTCTTACCAGAGTAAAAGCCTCTGACTTGTAGGTTATTTACTCTTTGAGAGTTTACTACTGTGGTTCTTGAGGTCATAGTAGAGAGCTTGAGCTTGACTTGTTCTTTGTTTACTTCCAAGGCTTCAGCTACTTCATTTAGAACGAAGGTTGTATCGCTTTGAGAATCCAACAGAGCATATACAAGGACTTCTTGTTCTGGTTGAGGTAATGATGAAAGCCAGACAGGAATTACTGCAGCTGTTCGTGCATTAGCTTCACCAAGTATTACTCTATTGGAAGTAGCGGCTGTGGTTTCTTCATGTTGGGATGATTGAGGTATTTCTCTGTATCTTTCTTGACTTGGATTTTGCTTGGCTTGTGGCGGTCTTTGTTCTTTTTTGTCTCGCTCCTCATGCAGACAGGTTGGATGCCGCTTGTTGCAAATGTCACAGACACTCCTACTGTTGCAGCTCTTTGACTGGTGACCAGACCTGAGACATCCAAAGCATAGCCTTTCAACTCGAATAAATTTGATTCTGTCTGAAACTACTTTCTCCATGAACTTCCTGCATTTGTGCAAAGTATGCCCAGTTTTCTTACAGAAAGTGCATGTAGTAAAAGTCTGGTCGCTGGAACTTGTGGTCAGTGTCTTTGCTCTGAAGCTTTGATGTTTTTGGATTTTTGGTTTTTCAGCTTCACCTTGTTTTAGGGACTGCAATGATGTGACAGAATTGCAGGCAATTTTGACCTCCCTTGTCAGAAATTTGACAAATTGGCTAAAGGAGGGAAATTGGTTTCTCTCTTCTTCTACTTCGATAACCTTCCGGTTCCATCTTGCCGTTAGCCAATCAGGTAACTTGGAGAGAATTTTCCTGTTTTCATTACAGTCATTCAAGATTTCCAATGCCTTGATGTGAACCATGGCAGCCTCACAATTACGGAGAAAATCACTGAACTCCCTGAGCTCAAGGCTGTCCTTAGATCTCATCTTGGGCCATGCTTGGAGCTTGTCTCTGTATGCTTTTGCGTTTGTGAATGGGTTTCCGTATCTCTCTTCCAAAATCTCCCATGCAGCAACATAGGCAGACTCAGTTCCGAGAAGAAAATAACCATCGAGGGCTTTCTTAGCTTGTCCACTCACATATCTTCGAAGGTAGTATATCTTTTCTCTGTCTTGAAGGTTCTTCTTGTCGATCAGTGTTTCAAAGGAGAGTTTCCAATCGTTGTATTGCAATGGATCCCCACTGAAAACTGAAGGTTCAGGAACTGTAATTCTGTTGGCACTTAAAGCGCCCGCAAGCACCTTAATGAGCTCTGATGTACTTTCATTTGAGGTGGTCATAGCTTGTGGGATGGAGGTCATACGTAGAGACTGAGGACTTGAAGGAGCCAGGACTTTGTTATCTGCTACCATCTCATGCTCTAATATGTCTTTCCGTTTTTCTTCTATGACTTTCACTTGATCATATACCTGCATTCTCACTCATGCTGCATTAAGACCTTTTACTGCCTCCAAATGCCGTATCTTCCTCCGTTTTTCGTCCAGAGTCTTCTGTAGAGCTCCAAACTCTTCTTCCATTTGAGCTTTAAGTTTAGATTCGTCTTCCTCTCTCTGTAGTCTTCGTTTCACTTCCTCTGCTTCTCGTTCTAAACGACGCCTTACTGCTGCTGCCTCTTGATCAGCTATCTTCCTTTTAGCTTCTGCTTCTAGGCGCTGTAATTTCTAATTGTTCTCTCTCTTGTTCTTTTAACACGTTCAGAACAGCTTGGCTTGCAGCAGCTTCAGCAGCAGCTTCTTGTCGTTTAACAGAAGACCTACTTGAATGCACTGAGTTGCTTTCCAAGAGAGAATTGACAGAACCCGATTTGTATGTACTTGAGTCGAAGAGAGAGCCTGCTTCAGGCCAGTCTTGCTTTTCTCCTTCTGGAATCTTTCCATCCAGTCGACTTAAGGCACTGGATACAATGAACTTGGAAATCTCTACACACAGATCCACTCTTCGACGTATGTCTTGCTCTGGAGTTGAGATGTCACGTAGTTCATCATAAACACGCTGAACGTCTGCAGAAAGACCTGTGACGCAACCGATGATGTCATTAAGCAGATCATCAGGTAAGGGCTCTGTTGACTGTGATAATGGCTTCTTTGAAGATTTAACTTGGGTTCTCCATTTTTCGTAAATGTAGTTGAACCTTTGTTGAAGCGCTTTAATTTTCTTATCTTCCAATTCTCTACCTTTCTCGGTTAGAGTTCTGACTCTTTGACTTCGTCTTGGCTGCTGCGCTTCCTCTTGCTGGACTTCAGCAACACCAACTTGATCTTCCTATATGCTTTCCCTAACCTGGGTTGTAGGCTCATTTGACTCTGACATTGTCTAATCCTTAAAATTGACACACTTTTCTAAATAAAGGGTGTAATTGAACTGTTATGTTTGCCCTTAACACTTACTCAAATGTACATGTCACTTACATGTTGTTACTTGTAAGCTTAAATGACTTAAAGGTTTTCAAATACCAGTTTTCAATGAGGTTCAAAATGCAATTAGAAAATTGAAAATGAGCAACAAAAAAAGCTAAACTCAACTTTGAATATTACCTTTCAAAATGTGCTCATTATGCATTAACTCAGTAGAGTTTATAGACTTAGACACTTAAATATTAAATGGCCAATAACCTTCACTTATTTCCAAACACACTATTTAAACTTGAATATAATTTCCTTTTAACTCTGTCACTGAGTGTCTACAAGTGGCAAGCTTCAATGTATATTACATGGTCACATAAGTCAAACATTTACTACACACACTACAGATGCTATATTGACGCAAAAATCTTTTTGGCAAACCTTAACAGAAGCCCTCTTCTTGGATCACTCTCGACTTATTATTCAAGTTCTTTATGGCTTTGTCTTGAAAACGTTGTTCATTAAGATCTGTCCGTCCTCTTACTTCTGTCAGCGTGTGTGCATGTTTTCGACTTCAGTCCTTTGATGACAGCTCTGCGAGCTGCCGACTGATGCTGATCCTTTGAACTTGCGTTGATGAACAGTCCGAGTTTTCACTGTAATTCCCTCGAAGCACTGGCAGACACAAGTGGTTTTCTTGCTACGGGTTTATTTGAAGCTTATTCTCCAAGTCCACCGTGAAAACTAAACATACAGTATAACGAGAAAATAAAGACCACATTAGCTTAATATGAACATACAATGACATGCGCAGCATGTAAATAACGTTCACCAAAGTAAAATACAGACACAAAACAGCATACCTCGTTGGCTGCATGCTGTACACAAGGGAATAAAGGTTTCCTTAGATAGCTGAAATCCACTATAACAACCTTAACACTTTAATCAGAGCATTAAATTGTCAGTGCTTCACTTACTGTTAGCTTGCCGACTATCTCACTCACGAGCGTCCCCAAAAGGCCTTGCGCGGAGACTTCAAAATAAAAGCACATTACTCTTACCAAATAAAATCACTAAATAATACTAAATGCAATTTATAATTTTAATTATAACATTGGTTGAAAACAAAGTATACATTATTATAATGTTGCGACAATTACAAACAGCTTACAGACAGATTTTTACAGACAGAAAATGCCTCTTTGATGCCTGAGGAGAATGGTCAGACTGGTTCAAGCTCATAGAAAGGCAACAATAACTCAAATACTGTAACCACTCGTTACAACCGAGGTCTGCAGAAGAGCATCTCTGAACGCACTTTGAACCTTGAAACCAATGGACTACAGCAGCAGAAGACCACGTCAGCTGCTTCTGCCAGCTAAGAACAGGTTACTGGCTACAATTGGAAAAACATTGCCTGGTCTGATGAGCCTGTATTTCTGCTGCGACATTTAGATTCTAGGGTCAGAATTTTGCTTAAACAACATGAAAGCATGGATCCATCCTGTCTTGTATTTATCGTTCAAGGTGATGAAATGGTGTGAGGGATATTTGATTGCCACACTTTGAGCCCCTTAGCACCAATTGAACATTGTTTAACATCAAAGCCAGCATGAGTATTGATGAAGAGTAGTGTTGCTATCAATCCCTTTATGACCACAGTGACCCATCTTCTGATGATTACTTACAGCAGGATAAGGTGCCACGTCACAAAGCTCAAATCATCTCAAACTGATATCTTGAACATAATGAGTTCACTATACTCAAATGGCTTCCAAAATCACCAAATCTCCATCCAATAGAGTACATTTTGGATGTGGTGGAATGGTAGATTGGCATCATAGATTTGCAGCTGACAAATCTGCAGGAACTCTGTGATGCTTTCATGTCAATATGGACCAAATTCTTTGATGAAATGCAAAATGGAGTCTTGGGGACAAAATGTCAAGAAAGATATTAAAAATGTTAGCCATATAGGATAGGGTACCTCCTCTTGTGGATTGGCAGACATCAACCCTACAAGATTTATTTACAACATTACAGCACAAATAAAAATCATTCATTCTAAACTGAATGACTCATTTAAGCATTTTTATACAAATATAAGCACATTTCAGCTTTTAAACCATGTGGTATTTTAGCACTGGACTCATGAAGGCTGGGTTATTGCACAGATAAGGAAGTTAAGGCTCTCAGAAGAGTATATAACTGTCAGCCCTGTTTGACCCAGAACATTTTCTCAGAAAGCTCTCATCATGTACTACTTGTTGGTGGTCATTTCTCTACTCCTGAGCTCTGTTCCTGCTCAGAGTCGTACTATTCAGGTGAGAACAGACAACAATCATCAATATCTGAAATGTAAAATGATAACATAAGCGTTGTCCCAATGAGAGTGCCTTTTCATTTCTAACCACTGGTTTCTAATACACATTTGTTTAAAATTTTAAAACAGGATTTAATTGAAAAGATCCCTGGGAAGAGTGGTAAGATACACAGAAAAAAAAAAACGAACTTGTAATTTTGTAGTGTTTTATTAATAATTTACTGATTCACATCTCAGGTAACATCACCGAGAAAGAGGATATACCACTGTCAACTATAATTGAAACCAACAAACATGCAGGTATGAGTATGAAGGCTATATAGGCACATCTTTTGTGCATCAGTTAATGGCAGATTCCTTGGCTCTCCTCATCCTTTAAAACATTATATCAACATACTGAATTATTGTGTATTATGCTATACCATGCAGGACTGGGACTGGATAAGCCTTTGATCATGTTTGGAGATATCGCTGTACCAAGCGGGCTCCAGAATGCAGATCCATGTACCGCTCATGGGTGCAAATGGGACAGAAGCAGAGATGGATTAGTCTATGTGCCCTACGTCATCTCCAACCAGTACTGTAAGTGGCAATGCTAACTAAATTAGATATCATCTCATCGATAGCACATGTTCTGTTCAAAAGTCTATTCCTTCCACAGCTCCACAGGACATAAGAGTGATTGAAACAGGTATAAAGTCCTTTGCAGCGGTTTCCTGCATTCGATTCGTACCTCATCAAGGACAGAGGAACTTTCTTCACATAAAGTCTAATTCTGGGTAAATCTCTGGATTCAAGGCTCCTTTCTATTCAATTTCTGTGTTTATAGTAAATGTGCTTTCCCTTCAGATAAATATACAACCTGATGTGTAATGTGGTCCACAGATGCTATTCATATTTGGGGCGCCAAAGAGGAGAACAGGTTGTTTCTCTCCAGCGTTTTGGGTGTGTCTATCCCCAAATTGTGCAGCACGAACTCCTTCATGCTCTCGGGTTCCATCATGAACAGAACCGCAGTGACCGTGACAAACACATCCAAATCCTTTATCAGAACATCATTCCTGGTATATATTTTTTTTAATTCTTTGGAGAAATGTTTGAAATTATGCGGCATGTGGCAAACCTTTACAGAGCATGAGTTTTAAAAATGAGAATTCCATACACAGATACACAGATTGTACATACATGTAAATATGTATTTAAAATATATAATATATAAATATGAATATAAATAATATATTGTATAAGTAATAGTACTGTATATAGAATGGAAAGCAAGTAAATTAACATTAAGAAGTGATTAAGAATTATAAAGATAAAAAAAGATAAAATAGAACAAAAAATAAGAAAACAAAATGCATAAAACATTGCATATTACATTTAGTCACAATTATTGCATAGTCTAGACTCCAGATTAAACTTCATTGTGTTTTTACCAGGTTTACATTTATAGTCGTTAATACTTTCCTGTGCACTGTGTAATAGAACAGCAGCACAATTTCCGTAAGGTAGACACCAACAATCTGGCTACCCCCTATGACTACAACTCTGTGATGCACTATTCAAGGTAGAGTTCTTGAAGTTCAGTGAAATTTTTTTTTTTTGTGTGTGGATATGCTAAAAACGTATAAAAACATTTTTCTTTACCATTGTTTCTTTATGTGTGTGGTTTTAGGTACGCTTTCTCTAGGAATAATGAGCCAACCATGATTCCCATTCCGAATGCAAACGTTGTGATTGGTGAAGCTCAACAAATGAGCCCCAATGACATCCTACGCATTAACAGACTCTACTGCAGTACGTTCAGCTTTCCTGTCATTTCAATCAAAAACATCATTTGTTATTCCGTGCTGAAAACTCCACCTTAGACCACTATGCTAAGCCTGTCTAGGCTGGTGGTCTTTATAGTGGGATTTATTATTAACTCTTAATCACAACAAAATCGTGTCTTTCATTTCATATTCATAGCTATTTTTTTTTCTCAGGTTGAAAAACTGCTGCTGGGCTGTATGAAGAACATGTCTGATGGGAAAGTTCATCCATTTTTTGTTTCATAGCATTCTTTTTTAAGCTTTCCTTTTTGGACATCATTGTGTCAAATAATTGTACTTCTTTCATTAACATCCTAAAAGCAGATACCTCTTAGTACATAAGATAAGATAATTAGAATAATTAATGATAATAAAAGATAATGTTCCCGTATCAGATGCTTGTGACAAATCAACAGAAGGAGCAAAGAATGTGAACTCAAAATGTTCTTTAAAACAAGTAAATAAATAATAATAAAAAACCTATATGATTAATGACTTCTGGTTTTTTTTTTCTATTTTGGCAATCCTTTTACAGTAGTAAAGCTTGTGAATGCAAGTGTTGTTGTCTTGATATTAATATCACAAGAATTATTTCCGAAGGATCATGTGACAAAGCATGGAGTAATGGCTTCAGAAAATTCAGCTTTGCCATCACATGAATAAATTACATTTTAAAACACTTTAAAAGAGAAAAATAATTATTTTAAATTGTAATAATATTTCACAATATTACTGTTTTTACTGTAATTTTGATCAATAGTAAATAATGTGCTGCCCTGGTGAGCATATAAGAGACTTCTTTCAAAAACAATAAAACGTGATTATTCCAGACTTTTGATCAGTTTTAGTAAAATTACAGATACTACAGTACAATAACCATAATAACGGCAATGTTCTGAATTTTGAGTACATTACAGTTACACAATTAACCACAAGATGTCATGTTTAGTCATTTCCAAGCCTTCTGCAACTGTTAAAGAGTCGTTTTTGAAAGGCACATTTCGAAACACACAGAGCACAAAACCAGATTTATCTCTTCCTAAACGTCACATAAAATAACTCATTTTGGCCCTTCCTTTCAACATTGCATAAATATGATTGGTTGGAAGCATTGCTTAGCTGCACGCTAAGAGGAAAGGGATTTTGAGATGACAGATGTAGGTGTATAAATGACAGAACAATGTTGAGAAATGAAATTGATAGTGAATTGGCTACAGGCACTTATATAGTTTTAACAAGAGTGACTAAAAATGACATATCCCTTTGGAAACAGATGTGACCACATCACTCTAGTGGTCAAATATGAGTAAATTATGAGTTTTGTAATTATGATTTGTAAAGTAAAACCTCTGCATGCCTCTTTAAAACATATGTGCCCCTTTAAATGTAACAAGTAACAGATACAAATGGGGAGAAGGAACAGGAATCAGTTGAGTGGAACACAGGTATATCGACATCAGGATAAAAGGAAAGGTCACATATGACTATGAGTCTTATCATATAAAGCTGCTTTGAAACATTCGGTATTATATAAAGTGCTATATAAACATGTATTACAGTATTTATACATTGTCATGTTTTTCAATTACCCACAAAACCAATTACCATGCAACACTCGCCAACATAATCAACATTACATTTATGCATGCACACCATTCATCCAAAGCGACTTACAAGGGATACATTTGATCAGCTTATACATTCCCTGGGAATCAAACCCATGATTTTGGCAACTGTTTTAGTTATGTCACACATTGTATTGGGATAAGGCTCACGAAGAAGAATAAATCTTTATTCACAAATCTGATCTTTTGACCATGTCTGATTTTTTGGCCCGACTGTTTACAGTCACTTTAGACATGACCAGTATCCGATATTTGTGTTTACATTTATTCCCGCCCAAAATGATTGTAGGTTATCGCTTTACTGTGCAAATCATTATTATTATGATTCTTGGTGTGAACGGGCCTTAACCAACTGCAGGTAACTACTAATTATTATTACAATTACTATTCACAAATTAAAATTGTATATACTTTCTGCTGCTTTCAAACATGTAACATAACATTATACTCAATTACTAAAAGGACATTTTAGAAATGAGTAATGAAGAGGAACAGTAAAGTTAATTCATTGCCCGTCATTCAAATACAAAATACGAAAATATCAATAATTTGGCTCTGTCCTAGTAACATTTCTAAATACGCAGGGGGTTAAATGTAGCAAGGTACACAATAGGATTCTCTTCATAACTGAACTACAACATCTAAACTAACGGATGATTACATTCAAGAAAGAAAATTAATAGGAAACTTAATACAAGGTTGACTGGATACTAAATGAAGTAAAGACTGACTGTTTCTGGTTTGTCAGCATGTGATGGCACCATACTGTGACAGGGAAATCCACACCTGTTCCTCAGTGATGATTGAAGGTTACACAAGACTGAACTAACTGAGTAATGAAAAAAAAAACACTTGCATATTTATCATGTTTTCTTTGAACGTTTCAAAGATAATGTTTCTAATCATACCAGCATGTACTGTTTTGAGCATTCCCCACGTCTGAACATGTGACTGGAGATATGAATTCAGGACTCAAGAAATTTCAAAAGCTTTTATATTATTATATTGGCATAAAATATGACTCCGATTTGAGCTGATAACTATAGATTTAACTATATTATGTTAGTTGGCAACAGCCAAAATGTATAAAAAGTAGTTACCTGCAGTTGGTTAAGGCCCATTCACACTAAGAATGATAACTACATATATTACCATAACGATTACTATATTAGTGTCCACACCAATGCACAATAACATTGTGTTTATTATAACTGCACGCTGCAGTTCTGTCTACCGCTTTAAATGCTCGAGATCAAAGTTATATTAGGCATTATCTAAGGGGGATATTTAAAATTATTTATTATTTAAGGTGATTAGCTTTTAAAATACAAAATACAATATAAAAAATTATTTATAAAAATAAAGTGTTTTAAGAAGAGAACCAATACATTCTGATGCATTCATAAGAGTTGTTTATGACACATGCTCCTATGAAGGGAATTTCACACCTGTTCTTTTTCAAACAAGGTTAAACAAATCTGAACTCTTTAGCCTGTATTTGTCAAGATCATTTTGATATGGACTCGAACCAGGGTATAAAACGTGTTGCTCCATGAAGCTTGAGGGACTGAGGTGAGAATAGTGGTATGTTTGAGGTGTCTGTTCAAACATATTTTCATTTATGAAGTTTATGGATTTTTTGAGCAGAATAGGAAATGAGGAAGGCAACATATATTTATTGAAAACTTAAATAGGTTTTGTAACATTTGTAAGGTTATGGTGTCCACTGGAACTTTTAATTTAATTTAAAAATTATACTTATCATGGCTTTGTATTTTATTTGAGATTTCAGGTTTCACATGACCAATAGTGTATATGTAAATTCTGTCTCACCAAACTGCTGTGCCCTGGTTCTTTCCGCAGGTCTTTTATCTCTCTCATTATAGGTCTTTGGCTGCCATGTTTGTGACTAGGGTTACTTTTGGCCTGTTGGCCCTGCTGGTCTTTTCCGCCGAGGGGAAGGTAAAACACATAACTATACATGCACACACGTATATAGTCCTCTGAAAATGATGCATGCAATTTCGTCATATACTAATTCATGTAATATTGAAGACTGTAATATGCTTTGACTTCACTTAATGTTTAAATATTTATTTTCCATGTCCGTGTTGTGTGTGGTGTTCTGGCTTAACTCACATTCAGCCTGGTAAGTCAAATACTCCAGAAGCTCTGACTGTAAATATGAGGTTGTAAAAAGCTTTGAGCTGAAATATTAAATAATTCAGCAAAGACACAATTTCTACATGATGAGTGGACTGAAGTAATGGTGAACGTGTTGATGTGTTTTTATAATAGTCGAGGACAAGTCTGCTGAGCTGTCTGTGTCTGAACTGTTGCACAGAGCCAACAGAGGCATTGGTATATACGCACTCACCACTTACTCACCAATAGACATCAATCTGTTGCAATTGTCCTTCATTTAAAAATCCTAAATTAACTGTTTATGTGTTAGTTCCTGAACCTGATGAGCCCAAGCTAATGGATGACATTGCTGTGAATGAGAAAAATGCTGATCCCTGCACCTCCTACGGCTGCCTCTGGTCCAAATACAGCGACGGCAAGATTTATGTACCTTACGTCATCGCCAACCACTACTGTAAGTTACTAATATTATGATTTATGTTTTTGTAGTCCAAATTCATGAAAGTACCCTTTGCATGCTGCTGAGATTTAATGAAAGGATATAACTCTTCACAGTAGCAAACTCTGACCTCTTTGCCCTTTCAGCTTCCCGTGAGCTGGAGATCATCCAGCGTGGTCTGGACTCTTTCTCCTACAGCACTTGTATCCGCTTCTTCCCCCGCAGCAATGAGAGAGACTATATTAGCATTGAGTCTCGCAGTGGGTACATAACACAACTAAAACCGCAATCAGAGATACCAACGCAGAAATAGTTTCAAGATAAGGCAGAGACAAGGCGAAGACTTTACAAAACTCAAAATTAATTACCATCAAAATGTAATTTGTGATGAAAAGTAAATCAAGATGATGAAGAGATGAAGATAATATCTAACATGGGCAAAAAATGTTTATGGATCTCTGTTTCACAGATGCTACTCATACGTTGGTCGTCAGGGTTCTGCCCAGACTGTGTCTCTGGCCCGTAATGGCTGCCTTTATCACAGCACTGTGCAGCATGAGCTGCTCCACGCTCTTGGCTTCAACCATGAACAGACCCGCAGTGACCGTGACAATCACATCCAAGTTCTCTGGGAGAACATCAGTGATGGTATTGTTTTTGTTGAAAGAAGAATACATTTAGTGTTATTAGGTTAGTTTATTTGATACAATAGATTTCTAGGTCCATAGGTAAAAGTTGTGTTTGCTCATCAGACATGAAGTACAACTTCAACAAAATCAACACCCTGAACCAAGGAACTCCCTACGACTACAGCTCTGTGATGCAGTACGAGAGGTGAGTGAGCTCAAGAGGAGATGAGGTTTCTCTCGGTGTTCCAGATTATAATCTAACGGCATCTATGCCACTTGTCCTATCAGATATGCTTTCTCCAAGAATGGATACCCCACCATGATTCCCATTCCCAACAGCAATGCTGCGCTGGGCACATCTACTCAGATGAGCCAGAATGACATCATCAGAATCAACAGGCTCTACCAGTGCTGTGAGTGACACATTACTCTCAAAAGAATAGACCCCTATTGTTTAGCGTTGGATGTATAAATAAGTGATGGCCAAAGATTGCATCATTGCATTGTCTAGCAAATCTGTGATTAAATATTACTCTAAAATATTTTTTACTAATGTACACATTACCTTTGTGGGTATTTATGTATAATGTTTTATGTTTACCACCAAAATAAGTAAGGGGAACTTCAAACTGACCCTTTGTGATCTACCCATCTTTTAGGAGCAGTGGAAGTGCATTCAGCACCCAGACATGAAGCATGAAGAGAAAACAATTCACCGAAGATCCATTGTCTCACGGATGGTGTTGACTACTGTGTTAAACTTGCATCATTCTATCAGGTGTATTAAGCAAAATGATACACCAAATTAAAATAATTTGAGTTTCTGTGAAGAAATACATATTTCACACTGTTTTTTTTAAATAAAGTATATTAACAATTTAATTTAAATGTAATTTGATAATAAAGTACAATTTCTGTTGTTCTTTAGTCTAGATACATTTGCTCAAATAAACTGAAAGCATAATTAAACACAACTCAACCATAATTCTTAATTCTTCAACATGGTTTTGATGACGCTTATTGATCCTGACTGAAGGTCAGTGAATATGATCATTAATCATTGATGTGATGCATAGTTTTCGGCCCAGACTCTTTCAAGAAGCTATTTCAAAGTTTTAAAAACTGAGAATTGTCTCAGTGAATCATAAATCTATTTTTTAAAAAGGGGCCCTTTTATTCTTATTATTCTTATTATTGGTATTCTAGGTATAATGAACTATTGACATCCTTGGCATGAAATAATATTTTATGGTTATATAAAGACAACAGCGAAACAGAAAACAAATTCTAAATTTCTAAAAGTTAATTTCACTTGCAAATAATTTTATAAATAAATTACAAGTTAAGATAAATATGTTATAAAGTTTCTCCACCTATCAAGCCTAAAGATTGGTTTGTTATGCTATTATCACCAAATATTGGATTTGATCTTTTTATAAACTTGTTTTCTTTTAACTAGGCCAGGTTTTGTATTTCATTTTGGAACTGATTGATAGTAGGCCTCATTGATCTGAGTATATGCACCTCAGTTTTATGGGGAAAATTATATGGGAAAAAATTACACTTTATCACACTGTGTGTTCTTTAATGTTTAACCAGGAAGTTTGTTTTCAAATGCTTTTATTTTGTACAAAATGGAACAAAGTCACACTTGTGGTGTTCCCGGTCAAAAAAGACAGGTCTACAAAAAAAAAAACGTATAAATCTCTTGTTATGCTATATTATCAACAAATATTGGATTCCATCTTTTAGTCAACTTTTCAATTAGGACAGGATTTGTATTTATTTTATAAAACTGATTGATCAAAGTTTCTCTAAAGTACATTTGGTTTCACCTGATACAAGCACAGAATCTCAGAGTTGACTTTGTGATGCATAAATGTAATTGCAAAAGATCAATGTGATTGCAAAAGACCCCAATGTGGATCAAATAAAAATAAAAAAATCATCAGACCAAACACTGGTTTATTATATTGATCTTTTTTGCGCATTTTACTCTGAGATTTCCCCATGATGGTCTGTGGTTTTTCCCTTGGCGCGCCTAACCCTATTCTCTGAATACGGAAGCCTTTTGTATAATAACGCAGTGCTACTGCACAGCTATAACAGTGCAGAGACTACTCGCACGCTATTGGCTGGTCAGTGGTAACTGCACGAACCTATGGCAGAGTGGCATAACTGCGCAGAGCCGAGCTGAGCTCAGAGCCCGCCAGAATGGCCACCAGAATGATGGCTCTTTCAGCGACGATCTATGGGGGTAAGCTTGGGGATAGTCACAAGAAGGATGGTGGTTACGACACATGCCTCCAACACAGGTTGGGGTGCTCTGTGCGAAGGCAAACCGGCCTCTGGCTCTTGGACGAGCACGAGGGATGGTTGCATATCAACTGCCTAGAAATTCTGGTGGTTTTGCTGGCCCTCAAAACCTTCCTACCACATCTGGCAGGTCACCACGTCCTGGTCCGGACAGACAACATGACAGTGGTGTCCTATTTAAACCGCCAGGACGGGCTCAGGTCGAGACGTCTGTACAAACTTGCCAGAAGTCTCCTCTTATGGGCAAAAAGTAACCTGCGCTCGCTGAGAGCTACGCATGCCGGGCAAACTGAACCAGTGAGCAGATATGCTGTCCCAGGGCAAGGTGCCCCCAGGGTAATGGACCCTCGATCCCCAAACGGTTTAAACGATCTTGGATGTTTTCGGGAGGGCAGCGATCGACCTCTTCGCCCCCGAAGAAAACTCTCATTGCGGGCATTCTGGCGGGCTCTGCACCAATTGGTTTGCGCAGTTACGCCGCTCTGCCATAGGTTTGTTACCACTGACCAGCCAATAGCGTGCGAGTAGTCTCTGCACTGTTATGGCTGTGCAGTAGCACTGCCTTATTAAACAAAATTCATAAGAATTTTGGTAGATTTACAATGCTAATAACCATGGAAATGTGTCATTACAGTCTGTAAATTATCTCTTAACAACAAAATGCAATCACTGGTAATACTTTCTGTTAAAAAAGTATCTGGTAAGAATATATTCTATATTAACAATGCATTAAATCACATTACACATTAATTAACCACAATAAATAAAACAAATTAAGTGATGTCTCAAGTCAAGTGAATTACAAGTCATTGGACAGGCGTCCAATCTTAACTGACTTCCGGAAAAGGGGAGTCCCGCCCCTCGACTGTCAAAAATAAAATTGTACGAGCGAGCAAAAGCAGCAGGCGAGAGCAGATCAAGCGCGAGAGCGTGTGGAATGATCGTGCGCGCGCACGAGGGCTTGTATTGCGTGCAGAGGAGATGTTATGAGCGCGCGCAGGGTATGAATGAGCTCGCGAGTCCCCGTGTCCTCACGTGTGGATCTGATATCCTCTCGCGAAAGTCATTTACCGCGCGCGCCAGCATCAGTTGAGCGCTCGGTTCTTATTGACATTGATTTGCCGCCATAGGTTTGCCATTGTCCTAGATAAATCCTCTTAATTTTATCTAACAGCATTTTCATGCCGTCGATTGAAAACCAATACACTGTTCTTTGATTCAAAATAATGAGTGATCTTGTCACTAATATATTTGAAAAATTATTCTTGCACAATAGAGGAGAAAACTACACTTAAATCCACTGTATTTTGACACATTTAGTTAAAATTTACAAACCATCTGAAATGGGGTGTTTACGTTGTGTGTTGTGTTTAGATTATGTTTCAACCGAAGAGCACACAACAGAGTATAAGGCAAGTGTTTTGCACTGTGTGAAAAACATAGTTCCCCACAGTTCTGAAGAAATTGCAGAAAATGACATTTTTAAATTACGTTGAGGTCACTTAAGGGTCACCATGTCCTGCTGAATTAGGTGCCTACATCACAGCGTCTTCAGCAGAACCACTTTATGAATAGCTTACACAAATTATGTCTTTCGAAAGGATCATTTTTAATTTTGCTGTGAAAATATATTTTTTTTCATTGTTTGAGCATAGTGATTTTCAGAAAATGACATCACAGTTTTAGAATGCATGCAAGTCAGAGAATGTTTCTTTGTGAGAATTGAACGGTATGATTAGTCTATAAGATGTAATTCTGTGTGTTGTGCGAAAGAAAGGTACAGTTCCCTCTCATGGCAGAGGGTGAGAAACAAATGCACGCGGGGATGCATGAGGTGGTATGTGGCAGACTGCTGGTCTCTTAGCAACAGCACACGTACAGGAGCGATGAGAGATGAATTCTCTCTTCAAAGTGATATATCTTACATTTACAGATGGGATGATATCATCTTAGATATAATGTTGGTAGTAAAGGGGGGATTTCCTTGTCTAAACTCACATCACCCACAATGCTATACAGCTGACCTAACTATTATGAACAGCATCTGGGACATTTTAATCAAAAACAAAATATCCTCTACATTTGAGTGATCCCTGTGTAGTGATGTTGTGAAAGGGGGAGTACACACAAAAATTTCATTTTCTCACCTTCATGCCATTGCAAACCTGTTTGACTTTCTTTCATCTGTGGAACATAAAATAAGATATTTTGAAGAAAATCATGTTGTTTTGGGTACCATTGACTTCCACTGTATGGACATACAAATAATTTTAAAACATTTCTCAAAATATTGTCTTTTATTCCACAAAAGAAAGAAATTAATACAGGTTTGAAACGACAGTAAATGATGTCAGGATTTTCATTTTTGGGTGAACTATTCCTTTAAGTTTTTAATGAGTGTGCTAGTGAAATGGACTCATTGTTATGGCATTATCCACTAGGCTGAATAATTGTACAAAATTCATTTTATAATGATGGAATAATTATTCTTCCTATTAATAAGTGTGGAAAGAAACTGAGAAGCAGGATACTGTAGTTTTGATTTAATGCTTTGATTTGCAAATGTTTTAGAGTAATGAACAAATTACTGACAAAAATAGGTCAGACGATGAAATGTGCACACAAAATTTCATGACCTATTTACTCTCATCTACCAGAAAATGAATGAACACACACCACAGATTTTAATATACAAAGAGCACATTCTCTTTTTCATTTGCTTCTCCTTAAATAGAGCAAATATCACAGAATATCATCCATGGTTCTTTATTATCCTCTGCCGTGTCTTTAGCAGCTCCTCCTAGACAACAGTGTGTTCCAGTTCATCCAGTACTGTCCCTCTTCCTCCCCCATCTGCTCCTCAGGAGGTGAGAATAGGTTTGAGAAGTCCCCCTGGGGACTGGATAAGCTACCTCCCTCTCTCTCTGATCTTTTGCGCTCTCTTGCTCGCTCCCCCTCGGTCTCTCACTTTGTGGCAGATGGCGGTTTACTAGTGAGAACAGCAGATCAAGACTCAAACAAATGCCCATAACAATCGCGAGTCCCCTAAGTTCTTCTCTATTCATTTCTCTTTGGCTAGGAAGCCGTTGAATAGATTTTTTGGTGGGCACTTTTTTTAGTACTCCCCATGAACATATCAATAAGATTTCCTGGCCTAGTGGGAGGTGTGTCTTTGCTCTGATCTATAGCATCAGTAGTTCTGATTGTGAGATGTGAAGATACACATTTCTGTGAACAATCCAAATCATATTAAACACAATGAAAATAATCCATGTGAGTGTTTAGGACGGTAATGTGTAATCAATAATATTCTCCATTACTGATTGCACTTAAGATCCATATTTATGATACAAATAGTTGTATTATACTTTCCTTGTTTTGCAACATTCTCTACCACACAGAGACACATACAACATTAATTCCAGACCTACGTACATATTCGACATCCTGACAAATAAACAGACACACCCCTACAACAAAAGGAAAAGGGTGAAGAGTGAGGTTTAAAAAAATAAATTGTCATCTTTTTAAAACATAATTATACTAGCCAAAGAAAATGAATTAAAAAAAATAAAGTAAAGGAGGTTTCCAGACCCCATAGAACTTTCCAGAGGAGCCTTGGATATTATATTTAAGGTGCTCAAGTGTGAGGTATGACATCTCTTCTGTCACCCAGTGTTTGTGAGATGGTGGCATTGCCTATTTCCAACTGAGAAGAATCAGGCGTCTAGCCAATAATGTGGAGAAGGCTATGAGCTCTATCTGACTGTTAGCTGCATTTCTTCTGCCACTACACCGAAAATTGAAGTCAGGATCAAGATCTTTGTTGCATATAAATCATAACGTTCTGAAAATGTCTGTCTAGAATTTTGTTAATCTAGGTCATCCCTAGAACATGTTACTTAGGACTGCTAGTTCCAGGCTATCTAAGGCATGTTGTTGAGCTGACCCTGGATACATTTTAGACAATTTGTTTCTAGACAGATGGAGCCTGTGAACCATCTCAAATTGCAAAAGCTTGTGTCTAATATACTTTTATCCATATTTACTGGACCTTAGAAGTATAAACAGTACCAGACTACACTAAAATCATGGTCTTTTCATGAATTTTCATGTAAATAAGTGTGGTTGGATTTAGAGATTGTGCCTTCACAAAATGAACTTATATTCAGGTGCTCTATATAACCGGGGTTTTCAAACTAGGTTCTAAGGACACCCAAGGGGCCTTGCTTTATTAAATGGTGTATTGTTGAAAGTATTCTAAAAGTGTTTTTTTCTTTCTATTCTGCAACCTTCAAAGTTTGTTCACAATTTCTTCATTTAAAGATGTATAAATAGCCATAAATAAAATAAATCAGTCAGAAAAATAACATTTCCCCCTGACAGACAAAGAAAATTCCACACAGCTTAACAGAAATCATCCGACGGGGCACAAAACACTCAATAAGGCACACCGCCACCCTGCTTGAAGTGATAAAATGATGGGGTGAGAAAGAAACTGGGAGAGATGGAGATTGGTTGAGGTGAGAGTTTTGGTGAACTGTAGATTAAGCTCGAGGACATCTATTTATTCTATTTCTTTACTTGCTTGCTATCTCTGTCATTCCCTCTCTCTTTGAAGGTGTTCATTTAAGGAGAAAAATGAGCAGTGTCAGAGAGAGGATGGTGGGAAACTGGAGCTCAGGAAATCTAATCCCCGTAACTGGAGAGATCTGTCTGGGGGAAGATTCCCTCTCTGTCACTCACTTCCTACATGATACACAAACACAAATGCACAGACACATTTTTTTGTCACGGATTGCTGCCTTGAGGCATGAGGTTTGGCACCTCTCCTTCCAGAGCAGCTTGTCATGGACAGAGCGTGAAATTGAAGGGATGTATTACTGATTTCATGTTGCTCAGTTAACTTCCCCTGGCTGCCATGGTCATGTAGCACTGCTAGCTATGCTAATAAGCAAAACAACGGTTTGTGTTTTCGTCTTGATTAAACTGATTACAACTTGCTCTAGGAGACACCTTGTGAACCAAAAGGTGGTACAAAGCTCCTCATGACATTTTGTTTTGTGTAAGGTAGTTTGTCCAGTGAGAAGTAGGAAGTCATGTTATTTATTTTTGTACTTTATCAGCTTTAGAATTGTTATATGAATATCAAACTTTAACTTACAACACTGCAAAAAGAAAAGGTGCCTGGAGGAACCTTTTGGGGTTCTTCACTTTGCCACACCGGCGGAACCGTCTGTAGATCCTCTAGGCACCCTTTCAAAAGGGGCGGTTCTCTGAGGAACCTTAAAGGCTTCTTGGGGAACCCTTTTATTAAGAATGATCAGGAACCACCTCTGGTGCTTCAAGGCACCATTTCCCAATTTGAATTCTATTTCTTGTCCCCACCCTCCCCCTCCCTTTCTTTTACTAATAAATAAAATTTATTTATTTATTTATTTACATGTATTATTATTTTATAAACACAATGAAAAACTAAAAACAAATACAAAACAAACATTGTTTATTGATAAACAACAACATCCATACAAATAAAAAGTTCAATAAATAATCACCTTATAGTCAATAAATAAATGTATCAACATCTAATTCATGGAAGCACATGTATAATGTTAATATTGTGATACATTAAGAGTTTAAATCTTGACAGAACTGTAAGATATAAATATGACTCAAATATCTTAAAACTTTCGAATATTCCCAGTAGCCTAAAATTCAAATTGACTACAATTCAATTTACAACGCAGTCAATGGTAACATTTTCACTCTGGGAATATTCACACAGGACATTTTAAGAAATTGATTAGCCTCAACACAACTGTAGGTAGCTTGATGCTCTCCTTCTGAATGCCCAACAGATACTGCAGAAAAGTCAGTGTACTTTTAGTTGGTTTCCTGTACTTAATGTTGAACAGAAAGTAGGCACTCATAGTAAGGCCTACACCCATTGTTATGTCATCAGGTTCATCAGCAAGCAGTTCTTCGCCATCAAGAAAAAACGCAATGCTGCTTTCACCAAATGGGTCTCCTGTAATCACCATTGTTGGTGTGAGGTTTTTTGGAGGCTGTTGGTTGAAAAAAAGGGATAAGATATATTTTTATTACAAAACATTTACATTAATTTTCCACAAACATTTATTCAAAGTGTCTTACATTTTAGGAACATCAAATGCAACTGGTCACAGAGTTAAAAATATACATAATATCCAATGTCCTTTTATGGTTGTGGAGTAGTTAAATGCACAAAATCACTAGCAATAACTGACATACTGGCAAAACTTTAAGCTGATTATTTCAATTGTCAATGGCCCAAAACATTTGCATGTATAAATAAAAACTGACCTTGTTTATCATGTACAGTCCAGCAGGATTGTCATGTAACAGGTACGGCAAGAGAAGGATTCCTTCAATGACCATTAGTCCTACAAATATGGAGAAAATAATGGTTTAATAAACTATAAAACATTTTGTTACACTTTATTTTAAGGTGTACAGTGTACAGTGTAATTATATATTTAAGTACTGATTAATATTAAGCATCTGTATGTACTTACCATAGGTTAGCGTAGGACTAGGGTTTGGTTGGGGGTTAGTTACTTGTAATTATGTATAATTTACTGTTATTACTATGGTAAGTACATGTAACATATGTAACAAGGACACTGTAAAATAAAGTGTTACCAAACTTTTTTTTTTAAAGGTTACTGATGTTTCTCTGCCACGGTGATCCAAAAAAGAAATGTGATTTTTCCAATAACCTTTGGTTAGAATTATTACAATAAGTACAATATATATGATCAGTATGAGCACAATGTATTTTAACAATACATATACAAATATGTAAAATATAGTTATAGAATACACCCTTTATCATATATAGTAGTTGCTGTGAACAAAAAAAAAATGTTACTAAAAAAATTACTGGTTGAATAGATGATTATGCTGAGTGTTCACAAACAAAAAACAAAAACAAAAAAAAAACAAATAGGGTGAATTCACATTAATTAGGACACTTTTTTGCCACTACACTAACCATAGTTTTACCATGGTAACGTTAGGCCTATTTGTAGTACAACTGTGTTTAAACAAATACTAATCAATACGACAGAAAACAATGTTTACTACACTTTTACTATAATAAACCCTTGGCTAATTTTCGTAAGGTCATGGAATGTCCCCTTAAAACATGTAAACCCAATTTGTGTATATTTGTGTAGTTAAACAACGAATTAACACAAATGCCAATGACAACAAATAACGTTAGTTAAATAAAAAAAGAGAGGGCTAACGTTACATTGTCTAAAAGTTAACAACAAAACTAAAATCATTGTTTATGATTTAACAGTGCTCATTTCGACCCACAAAGTAATTTCGTTTAGACTACATTTCGTTAGCATCGCAGCTAAAACAGTTAGTCCTATTCTGCTAACGTTATAGGCCTAACTTACTGTCAATGTGTATAGTCAATATACGTTCTTTAAAGTGTAAAACATACATTTTTAAACAGCCATACAATTAAGCGTGTTAGTGTGTCAATGTGTGTACACATAGTATATATTTTGCATAATAATTTTGGCGACTTTACTCACCTTTAATGGGGAAGTCATATGAAGCCGTTTTTTTTAAATCACCACTTCTTGCGTTGCGCGGGAGCAGAACGCACGAGAGCACTTCTTCTTCTTCTTCTTCTTTTTCTTCAGATTAATAATTATAATGATACTACACTTAAAAAAAACTATATATATATATATATATATATATAATGTAAAATGTCTATTGCTTTTTTTGTCTTTTTATGTTTAGGCATTTGAAGTGTAATGTTTTACATGAGTACAGTCAAACCTGAACACAAAGCATTACCCATAATCTGTTCAATAAAAATGTAACAAAAATGTACAAAAATGTGTGATCTGATCTCAACCTTGTCTTCTGGCTAACTGGTAAACAATCTCAAAATTTCTCTCTCTCTCTTTCTCTCTGTCTGTGTTCATTAATAATTATGAACAACAGTAATAATGATAACAACAATAGGCAAATAAACTGTACATCTTAATGTGGCCTCACAGAACTTTTGGGTTCCTCCAGATGCTGGCTTTTACAAAAGAGATCTTCCAGGAACCACGTATATGTTACAGGTCTTTCAAGAACCCTTTCATAGAATATGAGTACCTCTAACTTCCCCCAAAGCACCTCGACGTCTCATGGTAATGAAAAGGAGCCTCCAGAACCTCAGAACTGAATACAAAGTGCTTAAAGGATCCCACAAGTTCCTGCAAGAACCACAAAGACAGTCAATGGTTCAACCAGTAACCCTGCTATAGGAGAAAGAGCTTTGAGGCACCTAAATTATATTTTAAAGTTCCTTGAGGATCCGACAGGATATTTGAGGCACCTTTAGTTTTTACAGTGAATGTAATATAAAAAGGTAATAATCTACAATACTAATAATTTTTTTATTATTTGACAATTATAAGTAATAATACATTCTGTATTTTATTTGATTCAGTTTATGTATTATTGTTGTAAGACAGATAAAGAGCCATTATTAAGATCCTAGGCATCAAAGACATCAGGAACTTAAGAAGTCTTGTTGTATTAAAGAGCTTTGCTTGAATTTGACCAAGAGATATTTACTGATTTAATTAAAACAAATCATTATGACAGTTATGCATTGTTGTCAGTGTAGCTCACAGATAAAACTGGATCAGGGTGAATGAACTCTGCATTTGACAGCTAGAATGATATCGCTGTATAAACACCTGTTGCAGTGAAATAGTTCAATTAAGAGCTCAGACCAGGCAGCCATGATGGCCAAGGAGCTTTAAAATGCCTGCGACTGAAGTTTAGAAAGGAGTCTTTCATCATAATAGCAGTTCAGTTTAGTCTTCACGGATGTGTCCGCTTGTGGAGGGGTTTGAGCAACCTGTTTTCTTCAGACGCTCATTTCAAGCAGCACTGAGTCACAGGAGGAGAGAGAGAGAGAGAGAGAGAGAGAGAGAGAGAGAGAGAGAGAGAGAGAGAGAGAGAGAGAGAGAGAGAGAGAGAGAGAGAGAGAGAGAGAGAGAGAGAGAGAGAGAGAGAGAGAGAGAGAGAGAGAGAGAGAGAGATCCCTCCAGACTTCAGTGGCTTTTGCACTTTATAAGGGGACGATTCAATTTCACATCCGAATGAACACCTTCAAATCAATTACGTGCAAGACCTTACTGTATAACTAAATATAGCTATTATTGTCCCAAATGCTCATCTTCCAGAAACTTGATAGAAGCATTCATCGTGGCAAACAATGAAAGAGGGCCAGAATGAATGTTATGGAAACAGATTAATCCGCTCAGTGCCAGAATGATCTGGATGGGGGGGAACTGCTGGGAACAGGAACATAGACTCGGTCCATATGGTGCCTGCAGAGAGAGAGAAAGGAAGTAAGAGAGAGAGAAATATACAAACGCAATAACGCAGTGACCAAAACAAATTAGTCATTTGTGTTTAAAGTAAAAAAAAAAACACAAAAAAACTAATATATGATTGCAAACAATAAAAAAGCGGAATAGTTAACAAAATCAGTCTCTCACTCAGTGCAAAATGTCTCTCCTCAGGGACTCTGAGTGATGACTATGATTATGTGCAGAGGTGTGAAATTACCACAATTGTTGTGACAAAACTAAAGCCTGTGTGTACAGTCTGCCATTGAACTTGGGTCTTGTGAGAAAATTTTTCATATTGAGTGAGCGCATGTAAATGCATGCATATTCATAAAATTAGATTCTAAGAGATCATTGTGTCCAGTTTGGCTTGCTCTTAAACAGATGCTTGCTCATGTACACAGAGACAACACCCCCTATTTTTATTGACAGTCTTTCCAGAATGGCTGCTCATTCGTCTGCTCCAGAGCCTCCCCAATCAGCTTACAGCACCCCGATTGCTCTTAAATCCTCCAATGACTGTATTGGAGAATGTGTGTGAGTGTGAGTGTGCGTGCATGAATGTGTGGGTGTGTGCTGCACCAGACATCAGCAGCAGGTTGAGAGCCGACACACAGAGGAAGCAATACAGAGAAGAAAAGAATAAAGGGAGAGAAAGAAAAAGAGAAAGAGACACTCTTTCATTCATTCCTCCGAGAGAACTTCAAGACCGCATCCTGCAGATCCAAACGCACAGGTAAGGACAACAGCATGAGGATGTGGTCTCTCTTTATCTCTCTCTATCTTGTGATGCAGTGGCAATCGCACCCCACCGTTTTGTTTTCATCTTTTATCTGATCGGTGTAAACCCGCAAAAGGTGCAAACTTATACGATCGGTCTTGGACCTCTCTGTGCTGCAGTTGTCCTGGTTTGTCCCTTTCATTTTATACCCATATGCGAGAAGGAGAATTGATTTACTGTGATGATGCTCTCTGGTTCTACCTGATGCTGACGTTGCTATTGTTGAACCTAGCAGAAAGCAGAGCCGTAACAGAGGTAAACCTTTGGCTGAACGCTTTGAAAACAGGACACGTGGGGTTGGTACTAACAAAGCCAGGTCATACGCTCTCTACACTCATATCCACATCACCTCGGGACAGCGTGAGCGAGGGAGAGACAGAGAGGGGCTCTTTGTTGCTGATAGTGATCTGATACGGATCTGCACTGCCAGGGAGATATCCCCGAAGACACTAAAAACCCATTCAGCTTGCGCATATGTGTGTGTGCTGAATCAGAAACTGCCTGCTATCTGGTCAAAGTGAATATTTACACAGACAAACTCATTAAAATTGTATGAAAAGACTATCTGACTTCCCAATAAATGTCGGTTTACCTATTTATAGATCTTAGCATGTAGGTTTTGAGGAAGGGAATTGCACGTTTCCATGGCAGAATTCAAACTGGAGCACATGCGCTTGTACTCACACCTTCAGTCAATACTGTTTTAAATATCTTCAACCTTCTCAAGTGTGCTGTATTTATTTGAGGTGGTGTAAAGGAGAGTGAGCAAATTATTATAATTTTTTGCTTGTGGCATTGAGATGAATTACAAGATCATAGTCTTAGTGAGAGGCATTATTATTTATGTTTTTTTAACGATATGCTGTGCATGATGTATTTCATCCTAGTCTAACAGAAGAGGTGTAGTGTTTGGCATTAGGTTGTTTGTATGCTGGGCCATTACCCATGTCACAGATAACAGATTACATTCACACAAATAGAGCAGCAGTGGAGCCGCGCCATTACCCAACTTTATTCATCTTGACTGCTGCAGATTACACCGTGAAATATTGAAGCATGAAAAATATTCAAATTGATAGTAGTTTAATTTACAACCACTTATTAGTCTAATGGAATGCTATAAATGTGGAGAATGACTGATACTGTCTATCGCTGGGAGTTTCGTGAGACGCCAGCTGTCAGGTTGAGGCCCTCATTACGTTGGGACTGTCATCGTCCTAATATTCAAATGATTCCTCGCTTGTCTTTTATCTCTCTCCTGTTCTACTTCTGTTGTTGACTCATAAAACCGTATCCTTTTCTTTTTTCCTCTCATCTCCTGCACCTATATCCAACACGCCTGTAAAGATTGCTGTATTTTGTATGCGTGTGTTTGAGATTTAGAGTGTGCTGTCAGAATAGAGGGTGTGTGTGTGTGTGTGTGTGTGTGGCTTTGGCTGAATGGTTCAGTGGAAGTGGCAGTATCAGAGTGTGGTACCAAAGGCTGTTAGGGAAAGGGAGAGAGAAAGAGAGAGGAGATAGCTGGGCCCTGGAGCACACACCGATACTCCACAGACCTTCATTAAACACCACAGTCGTGTCACACACACTGACCTTCACTTGCTGAGTGGAGTTTCACAAGCAAACTGAGGCCAAGTGTGACCACTCCTCTTTACCTGCAATCACATTTTGCTTTGAATCACTTAGTGCTCCTGTTTATGGATGTTAGTGTTTCCTGTGAAAAGACAACGCATTCTCACCCCAAGGCGTCATTTAATTTGCACTTTTGACCATGCGTCAACTAACTGACGCTAAAGGGTGCCTTTAGCGTCAGTTAGTTGACGCATGGTCAAAAGTCTCAATTAAATGACGCCTTGGGATGAGAACGGGCTGGAAAAGAGCAACTGTATCCACTGGCTGGATTATCAATAATGTATTGCCTCTCAGCAAAAAGCTTTGTGAATGTTTCAGGCCACCTAGTATCAGTCAATAGAGAAACATTGGGGTGGTGGGGGGGTTGTGGGGGGGGGGGGGGGGGGGGGCTTGGCAGGAACCCAGAGTACACCCACCTAGGACACTAATTCACATGAGTTAAAGATTTAAGACTTCACCATTAGCATCACAGAAGTGGGTTATATTTCCATATAACACAGCAATAAATCAGATTTATGCTTATTTTTTGGAGACACATTGAGACCAGTGTTCATTTAATTACTTTTCCCTTGAAAAAGTATAAGGGATACTCTTATTTTTCTGTAATGTAATTACAGTTTCTTCCGATGTAATTGCATTAAATACTGTGATTATTGAACAATTCTATATAAAACAATAGCTGATTTTTAACATCAACTAATAATGTTAAAATGTTTGTTTTAATGCAATCTTCTCCCTTTAAATATCATTTATATAATTTTATTTGATTTATTTGAAAGAATTACAAGAGCAGTTTCATGTCTATTCATTGTTTAACTGGTTGGGGTTGATATGGGATTTAGAAAGTAATAAGTAATGCAATACTTTTTAGAGGGAATAATTAATTCAGTAATCTAATTACACTGTTAAAGATGTAATTATTTGCTAATCAAGACCCAAGTGTTAATTAATAAGCATGTGAGTAGTTGACCTGCATAGGTTGTTTTACATTATTAATGTTATTTTACAAGTACATTTTAAACTCAAGTTAACAAAGCATAACCAGCTGAAAACGGGTTTGGACCTGGAATTGGCCATGTTTCATATAAGCCAAACAAAATCATACAAACAGTATTTGTACATAAGCAAAAATAGGGGGGGAATCTTGACATGCAATAAAATGCATTTTAAGGGATTTTTGTTCTCCGCTGTTGCATATAGACATTTTGTGTTTTTGCTTCACTGAGCTGAAGGGTTTAATCCATGTGTTCTCAAAGGACATTGCAGTTCAGCATTCGGTGAGAAAAAAGGTGTTGCTGAAAACATAAGAAAGGCATTGTCAAATATTGATGTCTCCCTCCCCTGTGTTCAGATTGTTAGGGCATGAAAGCATCACTCAGCCAAAAATAGAGATCAAACAACAGGAGGAAAACATTATTTTGTTGTTGTTACTTAACCCGCCGGCAAATTTAATATCCTATAACTAATAATGTTAAACAAGTATGGAATCAGTAGTAAATGGTGCGAGAATATTTCATGAATGATTTACATGATTCTAAGCCATTTAGTTTGAAACGGATGAAGGATGCAGATCACAATAATATAAAATCAAAGTTTTCTTAAAACATGCTTCTAATGAGCTAATTTTTTAGGGCTGCTAAGAAAATACTATTTTTGGAAAATCTTAACATAACCACATACACATGCTGATTTACTCATGCGTTTCATTTGAATATTCTTAAACTGTTCAAATACCAAACAGAAAGTGGGCACTCTATTTTCATCATGGCTTAGCTCAGTGTTCCATCCGTGAAACAGAAGTCCAACTTCTCTGGCATCTCAGGAGATCTCATTAAAACCTCTTTGCATTTTTATTCATATTTCGAAGTGGCAGAGGTATGATGAGCTCCATCCATCATCAAATCAAACGGAAATGGCTGCTTTTAAGGTTTCATGTCTTAATTCATGCAGGAGGTACCATCAACAGTATAATCTGTGTCTTGTTAAAGTCTATTAAAAAGAATGAAATGTGGAGATATAGAATTGGAAATTGTGGGGGATGGTTGTTGCAGTAAAACAGGGAAAGAGGCAGTCTGGCTGTGTTGCTAATGGATCTCTGGGACACAAACTTGTTTCACAGAGGGAGAAACGTTATGAAGGCTATTTAACTGCAGTGTTTAGACCCAATAGTCACCAGGTGTCCTGCAATGTTCCACGTACAGACACCACTCTCCCCTCAGGCACATGCTCTTATGGGCAGTAGTTTAGCGAATGGAGGGCTGGCGGTATCTGCGTCACAATATGAGGTGCTTTATCCAGCCTTAACTTCTTTTTTTTGCTTTGCAGTTTATGTGCATATCTATAACAACCACTATCCACCCCTTCTTAGCATTTAATATGAATCATTTTGATGAATCCCAACAAATGGGGTTGATTTAAATAAAAATACTTCAGAAATCCATTTCAATACCCACATGTGTTTGTAGTCTTCTTGTAATGTTCACGGTGATATGAGACGCACTATAAGATGGGGTGAAAATTTGCAATGGGATTTGGGGATGGGACCCTTGAAAGCTGTGCAGAAATGATCTGAAATTTCAGCCACTATGTTTTGTCAACTCCAGTGTTCTGCTGATCCAGTGTGTGTCGTATTACTGCTTTTCTCAGGGGAAAATAGAGAGGGTCTGATAATACAGCTTGCATCCTGCTGTATCTACTGAAGGCACTGATCTCTTCTGTTTTGATCCCACCTCCCGCTGGCACTTGTATGCATAATGATTGCTCTTTTTTTTGAGCTGGTGTGTTGGTAACGAGCAGCAGCTATCATTTATAAGCTTAACTGAATGTGATAATTTAAATAAGTGTTCAACAGTTTTCATTTATGTTAACGGCTTCGGTTAATTATATTTTTCTTTGCTCCCTCTGCAGTTACAATGCTGCCTGGTACCAGGCCCCTTCTGCTGTGTGTGCTGTGTCATGTGACCACCACATGGGCATTCGCCCGCATGTCTGACGCCGTGGAGCTGCGGTCCGCATTCTCTGTGGCACGTACCAGCAGCATGGAGGGAGGGCCGAAGATGGTCATCACCTTTGACAAGGTGTACGTCAACATTGGTGGCGATTTCGATCCAAAGGCCGGCTTGTTCCGCTGCCGGATTCCGGGCGCATACTATTTTTCTTTCACAGTGGGGAAGTTCCCACGGCGAGACCTGTCGGTCATGCTGATGAAGAACCGCAATGAGGTTCAGGCGATCGTGTACGACGAGAACGCCGGAGAAGAGCGGAAAGTGCAGAGCCAGAGCGCCATGCTGCAGCTTGATTTCGGAGACACTGTCTGGCTTCGTCTTCATGGAGACCCTCGCTACGCTATCTACAGCAACACTGGTCATTACACCACCTTCAACGGTTACCTGATCTACCCTGATGTGTACGGCTACCAAGAGCCCACTCACAAAGTCCATGACAGTTACCATCAACCACCGAAAATCAGTGATCACTTACTGTCTGAGCACGAAAATACAATTACCAAAGACACTGGTGTGATGAAAGAAGAGAGAAGGGATGAAGAGATAAAAGAGGAGGACGGGAGAAATGGAGAGGAGGAAGACGACGACCAGAGGTCTGCATTCTCAGTGGGCCGCACTCAGAGTATTGTGGGAGTGGATCAAGGATATCCTGAGCACCAGCCCATCATCTTTGACACTGAGTTTGTCAACATCGGCAACGACTTCAACTTAAGCTCTGGTATATTCAAATGCAGTGTACCAGGAGCCTATTACTTCTCCTTCAATGCTGGCAAGCTGCCCCATAAGACCCTGTCAGTGAAGCTGATGAAAAACCATTTGGAGGTACAGACCATGATCTACGATGACAGCGACACTGAGAAGGCCCTGCAGAGCCAGAGTCTGATGTTGTCACTGCAGGATGGAGACACTGTCTGGCTCTACAGCCACCAGAGGGATGGATTTGGTGCTTACAGTAATCACGCCAAGTATATCACTTTCACTGGCTTCCTGGTGTATCCTGAGCTCCTCCAAAGCTCTCCTCCGCAGCAGAAACAGGAGAAGGCATTGTAGGCCAGTCAAGGAGCCAGTCTGCCTGTGGGTCTTTAGGATGGGTACGATTTTGGAGGAGCGTTTGTGTGAAAAAAGTGTGAATTCCCCACACACAAACTTCTACACTCTAGAGACTGTATGTAATCACTTAAGGTTTGCTTCTTCAGTTTCCTTATTACAAGATCTCTCAAGGTCTTGTTTTTATTCTGTTTATCTACTTTATGAAGAAATGAATAAGTCAAGCAAGCAGCACCTATAAAACATTGCTTAAACAAGGCCTCTACTCAGCATCCCTAAAGTCGTCATGAAACGGAAATTGTGATCTTCTATTCTTCTCTTTTGTCCATCAGGAATTGATTGGAACGTTGGATTGTTGTTTGCAAATTGAGCAATCTCATGTGAGTGACAGGTTGTTGGATTATTTCCCAGCCGGAGCGCTGGTGTGGAGCGCTGGAGCGTACATTTTCAGAGATGTCAATGGGAGGGGGCGATTATTTTTTTGGTGAAATATTACGAGGACACATACACTACCGTTCAAAAGTTTGGGGTCAGTAAGATTTTCTATGTTTTTAAAAGAAGTCTCTTCTGCTCACCAAGGCTGCATTTATTTGATTAAAAATACAAAACAAACCCAGTAATATTGTTAAATATTATTTCAATGTAAAACAGCTGTTTTCTATGTGAATAAATTTTAAAATGTAATTTATTCCTGTGATCAAAGCTGAATTTTCAGCATCATTACTCCAGTCTTCAGTGTCACATGATCCTTCAGAAATCACTCTGATATGATTATTTGATGCTCAAGAAACATTTATGATTATTATCACAGTTGACAACAGTTGTGCTGCTTCATATTTTTGTACAAACAGTGATTCATTTTTTTCAGGATTCTTTGAAAGTTCAAGAGAAAAGCATTTCATTAAAAAATAAATATATTATATTATAAATGTCTTTACTGTCACTTTATATCAATTTCATGTGTCCTTTCTGAAGAAAAGTATTAATTTCTTTAAAAAAACAAACAAAAAAAATTGACCCCAAACTTTTGAACGGTAGTGTACATTTAAAAAAAAATATTTGCACAGATAAATCACATAATAAAGACAGCAACATTCTATGAAAAAATAAGAATTGTCAATTTTGATTTCATGGTGACTTTAAGGCCTTGAATGCGGAGTTCTTACAACAATATGATTAAAAAAATCGAACATGTCACTTTTAAATTAATAATTTGTAAAAATTAAAAAATATATATTAAAAATTAAAACAAAATAACTAAAAAAAGATATGGATAAAAATAAATATAAAACAATCTGAGATTCTTAGCACTAAAGCACCTATCTCTGCAGAGGCAATTCATGATATAGCTCCAACTCAAAACTGTGTTTCATACTCTCAAATTGAACAATTATTAATGCATGTATTTTTCAAATAAGAAATAGTGTTGTCTTTGAAGCTTTTGCACGAAAGATTTGCACGAGAGCTCTATCTTCTGCTTTTTCATTAATTATTTCCAGTGTAAAATCAGTGTTCAACACACACACACACACACACACACACACACACACACACACACACACACACACACACACACACACACACACACACACACACACAGCAAATAAACAAACAAACAGTGATGATGACATTTGCCTTCCAGTAAATCATAATTCATATCAAGAGTTCAGATGTAAAAGCCTCTGCCATTTAAGTGAAATTTCTGAACTTAAATATACGAGCTTGATAAAAATGATCATTCTAGGAGAAAATTTCAGATGGCACTTATAGGCTTTTGCATCTGAACTCTTCATATATTCAGTCAATAATCAGTCTGGTTTTGGAACAGCACTTCAATACACATTTAAACTGAGTATCGCGTCAGTAAATTCACTACATATGGCCAGAAACTGCTGAATGCAGGCTCACAGCTTCTAAAGGAACAGAGAATTTTATTCACTGCCAAAAACATTTACTGTACACCAACTGATGCTAATGATGATTTTGGAAATTTGTTCAACTAATATTGATGTTTATATTTTGGGGAATTTTTTTTATCAAAGATATTGATCAGTTTATATAATTCTTCTGGTTTATTCTGTTGTGTGTGTATACGGCCATAAAGATTTATTTAGGTGACAAAGTGTATGTATGAAGTGCACAATTCCAAAATGTAAATACTTTTGTGTTTTTTATCCATTTCTATATAAGTGAACGTTTGCATTTCTAATTCTGTGCCTGGTCTTATGTACTTTTCTGTATGGGTTTAATCCAGCAAATAAACTCTGTGAATGAATGCTGGATAAGCTTTTCAGTGTTTGTGCAGTATGAGCTACTTTGTTAAGTACCGTAACGGTTGTTTCAGTGTACACTGGATTCTTATTGTGGAAGAAGCCAGTCCTCGGAAGCAAGCCAAATAAAAACTCTGAATGTAAACTCTTTTGTCTTGCATTTTTTAGTAGTGTCAATATTTAACATCTACAGTGTTGTCACCCCTACCAATTATATCTTATTCTGTACAGGGATTTTTCTATGATGATGAAATAAAGTGTTTGATATTCAAATATCCTTAAAATGAGTCAAATCTGAATCAAGTAGATATTTTAAAATCCCAGCTGAAAATACACATTTTATTTCAACAATTTATACCAGTTGAGATAATTATCTTGAGCAATAACAAAGCACACCTTAGTGTTCTTTTTGAATCCACATGAGCTTGATTTCATCATGAATGCCACAGCCTTTGTGAGGTCTCAGAACTAAAAGCAGATCAGATTAGTTTTCTGTCATGAGGATCAAGGAGATGCTAAGGAAGTTTAAGATGAATTTGTTTTGATTAAAGTGATAAAAAGCCTGAAAGTGAAGCACTGTGTTTGGTGCAAGCTATATACAGCAACACCCAGATAATACCTTTTGTATCATCATAGTGTTGGAATAACATACAGAAAAAACAATGAAGGAATGGCTTGGGAGAAAAGAGGGTTTGTATTATAGAATGACCCTGTCAGTGACCAGACTTATAATTGACTGAATAAAAATTTACATTTTCCTCTCTAATTTGGGAAAATTGTTCAATCCATATTTGACCAAATTAACAAAATTGTATTTTCTAAGTGTACAATGCTCCAAAAGAAACACTAGACTGTAATTGGAAATAAGTATTTCGTCCTGAATTAAATACGTATTCATGAAATTATCTTCTTGGAACATGGAAAAAGAAAAACATGGAAAATGTTTTTTTTTTTTTGGCAAAAACTTGACTGCACTATAATTATGAAGACATTTAAAAAAAAAGTGTGGAGTAATAACTTCCCCCTTGAACTCACTGTTTGCAAGGTTCCTGCCTTATGTTAAACTACTTTAAATGACATTTTTCCACATTAATCTACACTCTATACACCATGATGACAAAGCAAAAAACAGATCTATGACAACTTTAAAAAACTGAAATAGGTACATTGCACAAGTATTCAAACCCTTTACTCAGTACTTAGTTAAAGCACCTTTACAGCCTTTAAAGTCTTTTGGGGTATAATCTGTCAGGCTGGATGGGGACCATCGGTGGACAATGTCAGGTTTCTCCAGAGATGTTCGATTGGGTTCAAGCCCAGGCTCTGACTGGGCCACTCAGAGTTGTCACTCTTGCATTGTCTTAATGTGTGCTAATTTGCCACAGGTTAACTCCACTCGAAGTGTATTAACTCCACTACAAGTGAAATTGGAATGCGCCTGAGGTTAAATTTAGTGTCCCAGAAAAGGGTATGAATACTTGTGCAATTATGTAATTATTTAAGTTTTTCCTTTTTTAATAAATGTGCAGTTATCACATATCTGTTTTTTTTGCTTTGTCATTATGGTGTATGGAGTGTAGATTAATGTGGGGGAAAAAGTATTTGAAAGTAGTTTAACATAAGGCAGCAACATAAAATGTAAAAAACAACAAAAAAAAACTGGTTGAATACTTTCGCAAGCCACTGTATAGGCATAACAGTAATCAGTATTACAAAGTAAATTATATTAAAGAAATTACACAGTAAAGCAAACATGCCAGAGCTGCCGACTGCAGCAGAACCCCACTCATGAGGGAATTTGTAATAAGATTGGTAAATAAAAGCCACAGTTAATTATGGAGGAGAGATCATACCTATAATTTTGCACTGTTCTATGACATTCCTGAATGGCAATTAAACAATTTTGTGGCTAAAACTCATCATTTTGCAGATAAAAATCTTTTTGGAAATAACCTGTCAGTATGACTTGTTATCTTTTGTAGAGGTAACTGGGGTATATAAAACCTTGAAGGCATTTGGCTATACGCACATTTAAATGCTGAATTATAAAAATAAGAGAACGGTTATCAGACATCAGTGAACTTAAGAATTTGCATTTAAGCATTGTTCATAAACACACTAAATTCAGTTTTGATTAGAATACCTGAGAGAAATGTCTAGCAAAACATATCAGTGGTATATTTTCCTGCGTTATCTTTGTCACTTTGTTTCAATTTAATATCCAAGGAATGTCATCACATAACAAGACTTTTAACAAAACTCTTAAAATTGTAGAATAAACACATAATCCTGATAATTCTGAGATCTGAAAAAAGCTTATTTTCATGTGTGTAAGTCTGTTGTGTACACAGATACAACTGCCAAATGTTTAAAAAAAATGTAACCAGTGTTATTACAAAAAAAGCCATTTATAAATATTAAATGACATGCAGAAACAGGAGTCGTTTCATTGTTTTATTTAGATGTAGCACAGGGTCTTATTTACATAAATATGTTCTGATCATTACAGCTCTCCAGGGTTACTTTGCTGGTTTGTCCCCAGACTCCAGCTTGGGTGCATCTTTGGGCTCCTTGTATGCAGGGAACGCTTCCCATGGACTGTTCAAGTCAAACTTACGGAACTCCTGAGCGAGCTCCACAGGTTCAGCCACAACCCGCTTCACCTCATCGTCATAACGCACCTGAGAAAATAGAAGAAAACAACTCAACATAAATTAAGCCACACCCCTTTACAGGAATACTTCAAATAAATTAAAATTACATAATTGCTCTACATACACTGTTTAAAAGTTTGAGATTACTCTTTTTTTTGTCTCTTAAGCTCACCAAGGCTGCATTAATTTGATCAGAAATACATTAAAAACTGTTATATTGTGAAATATGATTTAAAATACATGTTTTCTATTTTAATGTACTTTAAAATGTAATTTACTCTTGCGATGCAAAGCTGAATTTTCGGCATCAGTCACAATATCCTCCAGAAATCATTCTAATATGCAGATTTGCTACTAAAGAAACATTTCTTTTTATTACCAATGTTAAAAATCAATGTTTTGCTGCTTAATATTTTTTTGTGGAAATCGTGATAAATGATTCTTTGGTGAATAGAAAGTTCAAAAGAACAGCATTTACTTGAACTAGAAATATTTTGTACCATTATAAATGTTCTTATTGTCACTATTGATCCACTTAATGCATCCTTGCTGAATAAAAGTATGATTCTCTTTGAAAAAAGAAAAAACCTCTTTCTGACACCAAACTATTAAAAGGTTGTATAACAATGAACTGTGCATTTACCTCTACATATCCAGACAAAGGAAAGTCTTTCCTGAATGGATGACCTTCAAATCCATAATCTGTCAAGATACGTCTCAGATCTGGATGGTTTGCGAAGAAAACTCCAAACATGTCCCAAATCTGTAATGAAACTTTCATTTCAGAGTGAAGACAAACTGTCTCTAAAATTTGAAGAAAAAAAAAAAAAAAAAGATGACGACTTAACATCTGCATGCAACTACAGCTATGATACATGATCTATTGGACCATTAGACAATGGACAACCCTCCCTCAGTCAGAGTCTGCAGTGTCATAGCATGTGGGAGCTCGGGGGCTCCACTGTATGAGCATGTTGTGTCTGAGCATGATATGATACACAAAACAGACATCTATTTTGAAGTGCGAAATATACAAATGTCAAAACCTGTTCATGAAACCTCAAATGATTACAGTGAGAGACACATACCTCTCTCTCATACCAGTTAGCTGCCTGGTGCACAGACACAGAGGAGTCAAGAGGACTCAGCTCATCAGTGTAGGTCTTCACTCGGATTCGAGAGTTATAGCGCAGGGACAGCAGATTATACACAATCTGAAAAGAAGAAAAAAAAAATTGGATCGTTAATGGTTTCATTGAACGGTTTCAGAAAATGGATTTGTATTTCAAATGCTAATAACTTTCACCATCCAGGCTCCATATTATGTGCAGTCCTTATGCATTTAAAAAAATTCCAAGTCTATTAAAATAACCTAACTTGCTAAAAACACAAAATCAACATAATATTTTATGGAAATTTCAGAGTTGAGACTGAGCATAATCACCTCAAAGCGAAAGTGCCTTGTAGGGACATCCACAGCTGTCAGGTCAGTCATGTTGTTGAACTGAGCGTTTGTGTGATCTTTCAAGAAGGTGAGAACAGGTATAATCCCTTCTGGATGGATCATTACCTCCAGCTCATTAAAGCAGGTTACCTGTAAGGTGTAAATAGAGCCGTTTTTGAAGAATTGCAGAGTGCAACTAATCACTAATCTGTCATCTGCCAAAGATATACATGAGAATAACTTACCTGAACTTGTTGCACATATTTGGGGAGAATCTCTGCAATGTATTTGCCAAACTCTGAAAGCTGAGTGTGGGTGACTGGATCCTTGGGCCTTACAGTAGCTAATGCAAAACAAAACAAAAAGACATTTAGTCTTCCTTTATAAATGTCTTTAACTACTATGCACTAAGATTTAAATAATGCATTTGATACAATGCACTTATTGTGAACATACTACTTTTCACATTTTATTTATATATATTAAAAAAACAGCTTAAAATAATTGCTGTATAATTACACTGTTGACCCTTCCTTTACACCTGTCCCTGACCTTAATCGTATCTCACCTCAGGTGTTTTGCAATACAAAATGACAACATAGCACTTAGGTAAAGACACCTATTATACAGGTAGACGCAACGTTAACAACAGTTTTCCAAAAATCTACCGGTACTCACGTCTGGTTTCAGTTGTCGTTGTTCTTGTCTGGACAATCGCAGCGCTCTGTCTAGCAACTATGAGAGAAATTGAGAGAAATCAATGCATCACAACATAATGTCATTGCGGCAAGTTCAAGTCAAGACATCAAAATAAACCAAATTGGTAGTTTGTGTCTGATGACATTCAAAACATAGATACATCCCTTATATTTTCAAATAACTCAAATTCATCTCCCTGGAACCGTGATGTCTTAATATCAAGAATAAAAGAGGCTGTATTGACATAAATCAGTCGACATTGTCATTAGCGTCCTGTGTTTGTAAAGGTCAACAGCGAAGAAAAGCCTAAAATACAGGATAGCTTGTTTGCGTCCTGCAAAGTGACAATAAAGGTTAAATGAGTAAATAATTCATTTTAAATACGTCTGTGCTGTTCTTGTTTATTTCTTACCGTTCAGACTTTTTCCAAAACCGCCGCGGACAAATCTAACCAAGGAGGCCGCCATCTTTACTCCATCGCCGTCCTTCCTCGCGGGATTTACTGATGCTGGAGTTACGGGTGAGTTCCGCAGTGCGCTGCTGCCACCTTCAGGCGCTACAAATTGTAACATTTTCATTTTTGGGTGAACTATCGCTTTAATGCCTTGATTTAATGCCTACAATCGAGGCATTAAAGCGATAGTTCACCAAAAAAATGAAAATGTTGTCATTACTTACTACATCAGTTGCCATATGCCCCCTAATAATATGTCTTATGATCAAAGTGCTATAGTTTTAATTGTGGGGGCAATGCAATAAATGTTCCTCAAAAGCCTGTTGTATCATATTTAATGATACATATTTTAACTTAAAAAAAAATAAAATATGGATAATCAAGTAAACCTATGTTGTTTCAGTCCTGTGAATGCTTATCTTAAAATATTATTAACAATAGAACAGTTATCCTTACGTTTACTTGAAATTATTGTATATTTCACAGCAAAACGGCACGTGCACCACGACTTGAAGGTGGACATTTATAGATTCCTACAAAAAGGCCTTTACTTATTAAAAAAGTGTATGAACTATCAGTCTATCAATCATAGGGCAAAATGCATGGTAAATTACTATACTTTTAAAATTGAAGAGAATAAATTGTGGAGAAGACCATGGAGCTGATTATTGATTTTTAGAAGAAATAAAGAAACTGTATTACCAGTGACAATTAAAGGTCAGAATATCGTTCAGTCAAATATCTTGGTGTTCATTTGGACAGTCAATTAAACTGAAACTCGTTTTGAGGAAGTTAAAATCCTTTGTAATTGGTATTAGTAAGAATAATTTTTCAGGGGATCCTGGCCAGTGTTTTGTTTTACGCAGTGCTCTGTTGGGGAGGTGGTATAATACATGTACTTGAGTACTGTACTCAAGTACACTTTTTGAGTATCTGTACTTTACTTAAGTAGCCTATTATTTTTTCTGGAAACTTTTTATTTTAACTTTACTACATTTCAAAGACAATATCTAGTAGCCTACTTTTTACTCCACTACAATTCTGTCAAGGTCTTTAGTAGAAAGTAGTAACGTCAGTCAGGGGATGATTTTGGTTGCAGGGGTTGCATTTCGGTTGGAGAATAAAGTCGGTTTGATGTCCGAACCCGATGTCAGATTGAGGTCAACATCCAACGTCGGACAGACAATAGGCTTGTTCGACTTGAACCGGTGTTCTGCCTTCTCAAAAAATGCTACCCAAGCGCGAATCGATCACAGAGAATGTCGATTCATTCTCTGTTGTTTCCACAATGGAGTAAATCTCACAATATTATGACATCGTTATTTAATTTAAAACAGGGTAAGTGTATGGGGAGCCTATTTTGATATTTTAAATGAACTAGCAATTATCACATTTGATATAACAAGTAAAAATGACATTATTGTATATCATATGAAATACAATTATAATAAAATTCTAAGTTATGAGTACTGTATACTGTACTGTTTTTATTTTTAAAACGGTGTGAAAAGTAAAAATTATCATCAAATATTCATCTTTTAAGCACATTTCAAACCTTGAAAACATACCGGTTAAAAATCAAGAATTTTCCAAACTTTCCAAACTCTTAAAGAAGTAGACGCTTAACGTAGGTCATTTGTAGCTAATTGCTATACTATACTGAAAATAAGGTGCGCATGCGAATATTTACATGTTCACATTTCAAATTATGTAATAAAAAAATGATTAAAGATATCGCAATGCTCACCGTCAAGTCACCACAGCAAGGGTGCATAGATTTATGGGCGTGGTAACGCAGAACAAAACTGTGAGTCTGCACATGCGCATAACAGTAAGTAGCACATCTCGATGGGTGAGCAGAACACCCTGGGATGAGCAGAACACCCTGTGCTGCACAGACCGATCAGTGAATGACATCAAATACCGCGAGAGCGAATAGAGAGCAGACGGCTCCTTATGCTTTTGAATTGCTCTCGCGATACTTTGATGTCATAAACCGATCGGTCTGTGCAGCGCCGGTGTCGTGCCCCAAGGGCGTGATTTTTTTCCCCAAACCACTTCAGCGGAAATCCCGCCCTGCAGCCGATTTCATTGGTTTTCATTGGTCATGTCAATCACTGTACTGATTGCCAGGTGTGTCATTGCTTTGTGCAAGGTAAATGAAACTATAACACGTGAATTGTTTGTTATCGGTTTACTGTTGTTGTTTTATCGACGAGGTTTAGCAAAGACAGCTATCACGTGGCCCATCAAAAACAAATTATTTTATTCTTCTGTGTGCTAACGATCGAACTTCATGCACTGAATTGATCAATTCTCACGAGAATGTCGAAAGTTACTGAAAAACCAAGACGACCATGTCGTTTCACAAGCAAACAGCCTGTGGATATAAAATTGTTCTGACCCCCCCTCCCCCTCCTTCCATGGTGAATTATTATCAAAATGATTCAATAATGCATTGCACTTAAACATAGGCTGGTCAATGGAATACACACAAAAAAACGGATTTTACAGATGATGGCCTATCATCAAGTGTTTTATTTTGTGAATACTGTACATCATGTGTAATAACAGCATTGAATATGGACACATTTCCTGTTTCCTGACAAAACTTATAGTGGGATACAGATTCTTTCAGACCGTATTTTCAACCTGCCAAAATATTTATCCCCCCCTCCAAAATCTACAGATGATGGCCTATCATCAAGTGTTTTATTTTGTGAATACTGTACATCATGTGTAATAACAGCAGTGAATATGGACACATTTCTTGTTTCCTGACAAAACTTATAGTGGGATACAGATTTTTTCAGACCGTATTTAAACCTGCTATAAAAGGTATCCCACTCTCCATATTCCACAGATGATGGCCTATCAACGTCTCCACTTCCTTTGGTGCCAAGAAAGCAAGGAAAGCCCCCCACCACCCATCCTCACCACCATCTACAGAGATACTATAGAGAGTGTTTCAGTCAGCTGCATCACTTTCTGGCGTGGGAATTGTAGGGCCTCCGACCGCAGCGGATAGTGCTCAACCTCCAAGATCTCTACACCTCCAGAGTTAATGAAAGGGCTAAGAAAATCACTTTGGACCCCACACACACAGCCCAATTTCTCTATAAACTGTTGCCCTCCAGTCTGAACAGATAAAACTGTCTAAACCTCTTTCATAACTGTCATGTTGTACATAACATCTCAAAATTGTTGCCTGCATCTGCAGCCTATAGCATCTTAAACTGGACACCTGTAAATAACATGGGCCTATCTGTACATTCATATGGGCCTACATTTCTATTACTGTACTATCTTGCATTATTTAAATGGTATTTTATTTTTAATATTGTTATTGTGTTATATATATTTTTTTATTAAATTCCTATATGCCTCTATTATCATGTATGTCTGCACTATGTCTGTACTTTCCTTCCTCATTCCTTCACATCTTTTTCTGATTCTAATTCTTCTTTGCGGCACTGTGGTCCAAGTGAAACGAAATTCCGTTCCCTTGTGTGTATATGGACTATACTATGCGGAAATTACAATAAAGCTGTCAAGAAGTGACTTCTTTCCAAAAGTTAAGTGTATTTTCACTAGGGTGAGCACCCGTCCCGCTTTGCGCTGGACCACATGTCCGAAATGTGAAATGAAATATGTTTTGATATAAAGTTATTAAGAATTTTATTGTAGTGTTATGTTGGATATTCATATTCTATTTCTTCTATTTTACCCAGGACTTACAAACATTACATAATTCTTTTATCTCCACATGAATAACCGTATTTTACAAATATAACATCAATTACACAGGAATGCAAATTTGCAGCCTCTTACTGAATCCAAATAATTTGCTAGCAATAATTTGAAGTTTGATCGTTAGCACACAGAAGAATAAAATAATTTGTTTTTGATGGGCCACGTGATAGCTGTCTGCTAAACCTCGTCGATAAAACAACAACAGTAAAACGATAACAAACAATTCACGTGTTATAGTTTCATTTACCTTGCACAATGCAATGACACACCTCCTGCTGAATGCGAGCGCGCTCCCGCGACCGGGGATACACTTCCTTTCAGGGGTAAGTACCTTGGCACGACACCTGTCCAAGTCGAACAAGCCTATGGATTTTGGTTGGAAAATAAAGTAGGTTGACGTCAGATCTTGGTTTATGAAGTCAACCCGATTTTCATTTTCTACCACAATACAACGTCTGTCTAACGATGGAGATTAATGTCAATCTGGCGTTGGATTCTGACATCAACATTTTCAACGTTGGGTTTGGTCTTCTAAATGCAAATTTTGTCATTGTTTTGGAGCACACTAGGCTACCTTATAGATAACAGTAAGTAAGGCTACTAAAAGCCAAAAAAACTTTAAATAGGGCACTATTTGAGGGAACAGCCATTTCCATTGTGGACGTTATTGAGTGCACTTATTCAATCTCACATTCAATCCCACTACTGGAACTGTGTTCTAGAAATGAATTTGATATTGATGAGGGTAGGCAGGCATAGATTCAGAGGCATAAGGTACTGTAAGTATTATATACAACAATAATAAAACAATGCATTGACATTTACTTTTTACTTTTAAGTACTTTTAAAAACAAGTATGTTTGTACTTTTACTTAGAGGGAGTGGGAGATTAACGATGCCTCAGTGTTCCACTGAGCGATTTAAAAGGTATTTTATCACGGCTGCAGTTCGGTTTTTAAATGAAAATGTGTAATACTGTATTGATTGTGTTGTATTTTGTATAGCATTTTTAATTATGTCTTAGTGTTTTTTTTTTGTAATGTTTAATTCGAGGGAATTGTTTGTACTGTTCGAAATGTTTATGTGGGGTGATGGCAAGTTTCCCCTCAGAGGGATTAATAAAGCTTTCGAACCGAACCAAGATTGTGTGCAACAAGTTTTTGAGTAATGTTTTAAACATGTGAATAGTTTAGAAGCATTAGAAACTTATATCAAATATGATACAGTAGACCTTCTAGGGTTTCAAACGCTTTTCACGTATTTCACTAAATAGACCATAGCATACCATTATTTTATCATATTAATTAAAATGTATTTGAAATGGTAATGAACCAGTTGTACACCTCTCTCTATTTCATTGTAGTGTATAACAATAAATAATTAAATACATAGGCTCCATTAAGCTGCCAAAAAAGAAATTCAAGATTATGTTTACTGTTGACAATTAAAAAAGATCATGATCTTATACATTACAATCACAAAGAAACAGGTTTTTGAACAGCTTTCAACACAAAAATGCTAGGTGGGATAAAAAAAAAAAAAAAAAAAAAAATGGAAATTTAAACTGTGGTGACCATCTGAGGTGATAGAAATAAAAAAATAAAAAAGATCAATGCAACCTGATGATCCAGATCCAGGCTTAAAGTCTATTTTTATGTATTGTACACAAATTCTTATACAAATATATATAAAAAAAATGTGCACTCCAGCAAGGAAAAAACAACTTATTAACAATGTACAGCATATGAGATTCAGCATGTTGGCATTTGTACACTGTATCTTCTAGCTGGACTCTGAAGCACAGACTTGCTTATAGTACTCCTGCAGCACCTCCAGCTGGGCTGAGCGGATCAGCACATGAGGCCGGACTGAGGCCAGCATCTTACAGGCCTCCTCTGGACTCCAACAGTGTAGCTGTGAAAGGAGAATAAAGGTTAAACACAGGGCTAGAACTACCATAGACATTGAGGGAGACAATTGTATCTATTGATGCAAAGTAACAACTCAACTGTGATTTATGCAGGCTAATTCATAACTGTGATGAGACAAAGAACATTAATGGAGCTGTTTTTGACATATTAGACACACGTTTAAGTATGAATGTTGGCATATTTTAAAATTAAAATACAATATATTCCTATATTACTTACAAGTATGAATTTTAATTATTTTACATGGTTATAACCTTGGTTTAACATCAAATGCAGATTCCAAAGACTGTCACACTTTTGAGACTTCTAACATTCGTTTGACAGAACTGTTTGTCTTTCCCTTTATATAACTGCATGATATAATGCATATAATTATATATAAGCATATTCAGAAATAGCTGGCTTAAACTGGTTCAAGAAGTAACAAATTCATATAAATAATATACTGTGTGTGTATAATCAGTGAAATTATGTATGGTTTATTCTTAAAAAAAAAGAGAAGTGAAGTTTAAAGTGAACCTATTATGGATTTTTGAAAATAACCTTTCATGTAGTGTGTAACATAGTTCTAAGTGAATGAAAACATCCTGCAAAGTTTTAAATCTGAAAGTGCACCGTATATAAAGTTATTGTCTTTCAAAAGTAAGAGTCGACTGAATCAACGAAAAGAATCGTTTTTCAAGCGAGTCATAAGCCATTTCGCTGTGACGTCAAGACGAAACATTAGCATATTGCCCGCCCACTTATTGCACGCACGCACAGACACCAGGGAAAACTTGAACCTCAAACACTGCAGCTGATTCCTGTGGATACTGGATAGCATCATGTCGAGAAGACGCGGTGTTCTACAATGTGAAGCTAAAGCCAGTTTTTCTTCACTGCCCATGGACGAGCATGTGAAGAATCAGTGGTTAAAATTAATCTTCATCACAATACCCCTGCAGTATAATCCTAAACTTCTCGGAGTTCAATGCAGGATTCGCACACCGCTTGCTCTTGAATAATGGTGTTCAAAATACTTCGTTTTGAGTTTTATATTGTGTAGGTCTCCTGCTTAATGGTTAACTTAACTCATATTATAACTGTCTCACTGAAATACTTCTGCTAATCAGTTGTGGTAACTGCTAACCACTATTACCTAACAGTGTGTCTATTAATGCAGATTCTCTGTCGTTCTCTTGAGTAAAGAATAAGCATAGACCAATGTTTGTTACATCAGTCCTTCACGCTAGAGCTCGCTAATGTATGCACTGTTATTGATAGTTTCCACATGTTCACCGCAATAAATTAGAAACAAATACCCTGTAAATAAATAAGTACAAGTAAAATAATCGGTTTGTTGATGGACATGCTGATGGTGAGGAATTACAGTTGCAACATCTCATAATGTACCTCAAACTGAGTAGTGTATCACTGAGAAACGTCCTGCTCGAGTTGTCCTTGTGATGGAGGTCCTAGTTAAATAAGTTCTTCCAATGTTTCATCATTGCATTCACATTGATATGGTAAAATGGACATCATTGTTCGTTACTGTGTTTAGTTTACGGTGTACGAAGCCTCAGGACAAGCAGAGCTGATATTGTCATGGCTAGGGCTACTAGATTAATCGCAATAAAACCGCACATGATTTGGCAAAGGCTGCGATTATTTTATGCGCAGCTTTTCCGTGCAGTGCGACTGACCGGTAGTAAATGATGCTCCTTTGAACGCCAGAGGGGGCTCTCACGCAGACACGATAAATATGCCCCGCTCAGAAGTACAATAACATCATTCATGAAATCCCTATCGCTGTAGCTGAATAAACAGAATATTGAAATACTTTGATTGATTAAACGTGACTTATAAATACATGACTGCTTATTCTGTGTAAGAAGAAGCCACATCATACCACAAATTATGCTCATCTGTCGTTATGAAGTGAGTTTGGAGAAAATACATGCTATTAAATGTTGTCTTTTGTTGGACATGAGGATCATAAATGCTTCTCATGTTTGTAAAGAGGTTTGACACGTGTTGCTTTTTCAAATGCACGTTATAAGAGACTCAAACTCACAGTGCATTCAGATGGAGCAGTGTTTATAGAGCCGTACATCAATGATAAGCTGTGCATAAAAGATAATCGCAGCCTTTGCGATTTCAAAATCGTGATAAGCCATCTCGATTTAAGTGCGATTACATGTAAATTGCGATTAATCGTGCAGCCCTAGTTATGGCAATGGCCTTTTTTTTTTTCCAACAGGCACTGTTCACGGTAGACCAATCATAACAGACTGAGCTGTCTGACCAATAAGAGCAGAGTAGCTCATGGAAAGGAGGGATTTAGAGAGATTGATTCATCTGACCGAGTCGTTTGAGAGTCATTGAAAATGTGGTGATGTGCAAATGTATATTATAAATATAATAAAATGAATAATGAATATAAATGAAACCGTTTTTTTTACCTTTGATGCATGTAAACCTGTTGTAGGAGACTCCAAAACAACATTAGGAAACTTTAAAATAGCATAATAGGGGCACTTTAAGTAAAAGTCTCTTTGTATTCTGCATGGATGTGAGGGTTTCATGTAGAGAAGTGAGCAACATCACTTGAATTAACCTATATTTGAATGTTCCCTCTCCAAAATCCTCCAACAATATTATGGCGAAAAAATTTCAGGTGCGTCTTGTACAAAGAAATGTGCATCCATACAATGGCAAATATTGTTTACAGTGGTGACCTATGACAGAGCTTTTTGTATTGATGCTGCTGCTTTTACTATTGTTCATGGTGTAGGGAAGGCAGACAGACTAATACCCACCCTGATGAGGTATGCAGCTGCAATAGTTGCACTGCGTGAACGCCCGGCCTTGCAGTGAATATAGACACTACTGCCTTGCTGTCGATGTCTCAAGGTGAAGTCCACACCCTTGTGGATGTGCTCTAGGCTGGGAACACCTGTCAGGTCCACTGTGTCCAGTCTAATCTGCTCAACGCCAAGAGCTCGCCACTCCTGTTTTTAATATAAGCATCCTTAGATGTACATTGCCATCTGTGATTATAGTTGGGAATGAGTGAAAGAGTTAGGAGAGACACTTACCTCAGCTGAATTGCAGAAATATTTTGTTTCATATTCTTCATTCATGGTAATGACTCCTCTGATTTTCTCTTTTTGGACCAACTAAAGCCAAACAAGACAAAATTAGTTGAACCCTTAAACAGGACTACGATATGAGGCAAATTATAAATGTGCTAGGATCATTACAATTATATGTGGAATTCATATACAGTAAAAGTCTAATCTTACCTCCTCTGTCATTGACCTGAATGGGAGAGCACCAAGAATGACAGTCGGATCCACGCGATTAAACCATTGTCTGGAGGTGACCTTTTCCATGACAACATTGTAAGCGAGTGTGGGATAAAATAAAATCCTTGCTAGAACACTGGACATCGTTCCACATCCAAACGAACGAAACGAGTCACAGAAGTTTCATTCTTTCTCAACTACTCCTACATTGCACTGTGGCACTGCTCTTTAAGTTTTTTCTTCGACACAGATCCTCGACATTGCCCTCTTCTGTTTTGGAGGTTATTTGGCTGGATACAGTGTCTCGTTTTCAATAATATCCAGCGACTAGAAAATGAATTCACCGGACCAATACCATATCTTAAAAAAAATGTATCTATTAATCAGACGCCATTGATACAAGAAACTATGTTTGCGTGTTAAGTATAGAGACTTAAAATTCATGTCCTCAATCATGGCCTACCTTTGCAAGAGTTTCGAGCCATTTTGTAGTTGATTGTGTTCTTGAGTGATGGTGTTTGTGAATGAACTTTAATCAATCGATTACATTAATAAATAAAAAAACAGCTACAACAGAATTTCCGGTTAATAGTCCAATAGCATGCAAACCGCATAAGGATAAAGACGGATATGGACATACCGGTATGTGCCTGCACTGCAGACGTGGTCAATGTCCATTTATACAGTGTGGATAAAATGTATTTGTGGTTTCTTAGGATTATTTTGGCATTGTGAATGCATTATATAACACATTCTATAATAAAACACATAATAATACCAACACAACTGCACAGACATTAAAATGACAATTCACGTAAACCAGTCTGACAGTTGAACATGTTTGATGTTTATCTCCATATCACACGCGCAGGCCTTATGGTTTTTTTATTAACTTCAGCGACCACGTGAGAGAAACGTGTATCTGTCTCTTTAAGAAGGGGGGCGTATTTCAACAAATTCCTTCTAACTACTGTTTTAAGTATTTATATGGCAATTTTTCATAAAGGATCAACATAATTTATTGTTATAGTCACGTCTATCGACGGTTGGCTCCAAAAGTACATATTTGGCAAGTACATTTCGACAGAGGCTCCACCCCAATCCCCTTTTAATAAATGTGATGGCGCATGCAGGAAAGACAGCCATTTTGCATCGTCCCTGTTTCACCCAGAAAGTAGGTTGTCGTGGGAAGACGTAATTTAAGGAAACGAACTAATTCACAAATCCCACTAAACAATCATTCCACTGTGTCAGCACACCATACCTACTCAGTTCCCTCCGTTTGAAAAAGGGGGCATCGAGGGTAAGTGTTGATTGTTCACGGTTGTAGCTGCGCGAGATAACTGGTGGTTGTTTACGGTCGCTAGCACGCGTTAACATGCGTCATTATGTAAGAGCAGATCTACCACTGCGCGCCCACAGGGCTCATTTCGGTTCTAGATGCTGTTTTGGTCAGTAGTACATGCACGGTTGCGTCAAGAGAGATCTAAACCTGTGTAACTTAGGCGTGCTGTCCGAGCTGTTCTGCTAAGTTTAGCATCACTGAGAAGTGTAACGATGATGCAACGCAATTAAAACGATGCAGGTGATGAGCTGAACTCTCAGACAGGTCGTTCCCTGTGTTGCACATGCGGTCTTAAAATCGCATGTATTTTCACTGCGATCGGTCTGGAAATTAAGTAACTAACGTTAGAGGTTCTGTTGGAAAACGCATGATTACTCCCCGGCTAACGTTAAATTCAAATAAACGTAGCAAATGTGTTCGTATAGTTGCAGTGTTAAGTTTTTAGCACAGAGCCTGTCATGTTCTCCATTTGCAAAAAGCTCCCTTTGCAAGTAACATGCAGCTGTGTGTGGCTTAATCGCGGGAAGTATCGATCATAGGAAGTTAAGCTAGAGACTCCTAGTGCTGCGAATTAAATGTAACTAACTTACCTTCTTAGTCCTTTTACTGGCTTGTTTCAAAACGAACGTGCTAATAAAATATAAATACTACATGCAAAAGTACTTCTGAGATCATCACATTCAGTGCCTATGTTTGTATCGTATTTAATTTGAATCTTGTTCATGTTGCTGCTCATTTCCATAAAGTATGTCAACAAAATGTGTAAAGTTAAATGCAGTGAGAAGTATTAGTTTCTGGCCTGCTAGTTTTTGAGCACAGAGGCCTGCTGAACAGAAAGCTGCTGCTGTTCAGGACTGTCACGTGAACTATCACTATCATTTGATGAGAGCTTCACAATTGACTATTGTCCTTTTACTTCCAAGCCAAACCGTTTTATAGGAATAATGCATTTTTAAAGCTTTTTGAACATGAGTTGAGGAATCTGCATTATAGTCCTATATCAGGACTAGTCTGTGTTTATTGCAGTGGTAATCTAATGTGGCCTGGACTGTGTTCTGCTGTGAATGCTTTGTTACCGGTGTTGTGACCTTCAGTTGTAGTTTGGTATAGAAATGAGTTATGTCTAGAATGGAAGCTTGGTAGGTAAAAGCTTTTCAGGCAAAAGACATTGGCTGATAACATGTTATTGAATGAGAGCGCCTGAAGAGCAAGAAGGTCCATTCTGCTTGATGTGATTGCTTGTAATGGGATCTTTGGTGTTTTTGTCCAATTCTGCTGTTTGATAATGATTTCTTTAATCTGGCTGAGATGGTTAACGGGATAATTTAGCCATAATGTTGTAATGAATATGATTCTTCTAATACATTGTAATATACAGTTAGTATATAATATATTAATATACACCCTCTGCCATACACGTAACCAGTCAGATAAAATGAACAGCTAGCATTGTGAGAATAAATTAAAAATGTTGCACTGAAAATGTATATTATCTTAATGTCGAGGGGCAATGGCTATATGCTTGTATTCTGCTTTTGCATTTCATTAGGCTTCATTCCATAAGGCCAGTTTTAACTGTTTAGTCTTTATCTGACATTGGAAAATTGTGCAGCATTGACTCTATCTTAATAATACACAAAGACCACAAATAAGCATGGTAATGGAGGTAAAGGGCAGCAAGTCCGCAAATACTGGGAATCATCACAGATGTTCACTGATAAAATGCCAGTTTAACCATACAACGTTATTTTTGCAGGTTGACGGGAGCAACGTTTCAGAAAAGCAAGGCCAAAGAGAGGGTAAGTGGTTCTCACTTTTGTGTTAGGATGTATTACAATGAACTATTTGTTAAGTGAGACATCACAAAGTCATGCGTGAATGTGGGAAAGGTAGGTATTCATATTCCAAATGACTGGCGCTCAGAAGAACATGATTTGACTAGAATCATCAGACAGCGCACACAAATGTTCAGCCAACAGATTAGTTTGAGAGGTCGCAAATTAGTTGATTTTCAGTTTATTTTCTGAGGTTCCATTTGTGCCAGAAATGAGTAGCCTGCATTGTGCATTATACTATACGTGTCCATGTCTACAATAACTTTTCAAATCAGCATATTTTGACATGTTCTCTGTTTATGTAGTCTTGTTCTGACGTCTTTTCGGCCGTCTTTCTGTCGTCCTTACTGTAGTCTTGTTCTGTCCGTACAAAAACAGCACTTGTGATATTGCTTAACTAGATCATATGATAAATATGAGACAACTCATACATGGACATTTTTGCCCCAATATCTTGAATTTAAGGTGCATTCCGACTGCATTTTATAGACTCCATAATGCAGTGAGTTTTTGCCCTGCTTCATGTTTGTCACCAATCAACTGTATGAAATGTAAGATGACCGTAGGTCTAGTTGGTACGTTAAATGTGTGAGATAAAATCACACTCATGAATGAATGCAATTATTTTGCATACTTTACTTTGCTGGCAGATAAGACTTTGTAGTTTGTTTATATATCTGTACACACTGGCCCAAACACTCTTTTTTTCTTTTTTTTACCACCTTCCATAGACAAAAGTCAAGACGACAGAACAGTACAGTAAGGTAACAGTAAGGTACAGTAAGGACGACAGAAGATGACAAAAGAACAATGACATAAAGAGAGAACATGCATATCAACATATACTAATTTATCTGAACAAGTAGGCAGTGACTGTAGACAAGTACATATGTGTAGTATAAAGCACAAAGTAGTCAACTTATTTTTGGCACAAATGGAACCTCATTTTCAAGCCTAATCACATGCCTGTTGAGAACTTCACTGTGTAAAACAGAACAATTATACTGATCTTTGAACTTCAGTTTCTATTCAAGTCTCTTTGATAGAAATGAGTGGTTGTGGCCTGTGTTCGTCAGACTATTTGGACAATCAGTGCTTGTAGTTCCTTAATTATGGAACTTTTTATCAGAGCCACCAAAACTCTTACACTGCAGTCCTCTCTGTTTTTGGATATTTTTCTGCTAGCGTTTGGATAATTGTTGGTTTATGTCAGCTCAAATGATGTAGGCTATTAGTCACATGTGGAGGTCCATTGTCATTTAGGATTTTGCACCTCCATTTCTGGCAATTTATGTCATGCTATTAGAGAGCTGCATGAAGCAAAATTGCATGAAATGAACTCCCTGTTCCTTGTTGTTTAATGCTCTGAATTGGAGACAAACCGTTTCCTTGGTTACTTGTTAGTGCGCGTTAGTGGTGGGCTGTTCTTTGCAGTTGGATTTTTGTCCTGCATGGCAACACCTCCATTATCTTCAACAGAGGGCTGACAATTCCATCAGACTCTGCTTATATTTGAGTGTGTGTTTACATAAGTACTGAGGGTTTTCAGAAGAGCGTTCGGCTGGAGAGTCTAGAGTGCAATTGTAGGCGTGAGTTTGAGCGCTTAGCGCAAAGTCATGGAGGTTTATGTCTCCATTACAGGGGGAAGGGAAGTGTGTCAGAGTGCAGACTCTTTAAAGGAGCCATCAATCATCTACTGCGTTACCTTTAAGACACTCATGAGGGGACTAAAATACTTGTTCTGAGCCACTGAAAGTCTTCAGTTTCATTCTGTACTTAACATACTGATGCTTTCAGCCAAAAAGCTCTTTAGCTTTGACTTCTGTCAGATTTCGCTGTTGTAAATTCGTGTCTGACAGTTGCTGCACCATGGCAGCTGTTAAATCATGACAACGCTCTCCAGGAGGGAGTTACCACATGGAGGTCAGCAGCACCTGTCAGGAACATTCCTGTTTATGCTCCTGCTAATGTGGCTAATGAATGCCATTAAAGACCTACATAATTATTCCTATACATTTAAACTAGGGCTGTCAAATAAAAAATTGAATATTGAATATTTGTCCAATTTAAAATAGTTCACGTAGAATGCAAAAAAAAGTGCATTCAAATTGTACAAAGACATTTAATATGGTGCATTAAGGTTTTGCTCATCGTGCCCTCTTGTAGCCTCAGGAGACAAGCCAAAAGCATCTTTCCCTCTAACTGAAATTGAATTCAAAGCTAATTTGAATATTAATATTTAAGAATACATTTTTTTTATTTAGTTTTTCAGCCATTTTGACAGCCCTGATTTAAACATTTCCAAAATATGACAATATTGTTACATATATTTCAATAAAAGAATTACTTCTTAATTGCATGTAGTAGTGAAGGAAGGGACTATATCTTATAGTATGTGCCGTCACCATGTGTGCTGCTCAAGCTTGGTCTGTATAATTGTTAATTTTGTCTTTACAATTACTATGATACACATTTTTATCATAAGACACAGCCTGACTTTCTGTTGCACATGAATTTAAGCAGGAGTTTATTGTCATCGTCAGAGGTTGATTTGGCTTTGAGCTTTCTCCAGTTTGGCAATGAAACGGGTGGTTCTGCTGGAGGCAGAATGAGTCTCACTGTAACTGTCCAAAAAGAAAAAAGGGGAAATGTGCACAGTACTCTCTCTTGAAAAAAAAAAAATCATAATTCTTGATCTTTTGAATTAAACCTAACTCAATTCCCTCTTCAGTCCAAAAAGACCATTTTAGTGAGACTAAAGGCCAGGACACACCAAGCCGCTGGTGGGCCGTTTTTATGCGTCTGTCGGGTTAGTTTTTGCAGTCTGTCCGGCACAGTCATCTTGAGGTCCGCTTGGAGGTTTGTTGAGTGCGAGGCCCCCTTTTTGAGAACCACTGTGCTGAAGCTATATGTATGTATATGAGCTTGTTGCCAAAAAAATGTACTACAACAATAAATGTATCATCTGAGAACACAAGACTTCAATTACACATTTAACTACCCAAAGTTCATGTCTGGTTTTGGTATTCGGCTAAATGAAAACTTAACTTAGGTATCGATATACAATTATATTGGTGCATCGCTAGTAAACACAGAAGCTCAACTCTGCTTGCTCGATGTGCGAGAACAAACCTCACTGGTTCTTGCTTGTGAAGCAAGCATAGTTGAGCTTACATATTGACAGGATTTGCTAGAATCTAAATTTTGGGGTGTATTATATTTAGTTTTGTAGTGTGGAACGGACTTAGTGTTGCAGCATCCCAGTGTGTTTAGTTAGACTATAGGGCTGGGCGATAAAACGATAACGATAATTATCAAAATAATAATTTTCCTCTAAAACGATAACAAGAGTTAAATAAATGCTCGACGTATGTTTACGCGCCAAAAGCGGAATGACAGCGCTACTCATTTGAACCATGCACCGCACTGACCTTTTATCCGCTCGGCTCAAAGTTCAGATGGCAGTGCAGCACAAGCTTACTAAAGCAGATGTTTACACGCTGATCATTCTCGGTCACGTGACCACTAAACAGCGCTGTGAGATCCAGTGAGAAGCACTTGAATTCAGTGAAGAACACAAATGTCTCTGGGATTTAAGCTAGCTTGTGATAACTGCATGATATTCATACTACAAAATATTACAAAAAGTCCAAGTTTTAGGTCAACGCAGAGTAGACAGGACGCATAAATGTTACTTGCATGTGACCTACTTAAATGCTATTAAATGCAATAAGCGAAGTACTCGCAGACATGAAGCTGCCTCTCGGACAGTGTAAATTCTCTTCCGCAGCTAATATGGCCAAATACAGTCAATACATAATTCAACGCAGTTGGTTGTGTCTTAAGTGGACTAAACAACTGAGAAAGAAAGTGTGCATGTAACAATATGTTGGATCTGTGCAGCTCTTAAAGTGACATAAGCCTAATAAACCTACTATCACCTGTGTGCTTAAAGGTAGGGTAGGCAATTTTTTTAGATGTTAGCAATACCGAAAATTTTTGGACCGAAAATACCTATCTTTGAAAGCATGAGAACCCACCCTCCCTTCAAAGCGTCTCCAAAGCTACGCCTCCTCAAACACATGAACGCAAAGCGTCACGAGAGACACTGTTAAATTGCATCATTTTTCAAAGCACATACCATTACAGTAATAATGAACATAAACCACTTACAGAGCTCTTACTTGTATCACCTGACAGCTGCAGTTTAATTTCGGCATTGATAGTGTTGCCATTGAAATGCATTAATCAGAGTCTGAGGACGTGAACAATTCTGGGTAGATTGTCACGGGTTGCCATCTTGTAATTACGGTTACGACATGGCATGTAATGACAATAAGCTTGTTTTGGTTAAGGAGAAAATGTAAAATGTGGCTGCCATTTGTGGTGTTTTAAATGAACATTTTTTTAAAATAAAAGTTCTTGTTTGGCAAAATTTTATTTCTTTAATAGCCTAAACACAGTGATAATTTAAGTTAGAAGGTGAGTAAAGCCTGTTTCATTACATTGTTGGAAACCACTCTTATCAGAATAATTGTTAAGATCGTTAAGCCATAAAGCAATCTCATGTAGGGTTTTTCCTTTGTGTTTTAAATAAGGACCTCTAGATGGTGCTCTAGACATGTTTTCCTTGATTGCTTTTCCCTTAAGAGAGATGCGTTGTTGAAAACGAAAGTAAAAGTGACACACGTTTGTTGCATTTTACAGTGAAATGAGAGTTCAGAGTCTTTTAATGATTTATATCTCATCAACCCGCTACTCACCCGCAATTAATACGTTTTATAACTTTGCCTGTCTTGAGCCGCAGTGTATCTGTGGTATCTGCAGATATACCGCGATCTGCGCATCACTATCGAACGCTTGGAGAATGGACACAGGCCAGGAACCTGCAGCAGAACCATGTCGGTGGAAAAAGGGTACTGAGCATGTGACACTAGTCGATAGTTATGGCGACAGCCGGAGGCGGCACGAAATTTGACGGAGATGGCTGCGTTGAAGCCGCACACCGATGTTAAAATGAAACTTACTTTTTATGTTTCAAATGCTTCAGCAAAATGAAGGGATGCTTCCTTCTCTTATTGCTTTCCTGTAGCTCTAACAGTAGAGCATTGGCGCTAACAACGCCAAGGTCATGGGTTCGATTCCCAGGGAAAGCAAGAACTGATTAGAATTTACAATTGAAGTCGCTTTGGACAAAAGCATCTGCCAAATGCATAAATATCACTATTTTTTTTAAAAAATATTTACATTCATTAAAATTTGTTTTACACACTTAATGCATTATCGTAGCTCATATTGAATATCGCATTATTTAACGAGTTATCGCTTTTTTCTTCAATATCATGCAGCCCTAACATAGGCCTACTGTTGAAAAATGATGACGAGAAAAAAAATTGCAAGTAATATTACAAGTTGCATGTGCTTTTCCCTTGACGACAACGCTGAAACACAGGCAACTAAAGCGCAAAGAAATTACAAATTTCTATTACAGTGGTTTTCTCATAATGTTATGTACATGTCAGATCAGCACATCTTGCACTTAACTGTTTTTTTATTATCAAAGTAATTCAGGCGTCTCTGCGCGCTTTCAAATATAGTTTCACTTTATTTCGCCAGTCTGGACGGCATGTTGTCCTAATGCTAACCAATCAGACCTCAGTAATCGCTGCATTTTAGAGTAGTTTCAGATACTTTTTATTTTCTTTTTAACATAATGGTAAACCGTGAGTTTGTGAAACTTCCGGTTTGTGTGTGGTTTTCAGGACAAACAGAATTAATGGAGGGCTAATGCACCAACGGCTGATTTTTATACCTGATTGATTTCTCTAAGCTGCTTTGGATCTTGGCAAAGATGCTTTCTCTATTTTTGATGAGGCGTCTAATGCCTTGCATATCACAGAAATCAAATATGCACTCACTCAAGGTAGTGAAGTGAACTCGGACAACTTCATTAGAATCAGTTAGACACTTTTTCGCTATTCTTTTTCTGAATTGTAGCCGTTTTAATCTCTGCAATGAAGTAACCTTCTGTTTTGGACAGTGAGTGAGCTGTCCTTGTTGGTCAGCAGTTTATGACCCCTTGGCATTCTGAACGGCTACGGGTGCTCTGATCAGGATGTAGTTGTACAAGTTGTTATTTTTGTAGTCATACAGAGAGGAACAGGATGGAGGTAGTGCCCTATACTGATGGGAGGTTTGTAATTGTCCATCTATACCCCTTTCTCTGATCAGTCAGCTGTGCGTGTGTTGTATTCTCTGCTGCTGGGTCGTTCCAGATGCTTCGGTATTACTCCATTTGTCCACAGTGCTCTCTGTCTGTGCCGGTGTTCGGGAGTGAGTTTGTTGTTAGATGAACTGTGCAGACCATATGCTCTGCCCCCCACCTCCACCCCAAAGGCCTATAACACTGCCTTACATAGACAGTCCATGAATAAGCCACACAGTCACTCAGCAGTCATTAAAACACGGTATGGCCTGTGGTCTTAGATCATTCTCACTTTGCTCCCAGGGTCAGAAGCCACATCACAGCTGCATGGCATGAGTTTTTTTTTAAGGGAAGATAAATTATTGATGTGTACAGTGTTGAGAATCAGGCAGCTTTCCAAAAGTTGCAGCACTACTAGTTGTAATTTGGAAGCCTTACCGTAGTTCATAAAAAGTGTAGCCTTTGGTATCAAGGTAGTTTTAATTTCCCTCTAAATGTCACATTTGCTGTTTTTAAAGGCTGGAATACACTACACAACTTTTGCCCAGATTTACAGTCTGGACAAGTTGATGCTATTTGGTGAAAGTCATAGTCAGTTTTAGGGATGCTACCGATTAATCAACGATCGCGTCCACAAACAGGAGTTACACGTTCTGACTAGCATGCATTGAGATGTTGTAGGCTATTAGTCGTTATATTTGATTATTAAATAAGTAATTTAATTAAATTATCAATCACATTGACTCATCTTACAATTCTACTAGCCCTTTTAGACTAAAAACGCTTCTCATTCATTTGGTGAGAAACATGGCATTTTAAGCAGCATTTGCACACCTTGTCAATGTCATGCTGTTGGCTATATGCCACTGCAGTAGACACAAATTGCAATATTAAGGCTAACGATTAATTGATTCATTGGTCATTCATTGACATCCCTAGTCAGTCTGCAGTTTTGAGTTGACAGATTTCACAGAAAACAGTGTAGTGTATGATGTTCACAGACTCCAAATCTTTATTTTTTATTTTTAGCTTCAAAGTTTGGTTCCATGCCGTCGTAGGACATCAAACATGTTTAATATTTTGAGCTGATTTGATTTTGGAACACCTTGTTTTCATTTGTCATGCGTCTCCTAGCAACAAATCATGTGTTTCTGTGCGAGTTTGTTCTGTTCTGACTCACTGTAGCAAATTGTTTTGTTCAGATGTTTCATACACATTAAAAGGATAGTTCACCCAAAAATGAAAATTCTGTTTGTCATTGTGGTCTGGTTGTTTCTCCATGATAGTGATCCTATGCACTTGTACATTTCTATGTCTATATTATAAACACTGATATTATGTTACTGATGTATCAGTTGTATTTATTTTGACCACAGATCTGATGTGTGAATCTTGTTTTGCTACTGGCTGGGTATGTGAGACTTTATATGTTGTTACTCAGCAGAGTAGTGTTTTACCCAGTGCTGTTACAGTCATATACACTCTCCTTTCTCTCTTTGTTAAAAGTAAATTGAAAATATACTTTGGTCTGAACATCTGGTTTGGTCTGAGATTGGAGACCATTTTTTCCCTTTTTTTAACGTGACAAACCTTTGTGTTTGAGCCTCTACAAACTGATTACCTCCAATGAAAGTGACAACAGCTTCCTCTCAGATTATAGTCTGTCATTTACATGGTTGTTCAGATTATCCAGGAAGTGTCTTCTCACTCTCCTACTTATGTGTTTTCTGTGTGCATGCAGTTTTGTGACATGAGGTTTGCATGCTGTCTATTCTGTCAGAAGACGTCTCTTTCTTTTTCCTTTCCAGTTTATGTTTACCTGTGTATGTGTGTCTGATGTGTGTGTCCTGTAATGTTTGGTGTGTTTCTGTAGCATTTAACAAAGTCACTGGATGGATAGCATCGACGCTGAAGCCCTCTACCTGACCACAGCGCAGATCGGGCAACCTCAATGCGAGCTTTCCCTTCCTGCTGTGGAAGTACCTGCCCTTGGCGGGTAAGAACACATACACTCCACATCCTTTTACCCCAGGGGTGTGAGGATATCCTCCATCTACAGGTTTTCCCTCAGTGGGAAACAAGTCTTTTAAGCAGCTTCTCTTTGAAGCTGAAATGAGAAGAAAAAATAACTTGCTCTTATTTTGTCATTGCTCCTTTTTCTAAATAGTAAGCATATCTGCACTGAGCAGCCCACCAGATGTCACTGCATGACTAGTGATGATGTCATGGCCTATTTGAATATCAGAGACAGACTGTTGAGGAAGAAAAAATGCTAACATTAATTAATTGCTGAAACATTTTTGTAAGGATGTTCTTTTATATTATCTTGCATTGATTATATGCATTATTTTCTGAACGAATCAGCATTTTACAAACTATATCATTTGTTTTGTATTAATTTTTTGGCAATCAAGGCATTTCAATGTTATACTTTTTATAGGGCCATTGGTGTTTTTGTGCTAAACAAGACTAAATAATATACCTCAGTCTGCCTGTGGCTTGTTTAGTTTGACACATTTGACTGCGAGCTTATAACATGACCCATGTTGCATGACCCCGAGCAGCCCATTCCTCCCTCCCTTCCGCCACCCCCACCATGCTGGAACAGTGCACCGTTCGTGGCCCGTTGCCGGAACACGATTGTGTCCTGGGGCACTTCAGCTCGGGGATTATCAGAGAGCTGCCCGTCCCCATTCATTCCTGCCGCTCACTCACGCTTATCGGCATCAATCTGACACTTTATTTATCTGACACTGCACTCCTTTCTGCTTTGCTAAGAGAAAAACTCACAAAAAAGTCCCCCTCCATCAGCACTTTCCTTTGTGGAGGCAGGGGTGCAGTTTTTAGTGGCCCGTCGGGCCCGTCCTAATCCTCAGTCCAAGCCCGGTGACCAGAGCTACGGCCTGTGTTTGTCATCCAGCACAGTGTCGAGCCTCATCGTTGTCTCTCTTTGCTCCATGTTGATTTGAGTTTTGTGGGGTCTGATCAGCCTCCATGAGTTGTACATTTACCTTTCTCTCTCAGCTGTTCCCATGTCACTTCTCACAACTTCTAAACCTTGAGAGACGTTGTATAGACGGATAGTTGCTGTGGCTGTTTAAGTGTAAACAATTGCTTTTTTGTGGATTCTGTCAGTGTTCATTTGAGACTTACTGATTGGTGAAGTGCTGAAGAAAATGGCTTCCTTTAAGCTGGATTTTCTTCCTGAGATGATGGTGGACCATTGCAGTTTGACTTCCAACCCAGTGTGAGTACAGACTTTACTGTTCAGCTTGGCGTAACTTGATTTGGGTTTCACTCTAATACCTTAAGTTCTCCTTTTTTTGATTAAAGGTGGAATATTTTAACTACAGAGACTGTTGAATTTTATTAATTAATGTGGTTTGTAAAATCGGAGTGAATTACTGGTTTGTTCACGTCTTATTCTGAGCCAAAAGGCCAGTAAATGTCAAGGCAGTATTTTCAGTATTAAGGAGCTAAAAGTCATTGGCCTATGGCCACAGGCCTGCAGTGAGGGATGCTAGTTCATGTTTACTACATAATCCTGTAGTAAACATGTTGTTGTTTTTATTATTAGACTGGGCTGCAAATAAAATATGAATGACAATACAGTCTAAAACCTCTCCTTAAATAAAAGCCCAATACTTTGACTTTGTATGATCTACTGGATGTGATAATATAGTTGGATCTGCTAAATTTAATATATTTGGACATTTCATAATCTGCCCAGGAAAAGCAAAAAAGAGAAGTTAAAAATCTGTAGAGTATGTTTTATATGATTGAAGCATTGTAAACTTGTTGGTGGGAACTCGGAAATATTTCTCAAATAGTCAATGAGTTAGTCACACATTTGTTAGAAAGGAAAGTAAAATCCTGTTCCCTGTCTATTATAGGATAGGATGTATTGCCCCTTATATTATTTATAGTTTTACGCAAGATTTCATTATTTGCTGTTGCAGGATGCTGAAATAAAACATTTCAGTGTTTGTCTTAGTGAGAATCACAAACAACCCTTGTGATTTATCATTTTATTGTGAGGTTTTACAACCTCAAAGGGAACAATTTAGCCAAGAACAGGGCCAGGAACTGCTGACTGAGCTAGAGCTATGGTAAATTGCCTTCTCTGCATCTCTTGCATAACAAATAACCCAAAAAGAACAGAGTTTATTATTGCTAATAGTCTTCAGATTGAATGCTGCATTCATATACTATTCATATTAATTTGCAGCAATGGGAAAGAAATGACCACCATCTTGATTATCTCCTTCCTGTTTGTCTGATTGTTCTTCCATTCGGGTTTAGTAGTTTTTGTTGAGACGGTAGAATCTTCTGATTGTTCTCCAACATTGTGTTCTGATGTTCTGTGACTTTAGCTGATCCCAACAGTCAGGAACTGGTCAGTTCACTGGGAAAGAATTTATAATCCTTAAATGTTTTTGCCCCAGTGAACAGCCAATGTTCCTCTGGCCCAGATTGGATGATCTTCTAGAGAGGCTGTGTTATCTGCTTGTCTGAAAAAGTTCTGGTTGCTGGAAAATCGACAAAGCGGAAGGTTTTATATGCTCTGCTGTCCTCTGATCAATAAACGCCATTAATCTGGCTTTTAGCTTCTGGCTAATGCTGCTCTTTGTCAACAGTACAATGCTGTGTTTTCGTAAAGTGATCTGTCACTCCACTGATCAGCAGCTGCTAAAGAGAGTGATGAAGTAGTGCTTCAGGCCTGTCCATGACATCACTCGTTGCTTCTCCTCATGCTCTACTCTGTCAAGCAGAAGTGTGTCAAGATGTTCTTTTTAATTCATTCTCATCACAGACTTAGATAATCTTTTGTTATATCTGACATTTTCCTTTGTCTTTTTAATGTCATTTTTGCTGGTTTATTGTTCGAAGTCCAAATCTACTTTCTAAATCCATGTTATTGTGAATCTACACATCTCTTTTTTTTTTTTTATATGTCGGGCCTCGTAATGTTTAATCAAAATGTCATTACTGGTCCTCCAGGTGAAAACGACAGATGGATTTCCACATTTCCGGATGATGGATTTCTGCAATTATTTAGTCTGCTTAAACTCTGCCCCTACAAGCTTGCATTCATCTGCCTCCAATTTTGAGTGCAACGCCCTCATCTTCACAATCAACAACTGATGTATAGAACCAAGCCCATTTCGTCTTTTTCGATAATCTGTTACACTCACATGTTTGTCACAATATGTAAGAAAAGATCTGTCGCTGCTTCCATTTCATTACGACTTTAAATCCAGTTAGTTGTAAACTGTTAGTGCATGAAGAATTTTCAGTAATTGCTTACCTCAAATCTTGTGTAGCCATTTTAAGGCTTCATATATTTTGTTTGAGCAGGGATTTTACTCTTGTTTGCGCTTCACGCAATGGCTGAAGAATTTGCCAATAATGCCATTTTTCATAAGAGAACCGTTTTTAGCACTCACAATTTTTATTCGCACAGTTTTACAAGAAATCTAATCAGAATTTAGAAGAAACTGTATCTGAATGATCATGTTTGGACTAGTGGTCAATCAATTTGGGGTTTTCAATGGCTGATGCTGGTTCTGAGATCTACTGGTATAGACAATCATAATGTAATGCAATACAAAGTATTCAAGTATTTATTTACAGAAAGCAATTTTGTGATGGCAAATAAGATGTATACAGCTGTTGAAATAAGTACTTATTTTGCAGGCCATTTACCCATCTCAACCTGAGAACAGCAAATGCATTATATATTGGCAAAGCTGACCAAGTAGAAACTGCCAAATCTGTTATCTGCCAAATCAAAGCTTGGTCTAAAAAACAATCAACAACTGGTTTAATCAGCCTGACCGATCAGTCTAATACAGTTGTGCTGTTGATAAATAAGACTTACCTGTAATTTTGGGGTTTTCATACTTGGGCAGTGGGCACGATATGAGATTGTTGTGTGCATCCTTCCATGTGCAATATGTTTGAGTATCATCATCTGTCAGCGAGACATTGAGGGCCATGTCCTTAAGACTAGTTAAATAGACTTAGGTTTTTTTCTTTTCTGTAGAACCAAGAAGATGAATGGGTCTCTGGACCACCCAGACCAGCCCGACATTGATGCTATAAAGATGTTTGTGGGTCAGGTCCCCCGGACGTGGTCAGAGGATCAGCTGCGTGAGCTGTTTGAGCCCTATGGTGCAGTTTATGAAATCAATGTTCTTCGGGACAGGAGTCAGAACCCCCCACAGAGTAAAGGTACTTGACAGTCAGTACACTGCGGACTTGTACGGTCTGTTCCAAATCCTAGTGAGCACATAGCACATAGCAAACACACATGCAGTGCTGCTTAATAAGCTTGGACTAAACAAGTTGTCTTATGTGGCAGCGCAATTAAGTTGCCTACTGTTTGGAACAGTCCTCATGTTGGGGATGTGCCAACAATCCCTTAAAATGCTGCTCACTAGGATTTGGAACGCAGTTCTAGAAATTGGTCTCAGTGAAAATATTGTCACCTTGGGTTTTAGTTCATAGACCATTTATTGCATTTGCAGGTTGTTGTTTTGTCACATATTACACCCGTAAATCTGCATTAGAAGCACAAAATGCCCTTCACAACATGAAGATTCTTCCAGGGGTGAGAAAAGGATCTACTTTTATTTTATTGTATCAATAATCCATTAATCCTTCATGTGTGTCTTCAGATGGCCGCCTTATATTTATTGCTCTTAAAAATGCATCAAATCTACATAATGTATTTTCAGTACACTCAAAAGAAACTATTAAAGCTTTTCAAACAGCTGATTTCTCATGGGGTATGGGAAATGTCAGTTTTGATAAGTCACGTGAATTTTTTTTTTTCTCTGTACAGATGCATCATCCCATACAGATGAAGCCTGCAGACAGTGAAAAAAACAATGGTGAGTGACTTGAATTTACTCAGTTACTCTCTGTTCAAAAGTTTAGGGTCAGTCAAAGAATGAAAAGATGAAAAATCACGGTTTCTCCTTTAAAAAAAAAAAAAAAAATTCAGCAGCAACTTTTTTCAACATTTACGTTTTCTTGAGTTATTACTATATTAGAATGGTTTCTGAACTATCATATGAGTAATGAAAATTCAGCTTTACCAAAATTGTTGATTTGTAATAATATTTCACAATATTACTATTTTACTGTATTTTTAAATAAATAAATGCAGCCTTAGTGAGATTAAGAGAATTCTTTCAAAACATTAGAAAATCTTACCGGCCCCAAACGTTTGAACGGTAGTGTATTGCTTGAGGAAATGTTCACAAAGACTGTTGAACAGCTGTGCAGAGGCAGTGCTGCCATAACACACTTTTCTTGTGTTTCAGCGGTAGAAGATAGAAAGCTGTTTATTGGAATGATTTCAAAGAAGTGTAATGAGAATGACATAAGGCTCATGTTTTCTCCATACGGTCAAATTGAGGAGTGCCGTATACTGAGAGGCCCTGACGGACTGAGCCGCGGTGAGAACTCTCTCAAGCGCATGTATATTGTCACTATCACCAGGAGCCAAAGGAAATTATACACCTATCATGTGACCCGATTAAAAAAAAAAAAAAAGAATCACTGTGATTTTAAGTTAACCAAAGTGTAACCAAGGGAACATAATGCACATTCAGGCCCATGCTATTTATTTTAGAATTAACTTGAGTGAACTTGCTGTCCATCACCAGGGGAACTGCATAAGTAATAGACACAACCCATTTTGACTCAGCAGCCCTCAAACCATTTTCCAAATAGACTGGGCCTGGATTGGGCCTGTTTTTGATGAGGTTGTGTTTCTGCCTGATTGTTACATGAGTACTTCTTTTTTATGGATTTAGGTTTATGGTTTAAACACAGAACTTGGTGTCCTTTTGTGATCGTCTCTCTTACCTGTCAACTCTGTTCACAGGCTGTGCCTTCATCACATTCACAGCGAGACAGATGGCCCAGTCTGCCATCAAATCCATGCACCAGTCACAGACCATGGAGGTTAATACACATACACTCATAAATGTCTATGCCCCAATGCATAGTATAAAGCTATACAGTTCTTCTCAAAAAATGTGCATATTGTGATAAAGTTCATTATTTTCCATAATGTAATGATAAAAATTAAACTTTCATATGTTTTAGATTCATTGCACACCAACTGAAATATTTCAGGTGTTTTAATTGTTTTAATACTGATGATTTTGGCATACAGCTCATGAAAACCCAAAATTCCTGTCTCAAATATTAGCATATCATGAAAAGGTTCTCTAAACGAGCTATTAACCTAATCATCTGAATCAACTAATTAACTCTAAACACCTGCAAAAGATTCCTGAGGCTTTTAAAAACTCCCAGCCTGTTTCATTACTCAAAACCGGAATCATGGGTAAGACTGCCGACCTGACTGCTGTCCAGAAGGCCATCATTGACACCCTCAAGCAAGAGGGTAAGACAGAAAGAAATTTCTTAACAAATAGGCTGTTCCCAGAGTGCTGTATCAAGGCACCTCAGTGGGAAGTCTGTGGGAAGGAAAAAGTGTGGCAAAAAAAACGCTGCACAACAAGAAGAGGTGACCGGACCCTGAGGGAGATTGTGGAGAAGGACCGATTCCAGACCTTGGGGGACCTGCGGAAGCAGTGGACTGAGTCTGGAGTAGAAACATCCAGAGCCACCGTGCACAGGCGTTTGCAGGAAATGGGCTACAGGTGCCGCATTCCCCAGGTCAAGCCACTTTTGAACCAGAAACAGCGGCAGAAGCGCCTGACCTGGGCTACAGAGAAGCAGCACTGGACTGTTGCTCAGTGGTTTCATGTCATTCGGAAATCAAGGTGCCAGAGTCTGGAGGAAGACTGGGGAGAAGGAAATGCCAAAATGCCTGAAGTCCAGTGTCAAGTACCCAGTCAGTGATGGTCTGGGGTGCCATGTCAGCTGCTGGTGTTGGTCCACTGTGTTTTATCAAGGGCAGGGTCAATGCAGCTAACTATCAGGAGATTTTGGAGCACTTCATGCTTCCACCTGCTGAAAAGCTTTATGGAGATGAAGATTTCATTTTTCAGCACGACCTGGCACCTGCTCACAGTGCCAAAACCACTGGTAAATGGTTTACTGACCATGGTATTACTGTGCTCAATTGGTCTGCCAACTCTCCTGACCTGAACCCCATAGAGAATCTGTGGGATATTGTGAAGAGAAAGTTGAGAGACGCAAGACCCAACTCTCTGGATGAGCTTAAGGCCGCTCTCGAAGCATCCTGGGCCTCCATAACACCTCAGCAGTGCCACAGGCTGATTGCCTCCATGCCCAGGGTACCCGCGGGTCTTAAAAGCCTTGAAAAAGTCTTGAATTTGATCATCTCAAATTAAGGCCTTAAAAGCCTTGAATTTAGTATACAAAGTCTTGGATTTCGTTACAAAGGTCTTATTTAGTTTTTACCAAAAGTAAAGTAACTGCAGTTTGACTTAAAGTTGACAAAAAATGCAAAGACTTTTCGTCAACTACAACTATAAAAAACAGGATGACTCAAATGTGATTAAGACCAATAAGCATTTTCGTCTGAAGACTAAGACTAAATCAAAAATGGCTGCCAAAATTAACACTGGCCTACACACACGTGCGCGCTACAATGCTGTTGCGTATGTATTAAATATGACTGATATATAATTCAATATATATTTAATTCAAGTAACCTTCTTGTACATAATTATTTTCTAGGGTTTAAAATGTACACAGATTTGACATTTTCCCCTCATACTTCTGTCGGAATGGGTACGAAGTTGGCATTGAATTTCATTTGAAATGGTATTAAAAAGGTCTTAAAAAGCCTTGAATTTAAGTTGGAGGATCCTGGGGGTACCCTGATGCCACGCCGCATTGAAGCAGTCATTTCTGCAAAAGGATTCCCGACCAAGTATTGAGTGCATAACTGAACATAATTATTTGAAGGTTGACGCTTTTTTTGTATTAAAAACACTTCTTTTATTGGTCGGATGAAATATGCTAATTGTTTGAGACAGGAATTTGGGGTTTTCATGAGCTGTATGCCAAAATCATCAGTATTAAAACAATAAAAAACCTGAAATATTTCAGTTGATGTGCAATGAATCTAAAATATATGAAAGTTAATTTTTTTTCATTACATTATGGAAAATAATGAACTTTATCACAGTATGCTAATTTTTTTAGAAGGACCTGTATATATATATTTTTTTTTATTATTCTCAGGGTTCTATGAATAGAAAATTTAAAAGAACAGCATTTATTTGAAACAGTTAATTTGATTAATTTGCATCCTTGCTGAATAAAATACATTTTACAAAAGTATTAATTTCTCTCTTCTAGAAGAAAAAAAATCATACTGTCCCAAAACATTTGAACAGTAGTGTATTATGAAAGGCTGAGACGTTGCTGTAACATATTAGAGTATACACATATCTGTGACAACTTGGTTGCTTTCCCTTTTTATGTGTTTTATTATATTTTATATGTCATATTATATTCTATGCTGTATTTGCTATATTTAGATTTCTGTTGTCACTTAGGGCTGCTCTTCTCCCATCGTGGTGAAGTTTGCAGACACACAGAAGGATAAGGAACAGAAACGCATCACCCAGCAGCTGCAGCAACAGATGCAGCAGCTCAACGCTGCCTCCATGTGGGGAAACCTTACAGGACTGAACTCACTGGGGCCACAGTACCTTGCAGTGAGTACACAGGACAGATCCCGTTGCATTTGAGGTCTATGCACGTAGAAACCGCGCCACTTTTTAAAACATGCAAACTGCACTGCATAAACTACACTAAGCACATGCACAATGAAAACATTCATATTTAGTACATGAGAGCTGGTCTTTGCTCCATCTAGGGCTGTCACAATATCAGAATTTCACTAAATGATTATCATAGCCAAAATACTTCACAGTAACCTTATAATCACAGTATCTAGAAATTTTGAAAGAAAAACAAATACTGTCAGTCAAATTTAACTTTTTTCCTAAAACAAAACAAACAATCACTTAAAATATGTGGGTAGGTAGACAAGAGAGAGTTTGCAACCATAACTCTGCAAAAAGCACTTACTGTTGATTGGGGTGTCTAACATCACATGTTTTTATCTTATTTGAATTACTGAATCTAAAACAACTCCCACACTAAAGAGCTCACTTTTTTCTGGTGCAGGTATAGCATCTCTCTTTCCTCTGTCATCTCCTCTGAGATGATTTTGTGTGGCAGTAGTATCTACACTCTGCATCGTCATAGTAGAAACAAGCATTAAAGTGCAATACTGCCGCTATAGATTGCTGAATTAATTACGATATCATTGGTGTGGTATTAACAAATCAAGATTTTTCTTAAAGTAACACGCTGACTTTTTGGGACTTTAGCTGTACTTTTTGGGACTGCGTGCTGTAACTGTCTGACGCACCCACCGCTAGCCTAGCTTAGCGGAGTTGTAAGATGCGATCACCGGGCGCTTAGCGCTCGTCTACACCGCCTGGAACTGCCGTACCTCGGCCAGTGCTTCTGACGTTTGCCGCTGGCTCGGATGTCTCTAGTCTAGTGGTTAAACATGAGATATAATTCGTCTTGTGTATATCTAACGGGCAATCTTTGGTCTCATTAATCTATAAATGGTTCCCTGGTAAATCGTTTTGGCTGAGGGCAAAGTGAAGAAAGTGAAGTTTCATAACTTTATATTTAGGCTCTTTTTACGTTGTATCCTGCTGTATGTTTGACTGAAGCTACTTCTGTTATAATGGCTTTTACTGATCAATAAAACTGAAATTTAACAAAGAGTTAAATATTAAATATAAGTCACTATTTAAATTATTTTTTGTGTATTTTCTGTTATTTATATTTCTTATTCTATTGAGCTATTATTATAGTATTATTAATAAACTATATGCTATTATCAATATTTTTATGATTGTATTATTGTATTTATGATATTATATAATTATACTATTCATTATATAATTATACTTATTTTATTTGCTGTATACTATTAGTTTATTTTTTTTGACTAAACTATTTACTATTACTTCTCACTTTGTTATATTTACTATTTGCATTGCACTGTAGTTGTACCATAACATATGTATTATCATAAAGGATCCATCAGTTATCTTTGTTATTGCTAAAATCGGGTCAATCACAGAAAATGCTTTTTCCACAATAAGAAAACCTCAAATATATCTCAGTATTGGGGTCTTCCCCATTCTTATCCAAGAATAAAGAGCCAGATAGGCCTACATGACAAGCCTGAGCTTTGACCATTCTTTATTAAAAAAATTTTTTTTTACAAGTCTAACTATCGAGATTTTAAATAACTAGAGATGGAACTTTTTGTACACCACATACAAACCACTGAAATCGGTTGATAAATGTAAAAACAGGTTTTGTTTTTATCCAGAAAAAACGCATCTCACCCGTTTACTTGCATTTGATTACAGTGCAGTCTTGCCCTCCGCAAAATGGCAGACCCGCTGACGTATCGCAGCAACGTTCCAAAGTGGCCAATAGGGCGTCTATGTATTTATTATGTCTATGATTTGTATAGTCACTATATTCTCAAAAGGCGAAGCACTGCTACTTGGGCGGAGTGATTAGCACAACACTCTGAGCGAACTCTCTGCTCCTCACCACGGGGCTTCTCACAGGTGCTGCGAGCAAATCACTCCGCCCAAGTAGCAGTGCTTCGACTTCTGAGAATATAGTTCCCAGTATGTATACATTTAAAAGATGCCTGTGTCTCATATTACCTTGTTATGTGTACATACTGTGACTATATAAATCATAACATATAAATAGGAAAATGTTGGCGTTATTGTGTCACTTTTTGGGAGCAGTATGCTAGCTGGAGCCATTTACCTCCTGTCTTTGTCTAACGCACCCACTGCTAGCCTAGCTTAGCACAGAATTACAGCAGGCACAGAGATGAAAAGGGTATGTATGAACTCTGAGGGATACGGTGAATAAGCTAAAGTCCCAAAAAGTCAGCATGTTCCTTTAAGTTACTTATCAATACTGGTATGTTGCGACACCCCTAGCTCCATTGTAATTTGCTTTATCAAAACTATAATGCATTATTGTTTGCATCTGTAGTAGGGCTGCACGATTAATTGCAATTTACATGAAATCGCACATAAACCGATTTGGCTTATTGCGATTATGAAATGCCTGGCTACCCGCAGCTTGTCATTGATGTAACTTACGGCTCTGTAAACACTGCTCCATCTGAAAGCACTGTGAGTTTGAGTCCCTTAGACGCGTGTTGCTTTTTCAAATACACATTATAACATCTTTCCAAACATGAGAAGCATTTATGAACCTCTTGTCCAACAAAAGACAACATTTAATAACATGTTTTTACTCCAAACTCACTTCGTAACGACAGTTGAGCATCCTTCTGTGAGATGATGAAGCTTCTTACACAGAATAAGCAGTTGTGTGTTTTTTACTCATGTTTAATCAAAGCGTTTCAATCTTCTGTTCATTCAGATACAGATAGTATGATGCCCGATAGGGATTTCCTTAAATGATGCGTTATCATACTTCTGCGGCGGGGCATATTTGGTGTATCTGCGCCCTCTGGTGTTCAGATGAAGCAGCATTTACTACCGATCAGCGCGCATAAAATAATCGCAGGCTTTGCCAAATCGCGTGCGTTTCATTGCGATTAAATGTGCAGTCCTAATCTGTAGTGATTAGATTCCGTGAGAGCCTTGTAATCAGATTTGCTTTAAAAAAAAAGGTTGCTGTGTTTTTCTGCTGTGTTTGAGCACATGGGCTACAGGTCTATGTTTAGCTGGTATTTAAATGCATTTAATTTGGCTTCTCAAAATCCTGATTGTCTATGATTGGTTACTCCCTAAAGTTACTGTTTAATTGGTTGTTTCCTCACATGGGCCGACATAGATGTGTAGCCCTGTTTGAATGTGTTAGTGCTGCTCCATGGGTGTGCTGTGAAAACTTCTATCTTCATCTTTTCCCCTTCTAATCCTTTTCAGTTCTATTATAATTTCTGATCGCCCTTGAAGGTCCACATTTCCCTCTTCTTTGTTTCTGTCTTGTTCACATGTGCTCCTATTTGTCTTTATTTTGCCTTGTTGCCTGATTTATCTCCTCTCCTCTCCTCTCATCACAGTCCTGGATGCAGTCCTGACTCTCTCTGTTCTCTGTTTTGATGTAATGTCTAGCTTTATTTGCAGCTTCTACAGCAGTCTGCATCCTCTGGAAATGCGCTCAACAATCTCCATCCAATGTCAGGTGAGAGTCTGACGTGCTTCGCTCCACTCAGACCCAATAGAAATGATAGCGGCTGTTAGTTTAGACACTTTCTCAGATGCATTTCAAACCCATAAAATGATTGGTTCTGACTGCCTATTAGCTTTAGGGCGATGAAAGGTTGTGCATGTGAATGTTGGCGAGAAGGAAGTGTGTGGTGTTGTGTAGTTCTTGATATTCTGGATGGTCTGTGATCTGCGGCAGGTCTGAATGCCATGCAGAATCTGGCTGCATTAGCAGCAGCAGCGAGTGCTACACAGGCTACACCCACAGGTAGCAGTGCTCTGACCACCTCCAGCTCCCCTCTCAGTGTCCTCACCAGCTCAGGTATGCCCTCCGGACAGCCCGCTCAATCTGCCTGGGACGCCTACAAGGGTTGGTCCCGCTTTTTAATCTCCTCCTGTTCTTAACTTTGCTTCTTATCAGTCTGTGAAATAGAATTGCCCTGTGGAATATTTCTGTCCAATAGCAAATTTCACTTTAATAAAAGCTCTTTTATAAACTTAGTAATTTTGGTTAGTGTTGAATTCTAAAAGTATTTTTCATTGATAAGTAAAATTATTTTAATGCCTGATGTTATTTGCATATGTAGAAACGTACATTTACAGCATTTACTAATCTTGGTTAAAGAATTGTCATTGGTAATGACAGCTAATGTTGACAAATTGAACCTAAAGTGTTAGCAATTTCTCCAAACATAGACAGCTGTGTAATGTGTTTAAAACATATCATGCTGTTCATGCATCCATCTACCCACTTTGACTTTTGATAATCCCCATCATTTGCTTTAAAGTGCTGTCTTTGTTATTTGACTTATTCACTTTTTGCACTCTGAAATACATGACTTCTCTCATTACCATCTGCTGTTTCTTCTCAGTCTCATTTGCTTTACATGTCTGTGCAGTGAGAGCATGTGAAATGTGAATTGGCAATATGTCTGATGGGTTAGAAATGTGTCAGACCTGGTTCTTGTTTTCTCTCCTCCTCACAGCGGGTTCCTCTCCCACCTCCAGTACTAGTAATTCGGTGAACCCCATGGCGTCTTTAGGTGCTCTTCAGTCTCTTGCTGCGGGCGCTGGAGCAGGTCTCAACATGAGCTCCCTAGCAAGTAAGGAAGAAGAAATGTTCACTGTTTTTGCTTTTGTGTAAGGTCAGGTGGTGTTGCTAAATATCCGGTTTGCCCATGTTATTAAAATGCATCTCAGGTGATGTGGTCACATCAACAAAAAAGGAGCACATAAAGTTACTTCTACATGTTTAATTCTTTGCTATTGTCTGGAACGCATAAGGATACATTTGTGTTTACAGTATCAATGTGATTTTTAACTTTCTTTGCCTCATTTCTGTTTCTGCTGAAAACAGATTTCCTTCTCTGAATCCAGTTTCTCTGTATCTATCAGTAGTATTTGTGTGTGTGAAAGCTGAGCTGGGTTTCTGTGTGCGCAGGCATGGCTGCTCTGAATGGTAGTCTGGGCAGTGGAGGTCTCTCTAACGGCTCGGGGAGCACTATGGAGGCTCTGACTCAGGCAGCCTATTCCGGAATCCAACAGTATGCCGCTGCCGCACTGCCTAGCCTCTATAGTCAGAGCTTACTGTCCCAGCAGAACGTTAGTGCCGCTGGCAGCCAGAAGGAAGGTGAGTACATGGAAGTCTGATGAGCTTTGAGCAGCTGTTTGGGTTGGGAGAGTGAAAGCCTCTGTACAAGAGAAATTGCGTTGTGTGTGTGTGTGTGTGTGTGTGTGTGTGTGTGTGTGTGTGTGTGTGTGTGTTGATGTGGCTCTTGTGATCACCATCTTAAGGATTCATTCTTGTTTTAAAAATGCTGCAACAGCAAGTCCCAATCAGAGTGCGGGTAAGAGATCATAATCACTCTCCACAATGTCCATTTTCTACATTTTGGTTTGTTTAAAAATACGTGGAGATCCATGCCAGAAACTCTCTGCCAATGAATTCAAGAAGTCTTCTGGGTTAAATACAACCTCAAGCCTGTCAGAATCATCTGTGGCATGCTTTTTTTTTAATGCTTGTATTTTATATGACCAATTATTATAAATGTTGAAAATGAACAGTTTCTGTAGTTTTGGGAACCAGGATAATTTTTTTTTTCAGTATTCTTTGTTGAATAGAAAGTTCAAATGCATTTATTTGAAATAGTAAAGACATCTATAATTTTACAAAAAATGGTCACATTTAATTTAATGCTGATTAATTGCTAAAAAGTGTATATACACTTTAAATAATACTAATACTAGTGTATATTAGCCCTAAGAAGATCATTCATTTAAGATTAATAAACCATTTTAAGACAGTTAAATTTAAATTACAATCTTCGTCCTGAAAGCCCTCTTTCCAGATTTCACCTGCTGTTAGTTCAGCAAGGTCAGATTTGTTTTATGTGTAAGGAAATAAATGTCTATATCAGCAGATAACAGTAGTCTGTTTTCAACATTCAACATTTTCAACAAGGGGATACTGAAACTAGGACTGCAGATATACAAACCGGAACCAAGCAGCGCTTGCTTACCATTTTGAATATTACACATGTGGATTACTTTATTACGCTCTGCTCATGTTATTATGAAAGTTTTTGTGCATTTGAATTTCTGGGCAATATGACAATCTAAACAGCCAAGCAGAGTTCTCTCTCACCGATGATCAACATGCTGTATTGGCCCAAAAAGCCCAACGGCATTCGACTCGAGCCGTGCGAAACCCTCCAAAAAACTAAGCCGACCGATGCTGAAAAGCGGCTCGGTGTGTTAAAGGGACAGCAGCTTAATAAACCTGCTGCTGTGTTTTTAATGTTAATCAAACAACAAAGGACAAAGAAATCATTCACTGCTCTTGACTGATTGACTTTTGTAACTTTAATAATGATTTATCAATAATTTATACAGTGAAGACTGCGCCGTGTTATTTTACATTTGATTACTTCATTCAAATTCTGTACCTGAAAACTAGATAAAAATACCTGAAACGCACTATTTCATTTGTATCTTTGGTCTGTTATATTTGTTTGTGCTATTTGTAATTGAGTTATTTGTTCTTATTTTACTTCTGTCTTTAATAATGTTTTAAATTTACGTTAGTTAGGCTAGTAGTTTTTTGCTTTAAAATCAAAATTGTTATAGAGAATTGTGATATTTCACTTCGCTAAAGTAGCTCTAAATATGTGCTGTGCTATTAAATGAAAGCTAAAATAGGATAGAGCAATAGAAATAATAGTGAAAGTAACGGCTGAGTGTACAATACATTTTAACAATCATAATTAAGCATGAAAATAACTAAAGGGAATAAATATTTGCTAAACAAATTAAATCAACGAATAGGTTTCATATTATTTTTGTTTCTCTGCCTAGTATATTTTAAAAATTACAAATGCAGTGAAAATACAGGTATACCAGAAATGAAAGTGTCGGCCCAGTCCTGGAAAAAGTGGTATCATCGATGCAGTACTAGTAATTATGGCAGTAACACATAATCAGACCTTCATTCACCTAGAAATGTATTCCCACATCAAAAGAGCAATTTATGCAACTGTTTTACTTAATTCAATTAAAATGCTATAACAAAATGCAAACCCTCCAGTATGATATTTTTATCAACTTGGGTCTCTTATTTTGTGTGCTAATCTGCAGCATGCTTGAGTTGTATTTAACACAGAATATTATTTTAACTAGGCAAGGAGAATAAATGATGAACCTAAATTTAAAATAAAAAGGTTGCTTGGCAGTCAAAAGTTATGTTTCTTTCTTTTTTGTTTTTCTAAAGGCCCTGAAGGAGCAAACTTGTTCATCTACCATCTGCCACAGGAGTTTGGTGATCAGGATTTGCTGCAGATGTTTATGCCTTTCGGCAATGTTATCTCTGCCAAGGTCTTCATTGATAAACAGACCAACCTTAGCAAGTGTTTTGGTGAGTCGAGTGCTTGTTTTGTTGATTTTTAAATTCAGACATCAGAAACAAGCCTTTAATGTATATTCTGAGCCGTGGGTAACTATAGTCCGGTTCTGTTCTTTTTTTTTTTTTTTTTTTTTTTTTAAGGCTTTGTAAGTTACGACAATCCAGTTTCGTCCCAGGCGGCCATTCAGTCAATGAACGGTTTTCAGATTGGAATGAAGCGGCTGAAGGTTCAACTTAAACGATCCAAAAATGACAGCAAGCCATACTGAGTGCTTTTACTCTCAAATGGACTTGTTTTGAAAATGTTTTTCTGGTAAGTGGAGTGTGACGTTGGAAAGTTATGACCCCACCCACCCTTAACACCTGCCTTTCCTAATCCTTCTTTTACTTCTCTGGCCTTTTCTACATATCTTCTCTCTTAACCTTAAAAACAAAGACAACATGCAAAATGTTAGCATTATGAATTTGTTCCAAGGAGAAATTATTATTTTTCACATTTATATATCTAATTGTTTTGTTTTGTTTTGATCTTAAGTCTTTTTTTTTTTGGTGCCATATTACAAGTTTGCTGTGTATAAATCTAAATCTTGCGTCAAAGGATGTTGCACAATGAAAGCCAGCCTGTGTGACTGCTTTCAGTCCCTTAGACTGTTGATCATCACGGTCTGGCCCCTGTAGATGTTCTCCTGTGTTTACACTAGAATCTTGTAGTACATTCGGACAGTGTAATGCTCATGCCTCCTACAATGCTGCCTTTCTAGAAAATGAAGGAGGCTTGCTGCATCGGTGCAAAAGATAATCAATCAGTCACCTGAATATTGTATTGAGCATCTGGAAGGTCAGGCTGCACTTCACTAGACTCCGTTTTCATGGATGCCTTTTTATTTAATTCATTTATTTATTTCACTAATTTATTTATTTATTTTTTAATGTATCTGTGTCTTCACAATGAGGGTGATGTAACATTGCTTCAAAGTCTGTTTTATGTATTATGTTGGAGGGCTCAGCTAACAACAGTAATGATGATACTTTTTGCTTGTTTTTAATTCACATTAATATTTTTATTTTCTAAAAAGACAAACACTAAGCAAGGGTATTATATCACATGCTGGTTCATAGATGGTGGTTATTCATTCAGTATTGCTAGTTTGCTGGAGATGCGACACTTACTCTCAGGACATTCTCACCATTCTGTCAGACCAAAACTACTTGCCCATTATTCTACTCACCTGGTACATGATGAAATAAGTGATGGAGTGCTTCATTTCAGCTCATGAATCCTTTCTTAAAAGCCTCAAACAAAAATAAGATGTTTTTTTTTTTTTGACCCACAGGTTTTTTTATTCTTTGGAAGTTGCTGTAGAATCACAATGGTAGCACATATGGTTTTAAAATGGCATTTGTACACAATCTACAACATGACTTTTATTTTGATGGTCATTTGATACATTATCCTACGCCTCAATGCAAGAGGTTGATCTTGAAGCTTTTAGCAATATTTGCATTCTGGAAAAGAGTGAGAGATAATGTTGCCAAGAACATGAAGGAAGGAAGTTTACAATTGCTGAATTCACGGCCACTTAATTGTCCGAATGAATCAAGTAAATTTCAATAAGTATTTTATTCTCGGTGTTTGCAAGTTGTCTCTTGTACCCTGGTATATCGAGACTCCTCAGACTCAGTTGACCTTGTGATGGTGTATTTGAGTTACTCCATGCAGCTCACTTTAGATGACCATGGCAGTAAATTAGTGTTCAAAACGTAATCAAATGTTAATGCCAATCTGAGTCCTGCAGGGTCGTGAGGTAAGAAGATTGTTTTTATGGAAATTGAGAAGAAATCATAATCCAGATAGTGTATATTACTTAACTATTATGCCTTTTCTATTTTTATAGAGGTTTTATAATATTGCCTAAATAATTTCTCTGAATTAAAACAGTTGTTTAAAAAAATCACTCAAAAGATTCAACAGTGTTTTTGTAGAATCCTTATGTGAAGTTTTGTGGATACATTCACCGATTGTTAAAACAACTGATGTGTGGCCCTTTTCACTAGGTTTAGTGTCATCTGTTTAGTCAAAAAAAAAAAATTGTTCCAAGAGCTTTTTTTTTTTTAAGTCTGAAGCAGATCCACGGTTCAGTCTAAAGTTTACTTAATATCTCTAAACTTAGTACATTTACATGTGCAGAGACGAATGCTGAAATGTGCTTTTATCAGAAGTCATTAGTTTATTTCCTCACAGCATAACTTGAGTCGCAATTAGTAAAAATAAGTGAAATTAGTGTATTAGACTTTTTTTTTTTTATTGTTGTTTGACATTTACCTCACTATTGTCACCACTGTTTGAAACGCTTGTATTTATTAATGGTGCTTTTTATTTTCACTGATTAATTGCAAATAAGTCAATTCTTGTTAACCTCACAATCTTTCTATTTTCATCAAGTATGGACACACTTCCAACAATCCAGGTGAGGAAACGTGTGCCACTCTTGCGACTTGTACAGATACGCTGGTCTGTATGCCTTTAAGTTAGTTTCGTACATTAGAGACGCTTTAGACTGAACCCAGGTGTGAAGCCCCTCTTGAAGTGTTTAGATGCTAGTGCAGGGAATCCCCAGTCCCTGGTCTGTGCCTCTGTTCAAATAAACACATGCATTACAAAAACCATTTAGTGGAAGAAAAATGTGAAGGCCTCGAGCATGTCTGAGTTGCATCACGAATCACCATTTTGAACAATCCAAAGATTCTTGTGAACTTGTTCTTGGCAGGGATTTTCGTTTGTTAGACAGAATCTTTTCATAGTTTTTTTGCTTTTTATCCAGAGCAGATTGACTGGCGTTTGTGTAAAGGTCTGCAGATTTGTGCACCTTAAAACAGCTCACAAGTGCAGAGTAGTTCCACTTATGTGCCAAACACATCAAGTCTTAAATTTCTGTACACGTTTAATGATGATACTCTGTTACTCGCTCTGTGTCCCATCATGTTGTTGTCCTTCACGGAGTTCAATGTAGTTAAACTGTATCCATTTGTATTACCCATGGCAGGTGTTTTGTGAATGAGAACCAATATGAGCAGCTCCAAATATGCATTATTCCACAGTCCCACACAATTCAAAGTTGAAGCACAAAATAAAAAGACTTTCACTGAAAGAGCTGAAACATTGAAGCACAATTTTTCTTTTTGTTTCTCTCTCTCTCGGTCTAAAATCAAAATGTGGTTGTGAGAAGTTGGACATTTTCATTTGAGTTCAAATGTTGCTGTCGAGGACAGTGTTGAGTTGTCGTAGCTGTAGTAGGCAGGTTGTGTTTTCTCAACGTTGTCGTTTAATGTTATTCCCTTTGTTCACTATTGGCATGGTGCTTACTTCTCCCTCTTTTTTCCCACTTTCCTTCGTTTCCTGTGTCGCATTCAGTGTTTTGTGTTTAGATCATGTTCATCTTTGAAAGCCCCCCCCCCATGTAAAAATAATCATTCATGATTTTCTTTTTCATCCCCTCTCCTTTTTCCGTTGTGCTTTAACCTAGGTTTGTTATTCGTTTTTTTTTTGTTTTTGTTCTAGATATCTTCGTGCCCGTTTGTCATCGTTTGCCTAGCATGTCGATGTGACGTCAAAAGTTCATCGTCCAGTCCGTTGTCCTCTTCGCTTCTCTGATGCTTGAAATTTCACACTTGACCTTTTTTGTTAACTTTTGACGCTTATTGATTACTTATTTTGTTTGTTTCTTTGTGTGATGTTCATTTCTGTCATTTGTGCTGCCAATAGGGAGCGTTAGAAAGACTGCTGAAAGTGTAAAAAGTTTCATGAAAATTGTTCTGAGCAAAGAGTCTATTTTTCTAGAACGTACAAACATAACCACTAGATTTTTGCAGAAGCTTTTAATTTTCATTGTTTCATTTCTCAGATTTTTTTTCTATTGGTTTTTATTGTTTTAAGCAGTCTTCCTAGCGCTTCTAATTGTATTTTTTTTCTTCTCAAAGCAGCCATTCAGTTTATAGAATCACTTTTGTGTGTTCAAGTGTGGGTGTGTTCCCCTTTCTCTCACTTGTTAGTTCTAAAACTTTTAGAGGATGTTTTCGTCACATTTTGCTGAAATTGAGGATAAACTTTGTAATTTTGTGTTAGGTTAGTTGGCATGATGTAATTTTGGGATTTTTTTATTAACAGAGTGACATTACAATAGACACTTGAATTGCCTTTTTTCTTCTTTGTGTCGAGCCAACATAGGCACATGTTTTTCATTTCCTTATTGTGTGAAAATCAGGATTAGCTGAAATAATGCATAGAATGAGCAGTTGAATTTCTTGTCACAGGTAAATATTAAGCATGCATGTTTTTTTGTAAGTGCACTGAAATCCTCAGCAAAATGTGATCTAGTTCTGTTTCAAAAAGTCAAGATGAATAAAGTGGTGCCAAAAGTTTTGCATGTTGCTGTTGGTTACATTTGCAGTATGTTTCACATCATGTTTATGGCTCCTGCTACAATGACACGTACTCATTTTGATGGTTTAAGATTTAAAAAAAACAATATAATGTGTGTTTAGGTAATGGGTTAAAGTGAGTTTTAAACGCATTGTTACAAAAACTGAAGTGGTTTTCAAATGAGCCCTTAGATTTAAATGATTGTGCCTACAACAGCAAAATCATATGCTCTTAAAATGTTGTTCAGTTAATGACAATTTGTTATAACCATACAGTTGGTCTGTTTTACACTCAGCTTGCAGGCATTTCCCCCCCATTCTGGCATCTGTACAAGTTGTGGAGTTCTGGACTGATTGGTAGAGCTCAACTGCAGCTTTGCCCCCTAAACCTTTAGTTTGGGGGGGGAACTCTAATAGCGTTTTTTTTTTTTTTTTTTTAGATGTATTCTGACAGATTTATCTAATTGGGGGTTGAGGTGGTTGTTTTCTATTTAGATTTTAAGCTGCTGTTTTGTGAGTTTATATGTATTCTGAGAAAATTTCCTGTGGGATGTTTGTCATTACTGGTACAGAGTGATTGTATTTAACATTTACGATTTGTACAGATTTTGCCTTTTCTACTTCATAAGTTGTTTCACAATGTAAGTCCCAGTAAGTAGAAGCATGTAGACTGTAACACCATGACCAAACATCCTGTACAAAATAACCAAACCACAAACAAAAAATCAACTCCACACAACAAGCCTTTTTTTTTTTTTTTTTGTCATTCAAGTTGTGGTTTTCATTGGAAGTGTAGAGTGCAGAATTTATTAGATGTCTGAAACAAGTGTGTTTGTATTAAGTTGGTTCAAGATTTTATGCTACTGTCTCTACAGAAATAGAAAAGTGGACACCTACGAAACAGTCATCTGGTAGTTTCTTTAGTTCATGTATGATTAAACTGTTTGAAAAGATTCACACACATTGTCTGAATTCATTAGTTTTTTCTGAATTTAAAAATGCTAGAACTGCACATCATGCTTTTTTTTTTTTTTTTAGTCAAATGATTTGATATTTCTTGATTCACTTTTCATTAATACTTAAATATTAGTTGTACTTAAATGGCAACTTAGGTTGCCACATACGTCAACCTAACAGGTACAAACAGACACAGCAGACATTAGTACTTAAATATTTATATTTAGGGTGATAATTATAGCCATATGCAATAGTTGCTACTTATACAAAATTTATGACAAATTATACTATTTTTACACTACTTTTTTCAAGTTGTTTTTAGAATCCTGTATTCTGCAAACTTAACGCATGGAAAAGTTGACGGTGCTGTACAATGCTTCCGTAACAGTTCTGCTTTACCATCTCATCTGCAATAAAGAACAAATGTGACTATTCAAAGTTAAATACAGCTATAAAACTTTCAGAATTTGTTTGCATCATATGCCTGATACTGTGTTGTATTACAATATAGACAATAACCAGAACAATCCACTTTAAGAGTTTATGGTCAAGTTCCAAAATATATTAAGTCGTCACTTCAACAAGGAAGTCATTGTGTATTTTCTTTGACGTAAATTAAATGGACCACATATCAAACTACATTGCATAGGTCAAGGGACACATCCGTATGTAGAAATCAGCAAATTAAAAATCCATCTAGGCTTTGGCCATCAGTCCTGCCACTATAGGTAGTGACTGGTAAATGTCAGAGTTTACTGTTTTTGGAGGCGCCACCCACATCTTCACCGCAGAGGGGAGGGAGGTGGTTATACTTCGGCCTGATGTTAATATGGATAGATATTGAATATGGATCCTGACTGAGAATGCGGTGCATATTTGCACTGTCCTGCTGCAGCTCTTCAAGGCTTTTCTCAATTTTAACCACACCACCACTCTTTCCAGTAGCGTCCACTTTCTCTGGGTACAGAGCGTCCCCTAGGTATCAGACGAGGGGGAAAAAGGTTCAGTTTTGTGCAAGTAAGTTCTTGATTCAATCACAGCACTATTATTCCATCAAGAAGCAACATTTAGCAGACAGCTGAAGGAATTTATTATGTAACAAATTACCTGGTAAAAGAATTGCAGAGCAGTCAGGTGACACCAGGTAAATAGGCAGCCACTGCTCACATCCCTCCAAAGACCTCTGCCAGGCAAAGCGATGGAGATCTCGGAGAGCTGGAAAATGGGACATTCGTCCAAGGTCGTAGTACTGAGGTGGAGCTATCCGGATTTCCTTCGATTTGTAGCTGTGCAGCACTTCTGAGGGAGTAGACCACTGAGAGACAAGGCAGTTGTGTTAGTTCCCAACAGTCAAGAATCGGTTGTTCTCATCAGGGCTAGATTGAATTACCAATATGGGAATGGCCTGGTTTATGAATATGAATTACGTTCCGTGACGTTTGGACAAAATGGCGTAAACTACGCGCAGCATTGCTGGCGAATGAGCGCTTGCCTTATGAATATGAATGAGGCTATTGATGTACGCTCCAATAAATATATTGACATTAACGAGCAAAGTTTTTTCAACTAGCTGGACACAAATTGGTCACAAATGCATGAACCGACCACATAGACACTCAGTAAGTATAATGTACAAGGTAACTATACCATTCAAAACGCACCTTAAAATGAACGATTTCCTTCTCGTCGTGAAGCGTATACGGAATCTCGTGTAAGCAACAGATGTAAAATGCCGTGTCGTAACGCCTCTGTTTGCCGTTCACGCCTATGGGTGTCAGCCAGTTCCCCCATTCATGCAGAGCCCAGATGTTAGGCAGACACTGCAACTCCCTGCACATCTTGATAAAATACGCCGGATTACCAACAACCAGAGATCTCCACTTAGACAGCACGTCTTTATTCCACAGTCCGCTCAATCTGGTCAGTGTTGGCTGGGTGTCACTGTTATTAGCATCATCTGTGTGCACGCGAATCCCGCTTTCCTCGTGTTTGGGAACCGCCAGGAGCACACCTGACTCTTCAAACGTCTCTCTCACCGCACAGATCCTGAAAGCGACATCTCCTGGTATCGGAGATCCCAGCTGAGTTCTGTCAGTGGCGAAAATGGGTGGCCTAGTCGCCGGCGGCTGCTTCACAACTCCGATGCCGTAGTTGGGCGCTTTCGTAAAGGCTTTAAAGATCTCCTGCCACTCGCTGGAGAAGTCAGACGAATCCACCAGCCCCCCGGGAAACACGTAGGCATTGGGCATGAACCCGCTGCGACCGCTCCGTTTCAGTAGTAGCACTTGATAGTCGAAGGTTGATTTGTGCGTTACATTAGTGACTTTTCCCGGAACTGCTTTAAGAGAGCCCGCACTCGGAGTGTGTCTCAGCCCGGCCGCCAGAATCACCGTCGCCGCCTCTCTCCAGTGTTTCAACGCCGTGTTCATCTTGCTTAGATGATCACAGCTACTCTAATACATAACGTTACCTTCTCCGGAAACTTTCGACATCGGTCAAAAATGGCGTGAAGGACAGCACAAAGAAAATAAGTCTATTTATTCTGTATTTGGTGATAGAGCGCCATCTACAGCAAGGGAAGAACTCTTGCTTTTCCTTGCCAGATTCACACTATATGGGGAGGCTGCAGACCTGGAGCCGGTAGATATACGCCCCTGGCAGTTTTACGCCCCTGACAGTTTTACGCCCCTGTTTTTCCTGATGCATCCAGTAGGGGGATGTACTGCGAAATAACATAATTAAATAGACTCTTACACATTAATAACCCGTCCATAGACTTGACAATTTTTTTGTTTTTTGTTAATTTAAATATAAACGTTACAGTGTAGATCTGCACGGATTAAAATGTCTGTAGATATTCAGTTGGGCTTCACTCTCTTCACTCAACCTACAAAAGACTATGTATTTTGGATCAACTATGTTATGACAAGTATATATGACCTACTGCAGTTATAGGCCTATTCACTGTAGGTTTTTATATGGGAGACTGAGTGAAATATGTTATTATGAATTTATATAACGTTACATTTAGATATTAACCCGTTCATTAGACATACAGTACCGTGTAATCATAAGGATCCTCAATGAAATATCTGCTGTACTATTCTCTATTGGTCGTCATACAGCTACAAAACAGTGTCCTACACAGCATTTTATGAAGACAAACACAATTTATCCCTTTTCTAAAATTCCAAGGGCCATTTAGAAAAAAGAGACAATATTGTTGTTCACAATTTGTTTTTATTAACATCATTTATGAATTATGATGACTCCCCTATGGTTTGCCCCTCTTCTTTAACTATTGTTCTATCCTCCTTTCAAATGGCTCCCTCCCGCTCACTGAAAAAAAAAAAATTAACAAAATTAAAAGAACATCCATGGTGATTTGATTGTGTGTGTGTGTGTGTGTGTGTGTGTGTGTGTGTGTGTGTGTGTGTGTGTGTGTGTGTGTGTGTGTGTGTGTGTGTTGCCCAGAATTGATGTCAGGTGCGTGGATTGCATCAATTTGCTCCTGATCTTCAAAGTGCAATGGCACAGACACTTGTTGGCGGAACAATAGTGGAAAAAATGTCAAGCCACTTTGATTTCTTTTGGCCACCGATGATGGACTGTGCAGAGAAAATTGAAAATGACACTAACAACTTACAGAGACATACATGGACATGTTTTTAATTTTGTAAGTCGTAAAAAAAAGATGGGTGTTTATAAGTTTAGAGAGAGAGAGATTTTCATTTTCGTATAGCTAAAGCAAACACACACCTTTATGAGATGCAAGTTAAAAAGAATTTGGTAAAGACAGAGTAATAAAACCCACATTAAGTGCACATACCCTATATTTTAGTCCATTCCAGTAAATAAAAAAATATATTAAGATATAAATTATATAAGTAGATCATCTCATTTATGAGAAACAACTCAAAACAGAATTTACATTCAAACCATATGGGAAAAGTTTTAAATGTGGGTTTTATCATGTGATTTTGGAAATAATCAAAATATTTGAGTGAGTGTGCAGTTCAACTCTTTACTTGGAGAGAGAGATTTACATATACATATATGCCTATAAATGTGCATTTTGTGTGTTCACAACATAGACCGTAAGAAAACAAGTTCATATATTTCCAATATCTACTGTAATGTTGCCCCAGAAACCATGTGGAGTATGTTTTAATGCAAGGAGTAAACAGGGTCAGAAGAGGCCATCTCAAGCAAGCTAAAGACAGGCAACAAAAGAAAATGAAAAAGAAAACAAATTTTAAAGTGAGTAGAGAAGACTAGGGGCAGCTAAACCTATGGTATAGCTAAGTTTAAGATAGAACATAAACCTGACCGTCAAGAACTTTTTGTCTCTCGAAATAAATTATAGACCCATCCATTGATATAGAAATGAATTGATATCTACCCTAGCTCTACCGAGCTAATCGTTTATAAATAATAAATTTTGCATCATCCATCATCGGTGGCCAAAAGAAATCAAAGTGGCTTGACACTTTTTCCTCTATTGTTCCACCACCAAGTGCTTGTGCCGTTGTACTTTGAAGATCAGGAGCAAATTGATGCAATCCATTACACAACAATAACGTTAATAGATTATTTAACATACAAATGACATAATCTATAATTTTTTGTCAGATTTTCATTCTAACGATAAAAATCTTGATTATACGGTATTATTACTTTGTCTTCTGGGCAAGTTTCATCTTCATAAAGACAGAACCATTCAATGATCCTGATTTAAGAATATTCTCCTCTGATATAAAGTCCATTTTTTCTTCTTTTAAGAAAATGTAAAAACCTTTAAACTCAAAGGTTTCTAAAACAAATAATATCACTGAGTCTGTAGTAAAGAACCTTTAATTTTTTATATTGACAAAATGTAAAATTGTATTGATTTGTGTAGTTCACAAATCCTAATTCAATCTCTTTTATGTTCCCCTTGTTTTTTTGTTTTGTTTTTTCTCTCTTCTCACTGTTAATGTCTTGTATCCTTTCATTTGCAATACAAAATAAATAAATACATTTGTTAAAAAAAGATTATTTAACATAGGCTACCTCAATTCATGTCGCTGTACAGCCTCCCCCTACTGGACGCATCAGGAACAACAGGGGCGTAAAACTGCCAGGGGCGTATATCTACCGGCTCCAGGTCTGCAGCCTCCCCCTACTCGATTCACACGAGGACGTTTCTATTACACCGTGGCTGCGTCCAGTCCAAAATCGTCATGCCCTTCACTCTCTAACTTCCATCTCGTTCACTCGGATGTACGTCTTGCTTACGTTGCACGAGTGCCCACTACTGGCGGAAACGGCAATGGGCTGAATTGTAACGTCCTAAGCCCTTGATCACTTAACCTCTTAAGAGTTGATTTTTATTTATTTATTTTTCTCTTTAAGAATTTGTTTAATTGCAGCATCCAAATATATATAGGTGTGTTTGGGTTGTTTTAAAAAAAAAAAAAAAAAAAAAATAACAAATTATATATATATATATATATATATATATATATATATATATATATATATGACGTACAATGACGTACATATATATATATATATATGATCACTATATATGATGACGTACATATATATAATGACGTAATATATATATACATATATATACATATATATATATAAATATATATATACATATGTAATGACGTACATATATATATATATATATATATATATATATATATATATATATATATGTATATATATACATATAATATATCGAGTTGTTTGTGAAAAAATATATAATTAATATATCATAGAGTTATTGTGGTGATGTGCGGCGACGTCACAATCGTGTTGCATTGTGGTATGGAGCTGCCTGAAGTGTACACACCCATTTTCGCCACTGACAGATCTCAGCTGGGATCTGTTGCTTTCAGGATCTGTGCGGTGGGAACTTCCCTCGTCCACTTCACGAAATGGAACGCACTTCAAAATGGCGGAAGGGATTCCCCCGAGGAGAAGTGCTTAGGGATGTTCGCAAGCGCGTGTCTAAAAGTGGACTGGAACGCAGCCCATGTCCTATCTACACGCGACGCGCGATAAAAGGTATCTTTTCAAAGTTTTTGTCCTAACCAGCCGCGACAGTGACACGCGACGATTCTATTTTAGAAACGGTTTCTATTTTTCTGCGACGTCGAGCTGGAACAACAAACACAAAGTGTGGCAATGATAATCTCAGATACTGTTTGTGTGCTTTATTTAATGTTAAAAGCATACAATGTGACTTTGAATATCATTTAGTGCTCCCAACTTTGAAGCTGTAAAAGCAACAATAATTCACCTAAGATCTTGAAATTAAACAAATGGAAACAAGAACGTTCAAACTGTGAACAAACAAGTGTATTCATTGACAAATATTGTTGTAGTAATTTTTAATAATGTTTAAACTGTGTAAAATTTGTAAATTTGATTATGTAGCCTACTTATCCATTTTCTTGCGATTGCCGTCAAGTTTACTCTGGTGCTGTGCACTTGCCGCGAGACTCCGCCCACACGCTGTTCTGATTGGGTGTGGGTTTTGATTGATTTTGACGCATCTCGCAGTCGCGTCTAGTGTGGACAGACAAATTATTTGTCGCTGGAAATTATTTTACCATACTTCAGACACAGTTCGAATGAATATATTGATTTATGATTGCTACCAAGTCCAACAATACCTATACAATCCATGTGTTATGGCCACAAACAACTGTATTATACTTATAGTAGCCTGGGAAAACACAGACGAACTTAATCTGGCAAATTTGAGATTTGCTCTGCAGAAGTCAGTCTGGCCAAGAGCCCATTCAAGGCCATTTCCATTTTTTCCAAATCAATCGAGGCACCAATCACAAACGTTGAGGCAGGCTTTACACGATGACGATCTATCGCCCAGAGGGATTTGAGCGACGTCCCTTGGTGACGCCTGTTTGGAAATGGGCTGTGAATGAACCTTCCCCAGACCCACTCTCAGTTACAACTGAGAAGGGTCTGGTGTCAACCAGGCAAGTGTTATAGCCTAGGTCAATCACGATAAGCGCTGAAAAAAATAACCAGTACCAGTATACCACTTAACATGTCTGGCAATTAAAAATGATTGCAGAGTAATGTAAAACTTTAATAGCCACTAAATTGAAAACAAACAGTGACCAGTTTAAATATGTGTGCATATTAAAATAGGCCTCAACAAAATCATCCTCATTGCTTATAGTAGGTCTGTCTTTAAAAGTTATAGTTAAAAATCAATTCACCTGTGGAGAAAATGAACGGGATTTTTACTAGGAGCCCATTGTTGCACTCTTTTACTAGTAACTACAATAATAATAGGCTACTTAAAGACTTACATTACCACAATTATTCTACTGTGATTAAATGAGTCTGAGTCGATATATTAACGCAATTAATACATTTGAATTCAGTAAACGTGGAAAAATATCATTGCTATCCTGTACAACAAACTTGCATTTAATTGCACAATAAGTTAAAGGAACTTAAAGTTGTCATAATTTACAGACATTCGTGGAAGTGATATGTTATTCTCCCTGTGACCTGGGAAAGGCTTGCAATACATTGTAAAAACAATGGATGGTCTTGCATTAGGAATAAAAAAGAAATCAGTCCATATGCAGCCGTGTTCCCTTTAAGGATCCTTTATCCACATTTCCACGGATCAATCTGTTGTCCATTGCAGGCTATTATGTCTGTGTCTTTCCTCCAGTTTGACATCTGTCACTCAATTTTTTCAGGTGGAACGACTTGCAGTAGCAGCTGAAGGTGCATAGTGAGTGGCCCTGTAAGCGTCAACAGGTCAAGTTTAAGAATCTAGCATTTGGGAAGAGTTGCTATTTAAATGTTTCTGGTAATGGTGAACATCCACTAAAAACAGCCTTAAACGTTATATATTATTCGTAAACATATTATTATTGTAAACTTCAACAGTCAAAACAAGCATGCATTTTGTTCGCTGTAATACACTCACCTAAAGGATTGTTAGGAACACCATACTAATACTGTGTTTGACCCCCTTTCGCCTTCAGAACTGCCTTAATTCTACGTGGCATTGATTCAACAAGGTGCTGAAAGCATTCTTTAGAAATGTTGGCCCTTAATGATAGGACAGTTGATGGAGATTTGTGGGATGCACATCCAGGGCATGATGCTCCCGTTCCACCACATCACAAAGATGCTCTATTGGGTGACTGTGGGATGGACATGGTCAGAAACAATGCTCAGGTAGGCCGTGGCATTTAAACAATGCCCAATTGGCACTAAGGGGCCTAAAATGTGCCAAGAAAACATCCCCCACACCATTACATCACCACCACCAGCCTGCACAGTGGTAACAAGGCATGATGAATCCATGTTCTCATTCTGTTTACGCCAAATTCTGACTCTACTATCTGAATGTCTCAACAGAAATCAAGACTCATCAGACCAGGCAACATTTTTCCAGTCTTCAACTGTCCAATTTTGTAGAGCTCTTGCAAATTGTAGCCTCTTTTTCCTATTTGTAGTGGAGATGAGTGGTACCCGGTGGGGTCTTCTGCTGTTGTAGCCCATCTGCCTCAAGGTTGTTCGTGTTTTGGCTTCACAAATGCTTTGCTGCATACCTCGGTTGTAACGAGTGGTTATTTCAGTCAAAGTTTCTCTTCTATCAGCTTGAATCAGTCGGCCCATTCTCCTCTGACCTCTAGCATCAACAAGGCATTTTCGCCCACAGGACTGCCGCATACTTTTTCCCTTTTCACACCATTCTTTGTAAACCCTAGAAATGGTTGTGCGTGAAAATCCCAGTAACTGAGCAGATTGTGAAATACTCAGACCGGCCCGTCTGGCACCAACAACCATGCCACGCTCAAAATTGCTTAAATCACCTTTCTTTCCCATTCTGACATTCAGTTTGGAGTTCAGGAGATTGTCTTGACCAGGACCACACCCCTAAATGCATTGAAGCAACTGCCATGTGATTGGTTGATTAGATAATATCATTAATGAGAAATTGAACAGGTGTTCCTAATAATCCTTTAGGTGAGTGTATATCCAATGTGCGATTTCCAGCTACTTACTCATGATGTGGCGAGTCCAGTTGAATTTGTAGTAAATGAGGGGTACATATAAGAGAAGACCGCCGACTATGAATACTGTGCAGTACAGGTACTCCCACTCAGGCTTGTCTATGATGGGAGCGAGAACTAGGTAACAGGACACAATCACCACCAAAGCAGGAAGGACTATCGGAACCTGAGAGGAACAAAAGCCAAACATTTTCAAGTTGGGTATAGTCATTTTACAATAGATTAAATTTATGGTTGATTCAGTCCGTGCCATTGAGCTAAATATCTAACACATTCAAGAATAGAAACTATATATGGGCAATAAAAATACAGATGAAATTTGAGAATCAGAATGCTTTACTGCAATAGCTAGAAAGGAAGTAACCAATCCAGAAGTCACACCTCTTATGCAAGTACTAAATTAATTCATAAACAAAGGCACTTGCTATGATAAACATAATATATGAAAAAAGATTCTCAGATTTTCACTTATGTTTTAGCTTCTACTCTAGCTTACTCTTGAAGGTTGCCTTCGCGTTTATTGTTGGATCTTATGACAAATAGCTTATGATCTTCATCATTTTAAAGTTGCTTTGGATAATAGCATCTGCTGATTATTACTTTTTTTTTTTTTAATCCAGCCACATTATGCTGTGACACCATGCATAATGTGCTCTAACCTTGACAGGTCTTTGAAGCTCCTTTCTAGTGAATCGCATAACGATGAGCACAAGGCTTGTGAGCCCATAGAAAGCCCACTGAGCAAAACTGAAGTAATTGATGAGAGTGTTTATGTCTGCTGGCATGATGTAGATGATTGACAGGAAGCCCTGCAAATCACATACAAGAACAAATACTTTATCACAAATAAAATATATAATATAATGTTGATGTGTTTAGAACAGTTGCCATGGTTGATGTAATATGGCAAAAATAGTGATAAGCCTTGTCCAAAAAGTGTTGAGGATGGAATATTACATGAGACTTACATTAAACATGAGAGCTGGAGCAGGTGTGAAACGTTTCACACTGATGTACGACAAGATCCTAACCATGTGACCCTCCCGTCCTGCCACATACGTCAACCTAACAGGTACAAACAGACACAGCAGACAGTAAGTGTCAGACCCAGAAAACAATTTTCAGCATGCACTTAATCCAGTGTGCAAATTTCTATAAAACAGCTGAAGTTCCTAACCTTCCTGCGGTAAAACAGCTCCCATTGGCTGCACCGAAAGTGGAAAAAACCACAAATAGAGGCACAACCCATGATAATGGGTACAGCACTCTGTCACCAAAGGTCTGCAGAGAAGCCAACGATTTAGTAAAATACAACTCAAAGATCATTGCACAAGCATTTATTAACTGACAACTTTTTTTTTATTATTATTATTTTTTTTTTTTAAGAAACTGACAAGAAAGGTTCTCAAACATTTCTTGATATTTTTTTGGCTGATTAAACATTTTAGAACTAGGGAAAATACATATTTTCTATAGAAATAGAGCTCTGGAAATCACAGATTTAAAATTTCCTGATATTTCCAGGTTGTCCATGGTAGTGGGAACTATGACTACAATATACACTCACCACAGCAACAGCAGAAGACTGTAGAAGTTCAACAGGGGTCATGACAGTGAAATATGCTATGTTGACAAATATATAGCACACAGTAACCAGGGGAATCCCAATTATGATAGCCAGAGGAAGGTTTCTGTAAAAAATAATAATCATAAATAAATAAACATATCTATGAAATTAATAAATACAAACAAAAAACAAACATTTTAAATAATACAATAACACCTTCATGATAATAATACTAATATATATATATACTGTATATAGTATACTGTACTGTGCACGTTAATATTTTCACCCCAAAAATGTTTTAAGACAGTTATTTATATATTTTGCTGTAGTGTGTAAGTAGGAAATATCAGTTTCTATTTCCAAACATTTCTTTTGCCATTATTTATAATAATTCAGTGAGATTTTTGTATGCACAACAGCTGGTATGATCCACACGGAGAGTCCGTCTGTGATACATGAAGAAACAGATAAAAACTGAAACAGACTAAATCCAGAAGAACTGTGGCAACATCTCCAAGACGCTTGAAGGAACCTTCATGCAAAACTACAGTACTGTGAATAGTTTTAGGCACTTGCTGTAAAGTGAGGATGCTTTCAAAAATAATGTCATAAATGGATTTTTATTTATCGATTAACTTATATGAACTAAATCAAATCAATATTTGGTGTGAGCACCCTTTGTGTTTAAAACAACTTTTCTCCTTGCTACACTTGCACAGTTTTTCAGGTACCTTTGCAGGAAGGTTTCTTCAAGCATCTTGGAGACGTTGCCACATCAGTTCTTCTGAATTTAGTCTCAGTTTTTTTCTGTTTCTTCATGTATCACAGACGGACTTGATGATGGTGAGATCAGATCTCCGTGTGGATCATACCGGCTGTTGTGCTTGGAAATGTAAACTGATATTTCCTACTTACACACTCAAGCAGAATGTATAAATAACTGTCTTAAAACCTTTTTTGGGGGTGAAAATACAGTGTGTATATATATATATTTACAGTATATATAATAAAGAAAAACACAAGACATTTTCAATAACACAATAAGACCTTCATAGCTAACAATGTAAGATTGCAGATATACTGCAATGTCATTTCGCAGATAATATTGCAGCTAACAATACTGTAATATTACAGATTTCAAATGTTTTAGAAAAAATGAATTTTAATTTAGAACATTTCAGTCTCACTTGTATGGATTTTTCAGTTCTTCTGTTATGAAGTTAAGCTGATTCCTATGAAAAAAAGAAAAGAGAACTTGGACATGATTTGCCATAGCTGACTTCTGGTCTTATACACGCTTCTCAGAATGAAAAAGCCATGGATAAAAAATGATCTGGTGAAAGTCCACGCAACTAAAAACAAATCCTACTGGATTTAAGGTTTGACAAGCAGTCAATTTCCATTTCATTACGTATTGATACCTCCCTTTATAATTAGACAGTGGTTCCCAGGGCGAGCACACTAGAACGTTAATTCTTTGAATCTACTATAGGCTCATTAAAATAAAAAATAAAAAAATTACACCGCTGCTTCACGTTAGCCTCATATGCCACATGTGCAACATTATATGAACTCCTCAATACTTTACCATCCGTCATAAGCCCAGAGACCATTATAAAATGCAAGGCCAATTGCTCCAAATGATGTTTTTCCCCCTGCAAATGGGTCTCTAAGATTCTGTGTATTGCCTAAAAAACAATTAGAACACAATAAAAAGACACATTTTATAACAGTTCATTGAACATTTACAGAGGTCTACTTATCTACCCTAATCTCTGGGCATAGTCTACGATGAGTCATCTTTCACAACATAATCAAAAATATAATTTCTTTATCTGTTCTTTCTATGTTTTTGAACTCAGTCCCTTCAATTGAATAATACGATTCTGCTGTACTTTTCAATGTCATATAAGCCTGTCAATAAAAACTGATATCATATAAGATAGGAGTCACAAAAACAGATCTGGCAATGAGATAAGAGGTCAGGTAAAAGCAGGTTTGATTGTCCTCGGAATAGAGAGGTACCTTGAGCCAACAGAACGATGCCTGAAACCACGATAATGACAATAATCAAGAGTTTGGCTGCTGTGAAAAAGTTCTGCACTCTGGAGGCCAGCTTCACACTCAGACAGTTGATGAGTGTAATTATTACTGATGAGAGAACAAAGTGAGGGTTAGAGCAAAATAATGACATTGGAATATAAAGGCCCTAGACTTGTACATACAGATACAAGCTGCAGCCAGGCATTTGGTAACCACTTGGGGAGGAGTGCATCCTGGGTAAAATGGAGTGGAGGCGTACTCGGCACAACTCAGGGCAATGATGGCAAATGACGAAGGCTTTAACACGATGATCGTGGTCCAGGAATATAGGTATGCCAGCACTGGCCCGAAGCCCTCCATCAGGTATGAATACTCACCACCAGACTTTATGATCATTGTGCCAAGCTCGGCATAGCAGAGGGCCCCTGCACACACATGCATATAGTTTCCCATTAGTTTCTCAGTGTTCAAGTTGAGGTCAATGAGTCCATTACCAAAAGGTCTTCTGCAGGCAGAGTCAGTATTAAACTAAAGAGGATTTCTGTGTCTTGGGAATTTTCCTGAACAGTATGTGACTGACTGAGAGTTTCTGAGCGAGTGAACATATCTGATTAACCTCCTTGACTTTGCCCAACTATAATCTCAGCAGAAAGTGCTGGATAAAATAAAGATTTAGTTTAGATTTACATATTTGTAACACATAACGCGGTAAAACAGCTGCAACGAATGGAGCAAATTAAAAGAGTTACACTTTACAATAAGGTTCAATGCATTTACATTATTTAATGCATCACCTATCATGAACTAACAATCCTGGTTAGTGTAAATTTATAAATATTTAACATTTAATTAGTCAGAAATTAGTTTATGCATTTATGTAGTATGAACAAAAATTAAGTAATATATAAATGAACATTACTACTACTTAATGCATTAACAAACTGAGCCTTATCGTAAAGTGTTTAAAAAGTAATAAACAAATTAATAAAGCAGCAACCTTTAGACTTTTAAATTATGTTGCACACTATAAAAAAGGTTGTATTTTGCATACATGATGAGGTGATTATGCTTAATCTCACCCATTAATCTTTGTTATAAGGGGTAATCAGGCTTTTCAAGGCTTTTGTGAAACCTCATAGATAATGTCTTTTCTGTGTGGATACTGACCCACTGTAGCTAGTAATCCGCACGCCGCCCACACACACAGACACGGACCCACGGCTCCAGTTCCCTCCAGCACCGCTTTGGGAGAAATGAAGATCCCGGAGCCAATCATTGTTCCCACTATCAGACTGATGCCACTTACAAGACCAACCTGAGGCATTCAGACAGGCTTAAGGTTAAAGGGTTAGGGATTGATTTAACTGATAATGTAATTAGGTTAACGTGATAATAAAATTAGATTCAATACCACATGGGATGTGAGCTGATTTTAGAGATTTTTTTACTTTATCTGATCTGCTGGATACCGATTGTTTATGCTCATTTGATCTATTTTTACATTTAGGTTACCTTTGCCATTAAAGTTAATCCTTCATAAACATCCTTTTTTTATTTCCCTGGTTTAATGTCTAAATTCACATGTAGCATTTAAAATGACTAATTTTAGTTTATTTTATAGAACTGGAATTTTACCAATAAACGTACAATGATCTAAATATCACTCCACTTTAACACAGGAAAGATGAGGCTTCTATTTATATTGCCTGATTGTTTTCTCTGAATATAAGGTCAACATAAAGAACAAGGGTAACTACTTAAAGCGATTCATATTAATAGACCTTCAATGTCCTTATGCATGCAGATTTACACATATACATATATAAATAGTTAAACTTGTCATTAATGAGAGCTACAAAAGACAGAAGAATGCTCGGACAGATGGGTCAGGAAAGTAATGATGGTGACAGGCACTGCCAGGTTAACCCACAGTTAAACCCTTCACACACTTACACGCATCGCATCGACTCTGGACGGAAACCATTGATCATTAAACATTCTTCACATTCTTTCGTGTAATGTGCCTCCTCTCATACTCACATCCTGACGCAGAACTGCTGCTTTTGGCTGCTCGTGCTTTTTAGTTTTCAAAGCCTCTGGAATGCTTCCATTGTGAATGTTCGCTTTTTTCAGATCCGTATCCATCATTCACAGGGTCAACAGTTCAGTTTTAACTTTGTGCAGTCAGCCTGAATAAATACAGACAAAACTATAATATACTCTTTCTTATAAACCTAATTACATTTGTTATGATGATCAATTTAAAAATGTATAATAATAAGTTAATTAATAAATAAAAAGAATAAAAATTACTAAGCCTGAACCTGAACTAAAAGACAGATAGAAAATCTAGGGAAGTCTGGATCTAGGGAATATAGCACTTTTATTCTTGTTGTTTTGATGTCTTGTTGCTAGTGTAGTTCATCATGTCAGATTACTTCAAGCATCCTAAAGGCTAAGTTAAAGTTTAAAGACATTATAATGCTTTAAGTGTTGCTAATGCAGGTGAATGAGCGTCAACATGTTACGGGCTCTGACAGATCTTTTTATTCATACACGTAACGTCCTGCTCCACTTGAACTTCAATTCAGATAATGTTGTCTCCTAGCAACTGCAGTACAATAGCCAAAGGTTCAGTTTATACTAAGAAGCAAAGACTAGAATTGGCAGCAAAAAAAATCTGAAGGAAAATTAGAACAAAAATAACAAATATTAAAATACTGCTGAAAACTCTTTTATTTACGAGTTTAGGATTACATTTATTTATATGCATTAGGTAGTCAAATAAATGTTGTGCAAATAAAGCCATCTAAACACCTTTGCCAATTAAAAAAAATGCTTTATCATTCAACACAGATAAGAAAATATTGTATCTCATCTACAATTAAGCAGCTACTGATACTAAATCTACTGTAATAATTGATTTGGAGACCGTCAAAAGTCAATAGGTCCATCCGTGCTGCCATTATCTTGATGGTCCATTATGTAACTTTATAAATACTCTCACTTAACATGAAGATTTACAGTGTAAACAAACACACATCAATACTTCAGTTAAGATGACTGTTTCCTTTTCTGCCAAACATCATACTTGTAGAAAATATTTACTCACAAAAATTATAATGCATTAAATTAAATGCATTAAATATATTTTTCTGAGTGAACATTTTTCAGGTGCAGTTAGCAAAGACAAACTATAGGTTAACTCAAGCTTACTTTCTGTGCCACCAATTCCACCGTTACATGAGAATCATGTTTAACTCGAGGCGTGAGGCGAAAGACAAACCTGCAATCCTTTCAGTTTTTCCAGCAGGAAAGTTTTGATCCATTTGCAAATTCATGTGTTTAATAACAAAAAAGTGGGTGGAACCTTCAATGTTCAGTTATTCTCCTGGCTGACCGTGAGTGAAGCAAACACGTGACAAGAAGGAGGAGAGGGACCAGGATTGGCTAGAGGTGAGCAGGCTCTGGCCAACACAATACTCCTTTGAAAGAGACACTTGATATGGTTTGGTTGGAAAGAGGGGGTGACAGTGTGAAGCCAAGGATTGACCAGAACACAGAACCGTCTCAGATCAAAAGCATTGCCACTGCAACTCAGTACAGGCCATTGCTTAAATAAATTCAGGCCTGTAAATAGCCTACTTGAAGCACTGTAAGCTCCATGATCTCCATTATAAATACATTTCACAGCCAAGAAGAGCTTCTCTGACTGATGCACTGGTCTCTACTGTCTCCCCTTTTCATTTGTCGAGTTCAAAAGCAGGCCAATGAGATCTCTAGTTTCAATGGGAGTCAGGCATTTAATAGCTTGCTGTGGCATTACAAATTCCGATATGAAAAGTACTTTTCTCACTTTTTCTGGCAATTTACAGCATTTATTATAGTATAATGTTAATTAATAAATGTACTATAGCTTATTGTTATTCATGTTTGTTTGTAATACATTCATAAATGTTTATTTATTCAAATGTGTATAAATTTGTGTGTAAATGAACAATGAAGAATAATAAACACTGTAAGAGGGTTGTTTATTGTTAGTTCAGGATAGCTAATACATAATATATTAACATGACGCAGTGTTAATTGTAACCGTGTGTCCAAAGTTTTCCTATTTACACAAATGACAGCACAGCTCTAACTTTCCAGCAACTTTTTATGTTACTATGTAACTACTCCCAGTGTTTCAACAATTCCTAGCCTCCACATACTGAAACCTATATACACTAATACAGACCAATACAAACATCCAAAATGTAATAACCTTTCATATAGCTGTCATTTGGCTATAAATGAGACAAACAGCATCACTTCTTATTGCCAATCTTCAAAATGATCAACATGAGTTAACCTTAAAAAATAAATCTGCATTAACAGTTCCTAATAGATATTAAGCAATGTGAAAATGTCACATCACAGCATTGATCTACTTCCTCCACAAGCAACACGTACTTCCAATATCTATTAATCAAGGAACTTCCAAGAACATGCAAGCCAATGGCAGGCACCCTTAGATATAAATACTATACAAATACAGTATGTCAAGAGTGTACTCTTTTCATGATTCCTTACCTTTAGATTGGCTCCTTCTTATCCCAAATTCAGATCTGAATCTTCAAGCTATAACAGCAGGAATTACACACACATTCTGGGTGGCATCTGAGCAGCTAACAATTAACCCGACGCTGTCACAGGCTGTGTGCACATCCTTCTCTCACGTGCAACGCTGAAACCCAGAGAAACATCTCAGACAAAATGTTTATGCAACTCATTCTACATCTGATGACTGAACATTCAAAATGAATTATCCCAAACAATTTTATTAACTTCAATTATTTTAATGAGCATAATCTGTATATGAGCTACATTTAAGTATTTATTTTTAAATGTCTAAGTGGTGTAAATGTTTACTGACCTCATAAAGTGACCCATGCCCATGCTTTATTGTTTTATTTCTGAGATAGAGTGATTTGATTACCCATCAATTACAGTTAAAGTCAAGTTGCTAGAACGCTTTGAGTATGAGCATGTGGTGCCTTATTATAAAACCCAGTAATTGTGGCTCAATAGATGAGAAAATGAAATTCAGGAGTGAGTTTAAATGAAAGGGTTTTATTTAGTATAAAACAGAGAAATGAATCTGCTACCACTGGCAAAATGAAAGAAAGACACTATATGAGAGGAAATCCCATATTCACATTTATTATGGTTGTACAATAATAATCTATAAAGTAGATAATGGTAAAATGTAGTAAAGGGGCGGTCTACAGGATGTGATAAAAGTGAGGAAGTCATGGTAATAATAGCTTACTTTAGAAAATCCACCTTTGTGGTTTTTTTTCTCACATTTGCTGAATGAAAGGCCACTACTGGCTGCAGGCTCCAGACCCTTCACAAGAGCACATCAATAGAGTGATTGAGCGCTGACCTTACAATGAGATGTTAACCTAGATAAGGAACAAATAAACTCTAACCACCCTAGAGGACAGGTACTAAACTTTAACAAGCTTTTCCAGGGACTTTCACTGTTCAACAGGATCTGTAAATCCTCAAAGTCTGAGTATCTATGTGATGTTTATGTGATTTATCTAGGGGGGCCTGTCACAGATTCATCAGAACGTTACAGATTAAGTAGGCCTGTGTTTCTCCGAAAATGCATTTTCCTTTATATTATTGAATAGGTGGTTTTTGCGACTTTAACTGTAGTTATTCTCTAACTGTAGTTATGTCCAGTCCAGCAGATGGCAGCACTACTTTTAGTATCTTCTATGAGCTCCACTGATGAAACAGGCAAACATCAGTTTTGATCAGGCCCAATTCTGTCATTCTAATGTGCATTATTTTACTTGTACTGTTGTATTCCTCATTTTGGATTCAATAAGTAAATGTTAATGAGGAATTCTAGGGATACAAATGAAAAGCCTTAAACTTATGATTGAAAATGTTTTTCTATTCTCCAAACTGATGACTAATGGCCCGCTAGAAAAGTAATGTGAATAAGTTTATAGACTAGGGGGATAATAAGACAGAGAGGCAGAGAGGTGTACGGTATGTCTGTGTGTTTTGCTCACTGGTTGTGAGGGAATGTCCTCGTCATTTTTCTCTGCTGTCAGAACCTCAGTCCTCTGGGTCTGTGGAAAGGAACAAGTGACCAGAGCTATAGGCTACTTCACATGCTCATAAGCATACAGACACTCTTCCACACAGATAGTGGTTTTCTTCCACTTACTTTGATAAGTTGTAGCTCTTTGCAAACAGTCGTCCTATTCATCCTAAAAAAATAGATTCCTGGTTTATAACATACCAAAGCACTTCAGTTCATGGGGTTCACACTATAAGAAAGATATTTGTTCTTAAAAATACATCTGTGACATAAACAAAATTATACCGCAGTCATACATATTATAACAAACATGAGTAAAAATCAACAAAACTAAGATGTAACCACTAAAGCACAGCAATTAGTCAATATACAGTTGACTATTTGAAAAACTACACAACTGCCAATCAAGGTCATTATGAATCAGTATCCTACTGGTTAGTAGTGCCAGTAGTGCTCCATTTCTGTTGTGAGCTCACGCACGTCATGTACACGGACAGCAGCTCTGTGACACTGTAACAACAGACGTCCTGATTGAATGAGGTTTGAATGAGGTTTTGGGCAGTCATAGTGCTGGGTTATAATTTTGCTCTAAAATAGTGCAGTGCTATTATGGAGAGAATAACTATTGGACTGTCCTAATTATGCTCCAACAGTCAGACAGGCACTTAAAAAAAAAAATCGATGAGGTGTATGCACTGTCTGGTTTTATTGCTGTCTAGCTAGTTTTGTCCTGACCACAGCTGATTGCCTTTAGAACTCATCATTTATCAATGGATTTAAGATTTATCTCCTCAGGAGAGCTTCACATCAGTGTTTTATAGAAGCTGCTTAAAACAAAAAAACATATTTATTTATTTTTGTCCCAGGAAACAAAAATGACAAAAAAATGAAACGTTCAATAGAAAATAATTTTACTCAAAAGAAAATGTCATTCACTTTCACTGTACTAGCAAAAATGCTTTAAATTAATTAGAAGGTTTAGATATTTAAGTCAGCATGATGTGGAAATTGTGGCGATTCTTTTTGAAAAGTATCAATTCATTTTTGAAAAGTATCGACTCTTTGAAAAGTATCAATTCTTTTTTTGAAAAGTATCGATTCATTTTTGAAAAGTATCAATTCATTTTTTAAAAGTATTGACTCTTTGAAAAGTATCGATTCTTTTTTTGAAAAGTAGAAATTCATTTTTGAAAAGTAGCGATTCATTTTTGAAAAGTAGCGATTCTAGGGTACAATTAAGTACGGGCTTATAGAAGCCGGCCTTCTTATCGGCTGTAGGAAGAGGCTACATCGCGTCCTTCGCCAGCAGACTACGATGGGCACTCACAAGACAGGAGCACTGCTCAACACTTAGGTGTGAAAAGTCACTAATTTTAGGAGCATATTTGCTCAACACCTAGGTGTGATGAATATCACTGAGCTTGGGCGGAAGCCTGTAGCGAAAGGGAATCGCAAGCCGAGTCTGATAGAATAGTCTGCCATCTGGTCCAGTTTGGGAAGCGTTTTGGCTTCCACGAACCGGGCCAGGGACCACAGACGTGCCCGAGGTGGGGCAGCAAGGTGGGATGTGAATGTGAATACCGTATACCGTTGTCTCTATACGAGCTGGCATCTTGCCGACAACATCTTGTTTTCAGTTTGACATATCGTGTGGGTCTGTGTGATTTGGACAACTTCAAGTTACGCCCACTTCCTGTTACACCCCTCTCTTGAAGTCCGCAGACAGACCCATCTCAACCGTATCATGAGATGACATAGAACTGCACTCGGACCACCTCCAGAGATGGTCTCGTTTTGCTTCGCTTTAAAGGGGTCTGAGATCGTTTGGAGTGTTCATATGGGCCAAAAATCACGCGAACCGCGCTCAGATCCCTGAAAAGGACCAAGTGTGAAAACACTCTAACTCTAGACTCGGGTGCTTTCACACTGGGCTCATTTGCTGCGGTCCGAGCCCGAGTACGATTGTTCCCGGCTTTCTGCTGCTTGCAAACGGACTCTTTTGATGAGACAGTGGATTGCCATTAATTTGTTTCCCCAATATGTGCGAATACACTGCAAGCTCACTCTCGCTAATATCCAAGGTAAATCATCAACTCCATCATCCCTTACCATGTGTTTTATTTAACTAAATACATAATAATCAGCTAAAATGCATTGGCAGGTTACTTTACTTCATGAACAAGTACGCACCCGAGTCCGTGTTTCTTTCACATTCACACGAACCGAGGCACGGTTCAAGTGCAACCGAACTCAAACCACCTCCTCCAGGTAGTCTCGGGTTCGGTACCCCAGTGCGAACCTGGGTCCGCATGACAGTGTTCACATTAACGATTTTTCATGTAAACCAAACCATGCCCCGTTCCAAACTAAACTGCCAGTGTGAAAGCACTTTCACTGTTTTGTGATACAAATTAAGTTGTAATACTACATACTACAATATTCTTGCACTATATGACACATCCACCTTTGTGAATTACATTTATTTTGGATTGTCTTCCTTGAATCATATTTTTTATTATTGCAGAAGGCAATGATAACATCAGCACAGAAAAAAAAACTATAAGACAAATAGAAAAAAAGAAAGATCCAAATTAAATAAACTGCTTTAAATTTTTCAGGCACAGTTGGTATACCTAAAAGCAGCAATCAAGTAAGAAATAATGAATAAAACATAATGATTCTTATAAAATGGTGCGTTCACTGAGAACTACAGTAATGCACAGATCCAATATACTGATACACATACATGATTTATTTCCAGATGTTTACATTCACGTGAGACAAAACCAAATGTTTATGTGAACCATCTGTGCTTTTGACACTAATAAGACTTTAAAGAGAATTTAGTTTAGTATACGCACTGTGACAGCTGGCTTTCTGTGCATGCGCTATAGGTCAAAAATTTTAAACTGGCAAGGCACGCAGCCGAGTCTCTCTTACACAGTTTGGAAGTGGTTGAAATTACAATACAGAATTTTAACTCATTTGCGGCATAACTAGTCGATCACGAGTGGCTCAACAGGTAGATCTATAGATAAACTCATCTTTCAGGCATTTGACCGACCGGGTTGACATTTCAGCGTGAGAAATTGGGGGTGTGGCGTGTGAGACCAATCAAATGCGGGTGTCTCACGGCCAATGCGTGAGAGTTGGCAGCTCTGGGTTTCAGGAGCTTGTGTGTGTTAGCAACTGTGATTACTTCACGCAGACACACTAAAATGACGGAAACAGTTCTGCCTTTAATGTTAAAACAGAGTCAGACAAAGATGGAGAGACTTAAGAAGTGACAACACGTAGAATGCATCAGGACGTCTCTGAATGGTTAGTTGATGAATTTATGTTGCTGATGTGGAGTTAACAATCTTCAATTAGGATATTTTGTGGTGGTAATCTATAAATCACTCGTATAGGAACTGTTGTGAGATGCACACAGAGTGACTTTCTATTGCATGAAAAGATGGATGCTAAAGTTTGAGCTGACTCACAAACTTTTGTGCAAAGCCTTTTTCCTAGAGAATGAGATTTCTGTTGCTCAATCCTTCATCAAATGGCATGTGTAACAGAATTTCCTGTGCATCCAACGCTCCATCTACAGGATAATCATTATTAACAATCGAGAACACTGTGATACACATATATGCTGGGAAAAAACATCAAAGCACATTTATCAAAGTTAACAGAAAGAATGGTTGTGTATTTAAGGGCCTTATGTATTTTAAATAAAAACACATTCAGCATTCAGGTAAACCATGAAAATGAATTCATGAACTCAAAATACGGAATTATTAGGAATCCTGTCCGCTCTTGTCACTCTCATCAGATGACGGATTCTGGTGCTGGTCAGAATCGGAGTCATATATGGGGCTGCACTTTAAAGGATGTGGCAGACGACTCTGTCTGGAGGTGAAGGGAGGGGGCAGTGAGCAGGACAAATGATCCTCTATACGGGGGATCCTGGCAGGAGACTTGCCGGAAGTGCTCCGTAGGGCTGGAGCCATGGTGGCTGGACTTAGTGTACTGCTCCTCAACACCACCTCTCTCAAGCGCTGACTCTCTCTGGTCGCTGCCTCCCAAACCACCTCCAAATCACCTTCCACTTCTCTGAGAAACACACAGACAGAAAGAGAGAGAGAGAGAGAGAGAGAGAGGCTTGTTTTATTGCAGTATGGATAGGCTTTCCTGATTCAAATGTGTGCTCTCTTGTACCATCAAGTCCTCTAAAAAAGGGAGAATGTCTTGCTTCACACTCAAGCACACACACAAGCATTCGAAAATACACATGAACACACAAATATCTGCGACCGTTCAGTCATTTTGTACCCTCCATTCAATAGCAATGGATTCACTCACCAGTATTCTGAGGGCTCAGCTGTGCAATAATAACAGGTATTAACTGGAAATGTGCTGAAGCACAAACATGAACAGAGCGAGAGAACGAAGGAGATGACCGAGCGGTAAAGGTGTGTAAGCTGTCGTAATGATAGATCAATTAGCCCAACCATCTGTTGACGCACATCCTCGCTTCCACATGCAAATACGCACACACACACACTGTGTGGTTTATGACAAGGTTTAAGACAATCTTTCTATCTCGCTTTGTCTCCCACTGTGTGGAAAGTGGCTAGTCATCTCTGTAAGTGCCCTATACTTTGCAGGATTCTGGTCTGTTATTAAGATGTGCTTTTAAGCTGCCATCTTCTCCTCTGCGTGCCTCAATAGACAGCATCTCTGACAGACTTAAGCAGCAGATTTGTTCAAACTCCTCTCACACCGCTTCAGACACCACATACCTCAGAAACAGAATGAAATATGATGTTTATGTGTGAATATTTGTGGGTGTTAGATAGACGCTATGGGGATGCCATCAGTGTAATCCGTATCTGAACATTTTCTTTTTATAATATTCTATTTTTTGTTGTTGCTGTGGCTCTTTTGAAAAAATGCATAAACCAAAAAAAACCATCTCTTTGGTCAAAAATGGTTCCCGATCCCTGTCATATAGGAAGTGTTAAGTTGATTTTTTTCCGCTAGAAAAGAGCTTCAGTTTACCAGTGTTCAATTCTTTAGCATCAGCTCAAACGGCAATTCCCGATATTATTAACAATGATTGGATTTTGGCTCATACTCACAGTCATAGTCCTTTTAGATGTGTCTTTTTCAAACACATTGATATTATTAATAACCCAGCAGGGTTATTTTTTCCATCATATTTTTTTAACAGTAAGCCTATGTTTTAATTAAAATAATTTTTCGTCATAGCTTTGAAAACGTGCAGGAATGTCTGGAGTCACTTGATAAAGTAGATGAAAATACAGCTGAGTGGAAGTTGTGCAGCGCCATGACATTATTATAAGAACACTATAATGTTGTGAATTCTTTATGCTTTAGTTGCCAGTGTTTAAGCGCATTGTTATGGGAAGAGCACACCCATAACTGAAGTAACACTTTCTGGAAAGCACTTAACTGAATTCAAGTTCACTTGCATTTGGGTCCTTTTGTGCAGATTCAAGTTTGTAATGTTACATGTATGTTGTGTACCTAGGATATCTGATTAATCTCATATGCATCATCTAGAACTGGCTTCAGTTTACTGGTGTTCATTCACTCTTCAGCTTCACCCCAAGCACCAATTTCTTTTAGATGTTTCTTTTTCGAAAACATGCATTATTGATAATCTAGTAGTGTTATTTTTCAAGTCATATTTTCATATTTTGACATATTTGCACGTTTTAACGTTATAATGTGGAAATATGTCCTGGGTCATGACATTAAACTGACCGACTCCTTGCAGGGCTAGTAACACGCTTGGTTTTAACAAATTACTTCGAAAGTCACAAATGAAGTACCCATTCCGGGCAACAAACCGTCTTCGCCGTGCCGCTGCGCAATCCCATCGCGTATAAAGGGGCAGGCACCTGCTCTTGACCATGCAGTGTCAAAACAAGCACCATCAACACGACCGAACAGAATCATTTTTCCCATCGCAAACCAACCATCATTGGCACCTACAACTTCCCCACTCTACGAAAGACAGAAAAGAGAGGCAAGAAATGGAGGAGGAGATGTCAGGGCATAAGTAAATTGTAACTAAAATAAAATCCTTTGAAAGAGATATTATGAAGTCAAAACAGGACATTGATGAATTACTTACAAAGTTAGATTACATTGATAATCAACATAAAAGGAAAAACATCATTATCAATGGGATACCTGATGTTGGAGGAGAAAAATGGAATGAATTGCAGCTTAAAGTTCAACATATGTTCTCTAGTAATTTAGAGCTCGATTGTACTAAGATTGAGATGGAGCGGGTATAGAGGATCGGTCAGTACCAAGAAGGGGGAAGGCCAAGAAAAATCATGGTGAATTTGCTGCGGCTAAAAGACAAACAGCATATCCTCTCTTCTGTTAAAAAGCTGAAGGGGACCAACATCTACATAAATGAGGATTTCTCTGGGGCAGTGCAACAGAAAAAGAAAAGAACTCTGGCCAAAGCTGAAGGCTGCGAGGGAAAGGGGTGAAAGAGCATGGCTGAGGTACGACAAGTTAGTCATTGGGCCAAAAGATGGACATACAGAAAATGTATAACTTAAAGAGCATTTTAGAACTTGAAGCGTGGTATTTTAAATTATCTGTACATTTTTAAATCTGTAGCTATGAATAAAGGCAGAAAGAAAACAATAATTACACTTTGTCAATCGGAGAATATTCATATCTTAGCATTGACTGAAACCCATTTGGATGACAGTTTTGATAACTCTGTTGTTGCAGTTGATGGCTATAACCTGTACAGAAGAGGCCGGGATAAATATGATGGAGGTGTAGCATTATACATTAAATATAGTATTGTAGTCCTGCCAAGAAATTATATAATGTGTATTGATATTGAAATATTATGGATACAGATCCACATCCCTCACTCTAAGCCTTTATTAGTTGGATGCTGTTATCGTCCTCCAAGCGCTCATGCAAGCTACTTAGAAGAAATATGTAAAATTGTGGATAGAGTGTCTGATGAAACTAAAGACACTTTTCTTTTAGGGGATTTTAACATAGATTGGTTTTCCAAATTTTAATCCAAGATGGCGGAGTAGGAGTTAGGCTTCTCACAGCTCTCCCTGCTCAATGTGCTAAAACAGCAGATAACAGCAATAAAAATCTCGAAGCACTTATTTACGTTGCGGAAAGTAACTCAGTGGTTCTATTATCAGGGGAGTGAATGAAGACAGTTTAGTTTAATTTGTTATCTTGCTTTTGTGTGTGGATTTTTGTATTATTGTTTTTTTTTTTTTAATGTAGGTATGGTTGAATGTGTGTGTATATGGTGTTGGCTCTCATGTTCACCTCTTCTTCACTTTCACGATTTTTACCTCACAAGGTTAACTAGCTTTATTTTCATTAAATACAAATATATATTTTATGGGTAAAGGTCTCCATGCTATCCATCTTAACATCCGTAGTTTACTCCCTAAAATTGATGAGTTTAGAGCTTGGCTGTCCTATAATAATCCCAATATAATTACTTTGTCTGAAACATGGCTTACTAATAGTACTACTGATGATATTATTCACCTTGAAAATTATGTAATGTATAGGGCTGACAGAGGTTCCAGGGGAGGTGGAGTCATTACTTATATTTCATCTAATCTGAGTTCACAGCTAATTATTCCTGAGGTGAAACCTGAGCTTTTCGAAGGTATCTTTGTTAAGATAACTCTTCATGCAAATAAACATTTGATAATAGGCAATATTTATCGACCACCTACATCTCCTAAACTAGAGTCTGTTAAGAACATTTTAGCTACGGTATCATTATTGGGAGACTCAAGAGAAATTATTCTGCTGGGGGATTTTAATTTAAATTGGAATGATTCTTCTAAATTCAAAGAACGTAATATGGTCAATGGTGCTAACTTGACTCAAATCATCACTGAGCCCAATAGAGTCTGCTCTAACTCTAAATCTCTCATTGATTGGATTCTTGTTTCTCATCCAAACAGAATAATGACTTCTGGAGTTCTCTCTGACTTCTTTAGCGATCATTCCATTATCCATAGTATCTGGAAAATTGCAACTCCTCATCTTCCTCCTAAATATATCAAGGTACGGTAAACTAAATTATGTAATAATAATCTATTTGTTAATGACCTTCGAAGGATAAATTGGGATAGGTTCTACTTAATTCCTGATGTCGAAGCTGCATGGGATTTTTTTTATACCGAAGTTGGGCTTGTTATTGACAGACATGCTCCATGGAAATCCATTAAGGTTAAAGGCCATCATCTGCCCTGGGTTAATGGTGATCTTATTAATCTTTTTAAAAAGAGGGATAGGGCCTGGGTTAAACATAAACACACAACTGCCTGAAGACTGTGAGAAATCCAAACGATTATGAAATTTAAGTACAACTCAAACAAGAAACGCTAAAGCCTATTATTATCGAGAAAGCCTGTCAAATGAACTAAGTAATCCAAAGCAATTCTGGATGCGAATTAACACTTTAGTTGGTAAATCCAATAATACTTCAAATAATATGATAATTAATAATGAAACAACTAATGATCCAGCCCTGATTTCTAATGCCTTTAGCTTGCTTTTTTTCTCAAATACCGCTTGTCCAACCTTCTGTTTTTCAAGCATTCCCGTGTCTTAACAGCCAACCCTGCGGAAGCTCTTTCAAATTTAGACAGGTTAAATCAATGGAAATTCAACATGCTATTAATAAGCTTTCCAATAGCAGTAGTCCTGGCCCTGATGGCCTTGAGGGTAAGTTTATTAAACTTACCTCGCATGTACTAGCATCACCATTGGCTGTGCTTTTTAAAATGTCATTTGATACATGTAAAATGCCTCTTGCTTGGAAATATACTAAAGTTATTCCTTTGCACAAAGGTGGAGACTCACAAATTCTGAACAATTACAGGCCAATATCAATAATTAATAGTGTGGTTAAAGTTTTTGAGAAAATAATTTTTAATCAATTATTATTTATCTGATAATAATCTACTTACTCAATGCCAATCAGGTTTCAGAAAACACTTTCCCACTACTACTGCTCTTTTAAAACTCTCTAATGATATGTTTTCTGGTTTCGATGACAATCTGTGTACCGGTGCCATTTTCTTAGATCTCTCCAAAGCCTTTGATTTAGTTGATCACTATATTCTATTGGATAAATTGCATGCTATTGGTCTTTCAGGATCATCTTTACTCTGGTTTAATGGCCATTTTCATCATCGTCGTCAGGGTGTGTCCTACAGGGGTTGTCAGTCAGATTATACAGGCATAGTAAAAGGCATCCCTCAAGGTTCTTCTTTGGGACCATTATTATTCTCTATTTTTGTTAATGACATGCCCTTATGCTGTACAGACTGTAATATATGCCGATGACACAGTCATTTACTGTAGTAAACCCACTATCTCCGGGATAAACCTCGCTTTACAGCATGACTTCAATTCCATACAGCAGTGGCTATTGGCTAATAAACTTCTCCTTAATAAATCAAAGTCCTACTCTTTATTGTTCCATAGAAAAGCCTTGGATATAGGTGAAAACAACCTTAATCTTTGTTTTCTTGATTCCTCTCCTTTAGAGTCAACTGAGACCTTTAAATATCTTGGTGTTTGGTTGGAAACTGATTTATCTTTCAAAACTCATGTTCAAGCATTGACAAACAAACTTTACTCTAGTCTTACAATACTTTATCAATCTGTTAAATGTTTTAATTTTCTGGTTAGGAAAAGAATAGTCTTACAGCTGCTTCTGTCTATTTTGGACTATGCCGACATTATTTATCAGAACACTACTGTTTCTTGTTTGCATTCCATTGGTGTGGTCTACAACAGTCTTTGCCGTTTTGTTCTATGTTCTCCGTTCAGGACACACCGCTGTGTATTGTACAGACAGTTGTCTTGGTTGGCCCCTTCTTCCAGGAGACAGTCTCACTGGTTACAGTTTATTTTTAAAAGTTTTTACTTGAATTGTCCAGTTTATCTCAAGCAACACTTGGTGCTTTATAATTCGCCATACAGCCTGCGATACAATGACCAGATCTTTTTTGTTGTTCCTAGAGTTAAAAGACAAGTAGGGAAATATGCATTTTGTTTTAAGGCTCCATATGATTGGAATAATCTTCCTATTTTTATTCGTTCTTTAACTTCACTTACTGCGTTTCGAAGGGCTCTCGGAGAATATCTTCGGAATATTTATCTTTGTGTCTAGTTTTGTTTGTTTGACCGTGGGCATCATTGGTCATGTGTTTACTATTTCTAATTTTTATGTCCTCATTTTTATTCATTTATTTATTATTATTGTTATTTTCATCCTAAATGTTTTTTTTTTGTGTGTGTGTTTTACCCTTAATCCTTGACATTGTGCAATGCTAGTCATGTGGTTGTTTTTCTGTCATGTCATCTATGGGGTTCGTGTTGGGTGGGGTGGGGTTGAGCATTGTGAGCTGGTGTGTGTGTGTTGTTGTGTTTTGTTGTGCTGTCTTTGACCGTAATATTTGCTCTGCTGTTTTGGTTCTTTTTTTGGATGTATTGGAGGACCCCCTCGAAAACGAGATGCTTCATCTCAAGGGGTTAATCCTCGTAATAAAGATATGTTTATAAATATAAATACAATTTAAAAAATTGTCCCTTACGCAAAAAACTGTCCTTAATGGCCTTAATTTCCTTAATTTCACCCAGCTTGTTATTCAGCCGACTAGGATCTCTGTAGGTATTGATGGCAGGAATAAATCTACATGCATTGATCTGATATTCACTAATATACCAGAGTTTTGTTCACAAACAGTTTCTAAAGCTGTGGGATGTAGTGACCACAATTTGATCGCTTTATCAAGAAAAACTAAATTGCCTAAATCTGGAGTTAGAATTGTTCTCCGCAGGTCCTTTAAAAAGTTTAACCCAGAGTCATTTATATTAGACATTAATAATATGCAATGGTCAGATGTTCTTGAAGAACAGAATGTCAACACTGCTTTAAATATGTTTATGGATAAATAAATGAAATTGGTTAATATGCATGCTCCCCTTAGGAAAAGGTCAATAAGAAGTAACAGAATGGTTATTTTAAACAGAAAATGTATAACTCCGCGAATGATGGGAAAAAACTGTGGAAAATGCTGAATGTATTAATGTGTAAGAAGCCAAAGTCATCCCCAAAATTTGTTGAATGTGAGGGGCAGTTCATTTCGAAGCCACATGATATTGCAAACTATTTGAACAAGTTTTTTACAAGAAAAAGTGGACAATTTAAAATCTAATATGAGTAAAACTAACAGTGATGCATGCCGGAAATTGGTTGATAACATAATGCAGGGCAAAAACTGCAACTTCCAATTTAATACTGTAACACAGGATGCCGTAGAGAAGCTGCTACAGGGTCTATCTACTGAAACATCTGCAGGCATAGATAATTTGGAAGGAAGAATACTTAAAGTAGCTGCGACTCAACTCTCAAAACCTATAAGTCACATTTTTAATAGGTCTGTTTTAAGTGGCACTTTTCCTGAGCTTTGGAAACAGTAAAAAATTATACCCCTTCTTAAAGATGCAAAAGTTGGCTTTACTGGATCAAATAGTAGGCCAATCAGTTTACTTCCAGTGTTAAGGAAAATTTGGAGAAGATCATCTTTAATCAAATAATGGATTATTTCAGTACAAATGAATTGATGACAAATTTCCAACATGCAAATAGAAAAGGCTTTTCCACAAACACTGCTCTAGCACAAATGACAGAGGAGTGGATAACAGGTTTAGATGAGGGGAAACTAGTAGGAGCTGTGTTTTTGGATTTTACAGCAGCTTTTGATGTAATAGATCATAGTCTTCTCATAGCCAAACTCAAAGCATATGGTTTTTCACACTCAGCATTAACTTGGGTGGATAGTTATCTTTCTAATAGGACGCAACAGGTTAATTTTAATGGAAGTCTATCCAATTGTTTAATTACATCATGCGGCATAGCACAAGAAAGTTGCCTGGGTCCACTTTTATTTTCAATATTTATAAATGATTTTGCATATGTTTTTAGAAAGGCTAGTGTTGTTATGTATGCTGATGATGTAACTTTATTCAATGCAGCATCAACATTGCCTGAACTCAATGAGAATCTTCAGCACGAGTTAAATACAGTAGTGGACTGGGTGAAAAATAATAAATTAGTACTGAATATTTCTAAAACTAAATGTATGATATTTTGCAATAGATACATGTTACCAAGTATTACCCCACTTAATCTGCATACTGTATAGGGAACAATGTGGTTGAGCAGGTTACTAGATTCACACTGCTGGGTGTTAGACTTGATAATTTATTATCTTGGTCAGACCAGATTGACCACATTGTCAGTAAGATGGGTAGGGGTATCGCTATGTCTACAAAATGCTCTGTATATTGTCCAACTGCTATATTGAAAAACGTGGTCCAAAGTCTTGTCGTCTCACTTATATTATTGTCCAGTAGTTTGGAGTAGCGCAGCCCAAAAACATCTAAGAAAACTTCAAATTGCACAGAATAGAGCAGCCATAGTAGTTCTGCACTGTACTTTTCACGCTAGTGTGTGTGAGATGCATATTAGATTATCTTGGTTAACAGTAGAGGCAAAAGTAAAATATAATCTTTTGTTGCTTATGCACAAGGTCATGGCTAATGAAGCATATAACTTTATAAAAGAAAAAATATTGTTTAGTGGATATGGTCATGAGCATGTGACACGCTCAGTCAGCAACAGGATAATGATTACTCCCAGTCCAAGGTGTAATTTTATGAAGAAAACTATTGTATATAGAGGGGCTGTAGAGTGGAACTTACTTCCATCCAGTGTTAGGGAACTTAAAAGTAAATTTTCTTTTAAGAAAATAATAAAACAGAGATTACAGGTGTGAAAGTATTACCTATGTTATTTTATTTTTGCATGTTTGTTTTTGTTTTAAATTGTTTTGAATTACATGTTGAATAGGTGTTGATTTTGCATAACTGCATAATTTGAACTCATTTTAAATGTGTGTCATGGTAGCTAATATATAGTATAGCTCTTATAGATCTTATTGATGTATTGATTTATTGCATTTTTTTAATGTGATTTCTATGGACCCCAGGGAGACTAGCGACCACCATGGTGGGAGCTAATGGGGATCCAAATAAAACAATAAAACATCAGTCAAATCCAAGACTTATAGCCAAACACGTTCTGCACAAGGCAACAAATGACAATAGAAGTAGACTAGTTGAGTTCTGTGAAGGCCAAAACAGCCCAGATTCCCGCATCCAAAATCCAGAATCTAGACGTGGCAACCAGATGCCAACAGAAACGCAAAAGACGGGAAAAACAGAGCTCAACTAGATCACATGCTTGTCATAGGCAAGTGGATCAATTCGGTGAAGAATGTGAGAGCATACGACACTAACGATCTTGGATCAGACCACAGAATAGTAAGCGCAGAGATCAAGATCAGCCTGCAAGTGCCAAGAGAAAACAAGAACAAGCACCTCAAGTTCGACTGGAGAAAGCTCAAAGACAACAAGGAGCTACAAGAACAATATACAGTCACCATCCAAAATCGCTACAACGCACTTAGGAGAGAAGACGACCGAGATGATATGCAGCCAAAGTACGATAGATTCGTAACAGCCATCAAAGAAACTGCAAAGATCACGGTCGACTTAGTCAGAAAAAAAGCACCAAAGAACTGGGTTTCGAGCGAAACGATCAAACTTCTCAAAGCACCAAATAAATCGAAGAGAAAAAAGAGAGCGAACACGAAACAGCTCAGTCAAGATCTGCTTGATTCATACGAGCAAGCAGGACAGGATTAACTACTCGGAAGAAAAACTACAGCGACTTAAAGAAGCAGCAAAAGCAAACAAACTAAGAACAACTTGGGAGATAGTCAAAGAGATCAGCGGCAAGACTAAGTCAACAAACCAACACAAGATGAAAAGAGCAGACGGAAAAGACATCAACTCGTCACAAGAACTGCTAAAGGAGTGGTAAAAATACTTTAAAACCTTGTTAAACAACAACATAATCACTGACAACTTGCCAATCGAACCAGCTGCCCAGGATCTTGACATCAACACAAGTCCATTCACTATCATAGAGATAAAGTGCGCAATTGAAGAACTGAAGAATGGCAAATCACCTGGCTGCGATTATTCAATCACACCAGAGGCACTGAAATACGGAGGAGACTATGATGCTGATCTCATCTGCAACATCTGCAACGATGTATACGATCAAGAAAAAGCACCAGAACAGTTGACCACGAATCTGATAGTACCACTACCAAAGAGGGGAAACCTCACCCAAATGAACAACTACAGGGGGATCAGCTTGATGTCGGTCACCGCCAAAGTATACAAAGAAGGTCCTTCTTTACGGAATAAGAGACCCAATTGACAAGATTCTACACGCCAATCAAGCTGGCTTTAGAAGAGGGAGAGGATGTACACAACAAGTCCACATCCTACGTAGAATAATCAAAGGCTTCCAAGACAAGAAACTTGATTATTACATCACCTTTACAGATTTCAAGAAGGCATTCGATTCCATCAAGAGATCAACCATGTTCGACATAAGGGATGCAAGACATTAGGGGGTCCCAGACAAAATAGTAAGATTGATCCGCACAATTTACAAGTCAAAGAGTCATGTACTAGAAGAAGGGAAGCTGTCAGACCAATTCGACATCACAACAGGTGTCCTAAAAGAAGATACCCTAGCTCCCTTCCTATTCATAATCGTCATAGACTATGTATTAACTCGAGCATGCAAAGAACACATTATCGTGCGAAATCGTAACACATTTAAAACAATCCAGCAGAAATCCAGAAGTATCATTATTTGACCTGGATTTCACTGACGACATAGCCCTATTTGAAAACACTCTGGACAGAGCACAAGAACAACTCACAACAACAGCAAAGTTGACTTTGAAGTCAACATATGTAAAACAGAAGCACTGAGTAACCAAGAATATGCCGGTCTGGACATGACAATACATAATCATCAGCACACAGAGCTAGATGGACAGACCATTGAATGGACCAAGAACTTCAAATATCTTGGCTCCCACATCGCCTCTAGCGAATCCGACTTCAAATGGGGGCCTTCTGGAAGATGAAGAGCTGCGTGTGTCTCAATCCTGCTCTATGGTTGCGAGAGCTGGACCCTTAGCAGCAATCTCAGAGACCAACTGCAACAGAATCATGCTTGGCATAAAGCGTCTGGACAAGAAAAGCAATAAAGAAATTTATGAAAGAGTCGGCCACAACTTAGTGCTAACTAACAGAGGCAACTAAGATCTGTAGGACACTGCCTATGAAGACACAAGAGCGACTTGATCAACAAGTATGTCTTGCACGGGCCACAACAGCGGCATGGCAAAAGAAGTCGAGGCAGAGCGCGAAAGCTATACCATCAATATATCGGAAAACTCATCAATAAGGACGTACCAGTAACAGCGAGGGAACTACGAGAAGTTGCCAGCAATCGCAAGGAATGGAGCAAACTAGTGACCGACTGTAAACCTACCCTGTTCGCAGACGATTGATGATGATGATAATAACGTTATAATTTGAGTACTCATCTTCGAGATCTATCGATATCGAAAATGCCCATCCCTACTAAGCATACTGAAACAAACACACTTCTGTAAAATTCCTCCTTGGAAAAAACAATGATTCAGTATAATCAGCAGCTTTTTCGCTTTGCTCAGGAGCTAATTACCCTCCTCCATCCCAGCTCGTCCTTGTTACATCAAAATATTGAACATCAATGACATCTGCAATTACATTGATGTTTTTTTTTTCTGTTTACCCTAATGGTGCAAATGCGAATAGAGCGTCTGGCGCAAGTGATTTCAATGTTAAGTAACTGTAAAGACGCGTTTATGCGCGTCTAGAGGTCCTGCGGGGCGAATAAGTCGTTTAGCGCGGCGTGGCGCCAATGACGTGAATTGAGCGTCTGGCGCGAAACGTGGTGCATTCATGAGTTTGATGCGAATTCTAGTTTGAAAAATCTGAACTTTGCCATCAATTCGCGCCGCATTAACCAATCAGGAGCCTCCTTGCTGCTGTCACGTGGTGAAGTATCTGAATGCTGGATGCCTCAATAAATTATTTTGTAATATGACTAAATGGAATAAAAGGACTATTCTATTCTATTCTGTTCTAATGCACAACAAAGCAAATATTTTATCACATAAAAACTTGATTTCAATATATGTGATATATTCATTTTGTATTGAATGCTATTTATTCCATATCTAGATTATATGAAACATTATTATTATAATGTAAAGACAACCAACATACGATAGTGTATAAGAACATAGTTCGTGTCTGGACAGTGTTGTGTGAGAAAAATAAATCACAGGACAGGTTAATCACTGAAAGCGGCCGTCATCCAGGCGCAGCTCCTGGAGCGAGCAAACGGTGAAACTCGCCAAATTGGGAACGCGTCTGAAGGGTTTGGTGGTATGCCGCTATTCTGCTCTCCAGACCTATACAGAGCGGTAACTCTCTTGATGAATGCTCTATCAACATCAGCCATCTTGAAAACAGACAATCGCTAGCACTTGCCCCTCCCACAAGAAGCGGATTTCGCCTCATTCCAATTAGCTCTGGATGGGCACTTACTGCTGCTATTCCTGCTCTTATCCATGCTAGCCTGCAAAGAACCATATTGCCTATCCAAACTGTATGCTTATTGTCAATCATCTTTGACGATAGTGGTACAGACAGAAATTCAACGTTGGTAAACACGACACATTAAAAAATCTTACTGATACCAAACTTCTGAAAAGTAGTGAATATATAAAGTTCTTATTGTTAAGACTTGAATAATAAACAATAATTAAAAACATGTTAAACTAAACAGCACATCCCTCTCTTCTCTGGTTGGGATTTTGAACATAGTCAGTATTTTTGTGTTAAGGATCTTTGTCTATAGGGGTCTTCGCACTGGAGGAACCTGGTAAATCATAAACTAGTGAAGACGGAGAATGTGAGCACTGTGTGCTCAGACTCGGAGCTAAGCCGTTCTCAGCGCAGTCAAATTAAATGTCCGCCCACCATCAAAATTAAAGCCCCGAACAACAACACGAGCTGTAGGACGTAAGTGACGGCTTATGTCACTTCAGAGTTCCAACTGGTGGTGCGAATGCAACCAGGAAAAAGGTTCTAAAGGAACATTTAGTTATCGGGTACAAAAGCCCCTATTAACACATAACTGAGAGTCTAATAAAACAGCCAATAGCTTTACTCTCACCACCACTCCATTTCTAGACCCTTAAACTTAAACCTCCATTTCTGAATCAAACTCAAAAATACTTATTTCAAAAAAAATTAATTTCAGGTTAAGACAGCGGTCCTAATACTGAATACTATACATCATTTTGTCATTGATGTGTTGTCACATAGTGCCTGGGGCTGCTCTTTTTACATCCTGAAAAAGAGTCAGGTAAATAGTTATTTTTAATTTAATTCATATTTTTCATCTAGTTTTCAGGTGTACTTGAATACCTAATCAGATTCTCACCTCGAGACTCTTTTATTTCTCCTTGTAGGTGCCCTTTTCCTCTCTCCTTCCTCCTTTCTATTCATCACATATTGTGCAGTCTCAGCAAAAGCCAAACAAGGGCTTATCTATGCACACAGCTATCCTGCCCCTGTCACCTTAGAGATTTATAACAGAGAGAGAGAAACAGAGAGAGATTGCTGTCAGTGGGTGGGTCAGCTGATCAATAGTGTCAGACAGGGGAACAGACAGTAGGACAGAGAGATGCAGAGAGGGCAGAAGTGAGGGACAAAAAAACCCACAGACAGATCAGAGGAGACGTGTGACAGACTAATACCACATCTGAATGTATAAGCCCAAATGGTATCGTCAGACTTTCCATTTTCTGTGCTGAAAATGGAGCTGAGAATACATGCAAACTAGTAGCTGAAAGCATCATCAAATTATATGATAAAACTTGGTTGCATATATTCTGATCAGTGCACATCAACGATCCAGACAGGATTCAGGAAGAAACATTGGTAGAAACTGTTTCTAGGTAAGTGAAGGACATTTTTCTGCTCTAATATCCTCCTTTTAAAATACATTAAGACAGAAAATAATAATCATTCAGATTATTTAATTCAATTCATGCTTCCTGCATGCCCTTCTTTCACCATTTAATCGATTGCTAGTGTTTGCTTTTGCTCTCATTCTCATGACCCAATGGCCAAAAGAGAGAATGAATAGGACCAGAGAGATGGGCATGAGTGGGTGTGGAGAAAAGAAGTAACACATCTGAGTGCTGAACGTCAGAAGATGAAAGATGAGAGAGAGACCAGTATTGACCAGGCTGGTTTTAGCATCAAAGTCTTCAATAAGAGATTAAAAAGAAATGAGAGAGACGGGAAAGTACTTTGTGAAAGCTGCACTGGGAAGTAGGTTCATGGGAGCAGTAGTAATTTGAGTAATGAGATTGTGGTACATTCTGCTGTGTCACTGTATGTAAAAGCCACTTTGAATGATACCATACATTTCATCTACGTCAACTCAACCAAGCTGTAATTTACTGGTGAACAGCTCATGTCAGAGATAGGCAATGTTGACTTCATGCTTGGTTTCTTCCTCATGGTGTTGCCTAGTGCTTAAAAACCTGGGTTGGTAACCATATGTAGTCACCTAGTCTATTGTTTTTGAGAGGGCACCAGTGGGAGTCATGGCGAGATGAGATACTGTATAACCAGTTGCAAGTTCAGCTGCAATGAGATCTATCAGTACAATGTTTGTTTCCTATTTATATATATATATATATATATATATATATATATATATATATATATATATATATATATATATAATAAATTGTATAAATACAATATACATATTATACACAAGTTTTATTAACTAAATCACAAACATAACTAAACTAAACACACACATATATATATATATATATATATGCATATGTAAAATGGTGAGTAACAGAATGAAACTGGAAGCAGGAAATAGATCCATTTAACCCGATGGGGTCTGAGGTGTTTTAGGGGGTCCTTGAGATGTTTTGACATGCCCTGACGTTTGTGCTTTTTTCAGTTGCTTATAAACATATTAATGGCAAAGTTGTCATTGCACTCTATTTAGCACCATAATATGTGAGCAACATGTATGTACATGTTTGTATTTTTGAAGGAATATTGTTTATGCATGGTTATTGAAAAAACTAAAACTTAAAGCCTCTGAAATAAGGCCACAAAATACATACTAAATATGTGTCAACAATACTTTTGACTAATGGACATTGTCGCCTAGAATTTTTGCTTCAAAATGATCTGAAAATCATCCTGCCTAATCATTTACACAAAACAATACATTGGTTTAAAAATTTTAAGACACTTTTTGTTTGGAAAGGCAATATGCGGGGGCGTGATTCTCACCTGAGAAGACAATGACCTGCATAATGAGCGCATAATGAGCCTTTCACACAGGTGTGTCACTGGGTACCAAAGAATGCGAGGACAAAAGAAGCTATACACACACACAAACACACACACATATATATATTGTCCTCGCATACTTTCTTGTGGTACCCAGTGGATAAAGACACATTTTTTCAAGATGTTTCCAACTCTAACTTTGAACCAATTCTGTAGAATATATTCTACAGAATTGGTTCAAAGTTAGAGTTGGAAAAATCTTGAAAAATGTTGTCTTTATCCACATATTTTGTATGCATGCAAATTGTATATTATCCAAGGTAAACATTTCTAGTAATTGTGCAGTTAATTCTCATACTGTATTTTCAGAAAGTTTTGGAATATGTATCCTCTCCCCAAATTTGTCAATAATAAAACACAACAAAAAGGTTACAATTACAATTTTAACAATATTTCAAGTCTAATCTTTCTTTGTAAAAAGTAGGCCTATACATATTTCAAAGGTAACATATGAGCAGAAATTGGCGAACAAAAGCTTATTTAATGTGGCAGTAGTCTTTTTTTACAGAAAAAACTTTATAATCCATCCAAAACTAATCAACGAAATCTTGTCTAAACATTCATATTTAGTCTGTAACATATCGTGTTTATGCGAGTGTGAGATGCGCGCTTTAACTTTACAGCTATAAACAACAGCGCACCCTCGTCTGTGCCTTTCATTCATCATTCACACACAGACACAAAATTCATATTTAAATCTTTTTGTGGTTTACAGACACTATTCAATATCGCAATTAGAACAAAGCACTTAAGAATAAATAACTTACTACATCAGCTTGATTCGTTGCTCCTTGAAATAAAACTACCAGCACTTCTGAGGTAAACATTCCAGGATTATTACGATAGTATTATTCGTTGCTCCTCGAAATAAAACTACCAGCACTTCTGAGATAAACATTCCAGGATTATTACGATAGTATTATTCCTCACAGCGCAGCAAGACAAGGTAAAGTACACGATTCTTATTAAACTTGATGTGTTTTCCATAGACTGACCAGCTGATGTGGGCGTTCACATGTTTGCATGGCTTGTCTCAGATCATTTGAATTTTTATAAACTAATTTTTTATATTTAGTTTGAATAGCGCACGCTCTCCGTGGGCGTGGTCACATTAACAGAAAATGAGGTCTAATGAGCTGAAAAGAAAAATACGGACATTACTCTATTTTCATACAGATTACATAAACTGAGAATATTTGTTTTTTTATATATATAAATTACTTCATTTAAAATAAGAGAATTCAAGCTTCATAAAGAAAAATCTCTCGTGCCTGTATGACAAGTATTCGCTGATTTATACAGGTCCTTCTCAAAATATTAGCATATTGTGATAAAGTTCATTATTTTCCATAATGTAATGATAAAAATTAAACTTTCATATATTTTAGATTCATTGCACACCAACTGAAATATTTCAGGTCTTTTATTGTTTTAATACTGATGATTTTGGCATACAGCTCATGAAAACCCCAAATTCCTGTCTCAAAAAATTTGCATATTTCATCCAACCAATAAAAGAAGTGTTTTTAATACAAAAAAAAAAGGTCAACCCAAGCTCATCCAGAGTGTTGGGTCTTGCATCTCTCAACTTTCTCTTCACAATATCCCACAGATTCTCTATGGGGTTCAGGTCAGGAGAGTTGGAAGGCCAATTGAGCACAGTAATACCATGGTCAGTAAACCATTTACCAGTGGTTTTGGCACTGTGAGCAGGTGCCAGGTCGTGCTGAAAAATGAAATCTTCATCTCCATAAAGCTTTTCAGCAGGTGGAAGCATGAAGTGCTCCAAAATCTCCTGATAGCTAGCTGCATTGACCCTGCCCTTGATAAAACACAGTGGACCAACACCAGCAGCTGACATGGCACCCCAGACCATCACTGACTGGGGTACTTGACACTGGACTTCAGGCATTTTGGCATTTCCTTCTCCCCAGTCTTCCTCCAGACTCTGGCACCTTGATTTCCGAATGACGTGCAACCACTGAGCAACAGTCCAGTGCTGCTTCTCTGTAGCCCAGGTCAGGCGCTTCTGCCGCTGTTTCTGGTTCAAAAGTGGCTTGACCTGGGGAATGCGGCACCTGTAGCCCATTTCCTGCACACGCCTGTGCACGGTGGCTCTGGATGTTTCTACTCCAGGCTCAGTCCACTGCTTCCGCAGGTCCCCCAAGGTCTGGAATCGGTCCTTCTCCACAATCTTCCTCAGGGTCCGGTCACCTCTTCTTGTTGTGCAGCGTTTTTTTGCCACACTTTTTCCTTCCCACAGACTTCCCACTGAGGTGCCTTGATACAGCACTCTGGGAACAGCCTATTTGTTCAGAAATTTCTTTCTGTGTCTTACCTTCTTTGCTTTAGGGTGTCAATGATGGCCTTCTGGACAGCAGTCAGGTCGGCAGTCTTACCCATGATTGCGGTTTTGAGTAATGAAACAGGCTGGGAGTTTTTAAAAGCCTCAGGAATCTTTTGCAGGCGTTTAGAGTTAATTAGTTGATTCAGATGATTAGGTTAATAGCTCGTTTAGAGAACCTTTTCATGATATGCTAATTTTTTGAGACAGGAATTTTGGATTTTCATGAGCTGTATGCCAAAATCATCAGTATTAAAACAATAAAACACCTGAAATGTTTCAGTTGGTGTGCAATGAATCTAAAATATATGAAAGTTTAATTTTTATCATTACATTATGGAAAATAATTAAATTTATCAAAATATGCTAATTTTTTAAGAAGGACCTGTAGTTCATTATTCTCGGACGCGTTTCAGAATGGACTTCACTGACAGAGAGAAGGCAAAACTCGCATCATGTTTATTTTTCTTTATTTGACAAAAAGCACAACACTTTGTTTTTATTGTGAGCATACACACAAAAATAGACACTTAACAGGATTGAATGATGTATAACACTTATATGTAAGATCAAAATCAACAGAGTCTTTTGAGTCTCTTTTGGACTGATAAGAAAAAAAGTGCACTGGTTGCGCCCACCCCAGGGGGTTAACTATGAAAAGAACCATCAGCTTATCATTTTCAGAGCCCCTCATTAAATGCATACTTGCATGGCCTTTGCAGTGAAACATTTCTTGAAGTTTCTGAAGGATGTTCATGGTTCCATTAGTCTCAATCAATTTCTTCTGTGTTGAATGAAGAAAAGTTGACGAATTTGAGTGGTTTGCTTGACTGCACTGGTTTAAGGTTTTCTCTCTCTCCATGAGCACATGGCTGAGCACATGCAGATTGTGGCCAGCCGGCCCTGGGCCGGAGAGGGCACGCAGGCAACCAAGTAGTGAGAAAGACAGACGAATTGATGGTTGCCCATTCAAGTTGCAGTTTTCTTCTGAGTTGGATTTAAGAAAATACAGTCTGACTCTGTAGGGAGAATGAAGGCATAGCCGGCTGTGGTCATGGGCCCACAGACATCAACCCGAAGAAACAGCAGTAGAGGGCAGATGAAGAGAGGACTAAGAAACGTGATCTTATGATCAATGATTTTTAAAGCGTGAAGATGTCACACCCTCTGGATGGTTGTGAGCCAATAAGAAGTTGTTCCTTTGGAGGGAGATTTTACAACCCTTTGTGTTCTAGCAGGGCATTTAAATATGTCAGTTCATTGGGTGTTTAAGAAAAATAATCTTCAAGATTCTTATAATACCCATGCATCACAAAGTTAGCAAAATGTAATGTAAATTAACAAATGGGGAACGAAGATTGGAGTTTATAGAGACTAAACATCTCACACATATGATTTTGGTTAACCATAGTATGCAAGTCTTAACATTAACCCAAAAGAGTTTACTAGAGTACATAGGCTAAACCACATAAAAGGAAAATCATGAGATGGGAAAATTAGATACATGTTTATACATTTCTCAAGTGGTTATATATAGAATATAAGGGTTTATTTCTCCTTCTCAGCAAGAATTAAGTGAGAGTCACAATTCCCTGCACATTCCTTTTGGGGTCGTAAAACTCTTCTCAGTCTTACTGTTACCTCGTTTACACCAAGAAAGAACTGGTTCGGAACTGGTGATGGATCAAAGTTGGTTCAACTAGCGAACCTTCTCAGAATCTGTTTGTTTTTCCACTGACTTGAGAGACCAGCGAACGACGTTGTTACGTCACTGAGTACGTCGCCGTACGTCTTAGCTTTTCCCAGAAACGCTCGCACCAACTTCAAGCATAACAATTACAATGGCGGACTACATCGTCTTTCTCCACCGACCACTGTTTCGCTTTAGAATCCATCTTTCTTCAATCGTTGTACTATCTTTCTACTAGCGCTGTGTTTTTAGCAATGGCGGTCACAACCTTTCCCGTCATGTTGTTGGTCACAATAACCCCGCCCCCAGCACCCGACGTAAGCATGGCGTGGTAAAAGAACGGTTCTAGTCCAGCAAAGAGTTGGTGCCACTTTGAAACCAATTTTCCTAGCCGAGAACTGGATCTTTGGCTGTCGAAACACAAAGAACTGGTTTGTGAGTAGGCACCGCCTCCGAACCGGCTCTCAAAATGCTTTGGTGGAAAAGGGGTATTGTCCTGTAACAGGACACCAAGCTCTGCCAGTGTGTTAGCTTGAATTGGGATGTTAGTTTTTGGGGGAAGTTTCATAGACCTTTGTTGGGAGAGTGAGTTTGCTGGATTATTCATTAAATATAATTTAATATAATTTGCGTGTGTCTGATTGGTCCAGATGCTACAATGCGCACTACTGTTTTATTCAGCTCTTACAATGATTTTCTGGAGTGAAAACGGACACTTCATCTTTTGTGTGACGATGACAAGACAAGATGACACCTAGTATTTGTAAAATTATGGTGTTTGCTCGTCCACCATAACACTCGCTCTGAGAAATTCTGCAAGCAGAGTGATACAAACAGTGAAACGATTCCTGTGGTGATACTGGTAGAATATCGCATGGCTGGAAAAGGCTCTCAGCCAGTCAGATTTGAGAACCAGAAAGAACAATTGTGTGTGTGTGTGTGAGTGAGAGTATATATATATATATATATATATATATATATATATATATATATATATATATATATATATACATAAATACATTGATATACATATAGATATATATATATATATATATATATATATATATAAACATATATATAAAGAGAGAGAGAGAGAGAGAGAGAGAGAGAGAGAGAGAGAGAGAGAAATGCAACGATATGTATCGTTGATGATTTGTGATACAGTCAGTTTTATCCAAGGCTCAGCTTACTGTATTTAAAAGGTAGAATTCAACTAAAAAAAATGTTATTCTGTCATCATATACTACTCCCACTAATGTCGTTTACGTTTAAAATTTTTGTTCAACTTCCAAAACACAAATGAAGATATTTTACATGAAACCTGAAAGATTTCTGTCCCTCCAATTAGTGTCCATTCCTCTAAAACTTAAAAGATTAAAAAAAGTTCATAAAGGCATCGTACAAATAATCAATCGAGTGGTCTTATCCAAATCCAGGTCTTTGGAAGAGAAACAATGGCTTTAATATGATGAACAGATCCACAACGTCGCGCATATAGAAAACACGGTCGTTCAAATGTGTGTGTGTGTGTGTGTGTATGTGTGGCCTGGTAAACCCTACGTTATGGGGACAAAATGTCCCCCATGACATTTTTTGGTCCCCATGAGGAAATCAGCTTATAAATCATACTAAGTGATGTTGTTTGAAAATGTAAAAATGCAGAATGTTTCCTGTGATGGGTAGGTTTAGGGATAGGGTTAGTGTCAGGGAATAGAATATACAGTCTGTACAGTATAAAAATCATTATGTCTATGGAAAGTCCCCATAAAACAATAAAACATGAAAACACAACGTGAGTGAGTGTGTGTGTGTGTGTGTGTGTGTGTGTGTGTGTGTGTGTGTGTGTGTGTGTGTGTGTGTGTGTGAGACGCGCGAATACAACACGAGAGTAAGTACAGAATTTATATTTTTGGATGAATTTACAGTTCAGGAATAGTCACTTTTGACATGCTTTCTTGCGATCAGAACTGTGATTGATTGCATTGGATCATCTGAAGCATGCAAATATCATTTAAATCAGTATATCACATGTAGTTAGTATGATTATTCAAATAATTTTAGATGGTTTATTCTTATATGTATAGTCCATTAATAGCTGGAGAGGCGGGACTCTGTGAGTGCTAAGGCTTGTCTGTGACTCAACAAATGCCTGCATTGAAAGCGCGAGTACCGCGTGAGGAAAAAAAAAAACAAGTTTACAGAGATAAAGAGACATTACTAAATTAAACTACTGCATATAATGTTGAATATATAATAATATAATAATATATAATAATTCAAAGAGGGAATATTTTTGTAGGTTCTGATAAATACAATAATAATATTATTATTAGTAGGCTAGTAATAACAAAAAAAACATATCTTCTTTATTTTGGCTTAAAATATCACTATAGTATAGTAAGATCAGTATTGCAATACGTTTGGTACCGTGGCATAATGTATCGTTACATCCCTTATACATATATATCAGATAACTATGTCAGTCCACAAATAACACAAGGTAACACTTCATTTTACAGTGCTCTTGTTACGTTACACATTCTTACTCTATTAATAACAGTATATATTGTCCTACTAATCCAAAACCAAAACCAAACCCTAACCCTAATTATGTAGTAAGTACATGTTGTTAATTAACGGTAAGGTAGGCAATTTTGGAGAGGCTAGCTTTGAAAGCATGAGATCCCACCCTCCATTCAGAGCGTCTCCAAAGCCACGCCTCCTCTAAAACACATGAGCGCACACAGTCAGAGCAAAGTTTGCAAAATGTCACGAGACACAGCATTAAATTATTTATCTCAAAGCACATAACATTACAATGAACAAGCTGCAGATACATTTTTGGCGTTGTTGGTGTTGCCATAGAAATGCATAATTCCGAGTCCAAGGACGTGACCAGCTCTGGGTAGAACCAATGTCAAGGCTAGTCATTTCACTCGGCAGCCATCTTTGAAAGGCCTCTCGGGCATGGAAGTGCAGCTCCTATCTCTTTGAATGGAATTCTCCACGACTGTTTCCCAAGCTTACGATTAAATTTCATTTTTGAAATCACCAATAAAATCTAAATCATAAATTTTGTTTCTAAATGCTCAAATCATGACAAAAAACAGCATTTTTCAGGCTGGACCAAGCTAATGCACATTCGCAGACCTAAGCGTGGATCTCAGAACACTGACTGTTTCCATAGGAACTGGGCTTCTAACAGCAGCTGCAGTGAAGCGATGACTTTACAAATCGGTGATTAGCTCTTTTCTTTAGAAGGCGGGACTTATTCCCCCATATAGCGCGTTGCACTTTTTCCCATTCATAGTACTATGAGTGCACTGTCTTTCTGTATATAAAGTCTTTGGTAGAACGAAACGTTGTGGTTCAGGATGAACTCTAAAAGGTGTCTGCTGTTTGTTAGCGGCGCTCGGTGACTGTCTACAACTCTGCATAGTCTCATCATGGAACACGTTGATGATGTGTGATGGGTGACCTTTAATATTACTCAGCACTTGATGTGTATAGTTACAACAATGTAACAAGGACAAAATAAAGTGGAAAAAATAAACCTAAAACAATAATATTGTGAAATGACATAAAAAGTAAGAAAATAGAGAGTAAACCTACAATACAGAATTCACCATATTTTACTTCTTAAATGTTCACTTTTTGATTATTAGTATATATTGATGTAACCTTCAATTCAGTCTAATAGTTCCAGTAATGAATGTGTCATTTATTGGTGCTTTGGTTTACTGTGATGGGGAAACAGTTTCATCAAACTGAACCTAGCTTTTGTAAAGATTGATTCCACTGGAGGCAAGTTGAGGTGAGAACCCAAACACAATATTTATTTACAAAACAAGATTAAACATATAACAAAAGCATGACAAGGCATGGCAATTCTAGAGGAAAACAGGAACATGACCAAAGACACAGGGCAAACAAGAGGGCTTAAATACACACAATCCTAATGACAAGACAAGGGACACCTGTGAACAATTAACAATTAACCAATTACGACATGACACAACAGACAAGGGAACACATGACAGGATCACAAGACTAAAACCACGGGATCACATGACAGACAAAAGACAGGAACAAGAAACACCCAAAACGTGACAGCTTTCTTGTTACTGAATTTCTGATAGCTTATTTTATGCAATTGACAGTTGACAAAAACCTTTTTTTTTGTCCGTTAAAAAAGAAAAAGTTTTATTTGAATGTTAGTACATCGCAATTAAAGGGATAGTTCACCCAAAAATTAACATTTTGTAACTAAGATATTTTGAAGAATATGGGTAGACAAAAAGTTGATGGCTCCAATTATTTACATAGTATGAAAAAAAGTGTGAAACAGTAAAAGAAAAAAAAAAAGAAAAACATGGAAGTCAATGGGGCCCATCAACTGTTTGGTTACAGACATTCTTCAAAATATCTTCCATTTGTGTTCAGCAGTGGATAGAAATTCATTCAGGTTTGGAATAACTTGAGGGTGAGTAATTGATACAATATAAAGTTTTAAAAAGTAATAAAATAGTTAAAAGACAGTATAAAGTGGGTCATTTTCTTTTTATTTCTAAACACACCTAATTCTACTAGAGGCTTCCCTACATTTGATTCCCCCACAATCCCAATATATGACATGTTGCTGACTGTATGGTGGAGAGCACCGAGAGTACCTTATTTAATCATTATTATTTTTTACTCTAATATTTCCTCAAAATCAATAATCTCAGTCAGATATTCCAACTGCAGTTGCAAGTCGCTTTGGTTAAAACATCTGATAATTGACTAAATATTAATATTAGTATTTATAATAAGTATTAAGTATTAAATTATTATATCCTGTGTATCTGAAACATCTCTGTGACTGTATCATAGATTTCAGAAAAACAAATATACCTATGGATACGGGAATATTATTGTACTAAAAGAAATATTATTATTATTATTATTATTATAGTACTAAGTGTTAGTTGTTAATCTATTAAAATCGCATGGTCTTGTTAATGTACAATAGCAAAAGAATCAACCACAGCATAAGTCCTGTATAATTTCTAGTATAATCTATAGTCTCATCTGTTAATTTTACTTCTGAAAATTACAAAGTTAAATTAGGTGCACGAATGGCCACTCAGCAGCATTAATCCAATTGATACACATAAGGCACTACTAATATAATTCATTAGTGTTGTGTAATGGATTATAGACTTAATGAGGGATGATTCAGTAATACTACAGGAGCAGATCAGCATATATAGGCCAGAACGTGCGCAAACGCAAACACACACACACACACACACACACACACACACACACACACACACACACACACACACACACACACACACACACACACACACACACACACACACACACACACACACACACAAACCTACACACATGTGTGAGAGAACAACAAAGACTAAATGTTACTGCAAGACAATAGCGGCCATAATTTGTGTGTAATAGACATGCTTAGCAATGTCATCATATTTAATACTCAGATCAGTATCTTCTACGCTGAGTGTGTGGAAATTAAATCAATGTTTCATCTGACCAACAGCCCCGCAGGACAACATACAGAAACTAATGCAAGGTCTCAGCTCACATAAAATGGCTGGTATTACGTTTTAACATGTCACGACCCAGAGAAAACTGAGCATCATTAAGTGCGGTAGGGTCAGGATGACAGGGTGAGATCAGGAGGGTTACAGGTCTTTAATTGCATTAGAGTGTCTCATTACTTGTGTGTGTGAGTTTCTCTAATGAGGAAAAAATCCCCAGATACAATACACATGAAAACTAATCCCAAGCAGAGAGATGCGAGACGTATGCTGATGCCTTTGTGTATTTTGAGCTGTCAGTTCTGCTAAAATCACTTATACCATCCTGACCTACAAAGTACAAAAACCTTTTCAGACTCCTTCCTTTTTAAAACACTAACATGACAAGAGAGGTAAACACAAACAAATATTTTGTTATACTCTGTAAGGTAAATGTGACTCTCTGCTTTTTCAGATGCCAGATCCCACATAAATGATGAGTCCACAAATCTGTAAATAATTAAACTATGCTTTTCTGCAAAAAAGGTTTGCACATTACTAGACTGACAAGCCTTTTTGCATGCTGTAATTTGTAAATTAAATTTTCCCATTGTTGGTCCGGCAGTCCTGTCAGTCGACTCAACAGAGCGACACAAAATACAGCCATGATCATGTCAAGCTGAGTATTTTAGTCATGAGAGAGTCTGTCCCTTGCATTAAACTGTGGTGAAAAAAGAAAAAAAGAAAAAAAAGAGAGACAGACGATGAAAAAAAAAAGAAAAGACAGACAGTCAAGACATTAAAATAGGGATGTTTTAGAAATGAATGAGTCCTGTGACCTGGGTTCACCTGTGACCTGCTGCCACACACAGCTGTCATTGAACACTGCTGGGATGAGGAGGAACAAATTGCAATAAATGACACATCACATACCCATAATAATAAAACGAGGGAGAAGACTAAATCATGTGACAAAGCGCTCATGTGTAATTTAGATATGTCCATTAATCTTACCTTTCTTTTCTCTTTTCATTCTCTCCCTAAACGTTCTGTTCTCACTCACACAGCCAGGTGACATTTCAGTAGATATAACCAAGCTTTTTATTTCTCTTTCTTACACACAAATCTCTGAGCACACACACTAATCTCAATATGATTGGAAGCTAATGTTTCACCAGCCTACAAAAGCGATATGAGCAGCAAAAGATTAGCCAGATTAGATCTCTCTAGATCCCCATGAGTTCCACCTTTGGCCCACACTTGAACTTTTTCTCTCTACCCCACACAGCACTGCAAACTAGCCCATAGTTGGAGTGAAATCCTCCATAAATAAATGGATAGTTCACCTGAAAATTAACATTCTGTCATCATTTACTCATCCTCATGTCATTTAGATCCTCTATGACTTTCTTTCTTTTGCTCAACATATTTAAAAAAAATAATTCTTTGATCATACAATAAAAGTCAATAGGGTTCAATGTTGTTTTGGATCACACTGACTTGGATTGTACGGATATAAACAGTTAAAACATTATTAAACATACACTACTGTTCAACAGCTTGGGGTCAGTAGGATTTTTTTTTTAAAGAAATTGATACTGATCAAAAGTGACATTTATCATGTTGCACAAAATTTCTATTTCAAAGAAATGCTGTTCTTTTAAACTTTCTATTCATCAAACAATTCTGAAAAAAAAAAAAAAATCAGTGTCCACAAAAATATTAAGCTGCACAACTGTTTTCAACATGGATAATAATAAAAAAAATTCTTGAGCACCAAATCAGCAAATCATAATGATTTCTTAAAGATCATGTGACACTGAAAGCTGGAGTAACGATGCTGAAAATTCAGCTTAGATCAAAGGAATAAATTACATTTTAAATTAGAAAACAATTATTTTGAATTGTATATTTCACAACCGTACCTTATTTTGATATATAAATGGAGTCATGAACATAAGAGAATTCTTTCAAAAACTAAAGAAAAAGCTCACAGATCCAAAATCTTTTAAACAGCAGTGTGTATTATTTTGTGCTCCACCAAAGAAAGTAATATATGTAAGCAGCAACATGGGGGTTAGTAAGTGATTTTTAGTTTTCAATTTTTGTCATTTTAATACCCACTGAGGAAGCTCATGAACATGGCATATGTATACACGTTTTAATAAATCTGCCATTTGTGTGTATGCAAATTTTTTGTATTGAAAAGGTCCCATGATGACCCAGTTGAGTAAGTGTTTATGAATCATTCACACATGAAGGAGAAACCTACAACACAGGAAACAAGATAATAATTAGTGTTAAATCATTACACCCTTGAACAGTGTTAAAAGAAATCAACGCACAAAGTTACAAACAAACACAGCACTAGACCAGAAAGCATGTCACCACAAATACTTATAAAAGCACTCATGAGGACAGAGAGGAAAAAAGTGTGTGATGGCAGCATCATGAGCTGTGGTGATAGCCATATCACATCACAGACATGATCATTTGTTGAATCACCACAGGTTTTACAGCCAAATAATGCCATATCTCTTCCTGAAAAACAGCTCCTCCATTCACTGAGTTTGGTGTCAAAAATGAAAGTGGTTGAAGCAGATGTGCGCTGCATAGTAAGAGCAAGAATAGTTAATATTAACAAAGGAGTTGTCATTTCCTTTCCATATTCTTCACAATGTCAAACACACATGCATAAAAACAAATTCTTCAGAAGGAGAAGCATTTTACTGACATATCAAAGCTGACATTTAAAACCCTCACACTCAGGCTTAGGAAGGGAACTGACTTCAAAATGAGCTTTGATGTAGGGTTGAGAGAGAGAGAGAGAGAGAGAGAGAGAGAGAGAGAGAGATTAAGTTCACCTTTATTATTACAATCAACTTGCTATTACAAAGGATTTACAAAAAAATACACAAAATACATACAAATAAATTACTCTTTCCTTCTTTTTTTTTTAAAACCGTCAAAACCAATTCATTATCATACAATGTATATAATACTTCATTTATTCCCCATAATTCTATAAACTTTGGTAGAGATTCCACCAACTTGTAGTATGCATACTCCACCCTCAATCGAGAAGCTACCAAACTTAAAAACATAGGCACAACGATTATTGACCTTTGCCCCAACAGTCTATTTTTCCTTGTCTTCCAAATAGCCAATTTTGCAGTGCCAGATAAAAAAAAAAAAAAATTAAAACTGACACATTTTTCTTTTGAAATGAATACTTTGGCCCGAAAATGAACAATTGAAAAGAAAAATCTTCCCCCAGGGACAAAAAAAAAAACCAATTACTTAAATCAAAAAGATTAACCAATCGTGAACACTGCACAAGGAGATGAAAAATTTACTCTGTCTCAGAACAAAAAGGACAACCCACCCCAACACTAGGATTGAGGTGTACAACATGTCTGTTTGTAGCTATTGCCCCATGTACAATCCTCCACTGGAGGTCATCTGTCCGCTTGTCAATCTGACATTTGTACAGGGTACGCCAGCTGCCTTTAGGAGAAAAAAAAGGTCCAAAAAAACTGTGTCCATCTTGTTGAAGAAACTCCATTCAAAAATTCCATGTTGGAAACTTTAACACATATCAAGGAAAGAGATTTCTTTCCAACAGAATCAAAACTTTCCCGAACTTCAGAGCCAGTAAACAGCTTTCATCTTCTACCCAGTCTTCCACAGCCACGCTTACAATGATAGAGGGGAAAAGATCACCATACCCTTCTACCCATTCATTTAGGAAATCTGGGTTTTTTCAAAAAAAAAAACTTGATAGTCTGTGCTCAAGTCCTTGAATATCTCTGCAATGCACTGTTGTAAAAACCGGATCGATTTCACACCACTTCTTTGGCTCAAGTCTTGCAAATTACTTCCCAGGATATGTCCCAGCTTATTGCACCCAGCCACTAACAGTCGTGCTCGCACATTTTCAGATGACAACAGTCTTGAAGATAAAAAGGAGTTAAAAAACAATGGTTCCTCTAACAACCAATGACCAGCAGGTGTACTAGAGGATCTTGATACGAAAAACCTTCCAGGCCTCCAACACAGATATATAAAAGGGGGGGAGATACACCATTTATTTCTCTTGCAATTGTATTAAAAACAAATGTTTGTCAAAGCCCATTCCACCTGCCCTCCTTAAAAGAGCTGTTGCAGTTTCCATCCAGGCAGAGTCTGTATTATACAAGAGTCTTTGGGCTGTTTGTAGCCGAAAAGTCATTATCCTGGACTTGATATCAACCAAGCCCTGGCCGCCTTCTTGAAATGGAGGATACAGATTAACCAGGGCCTTAATGTCTTTTTCATGATTAACAAACACTGTCACATCATCAGCATAAGCAGTTACAGTAATACTAGTAACTCTGAGATAAACCAGGAACAATAAAACCAGACAAAGTTTTACGTAAATTAAAAAGAAGAGGCTCAATAGCAATGCTATATATTTGGCCTGATAAAGGACAACCTTGTCTGATACCCCTTAAAACTGGGATTGGCCGGCTTAGCCCACCTCCCACTTTAACAATGCAAGCAGCACCAGAATACAGCAATTTGACCAAGTTTAAAAAAATATCACCAATACCAAAGGCCATGATAAAAAGATAACCATGATCAACCCGATCAAAGGCTTTCTCTTGATCTAAAGAAATTAAACCAACTTTGATTTAAAAACCTTTACAAATATCTAAAATATCCCAAATTAAAAACAAATGGTCCATTATTGTTCTCTCTGGGATACAATAAGTTTGATATTTTTGTACAATTAAGTTGAGATATTTTTTTTAAGTCGATTAGCAAGACAATTTTGTAATCAGTGGTTAGTAATGCAACAGGTCTCCAATTTTTTCAAAGAGATAAATCTCCCTTTTTTGGTAATAAAGATAGCACAGCTTGTTGACAAGATATAGGCAAACAACCATCTTGGCTACATTCACAGAAAACCTCATATAAATCTTCTCCAATATAGTTCCAAAAACACTTGTAAAATTCAGATGGCAACCCATCAATACCAGGAGATCGTCCAATACCAAGCTGACCAACTGCAGTAGTGAGTTGAAGAGATAGTTCAGTGTCCAGGGCAGTCTAAGAATCTGAATCTATTTGAGGCAAATCTTGAATTAACTGTTCAGCAAAATCAGTATCACATTGTTCAGCAGTATAAAGACTGGAATAAAAAAAAAATCACTGCATGATGCCTCGTCTCCGTAATATTACTGGTCACCCTCCCATCAGAAAGGCGAAGACATGGCATCTGTTTCTGTTGTGCCACTTTGTGCTCTAAATTAAAAAAAAAACAAGCACTAGGAGCATCCATGTCATTAATGGCGTCATTCCACTGCATGGTCATGTCATTCCACTGCATGGTACGGCTCAGTACGGTTTGACTCTACGCGGAATGGTTCGGCTCGCTTCGCTTTTCCATTGTGTGGTACGACTCGACTCGGTACGGCACGGTTCGGTTCGCTTTAGCTCGGTTGCTTTTCCACTGCAGCTAGTACCGCTTCAAAATGGGTGGGACTGATCGTTATAGTTTTTATCTTCTTTTTTCAACCAAGTACTTTAAAAATAGGTGCTACAGCGTTGGCTGTTGTCTACTAGCTATTTAAATATAGTGGGTTTAGTGTCTCGTGTCGCAAATACAATAACGCTGGTAGTGATGATTCTGTCTGACCAATCAGTGATCTGCAGTGTTTTCACGTCACATTTTAGTATCGGTACGGTACGCTTGGAACCTCAACAGACCAGGTAGCATTTAAAGCGAGCCGTACCGTACCATACCATGCAGTGGAAATGCGCCATAAGTGAGCCATACCGAACCGAGCCGTACCATACCATACAGTGGAAAAGCGCCATAACAGAGACAAACCGAGACCTTACAAGAGCTCCCAATCAACCTTTCATTCAAATACAACCCAGTTCTCTTTTTTTTGTCTTGCAGGTTGTTTAACAGATTAGGATCATATCTATTAATTAGATCCACCTCCATCTTTGATATGTCCTTTTCAATTGACTGAATAATTTCTCTTAATTTAATAGTGGAAGTGGCAAGTTTTTCATGTGTTTAGTTCTGTTTTGTGATCTTGTGTCCCCCTGTCTTTGTGATTTTGGTTTAGTCCTGTTAGTTTTTCCCTGTCTGTTTGATTAGAAATTCTCATCACCTGTGTTTTGTTATTTATCCTGTTAGCGCCAGTACTTTTAAGCCCTGTGTTTTCCCTCAGTGTTTGTTAGTCGTCGTCAATTCGTGGTTGTGTGTTTTGAAGTCCAGGTTCTTACACCCCAGAGAAATCGCTCTGACTGGACTCGCAATCTTGCCAAACCACACTAATTCACGCTCTAACACGTCATCAGAAATGAACGGCGGCACGTTCAAAATCACCAATTCATCTTTAATGATAATCCCACTTTCGATCACTTGATTTACAAGTTGTTGCTGTTTCAAAAAAACAACTACGGCTCTATGCATTCTGGAAGCAGAAGAAATATTCTCATGGTCTGCCTTCTCTCCTACCGCAACTAGAACATCCTCCACCGTCACGCCGTCTTCCGGCATACACCTGAAGCCATTGCGCAGAGAAACGGATGGCGTCTCCATGTGGAGCGCCATCCTTCTCTTACACGACTCCCACTTTTTCCACAAAAATGAACTAACTAATACCAAACCATGCAAAAGTAGAAAAGGAAAAAAAAAAAAAAAAACTCTCGCCCAGCACGACTCTCGCCCACAACCTCCCAGCATGCACCACGTGTGTGTGAGAGAGAGAGAGAGAGAGAGAGAGAGAGAGAGAAAGAGAGAGAGAGAGAGAGAGAGAGAGAGAGAGAGAGAGAGAGAGAGAGAGAGAGAGAGAGAGAGAGCAGAAGTTAAACAGAGAGAGAGACTTGAGTTGGAGCTGAGTTGGACCAATATTAATATAGGCTACAGTATATATATATATATATATATATATATATATATATATATATATATATATATATATATATATATATATATATACACACACACACACACATATATACATACAGTATATTTAGTTTTGTAAAGAAATTCATTATTACTGCCAACAAAACAAAACCCATTTCTAGCATTTAAATCTTTGGGCCCTATCTTGCACCCAGCGCAATTGACTTTGTACACCGACGCATGTATCATTCCTATTTTGCACCCGATGCACAGCGGACTTTTCCCTCCACAGACACACGTCGGTAAATTAAGGAATGAACTTGCGCTCCTGGGGGCGGTTCAGCAAAAAGTGGCGTGTTCCGGTGTTGTGCTGAATTTCGACCCCCTGCCAAATTATTACTACTCTCGTTGAAGTCAATACCTGATTGCCTAATCCTAACCCCACCCCTAATCCTAACCCTTCCCCCACAACTAATCCTAAACCTACCAATGCTAGGGGGGTAATAATTTGGCGGGGGTCGAAATTCGGCACAACACCGGCGCAAACGTTCCCTGGTGCTATTTTGCAGTTCCAGAAAACAATTCCGCCACTGACTAGGAAAAACCTAGTCTAAAGTCACTGGCGCGTTATTCAAATGTTATTTTAAGGGCGCATGCTTGGCCATAATGTAGTGTGTGCACAACGCGCATACACTTTGCTTCTCTCATCTACACAGACGCAGCAGTTCTAATTTTTGCAAATCATACAATATTACTAGGAAAAATATTAACACACGAGGGAAATCATTGTGGTGTCCATGAAGATGTGGAAAAATAGACATAAATCTAGCTTTAACATTTACCCAAATTATTATACGCCTGTTTAACTGAAGCAAATTTGTGTGGGTTTCTCCTATCCCCATACAATGTAACTTCTCTGTCTTTTACGGCCCTGACGAGAATGTCTATCTCCTCGGCTGTGAACCGCTCCTGGCGTGCGACTGACAAATCCGCCATCATAACAGCAATCCGCTATGGAACAAGCACACCTGCTTTAAAAGGGAATGTGAGAAGACGCTCTTGATTGGTTTATTTCACGTTACGCCCAAACCACACCTATGAGTAATGTAGCTACTTCAGACCAACCCATTTAAGATTTGTGTCGGCCGCAAGAGTCATTTATCCCACCGGTATAATAGCAGCAGCGCCTGAGATCCGCCCACAGTTACTTGCGTTTCACGTTTGATACTTACGTTTCAGATTGTTAAAATAGGGCCCTTAAAGGGTCACTCCACCGATTTTGACATGAATGTGTATTGAAAGTGGGTAATATGTGTAGTAGAATAGTAGCAGAAATTTTTATTTTTGTTCCTTCCTGTCCAATAAAATGCCGAAAATGACTTTTTAGTGCTTGTGGATTATAGACAACAATCCCCATAGTGCATTGCAATGCTCAGCTCCACAGGCCACTCCCACTACTCCGCCCATCGACGTAGACTACAGTTGAGCTCCACTGCGCTTGCGCTACTGCCTGGAAACTACTTTACACAATTGGTACTGACAAGTTATTTTTCGACCCAATTATTGATTTGCAACTAAATTATAATGCAATGTTTACTTGTAAAACGTTATAATTAATAGAAATTATGGGTATGATCACCATTATGTTATCTTTGTCATCTAAGTCAACAGTAGCTAGGTAGTTCTAGTTTTGAAAAGTTGGTCATTTAAAAAATACTAATACTAATAAAGAAGTACAACAACGTAAATTTTAAACATTTTTATTGAATTAGTATATACAATAAATACAACAATTGAAAGTATATATACAAAAAAAGAAACTACAGCTCCTCCTGAGCGTCGTCCGCTTCTTGGTGCCCGCAGTACTGGCCGTCTGGAGCTGGATATTTCTGACGGATAGCCTGCAAAACACAAGCTGGTAACACGACACAACGCCCTCTGCCCAATCTCTCTCCTTGCAGGACCCACTCAAGAAAGTGCCGGTAGGCTGTTAGGCGAAATTGTCTGGACAAAACATTGAGCACAAATTGAGTGATGGTCTTTGAACCTAGCGTGCCACAGTAGCTAGCATAACTGCAAGATATTTGTGTAATAAACCTGCAACGTTAGTGTGTTAACAAAATGAAAATAAACTTACTTTACAGATAGACGACCATTGGACCCTGTAGGCTTTGGCTGGCGTTTCCAGTTGACCTTAGGGATTCGAAAGTAGGTCTCCAGGACGCCGCTATCGATATGTGGTGCGAAACTCGGGTGATCAACCACACACACACGTCCGTGTCATCCTCCGAATATATAATTTCATACAGGAGAAATTCGCACCGCTGGAATTCGCGGCAGCAGACTGACTCTTCTTCTGTGTCCATTGGCGCACAGTGAGAGCACAGGCACCACCAATCTGTCCCAGCTCGAGGCACTGCGGGCTCCTCGTCCGCGGCAGGCAGATCGGCTGTGGTGGAAGCAGGTTCAGCCGCCTCCTGTTCCTCCATAGCCCTCAGCTGCTCGTCGCTGTACTCAGGCTCATAAAGGTAGCCACGAACATCTGTTTCTGCCATATTAAAATCCCAATCCTCCATAATGTATCCGTCTTCGTTTTCAGAACCTTCGGCGTCCATTTTTTCAAAAAGTTTCGCCACTGGCACTGATCTGTGATAGGTCTGTTAGCGCATTAGGTCCATCCCCCAATGGGCGGGTTGGAAAGGGTGGGAACTAGTGCTTGTAGTCTTTACAGAAATACCCCATTCTTACACTTCCTCCTACAATGACGCAAATTGACGATTTTTGCGTCATTGTAGGCGGAAGTGAAAAAGGTAAATAGTGGATTTCTCTCGTCTCAGGGGACAATGAAAGATTTTTTCAGGACCATTCAATAGTATTACTGGGTTTCTAACAATGGAAAGCTTAATGCAAATGGGTGGAGTGTCCCTTTAAGGTCAAAATATCATAATACACACATTCAGTCAAGTCTGTCCAAATCTTTAAAGGTGCCATTTAATTTTTCATCTGTTTTTTTATTTGTTTTTATGTTCAATCAAATTTAAAGTTCAAGGAAATCCCCTATTAAAAATACAAGTAAAAAAAAAAAAGTTAAATAAATACATGATATCAAAGTCATTAAAGGTGACATATTATGCCCCTTTTCACAAGATGTAATATAAATCTATGGTGTCCCCAGAATGTGTCTGTGAAAATTCAGCTCAAAATACCCCCAAATCATTTATTATAGCTTGTCATATTTGCCCCTTTTTAGGTGTGAGCAAAAATGCGTTGTTTTTGTGTGTCCCTTTAAATGCAAATGAGCTGCTGCTCCCGGCTCCGTTCAGAAGAGGCCAGATGCTTTACACGAGCTTCGGATACTCCGGCAATAACAAAACACACGAATAATCTCACTCATCCAAAATCTCAGAAATAACCAGCAGTGGAGTGCAGTCGTATAGAGACTCAAAAGAGATAGCAACTTTTAGACTTCACCTGGGTGTTTCTGAATGGTTAGTGGATACATTTATGTAGTTGTTATTGTGGAGTTACATTGATTCGTCTAATCGACATGTATGTACCGTCATGTTTAACTTTACACAAGTTGACACAGTTCCCTGAGGTCTTTATAAGACAGCTGTGACATTTTTTGGTCAAATAGTGTTCTGTGCTTGTCTGTGCAGCCAACGACAAAACCACTTGCATGCTTTGCTCGAACTTTTGCCATTGCGTTAGAACTGGTTACACTGTTGTTGCTTGCGAAAACCAAACGGCGGCACCATGGGTGGAAACGTGAGGATTAAGGGGCGGTAATATAGTAAGATCCCCCTCCTACGTCAGAAGGGGAGCGAAATCTGATCCGTCTTATTTTCAACACATACATTTTCTGTGTTGGTAGATGGACCGGGGACCCGATTACAGCACTTAAACACGGGAAAAGGTCAGATGTTCATGATATGTTCCCTTTAAAGCAATAATTACAACTGTGTGGTTCAGTTAGTTAGTAATATACACTTATACACTTGCATATACACACACTGACACACATACATTGATCCACTGCAAAGTAGTATGTTACTGAACTTTATAAAAACGTGTGATGTGACTTACAACAAAATAACAAACAACAGCTCTACTTTGTACTATAAACAGCACCACAACAACCTTGACAATGCTGCTCTATGAGTTGTAACATAATATCTATAGGCTCTTGTCGGCCCTGAACCCGACAAGATAATAAGAATAATTTTAAGACGTTTATTAAAAATAGACGTTTTTCAAGACATGGTAAGAAAATGCGAAACCCATTTTCCCTTTTAATTAGATTTACCTCTTGTGCTACAAGGCTGCCCGTGGCATCTGAAAGCAAATATAGATACACAAACAGAATTTTGTACAATTTAGAAAGGACCAAAAAAAGTCTCTGCTCTTCCAAATAGATCATTATAATGTATAAAACCCAGTTCCCTTTCGTTGTCACTCCGAGTTCCGTCGGATGACGACGAATGGGGTTTCGCTTAGAAAGCCTATCGACTTCGAGTATACAAAACGAGCCAATGGCAAAGAAATGCCATGGGTCTGCTGAATTTGCATAGCGTATCTCCGCCTTACCTCGTGGGTATAAAAGGAGGACGCCGGCAACATGCAGTTATGTTTTCGCTTCGGAGCCAAGAATACCTCTTCACTCCACAAGCCATTTCTGACTTCGCTCTACGAGACGAGCCACTCTCTCCGGCGTTGGTGTGACGGCGATCTGCAGCGAGTTCACATTGCCTGCTGATCTGTGCAGTGATCTGCCAGTGAGTGTGTTTCTCCCTGCTCGCTTCAACATCGCAGAGTTTTTTCTCCTCTCACAAAAGAGCTCGCACGCGGCACGTCTTTTTAAAGACGGCTCGCCCGTGCATTTCTGGTTGCGGTCGACTCATTTCCGATTTTGATGGGCACATTCTCTGCTCTGCGTGTTTGGGCTTTGATCACGCTAGAGCAGCGTTTGTGGATGACTCACGTTCTCCCTGCGGGAACGTGACCATCGTGTCATTACGGTCGAGACTCAATGATCTCGTTAGAGAGAGAGTCCCCTCATCCACACCCCGATCTAACACTCTCCACGTGAGGTGCTACTTCGGCTGGTGGCCAGGGTGACCAGAGGGTGAGAGTGTGGAAAAAAACACCGACTGTTTGTCCGTGGACCACGCCCCCCTCTTCAGTAACGCATCCCGCGAGTGTTCAGAGGATTCACCGGGTCTATTTTTGGATGCCCCGCGGGCTTCCCTTGACGCTCCAGAATAGGATCTGTTGTCCATCGTAGCATCACAGGGTGGGCTAGAATCTCCAGGAAGTGAAGATTCGACAGTGCTGCCACTTTCGGGTGCGCATATGGCATTTGTCGAGTCCGATCCTGAGATGACGGTCATGCTTTCCCGGGCCGCTGCGAGCATCGGACTAGAGTGGAACCTTTCACCCTGTCCTGAGCGCTCGCTGCTGGACGATTGGTTTTTGGGTGTGGCCGCTGACTCCTGTCAGCGTCCACTCCAATACCTTTCTTCCCGGATGTGCATCAGGAGATCTCGAAATCCTCGAAGACCCCCATGTCTTCCAGCGATCTCTCGTTGATCTCCTCCGCCCTTCCTTCCCTAGGAAAGGCAGCCGCCTCACTGCATGCCATGGCCATTCTGCTGGTCTAACAGACCCAGATGCTCACGGTCGTGCACGAGGGCGGGACTGACCCAGGGCTTTTCAATGAGCTGCGCACCGCCACTGACTTTGCTCTCTGAGCGACGAAAGTGGCCGTATGCACCCTGGGTCAGGTGATGCCCACCATTCTGGGGCTGAACTTGTCTGATGTGCAGGATTTTGGGTGGACCTGTCTGCTCAACATCCCTATATCCCAGGTCGGCCTCTTCGGCGGTGCGGTTGAGCGCTTTGCCCAAACAGTTCTCAACCGCCCATGAGCAGACTGAGGTTTATTCTGCCCCGACGGCCCCGCCGTCCGCTCAGATCCCTCAGTCTGCCCTCCGCCGATAGGCTCCAACCCCGCTCATTCAACCGGGCTGCCTTTGAAAGCCGCAGGGGGACGCTACAGCCCTCTTCAGCCCCGCCCCCCGCTATATGCTGGGTTAAGCGGCACTCTTGAGATGGGCTGCCCAGAGATGGGACTCAGTTCTTTCCAGGAGCTGGTAGCAGGGCCACTCCTTTTCCCGGTGGAGGGCTGGGGAAGAATCCTTATTCTCAGAAAGAACTGACTCTCTCGTCTCTGAGCACACAGAGTTCACGGACGACACTGTGCGCCGCCTCCGAGCCGTGCACCCCTCGTCCCCCTCTGTATCAGAGCCGGATGACAGTGTGTGCCGTCCCTGGACCGTACCGCTCTCATCCCCCTTTGTCGCCAGACCCCTGGCAGAGCAGGCCCCCGTGGAACGCTGGTCCTACCCTGGCCTCCTCTGTCAGGGTGCGGTTATGACCGCGCCCCCACACCGGGCCGCTATGCCGTCCATGTCCGGGCCGGTCACTCCGCTTCCCTGCACCACCGAGGGGACGTCTGTGGTTCGCTTGACTCCGCTGGCACAGTTCTTGGGAGCCTGGCTAGAGCTTCCCAATCTGTTCCACTGGGTTGTGCGAACCATCGGCTCGGCTATGCGATTCAGTTCGCACGGTCTCCTCCCCGCTTCAGGGGAGTCCGCTCCACTATGGTCGGTGGCTACGCCCCTATCATGAGAGTGGAGATTGCTACCCTACTGGCGAAGGGTACGATCGAGACTGCACCTCCAGCCGAAATGAGGTCTGGATTTACAGCCCCATCTCATTGTCCCGGAGAAATCCGCTGGGTTACGGCCAATCTTGAACCGGCGCATCTGAACCGCCCCCTTCACAGGCTTCCGTTCAAGATGCTCCTGGCCAAACGCATTTCGAATGTGTGCGGCCACAGGATTGGTTTGCAGCAATCGACCTGAAGGATGCCTACTTTTATGTCTCCATTCTCCTTCCTGTCTGGGGGCGCGCATATGAGTACGCTGTTCTCCCATTCGGTCTAGCCCTGTCTCTTCGCGCCTTCTCAAAGGTTGTCGAGGCAGCCCTTGTTCCTCTTTGGGAACACGGGGTTTGCATCCTGAACTTTCTCGGCGACTGGCTATCTTAGCTCACTCTCGAGACCAGGTTTGCGAACACAGGGACCCAGTGCTCTGGCACCTAGCTCGTCTGGGCCTTCGGGTCAACTGGGAAGAGAGTAACTTTGCCCCGTTCAGAGGATCTCTTTTCTCGGTATTGACTTGGTCGCTTTCTCCACTCAGCCACTGCTGACTTGCCTGAGACAATCAAGCGCAAGAGTGCGGTTCCACTGAAGTTTTTTCAGAGGCTCCTGGGCATATGCCGTCTGTAGCCGCAACATCGCTGCTCGGATTGCTCATATGAGACCGCTTCAGATTTGGCTTCGTGACCGAGTTCCAGTGGGCATGGCAACACGGCACCCTCCGAGTACCAGTTACTCTAACCTGCCATCAGACCTTCCCACGTGGTTGAACCTCAGTTTTCAACGGGCCAAAGCTGAAGGGAAAGGCTCTCTCCAAGCAAAGGTTGTCTCAATGGATAGTGGACGCCATTGCTTTGGCATACCAGCAGCAAGGTCGACCGTGCCCCCTTGGTGTGACTGCCCACTCCACCCGGAGTGTGGCGTCCTCTTGGGCTCTAGCGCACGGAGCCTCGCTAACAGACATCTGCAGAGCTGCAGGCTGGGCGACACCTAACACATTCGCCAGATTCTACAATCTGCGAGTGGAGCCTGTGTCCTCTCATGTACTCGCTTCAACCAGCTAGTACTGGACCCGCTCAGGTGTCTTGCTTGCTCGCCATTCCACTCCACGGACTGGATACGTGCAATATTTCCTCAGGTGAGCTTCTCCGCAAGCCCTGAGTTCCTCCAGCACTGCTGACATCGACGTCAGTGTCTATTGCCTGCATGTTGGCTAGGTGCCTCCCCGTGTGCATGGTCCCTCCCCTGAGCGACCCTCACATGTGTATTTCCACTGTAAGCCTCTCTGAGCATGTGTCTTTCCCTTGGCAAGCCACCTTGCCACCCCTGGGGTTGAAATATTCCACCTGCGGCTGGACACCCCAGTGTTCTCCATATGCTTGCCTCTGGGTCATATGTGTATTCTCTAAGTCCCACCCCCTCTGGGCTGGCATTAATTGCATATATCTCTGAGATATGAGATATGCTCCCCAGTGTACCTTGGTATTCCTGTGCTAAATAGGAGTCCTTCGTCCGTGCTAGTCTCACGACAGGGATCTCAGATTTACGCAGGGCACTGGAAGACAGCTTTGAAGGTGGCATGTTTAGACTGGTATCCCCATTCGTCGTCATCCGACTGAACTCGGAGTGACAACGAAAGGGAACGTCTCGGTTACGTATGTAACCCTCGTCCCCTGAGTCTTCCTGCCACTTCCGCTGTACCGCGGGGATCGCCTGAGTTCAGTCTCGGCTCCTCAGCGAAGAAACATATCTGCATGTTGCCGGCGTCCTCCTTTTATACCCACGAGGTCAGGCGGAGATACGCTATGCAAATTCCGCAGACCCATGGCATTTCTTTGCCATTGGCTCATTTTGTATACTCGAAGTCGATAGGCTTTCTAAGCGAAACCCCATTCGTTGTCATCTGACAGAACATCTCCGTTCCCTACTCAGGGAACGAGGGTTACATCCGTAACCGAGACGTTTTGCTGTTTGAGTAACATTATTTGAAAAAATAAAAAAAATAAAAGGTTACAGTACCGGTATATATATAAATGGTAAATGCTTAGGTAAATGATAAATGATCAGCGCCCCACTGATTCCAGTTTCTGAATTTAACATATTTTTGTGAGTTCAGTCACAAACAGTAAAAAATTCCTAGAAACTCAAAACAAAAAAAAACAAAAAAACTGAAAGAATAAACGGTATACTGGGCCAAAAGAGAGAGAAAGCAAATGTAATTATGAGAGCTCAAAATTACGAGCACATGGAACATTTAGACAGATGAGCCTGCAGCTGTGCCAGCTTATCTAGAGCCCCTCCTCTCTCTCTTTCTGCTGTCTGTTATTGGTTTGTGCCTTTGTGACAGCTGCTCCACTACGGCTCTCACCTCTTCTGCTGCATCCCTCTATACACAGAGAGCAAGAGGGGGAGAGAGAGAGCGTGTGTGTGTGTGTGTGTGTGTGAGAGGATTACCTCTTCTGCTGCAGAGCTCCGTGCAGTTGTTCCTGTCTGTCTCTTAGTTGGCTCTGCAGGTGCCGGATCTCACGTTGATAACTCGCTGCTTTCCCCGCAAAGTCTTCCTCCTGTTCGCGCAGACGCCGACCCAGCGAATATACACTTGCTGACGCCTTCTGCTTGTACACCTAGAGTGGCCGAGAGAGAGAGATTTGAAAACAGTTGCATTGGAAAGCACAGAGGAACGGTGGAGTACCACTTAAACTAATAAAAAATCAAGGGAAAATAAAATAACTCAAACAAACCTGGAGGAGCCAGAGCCAGAGACTACACAGCACGGTAAGACTAGAAAGAGACCTAATGTGTGTGTGGAGACATGTTCATCTGTCTGGATTAGATCAAGTCTAACCAATGCAGGAAAAGTGACAAACTATTATTACCTGTAAAGAGAGGAGAGCTGAAGAAAAGGGAGGTTATGGGAACAACAAAGAAAGTCTGAATTTACAGTTTAATACTTGAGGTTAACATTTACGAGGAAATATTTTACCTCCAGCTGGTTACATTGTGGATGAAAAATGAACCCACATACACATACAATAAAAAAAAAAACAGGTTGAAAGAAATACAGTAAATGGAGATGAATTAAGCAGAGATCGAATGTGCTGGGATATTGCGTATGTTGAACTGCAGACTCAGGGCAGATGCATTACGGAGAGGAACAGATGTTGGCCTGTCTGCTGCTAAAACAGATGTGAACTATTTAGATAAACAAACATGCACATTTGCACAGTTCCTGGTGTTTCTAGGGAGAGACAGCCTGTTGATATAACTCATCTTCACATAGCAAAAGGCAATGAGACAATTACAGCTACATGAGTAAACGGGAGTAGTCAGATATTCTCAGTCCATAAATGCCTCATCATAAATACATGACACCGGGGAGGATATGAGATGGATCTCTGAGAAAAAATTAACTGCAAAGAAAAACCAAGAGAGTCAGACAAATGGATTGAAGGGCAATAAAAGGGGGAAAACGGAGCGACAGATAAGTTGATGCTGAGAGTTGTTCTCCTTGGTAACTGTTGTTAGGCACAATTGTGATTTCCTTCAGAGATCAAAACCCAGAGGGAGGAATGCAAGAGTGAAAACCAAATAATATCCAGAAAGAAAATTTCCATGCATGTAAACGTGAAAACACATACACATGCTTTAGAGAGCTGATTAGCAATGGTAATGTCTTTAATGGACACCCTGTGTTATTATATCTGTTTCGAGCAGAGAATGGGGATGTGTAGAGACAGTGGGATTGTGTGTGTGTGGAACAGATTTGACTGTACTCTGTGGGGTTTTAGAACACATAGGGTCCAACCTTTCCCTCACATATGGATCAATAACACTCCACACAAACAACTCTCAGTCAACAGCTCTTTCAGTGTATGCGTGTGTGAGCATTCAATTACAGCAGTTCTGAGTCTCTCTGGTTCTCTCGCCCCTTTCTCTTCTAGAGATATTAGTGTTGTCTTGATCGTGTTAAAGAACATCTGAGCAGCCACCAGACAAACCACAAGGAGTACCATAACTAATATGGCAAACAATCGTGCCAACATGACATGATTTCAGTGACTTGCAATGGTGGTCATTGTGGTCATGATTTCAGGTGGATTGCAATGGGTCATATGCACCATTGTAAAGATGGTGCTAATGTGATTTCAATTTGTGACATTTTATTTATATGATAGTGACATATTCATTGAGCTTGTGATAGCAAGCTTCTGGCTATACCGCCCTTCATGCCATGCTTTCTTGGTTTTGTAATTCTCACCAACATGGTAAATCTGTCAGTTGGAACTGTTAACAGCATCATCCAGTTGCTTCTGTTAAAATATCCATATTTCACTTCTGTTCTAAGTTCTCTGCACTCTGCTGTCCATAATGGAGCTTTTCCATACAAAACTTTCTCCTAAGAGCTGTTAAGGTATCATAATGATAACCCAAAACAAGTGTTGTCAAAATGAATAGGCCCTGCTCATGGCCAGATTCTTTCAGACAGTGTCAGAATGAGGCTAAACACTGTAGGGAATCCTTTGGGAAGTTCAATCTGTTATCTGTAAATCAAACAGGGGTCAGATTCACATTTGTTTCTTAGTTAAAAAAACTTAACTGATCAACTCAATACAAAATTGTTATAATTATTGCCGCTCTCTCTCTAGAATGAACGTGTCCTGTATGAATGTGCTTTCAAAAATGATGTCGGAATTATAAATTGACAAAGTTGTCAGGCATAATAAAGTTGTTTACATAATCTATCACTGGTAATAATAATGGTAATTTGTATTATATGGAGCTAGTGTTATGTTGCAATGCTTAATATTTAAAACAACCCAATAAATTAACTTAACATCTTACATTTGGGAATTTATTTACAATCATTTTTAATAATTCTTTTCAGGAATTCAAATTATTTTTAAGTTTTGACTTTAGAACAATCTTCAGGAAAATGATAATAACATTCTTAAGAAATGTTTAATGGGAATACAAAATATTCTTAACCTTCTCCTTAAGTTAGAAAATAAGAAGAAAATAGCAGTTAAAGATTCTTAAAAATGTTTCATGAATCTGGCCCCAGGTTTATTTCTGAATATGAAAAAGATTTATAAGATTTTGGTTTTTAGTTTCTTTTCAGATGACTAAGCTTTTGGGTTGCCAAATGCCTCTATAGTGTGTTTAACTTGGTTTTGGATTATTCAGCCTTTGCAAAGAAGGTAGTAAATGTTTATATGTGTTCAAGTGTGAAAGGTATGGGCTAAACCATTTTAATTAGGCTTGTCCATGTATAGACAACAAAAGTTTAGACATCTGTTTAGTATGACTCAATGAACGACTCCATCGTAACATGGTGGCTGCTAGAGACCCCTGAAGTTGGAAAAGTTTTCATTAAGGCTCACGTTCACTGCAATCTCACTGCTACTTTTACCTGAATGCCACCCATCAGTCTAATGCTAAAGTGGAAAAGAATATATTTACAAATTTAGCGGCTTCTCTTAATTTTATATAATTCCCTTGCACTTTTCTAATCATGCATAAAAAACCTTAAATAGATTTTTAAACAATAAACACATGCTATTCTGCCATTCTGTGGTTATTATATATAATGCACATTATCTATATAATCGAATAGAACTGCATAACTGCAAATAATATAATATAGATATACACTACCGTTAAAATGTTTTGGTAATATTTCAGTAATATTGTTTATTGCTTTTGAAAAAGTCTCTTTTGCTCACCAAGACTGCACTTATTTGATAAAAAAAATACAGTAAAATTAGTAATGTTGGGAAATATTATTCCAATTGAAAATACAGTTTTATATTTTAATATATTTCAAAATTTAATTTATTCCAGTGTAATGGCAAAGCAGAATTTTCAGCATCATTACTCCAGTCTTCAGTGTCACGTGATCCTTCAGAAATAATTCTAATATGCTGATTTGCTGCTCAAGAAACATATCTTATTATTATCAATGTTGAAAACAGTTGTGCTGCTCAATATTTTGCAGAAACTGTGATAGCTTCATTCTTTGATGAATAAAAAATGTAAAATAACATTATTTAACTTAACTGTCACTTTTGATCAATTTAATGCAGCCTTGCAAAAGTATTAATTTCTTTTTAAAAAATCGTACTGTCCCCAAACTTTTGAATAGTCGTGTATATTATAATCACAGAATGGAAATACTGTTCTGTACTTGAAACATGGAGATTAATCATATGCTGCACTGAGCATGGAGGACACTGCAATAAATCAACTGTCGTAATAAGTTTAGTTCAGCAGCTGATGTCACTAATAATGAGATAATAACGTAAAGACTGCTGTGATTGACATGTGGTAGGTTTAGACAGTCCAAGTAACTAAAGTAATCATAACAAATTTTTCTTTTGAAAGACAAATTTTTCAGAGGAAAAAGTCAGATTGAGGTCAGTTTACTGAAGAGTACAGAGATGAACATGGAGGTTTGCTTTCAAATGAAAACTGAAAAGACAATAGTAAAACAGTGATGGAACTGGGTAGGCTGAACTTACAATATGTCCTAAGGTCTGAGAATCAGAGAGTATTTTCTACTGAGAAGATCATTTGTGTCACCAGTTTCAAAGGCGATGAGAGACCTTTGTTTAGATCGTAAGAATTCCATAGTGTAGTGAATGATATCTCATGCCCTGTGTCTGAATGTGCATACTTCCCGACCTAATAGTAGGACAAAAAACAGCAGAAATATTTTTTATGGGGTGGCATGAGGCCTGTGAGGAGTGGTAACACTTAAGCAGACAAGCATTCAATCATTATATTTAATCTTTACTATATCATCTATACTACATCTTTACTATAATTAAAAACAAAATATAGTTGCACGAGGCAGTCTTCGGGGTCCGAGCACCAATGGCCCATGTGGATAATTAGTAATCCAACTGAAACTAATCTTAAAATTACAATTTAAATCTTCACTGAAAGTTTGGGATAGATGAAAAGGTTACAGCAACAAACGTGTCAAAAAGGGCAACTGACTTTCAAAGGAAATCACTTAATGTTAGTGTTAGATTAAATAAGAAGTTAAAAATACCCCTCTAAAATGTTTCCTGTTGTAAGGCATGTGATCATAATAAATGTGGTGTAAGTGTGGACTAATATTAGGATTTTAAAATTAAATGAATCACATGTTATAGGATGTCAGGTCAATTTAAAATTAATGTGAAGATTGTCATCATTGTCATTTGCAGCTCAAAACTTAAGGCCCTGTTCATATTTCATTTATTTCTATATGTGTAGCTTGCAGTTTAAGTGTTTGTTTTATTATTCCTACCATAAAAGTAACTGTCATTATATACATTTTATAATGTATATTATCTTGAAAAAGACATAATATTTCATTTTCATATTTCATTTTCATTTTAATCATGTCTGGGAAACTTGAATTTTTTTTATTAGGGTCTATAAAAGTTAAATAAACATAATTATCTAAGCATTTTACAGATTTATATTTACACAAATTTCATAAAAAGTATACTGTCAGCACACCATAGTTGATAGAACTGATAGAAAAACATTAGGCTTAAAAAATTCCTTACCCCGTGGCTCCCTCTAGTGGGCAATATTAATATCACAGACTTCATCTTAAGCCTGGAACACACCAAGGACATTAAAGAACTAGCAGCGACAAAGGTAAAAAAAGATGCAGTTGAACACACCAAAAGAACTAAAGGCTTAAAAATGCAAGCATGGTTAATGCAATGCAGATTTTTTTAATTAGAAGCTTTTTTGTTTCAAAAACATTTGTCATTAATTTTCTTCCATAGATTTGCATGCAGGAATGATGTTCATTCTATTCATCAGGAGCAGTTTGCATTTGTTTCATTAACAGTTCATGCTAGTATTGTGTATTTACCATGCTAACTGTTGTTTCCCTAACCCCAAAATGCCACTTTATTTTCACTTTGTGTTATTTTCTATATTTTTAAATGCTCATACCAACTTACTAATTTTATTGTATTAACAAAAACAAAAAAAAAGTACGGAACTGCTGTTTATTCATCAGTATTAGTCGTATTCTTACAATTTATGTGTATGATAAAAGTGCGTGTGGTATGTGAGTGTGTGTGAGTGTGAGTGTGAGTGTGAGTGTGTGTGTGTGTGTGTGTGTGTGTGTGTGTGTGTGTGTGTGTGTGTCAACCAGTTTTGTGAAATACATTTATATACTTTTTTAATTTAATTTTTTGGATCAGTGACATTTTTAATGTTTTTAAAAGAAGTATCTCATGCTCACCAAGGCAGTATTTATTTGATTGAAAAAACAGGAATATTGTTAAATATTATGGCAATTTAAAATAACTGTTTGCTATGTGAATATATTTTGAAATGTAATTTATTCCTGTGATACAAAGCTCAATTTTCAGCAAAATTTTCTAGTCTTCAGTGTCACACGATCCTTCAGAAAACATTCTAATATGCTGATTTGATGCTCAAAAAACCTTAATTATTATTATCAATGTTGAAAACTGTGTACAATTTTTTCGATGAAAAGAAAGTTCTATTTCATTTATTTGAAATATAATCTTTTTGTAACATTGTAAATGTCTTTACTGTCACTTAAATGCATCCTTGCTGAATAAAATTACTGATTTATTTTAATTATTGATTATTTTACAAAAGCTTTCTATTTCAGATGAATGCTGTTCTATTGAACTTTCTATTAATCAAAGAATCCTGAAAATTATGTTTACATAACTGTTTTCAACATTGATAATATTGATAAAATCAGAAAGGTTTCTTGAGCAGTAAATCAGCATATTAGAATGATTTCTGAAGGGTCATGTGACAAAGAAGACTGTAGTAATGATGCTGAAAATTCAGCTTTGCAATCACAGGAATAAATTACATTTGAAAATATATTCAAATAGAAAGTTATTCAAATAGTTATTTTAAATTGTAATAATATTATATATATATATATATATATATATATATATATATATATATATATATATATATATATATAAATGCAGCCTTGGTAAACATAAGTGACTTCTTTTAAAAATATTAAAAGTCTTACTGATCCCAAACATTTGAACGGCAGTGTGTATTTATACAGGTCCTTCTCAAAAAATTTGCATATTGTGATAAAGTTCATTATTTTCCATAATGTAATGATAAAAATTAAACTTTCATATGTTTTAGATTCATTGCACACCAACTGAAATATTTCAGGTGTTTTATTGTTTTAATACTGATGATTTTGGCATACAGCTCATGAAAACCCCAAATTCCTGTCTCAAAAAATTAGCATATCATGAAAAGGTTCTCTAAACAAGCTATTAACCTAATCATCTGAATCAACTAATTAACTCTAAACACCTGCAAAAGATTCCTGAGGCTTTTAAAAACTCCCAGCCTGTTTCATGACTCAAAACCGCAATCATGGGTAAGACTGCCGACCTGACTGCTGTCCAGAAGGCCATCATTGACACCCTCAAGCAAGAGGGCACAGAAAGAAATTTCTGAACAAATAGGCTGTTCCCAGAGTGCTGTATCAAGGCACCTCAGTGGGAAGTCTGTGGGAAGGAAAAAGTGTGGCAAAAAACGCTGCACAACGAGAAGAGGTGACCGGACCCTGAGGAAGATTGTGGAGAAGGACCGATTCCAGACCTTGGGGGACCTGCGGAAGCAGTGGACTGAGCCTGGAGTAGAAACATCCAGAGCCACCGTGCACAGGCGTGTGCAGGAAATGAGCTACAGGTGCCGCATTCCCCAGGTCAAGCCACTTTTGAACCAGAAACAGCGGCAGAAGTGCCTGACCTGGGCTACAGAGAAGCAGTACTGGACTGTTGCTCAGTGGTTGCATGTCATTCGGAAATCAAGGTGCCAGAGTCTGGAGGAAGACTGGGGAGAAGGAAATGCCAAAATGCCTGAAGTCCAGTGTCAAGTACCCACAGTCAGTGATGGTCTGGGGTGCCATGTCAGCTGCTGGTGTTGGTCCACTGTGTTTTATCAAGGGCAGGGTCAATGCAGCTAGCTATCAGGAGATTTTGGAGCACTTCATGCTTCCACCTGCTGAAAAGCTTTATGGAGATGAAGATTTCATTTTTCAGCACGACCTGGCACCTGCTCACAGTGCCAAAACCACTGGTAAATGGTTTACTGACTATGGTATTACTGTGCTCAATTGGCCTGCCAACTCTCCTGACCTGAACCCCATAGAGAATCTGTGGGATATTGTAAAGAGAAAGTTGAGAGACGCAAGACCCAACACTCTGGATGAGCTTAAGGCCGCTCTCGAAGCATCCTGGGCCTCCATAACACCTCAGCAGTGCCACAGGCTAATTGCCTCCATGCCACGCCGCATTGAAGCAGTCATTTCTGAAAAAGGATTCCCGACCAAGTATTGAGTGCATAATTGAACATAATTATTTGAAGGTTGACTGTTTTTTTTTTATTAAAAACACTTGACTTTTTTTGTATTAAAAACACTTCTTTTATTGGTCGGATGAAATATGCTAATTTTTTGAGACAGGAATTTGGGGTTTTCATGAGCTGTATGCCAAAATCATCAGTATTAAAATAATAAAAGACCTGAAATATTTCAGTTGGTGTGCAATGAATCTAAAATATATGAAAGTTTAATTTTTATCATTACATTATGGAAACTAATGAACTTCATCACAATATGCTAATTTTTTGAGAAGGACCTGTATATATTGACACATACATCAGAGTCAGAATCAGAATGAGCTTAAAGCTGCCGTCGGCAACATTTTTTTGATCATATTCAGTGAAATCGACACTAATCCGACAGAACAACATAAAGTGGTTTTAGAAAAAAACCCTAGCTTCTAACAACTCCACCTGGAGCGTGTTATTTGTTTTGCAAAAATCCACCGCTCCCGGATCATCAGGTCCAATCAGCACAGGGGGGTGTGAGATCTGACTGTCAATCACAGGTCGTGCACACGCCACCCCTCGCGCACGTTACAATCACATGCACACGCCTGAAGTTCGCGCAGTAACAAAGAGTGATGGCGGAAAAGATTCCAATTCCTCGGTTAACCTCAAGCGCTAGGAGGTCAAAAACAACACAGGAAAAGAGAACACCTGCTGAAAAGAAAGAAGTAAAGAAAGCAAGCGACCGTGCCCGTAATAAAACCAGGATCAACATCGGATCGGCATTTGAAAGGTGGAGAGATTTACGTGATTTAATTGGGTTCAAGCTGGATGCAGAGCTTGCAACATTTCTTCTCGACAGGTAATTGTGCTTTATCAACCAGTTACTTTATTTCTTAGTGTTATGTTAGTAATCTAAGTATGTTTGCCCAAATGTGTTGGTATGGATAGCTAACGTTAGCACTTGTTGGGCAGGTTCGTGGTGCACACGCACTGACGAGCACAAACTCGGTGGGAGGGTATTCATTGATAGTGGGGGAGGGGCATGAGAGTTGTAAACATTCAAAATTTTGCCTAAGTCCACTCAATCTGCCAGACTTGCCGACTGCAGCTTTAACTTCCAAGTATTTTTACACATTGAGGAATTTGTCTTGGTGAAAGAAGCTTTCACAGCACAGACAGAATGACAGAGACATGACATAGATAATAAAAATCTATGCATCTTATTGTGCTTGAATGGTTTAAAAGCACTTGAATTAATGATAACGAGATCTCATATACTGCAGCGCAGCCAAAGAATGACGGAAAAAAATATTTTTAACGTAATAAACTGAAAAAAATAACTGCATGCGTTAAAGTGTTAATTTTGACAGCCCAATAGAATGAATATATTTACATACATACACACAGGGCTTGATATTAACTGTTTTGCTCACCAACCACTGTGGCTAGTGGTTTCCCAAAGTTACTAGCCACTCAGGATTTTCACTGGCCACAATTTTGACATCGATACCATGATGGGGAAAAACTGCCATATAGATATTTTTAATAATATGTCATAATTTGGCAACAGGTATATTAGGCTCCTGTCACTTTAAGACCTAATGCACTGATCCATCATACTGTTACACATGCATTTTGTGTTCACTTAAAACATAACTGAATGTGTTTAAATGAATATTCGCAGAGACCAGCATTTTGACATTATTTTGTGTGTATTCGACTGTTTAGGCAAAAATAACTCAATTTAGTACTGAGAGGCGCCTTTATGTGCACGCACTTTGGGTGTGAGCACAACATCTGTGGGAATGAGTAAAATTATGTCTAATTTGTGCAATCCCACGCATAAATTTAAGCCGTTACACCAACAATATTCATCCGGAGCAAATGAAACGAGTGCAAGAGGGGAGGTGGGTTTGTGTGTCAACTCGCTGTCGGAGAGATCATGAGAGAGCGAGAAAGCGCAGCTGGTATTGTGTATCTATTCTACCGAAAATGAGTATTGGAAGCATTTCAGGCCCAGACCCTAGTTTGCCTAGATGTTGCAGGATATTTTTTTTCTTTGTGTGAAGTTTATTTGAATAATCTGAAGAACCTTTTGTGCAATAGAAAGGTTACATATGTGTTAACAGTCTTCAGTAAAACATTAATGTCATTAAAGAACATTTAATTTAAAGTGTGTACTCAGAACGTATGTAATTTTGGATGCAGTGTTTGTGCCTTTTTTGCAGAGATAATATAGCCTGGATGCCAGCCGAACTTAGCCCCGCCCACAACATTTGAGAATGGGAAGTTCGGACCAATCAAATTGTCAGGGCGGGCTTTATACGATGATGGACAGATGATCAACAGTAACGTAATCATCCACGTCACCAAAGAGCGCTTGGGTTGAATTCGTTTACAACAAAGAATGGTTGCCGCTGGAGAATTTAGATGTGTAGATTCCGCCATCGCGTCTGTTATAGAAGATCTAGACAGCGCATTAATTTTAAAAGAGGAACAGAGAACCGCGATCAAAGCATTTGTCGATCGGAAAGATGTTTTTGCCGTCCTTCCTACGGGATTCGGTCAATCCAATTGAGGGCAGAAGCCTTTTTTTCCTGGCCCCATAATCACAGCCCAATGGAGCAGTATCAGACTGACAATTTGACTTGAATCTGAGTATGACGACATCAGGCTAGAGATAATATTTAAGAATTGTGAAATTTAAAAGAGATAAAAGAAGATATTCAACTGAATACAGATGTTGTAAGGCTTTCAAAGTAAAATTTCAGATGTTAAAACTGGAAAATAGGCTTTGGAGCATATGCTCAGTCTAAGGTTTGTGTTTTTTTAAAGCATATAAGGTCCCTTGTTGATTTGCACTATCAGGTCTACTTTGGGGTGTGAGCAAAAGTAATTTTCATAAAATGTTTATATGTCATTTGTGTATATTTAAAGGCCAGGGACATTTGTGCATGTATATGTCAGCGTTATATGCAGTTATTGGCCTCTTTCAGGTATGCATCCCTTTCAGCTGGACTGTGAACAACAAATAACCCTCATTTTCAGTAGAAACTCCCCCAAATAAATTTAAAAAAAATAATAATCGCTTGTTCCCTCAATCTATAACCCATCTCACATGTAGCTTCCACTTAGACACCAAACCTATAGAGTGTTTTTTCCTCAAATCCTGGTTACAAAAGCATCTTTGAAGCCAGGGGTCCCACTTAGGGACTTGTGAGTTAGGGCTGCTACAAACAACATGCACACAGTACACACAGCATCTACCTCCCTTGGGGACTCGTTACTTACAAAAAGACTGGATACGTGATCTATGGCATTTTCACTCTGCCTGCCCTATTTGAGTGAGGAGGATGAAGACTTTTAGACCTAGAGCACGGTCACTAAGGTTATCTATTAGATAATGGAGATCTAGTATGTATGAGATGTATGGTACTACTGGGAGATTACAGAAAGATAAAACGGAATGAATAATCTGATTGAGTTTCAGTCCTCTAGTCTAGATAATACCCCTCTAATCTAAACGTGTTAGTGAGTAATCTTTAAAATACTAAAACCCTCAGGCTTGATAGATACTAAACTTCTTTCATACAGTACACCTAAACAAAATCACCTAACCCCAGGTGCATCTGCTCTCTGCCAGACTGATACAGGTAAACAGGTTGATAGGATGCTGAACAAAAACAAACCAACAGAGTAAGAGAACACACACAGTTAAAACAACTAAAACCTGCAGGGATCACATATCATTTAGGAAAGCACATGATAACTGTACAACTTCAGGATATAGGAAGAAGGCATTCTACTTTACCTTTGAATTTTGTGAGTATAGATGGGGATTGTAAAAACATTGAATGTTTCTGGTTCTGATTCCTTGTATGTTTTCAGTTTATTAATGGTTTTATTAATGTTTTTAGTACATTTACCAAATAAATATTTAAAAAATATTATCAGAGGTGGCACACATGCAATCCAAATACTGACCTTAACTATATATTAAACAACAGTAATTTAACAAAATCAAAAATTTAAGTAACATATTTAATTCATTAATATTTATAAAATACAACCAGTCAGTAACTACTGAGTTAAGTCTTAAAGCTATTTTAAATCTGCATGTGCTTGATTCACTAAAAAGAACAGACTCATTCAAGTCATTCGTTCGGGAATAAGGCTACACTGGTTATGCTGTATGTTTTTGATTTACTAGGAAAAACAAACCTTATTTGTGAGGGTATAAAACTCACTGACTATATACACAATCAGTTAAACAAGTATGCCAACACAACAATGGCAACTATGAATTCATTATCTTTATGCATATACAGACGAACAGATATGCACATATGCAAATGAAATCCACATAACATGGCACACATTCATCCTCAAGCATACAAATAAACATTAAACCTCTTAACAGGGGCTGATGAGTAGGAACAAGTGTTCACCTGTGTCTATATGAAGGTCCTCTCACAGTGGTGGCAAATACTTTTCTTTATCTTGTTCTCAGAATATTGGAATAATGACATGGTCCTAATCAAATTGCCTGGCATACTGTGCGGATCCAATTATTTTAGCTGGCAGAATAGATTAGCAGCACAGACCTGCAATCTGCTTTTGATAAGGGTCCAACAAAAAACACTTCCACTGTCTTCTGAAAAGCTCAGTTCACTCTATCATCGTCTCTATCCTTTCATTCCATTACAATCTCTCCATAGAGGTAAACATGTTACTGCAATACTTCAGCATTTCAGATCCTCTAACTGTGCAGAACTCGTTGTAAGATGAATCCAGTCTCATTCTCTTCAAGATGACCGTAAGTAGCAAAAATTGGACAGAGCAAGCAGGAAACACTTCTTCACTGCTGTGCTCCAGTTGAACATATAGCACAAGAAGAGTGTAGGTACTGTATATATGCACCCTGAGCCTGATTCACAGTTAAAACATCTGTGAAATCAAAGGACAGATGATTATGAAGAGAGACCAGGTAAATTTGTGATATAACGATTTTTAATCTCAGACAATACTAAGAACACCATCATGCTCTCATTCATTCAACTCTGTATTGATCTATGAGAGATATTACTGTCACTGAGGTATTTCTTGATTTGTGCCACTTTCCTATAATTGAGTGAAATGCAGCAGAGTTTCATTTCCTGTGCTCTGAATCCCTAACCTGAAAAAGAAGTTACATAGACATAACTGCCTGTTCATAAGATTTGCTGTCCAACCAAATGAGGTAAATGATTACATTCAGTACTCAAGTTAGCAGTTTAATATTATATTGGATACTGATTGTAGCAATGTTCAGGGAAGAAGGAGGCGGGAACCGGCGAACCATCAAAATATAGTTTATTTAAAATAAAACAAACAAACGAAAATACCGCCAGCAGCCCCTCGCGGACGACTGCTGGCTACCGAAAATAAATATAACTGCCAGCAGCCCCTCGCGGACGACTGCTGGATAAAGTAAAATATAAAAACAAAACAACTAAAATACAGGCCTGTTCCTCTCTTGATCATCAACGTCGTCGCTCCTCTTTTATGCTTCCGCTCCTCCGTGAGAGATGCGAGACCGGTGTGCTTCACAGGTGTTGCTCATTAGCAATCGCGCCACTGGCCTCGCGCCGTTCTCTCACGTCCCTCGGCCGTCCTGTTCGCCACATACCCCTATCGCCCCTCACAGGCCGGGGGGTACCCACGGTGCCTGGCGGTGACGCTGGGTAGCCCTCGGTGGACGGCTTGACGCTCCTCCGCCGCCCGGTGGACGGCGACGGCTCCTCGGGTGCCTTGGGCAGACGGGAGGAGTCCCCCACTCCCTGCTCCTCCCCTTCACTGGTGGACGGCAGCAGGCTCCGGCCCACGGCGAGCGGCGGCGACTCCTCCTCTCCCTCCCGGATGGCAGCCGCCCCTCCAATACCCAGGCGGCCGGCAGCGAGCTCGACCGTCCCACCGGCAACTCACTCCAGCGCACCGCCTCGAGCGTCCGTGGCCGCGAGTCCCCCGCTCCCTGCTCCTCCCCTCGCTCGGCGGATGGCAGCAGGCTCCGGCCCACGGCGAGCGGCGGCGACTCGCGCACCATGCTCGATGGCACCGCGGATTCCCCACATCGGCGAGGACTCTCTGACAGCGCGTTCCTCCCTCTTCCCGGGTTTCGGCACCAGTGTAGCAATGTTCAGGGAAGAAGGAGGCGGGAACCGGCGAACCATCAAAATATACTTTATTTAAAATAAAACAAACAAACGAAAATACCGCCAGCAGCCCCTCGCGGACGACTGCTGGCTACCGAAAATAAATATAACTGCCAGCAGCCCCTCGCGGACGACTGCTGGCTAAAGTAAAATATAAAAACAAAACAACTAAAATACAGGCCTGTTCCTCTCTCGATCATCAACGTCGTCGCTCCTCCTTTATGCTTCCGCTCCTCCGTGAGAGATGCGAGACCGGTGTGCTTCACAGGTGTTGCTCATTAGCAATCGCGCCACCGGCCTCGCGCCGTTCTCTCACGTCCCTCGGCCGTCCTGTTCGCCACACTGATATTATTGACATATTGAATCCTACACAGTTATGAGATGATGAGTTAAGTCTTGTTTATTAAGAAAATTAACTTGACAATATGATGAAAAAGGCTGAAAATACAGATTTATTTGGTTTCGGACTTGACAGAATTATCACCCTTGTTGTTTTAACCCACTCAATGGCAGATTTTAAGGGCAGAGATTAAGAACTAATATAGAATACTAATATAGGCTATATACTAATTTAGACATTTATCTCAAACAATTTTCTCACAGTATGAGAACTTGCGTGAGTCAGGCTTTGGAAAACAGAATCAGTCACGCAGGATTTCAAACCATAGCCTTGAGTTATGAAATATTAACAAATCTACATGTGTCTTAAAAGCAGATCCCTTTTGTAGCTCACTATCCCCCAGCTTCCTTTTGTAGCTCACTATTCATTAGGTATTCATAATCATCATCTATAAATGATTGAACACAGCTTTAAATAGCATTGCCTTATCGTTAAAACAGATAAGCACTCAAGAGTCCCTCTTTCCCATTTCGCTCTCACCCTTTGTATCTTACATATACAAGATGGTCTAATTGATTTTGGATTCTCAGGTCTCTGGAGAGCAAGATGAATGAGGCGACTAAATTTAAGAAGTCTAAGTGATTGCACTTAAAAGCAACTTAATGAACTGTGCATGTTGTTGTGTGTGACGTAATGGACTCTTGCTGACATTCATCCAATAAGGAGCTTTGATTCACTTTGCTGATAACACACACTGCACATCTCCTGGGGTATGATTACTAGAGATGCTAAGAATTTACGCAATATACAGTGTGAGCAAAATTAGTGCTTTATTTGATCTTAAAAGTCATAATTTACTCACCATCATGTCGTTCCAAACCTGTATGACTTTCTATCGTATGTGGTGCACAAAGAATAAAACACTATTGAACAAAACACTATTGAACAGAATTGATTTTCATTCTATGGAAAATACCAACAGGTATTGTAAAAACATGAGGGTGAATAAAGACAGAGGGCCCTATCTTGCACACAGCGCAATTGACTTTGTACACCGACGCATGTATCATTCCTATTTTCCACCCGACGCCCAGCGGACTTTTCCCTCCACAGACGCACGTCGGTAATGAACTTGCGCTCCCGGGGGCGGTTCAGCGAAAAGAGGCGGCGTGTTCCGGCGCAAACGTTCCCTGGTGCTATTTTGCAGTTCCAGAAAACAATTCCGCCACTGACCAGGAAAAACCTACTCTAAAGTCATTGGCGCGTTATTCAGATGTTATTTTAGGGGCGCATAATGTAGTGTGTGCTTGATGAACCACTGATAAGATTTTGGAAACATTATTTTAAGGTAAAATCTTTTCCATAGTGTTGCTTTAAAATATATTCAAATAGAAAACAGTAATTTTACATTATAATTATATTTCACAGTATTATTGGTTTACTGTATTCTTAATCAAATAAATGCAGCCTTGGTGAACATAAGAGACTTCTTTTAAAAAAATTCCAAAAAACAGACCCCAGAATTTTGAATGGTAGTGTAGGTTGGCATGGGTAGGTTGTTGTGGGCACATGTGACTCAACCAGCTAAAGTAAATGGCAATAAAGGTAGATTTCTCGATTTGAATCGATTCTCATTTTAATGAACCAATATTGATATACTTAAATTTATTAAATTTTTTTGTCAATACGGTTTTCAATTGTTTTCATGTGTGAACAAAACTTCAATAAACATTATTTTTGCGGGCCTCCCATCCAATAAATCACAGTAAGCTTTGTGCTTTGTTACTTTTGATATGAAGCAAAGTCTCAACTTTCAAATTCTGTTAATTCTATAACGAAATAAAAAAAATTATATATTTTTGGCATGCTTTAATTGTGACGTAACAAATCGCTGTAGCGGATCAGTTCAAACAGTGGCAGCACGGCGCGCACATGAACTGATCATCTTTTCAGCTTTAATACAAGTCATGATACTCTAGATGGCGCAGGCTGATAGGTTCTTAATTCAATTTGTTAGCGATCACATCGTTATCTACATAGCGCAGCTGATTGGTTGCTGTGGCATCAGCAGCCAATGAGGTTACAGCTCAAAATTCAAATTACTTGGCACTGGTTAACGTAGCTAGCGCAATTGTAGGTAAGACACAAAGACAATTGAATGAGATATATTTATTAAAAGTTAAACAAAAAGCATGGGTTATCATAGAGATTCCTCTCATCCCTTATACTCTAACTTTCAGTTGCTTCCATCAAGGAGACGGTTTAGACAACCTAGGGCGAGTAAAAATGTGTACGAGATGTCATTTGTGCCAACTGCTATTCGAATTTTAAATGCTGAGAAGATATGAATATGAGTAGGGGTGGATATGTAGTAGGCTATGTATAGCTGCATGGGAATGTTACTGTTTTATTTTATGTATATTTTTATGTTTGTGTTGGTGTCCTTGTGTGTGGTGAATAGTGAAGCCAAAGACAAATCTAGATCTATTCCACCAAGACCAAATACAATAACATTGCCATATTCATTATCACGCGCATCTCTCTGAGAGTTGTCATGACAGAACTATAGTTATAACACAAAATAGACATGAATGAACATCAGAATGTATGTCAGAGTTTAAAAGACGTCAATAAAACTGCATGTTAACAATGTCATTTACCATTACATTATCTTTGACAAGCCATTCAATGACCGTAGCAAGTTAGATACAGAACTATATAGGGACATTTTGTTAAATTTATGTATTTTATTACATTCATTATATTTTCTTAGCTTGTTCTTCAATCTTTAATACATGTCATGAAAACAAGTTTTTATGACAGCCACTGTTGAAATATTTAGGCTATGTGTCAAAAAAAGTAATTGGAGTAGAAACATTTGTCATTAAAATTGATTATTATAACTTTATTATTCTAAAAACTGTCTTATGTGCAATGTTTCTATACTGTAGCAAATTAGCTCAACATAAATATATAAAAAAAATCAATCATAACTTGTAATAATGAATTATGAATATTTGGATCAGATAATATAATTAAATTAATGTAATAAAATTAATATTACAATCAATCAACCTGTTCGCCCTGTGAACACTCAGTGTTAATTGTTTAATAATTGTAAGAAAAGTTAATTTCTGGGGAGGGAAATGTCTTTCTTACTTTACAGTACTACTGTAGAGCCTGTAGTCAGAATCTAAATCGTAAAATAAACTTTGTTGCAAGAAGAGAATCAGAACCAAATACGTATTGTGCACAAGTTTTATTAACTAAATCTACTATCTAAAACTAATCTAAACATATACACATTCGCACAATCACACATACATGGGTAAAATAGAAAGTGACAGGATAAAACCGTGAAGCTATGGAACTGAAGCTATGGAAAAGATTAATCTCTAATTTATAGAGATCAGTTCCTCTATAAATTAATACAGCAAAGTCTGTTTCGGTCTTTCTTATGGCCTCTGTCTTGACCACATGACCACATTTTTAACAGCAATAAAACCATCTTATCTGATGGTAGTCATGGTTCTTGCCCTAGTTGGGGGGATGGGACCATAGATCCCAGAGTGAGTTTTAAATATTATTTGTTAAATATAACAAATAATTTTGTCTGATTTGTCTCAGTCGTTACAACACAAAATTAGCTGTTCATTTTAACCTTAAATATTATAATAGGCCTAATGTACCAACTGACAGGGTTCTTTGTATATTTTACAGCATTAGTTGAGAGAGATTTTTATCCTTGAGAAAAACTGACATATACTGTACCTGAGATATATCCACATTAATCAGTATAATGCTGAATCGGAATTGAATCAAATCGCAAGCTTGTGAATCGAAATCAAATAGAAATGTGAAATTTGTCAATGCCCAGCCCTAAAGAAAAGAATCAAACCGTTTATACCATTTATTTTTTTGTGAAATCTCCTGGACTGCTACATGTTCCTGTTAACTAACTAGATTGCACTGTTAGTTTAGGAGACAATGAAACCGTTAAATTATTTCACCTAAAAAGCTGCTCATAAATATCCTGCAGGGTTAATATCCTGTAGGATGAAATAAGAATATGCCAAATCATATAACAATGTCCACTAACTGCCTTATAGCATGCTCTGCACATTTCCTCTTTTAAGGTGTGGAGCTCTTGAAATATTCTCAAAATGGTGTTTTTGCTCACTATGCATAGTAGTGTTGTATTTAAGCACAAAGATGCATTGAATATTAGCCTGTGTGTTTTCAGATGTTTGATGTCATTATGAAAGAATCTCTGTGTTAAAGGGGTCATGAACTGAATTGTTTTATTATTTTATGTTTCGTGTTTCCCTTATAATGTTAGTATGATTTTTACATCAAAGATTGTCATAATTTAGAAATAAAAACCTACCCTGATTTTAGCCTCTGATTTGAACACTCTGTTTGAAGAGGCGTGTCTGCTGTGAGACTTCCGTGTAAACGTCCACTGCTGTGGTTGGCTGACATGTTTGCATATGAAATAGCTAGTATTACATGTAAATCCCTTGAATACTTTTAAAACGTTTTTACTATTACAGCTATCGAGATTAACGAATCGTGAGAAGTTTAGATCTATTCCATTATATTAAAGGTTGCAGTCGCATGAAAGGTTGATCGCATGAATGAAAATATCTTATCATTGCAACATAATTTCTGCACTCTCATGAATGCTTTCACCAAATAACAATTCAAACACAATGTAAATACAGTAATTGCTTCTTTGTGGAGTGTAACAGTGTCATTATTTCATAACGAGTTTTGGCAAGTGTCCAGATAAACTCAAGCTTTGTGATTGACAGCTTGGGCGTTAGTAAAGGGATTGTTCTTTGATCACTTTCTGTATATATTTTAATCAGTTTAAATAAGATTATTTTCATACGTTGATCTTTTAGTCACTGGCTTGATTTACTGATGCATAAACAGTATTGGACAATTTTGAGAGAAAGATGGGGCCAAAGACACGATGATGTAGACGTAGGCGTTGATATTCTTCTGCAAAGGCAGTCTTTTGCTGCCCTGTGATGTCATAAGTCTCCACTTTTGAGATCCTGTCGTTTTCTGGCCTTGGTTTCAATAAAAGCAGTTTTTGGAATAACAAGGAAGTTTTGAGTTTTGAAACTTACAGGGTATTTTTTATAGTATAAAAACTCTTACCTGTCAAAAGATCAAGGAAAATTTTAATTCTCAGTTCATGACACGTTAAGAGTTTTCCGACACTAATAGTGTTGTTTTTAACTTTCAATTTCATTTTAGAAAAACACTGTAGCAACATTCTGATTAAACTTCTGCCAACTCATCCTTCTACTAACAGATTTTTCCAGGAAGATTGCTGCGCCAAGTACACATCAACATGTTGCTCTCCTGAGTGACATGAAATGGCCCCTGTTACATTTAGAATTTATATTCATGGCATTCATTAGGCCACCATTTCAATGCTTTTTGTGAGATACAATTACAATGACAAAATTGCTTTTGTCCATTTAAGCTACAAATGAGCTTCTTATATTAGATTTGAAATGTAAAATAAGATGACCTTTCAGACCAGAACACAACTGTCCTCTGAAAAGCATGTTAAAACGACGTATGTCATTACTGCCAGGAGATAGGGAAGGAGGTAGAAAAGAACAGAGGAAAAAGAAAAGCTTTCATGCCCCAATACATATTGGATTCACAAATACTGCAGTACATTACCATTACTACATCAATAAATGCCTTTCTCATTCACATTAATTTCTAGCAATTATTCATAATAGTTAAATTCGTGTGAAGGTTTTTATTTTAATCACACTGACATGCAGAAATAATTATTAAACTATCGGTGTAACGATACCCTCATGTCACGATTCGATACAACTCACGATACGATATTATTGCGATACACCAAGACATATGGTAAAAAGGTAAACAAAAAAAAAAAATACTGTCGATTAAAATGCTAAATTTTATATTACATTTTGGGTGTAAATTAATAGGCTCATTTTTTTAGACAAATATGTTTGCACTCTGTCACTGACTAGATATACTTAAAATAATGTAGGCCACTTTTTACTGTTAACAGAAGACATTTGGCATTATCAGGACACACACATATTCCCCCATTGCATTATTGTACATTATAGTTTAATGTAGTACTGACACTAAAACAATGTAATCCCTAACGTGTGCCTTGAGAAAGTGGAAAAGATTTAGAAATTATATTATTAGTCAATATCTCTGCTGTGGGTTTTGAATATAAAATTTTTATCCATTTTATAAAATACGTACCAATACGAAAATAAGAGAGTGTATCAAAAAGATAGTCCCACTCCTTTATCAAAAGCATTCTCGGCATCTAAAGAAAGTAAAGCTGTATCCGAGACTCCTTTTGTTGAGTGTATGACATTTAACACATGCCGTATATTATGAAAAGCTTGTCTACCTTTTACAAAGCCATTTTGATCAGGATCAATCAGTAAAGGTAAATACTTATCAAGTCTACTGGCTAAAACTTTAGCAATTATCTTTGTGTCAGAATTTAAAAGACTAATGGGCCTGTAAGAGCCACATTTTGTAGGATCTTTCCCTGGCTTAGGAATTAAAGTTATGAGGGCTGAACGCAAGGAAGAGGGAAGTTCTCCAATATTGAATGATTCATTTATCATGTCAATCATTGGGGTTATCAATTTGTCACAAAAGAGCTTATAGATGTCTATAGGTAGACCATCGGGACCTGGTGCTTTTCCACTATTCATACAATTAATGGCTGCATTCAGATCTGTTACTTCAATTGGTTGATCCAATACTTTGGAGTCTTCCTCAGACAATGACTGTATCTGGATCTGGTCCATAAATGTTTTATAATGATGGGTATTCAGCAGGGGTGTCGATTTATTTGGGTGAATTAATCACAAAACATATTGTCATTATCCACGATAAATATTGTTGCATTTTTGTATTGCGATATATTGTTACACCCCTATATGATACTGTAACAAATAAAGCATGGACTGGAAACAATGACTCTGTTAACTGGTAATTTGAAAAGGCTCTGCTAATACAGTTTGAACCCTAAACAGCCTACAAGCCTGTTTCTTTATTGGCCTTCTATTGACAGCCTCTGCTGGAAATATTTTTCTATCTAGCAAAGCAAAACATATTCCTATCAGAATTACAAATATGCACAGGCATTGTTGTGATTAATAATAGAGAGTGGTTCGTATGTAGGAGGAGCATGTTCTTTGCCCAAAGGGCCACTATTTTATTCCCCTAACAAGTGGCATCTCTTTCTTCAGTATGACAACGGCTGGGTGACATTAGGGAAACAAAAACAGTTGGCTCCCCAAGACAATGAAGCAAAATCGTTACGTCGATCCCACATTACTTTCTGTAATTAATTTCACAAACAGCGATTAACAAAACAACCTAATTAGGCCTTTGGAGAATTGCAGACTAAATGAGAGATTGAAAACATCCATGTGGCACAATAGGACTCTTCCTATGAAGACTTAATACCATGGGTGTTGGTATATTACAGTGACACTAACAATGCACTAATGTTTGATTACATAACACACTGTAGGAACCTCTTCCTGTATGAAATCACCAACAGTGACTGAACCCACAAATTTGTTTACTGTTGTCAATGTCATTCATTTTTAATGACAGCTTATTTCATCTAGAAATTAATGGTGATATAAACTGCTTCTGCAATGAGTAATGTAATTAACAACTAAAAGATCTAATATGAATTCATTAATAATACTACACATCCGGTAAACTGCTATTAAAATTGGGGATACTTTAAGTAGGGTAAGATGGGGGCAGTTGCCCTCTTTAAGAATAGTGTGCATTTATTATTGAACTGTAACATATTTAGAGATGAGATTAGCATGTAAATGATTACGATATCACGGTTGGTTGGCAAGTTGAAGATCTATAAGCAGAAATCAGACTTTATTTATACAAACACATTTCAAACCTTGAAAACATAACGGTTAAAATCAAGCATTTTCCAAACTTTCCAAACTCTGTACGAACCCTGTTAACATAATTAAAAATCATGAAAGGGGGCTATCTTGCCCCACTACTGAGGAAAATACATATGACTTCGTTGTTTATTATATATATATATATATATTTTTTTTTTTTTTTTTTTTTTTAAAGGTACCATTAATGTACAACTCTAAATAAACTGTATGCATTTTGACAAGTTAGTTGTTATAATGAATCATACAATTTTTTATTTGTTTTGGTGATAATTGTGATAATTACTAGATTAGAACACCAGCAACAACATTGGGAACCACTGGGAACATTCTGCCCAAATTCTTTAGTAGGCATCTTATCCTTAGGGTCTTACTTTAACTTTTCTAACTTCAACTTTTAACCTCAAAACATAAATAATATTTGGTATTGTACAAATCTAAATTAATTAACATGACCACAAATCCCACATTAACAAAAAGACAAAATAAAACTGTTAATAAATTTACAGATCACTATTATGTTCAGATGAAAAGTCAAAATTAACAAGAGAACCAATAAATGTGTTGAAATTTGATTTAGTGGCATCTGTAGTCAAGAGACCTTCTCACCTTACATCTTGAAATAAAAAATTACCTTATACTGTATATCGCTGTATAAGTGTATTTTGTCGTACTCTGTGCTAAAATCCTGTTCTTGTTTCCTAGAGCATGAGGCCACGATGAGCTGTGCTCCGCCTGGACCAGAGGAGGGCTCTGCTAATGCCAGCATTAATACTAACACCAGTCTCAATGGCACCACCAACGATGAGTTGGAGTGCAAAATCTGCTACCAGCGCTACAATGCACACAACCGCAAGCCCAAGATTCTGGACTGCCTGCACCGTGTGTGTGCCAGATGCCTCAATAAGATCCTGGACATTGGGGACGGGTCAAGCTCTATCAGCTGCCCTTTCTGCCGTCACGAGACGCAGGTCAGTGAGTACGAAGTGGCCGGGCTGCCAGATGACTCGAACATCATGTCCCGTCTGGCCGTGCGCGATAAGTCCTGGAGCTCGGACCACAGTAAGGAGGTAGTGCTGACGCCAAAGAGCTTGTCCTCAAATGATAGCTCATCCCACGACTCCTCTAACTGCCTGGTCATCACCATCATGGAGGTGCAACGGGATCAGCAGCGCTCGCCCAGTCAAAATGGCAGCTCTGATTACAACGGTGACCACAGTTTAGACTCAGTCTCCGTAGCATCCAACACCGGAGCAGTGGACCAAGACGCACTATCTAAGTTCTGCAATCATGTGCCGCGGGTATTGGTGTGGCTGTTGGGCTTTTTCTACTTTGGTTCGCTGCCACTTGGCATCTACTTGCTGGTGATCCAGAGAGTGACTCTTGGGATTGTGTGCGTAAGTTTGGTGCCATCCAGTCTCACAGTCTGTCTGGTCTACGGCTTCTGCCAGTGTCTGTGCCAGGGCATGTGCGACTGCTCAAACAGGGGGTGACTGGTACAAAACAGGCCACTGAAAATCAGGCTACTTCATCTCACCACATTGAGAGGAGATAAAAATAAGCTCTAGGCATCTGAATATCCTCGTTGCAAATCAAATGCTATATGTACCTTCTTGGTTTGAAAGGATGTGTACAAGCAGCTGTGATAAGAGGATAAGTCAAGCATTAAAGAGGGAGGTCAGTCTGGACGAAACACTATTAGCTTAGCATAGCTTCTGCACACACCCTTCAAGCTCATTTTGAAGTAAAAAAGCTGACCTAAGAAAGTTCTCCATGCCGATCAAATGATGATGCACGAGTGAGAGATTATCTCAGTGTACAGCCAGGCAGAGCAGATGGGCCATAAAGAATAAAGTTTTATTGTGGTTGATTGTCATCGCTGTGAAATAAACTGTGCGCCCTGATTATCAATGAAAAGGCTCCATGAGCTGCACTGTTACAGGTTAATAAAACTGGAATAGTCTGTCTGGTTAAAGACTTCTACTGTAGGTATTATAAAGTGAAGGGGTGGGTACCCACTGAGGTATGAGGGTGACCTTTTAATAAAGAGATTTGACCCATGCTGTTATTCGGTCCATCTGTTAAAAAAGACCCTCCAGGACTCCTTGGAAAATAATCAATAATGAAAATCATTGACAACGAATGTCGTTATTAGTTAGTCGAGTCTGCTGACCATGCACGGAAAACTTCGGCCAGTGGAGTCAGATTACAGCACTGAATAATGCATTTCTATGGACAATATCCATCTAAAAATAGTGGAGGAAACAGAGTGAGCTGCTGCCGGATAGGTGCGTAATCCAAGCTGCCCAAAACATGAGAATTATTTATTTTAAGCTTCAAGCTAATGCACAAGTGTAATGTTTAACGCAGCTTGCCCTGTCAGGTGCTTTGCGGATGCGTGTACTATTTAATGAGTGAGATATTTTCCTCAGTGCAAAACTGATTAATTAAATGCTTATCTGAAAATGTTAAAAATTCACACAAGTATTTCCACTTAACTGAATGAGCGATGGTCCACACATGTGCGTCAAACACACAGTAGAGAGGGAGACGATTAATATTCAGCGCAAAAATATTCTGCTGTTGGACATTAAATGTAGGTTTAAAACTCTACATGTAATTCAAGTATTTTATGAGAGTAGTAACTTTAAAGGAATAACAGCATGTAATTGAATATAAATGTAAGACATTTCGTACATTTACAAGATAAAGAAATGGCAGTAACAGGTTACTGTTTCCAGAGTGAATGTGTGTTATCTGTTAACACTGAGGTTGTGTTTTACTTTTATTATCTTTATTATTATCTTAATTTTTAATGTAGAGATTTAAACTGTCATTTTGCTTTATAACTCATATAATATAGCATAGATATAGATATATTCACTATATATGCTTTTTCCTAGCATTCAATTAGCACGTTTGTTTGAAGGACAGGACTGGTGAGGATGTGGAATAGTGCGTTTTGACAATGAAATAAAATAAAAAGAAAATTGGCCTGACACAAAGAAGATCTATAAACCGAAGAAATAATCGTTAGTTGGAAATCAAAACCAATCATAACCAATCTTACACTACAATATAGTTTTCTCTCTCACTCTCTCACTGACATCAGAGTGTGAAAACGTCCCGTTGAGATCATAACACAAATTTAAACGGTGTTCCACACTATGGAGGACCAGCTCTACCATATTTAAAAATAAATACAGAAATAAATAAATGCTCAATAAATAAATAAGCATACAATTAATTGCAATAATTACAATACAATTAATTACATAAAATACAATGAACAAATGTAGGTAGAAATTAAATTATACAGTGAGACATAAATGTATATATCTTTTTTAATTAGCTTCTTTATTTATTCATCTTTGTAATAATTACCTTATTTATTTATTGTCCGTTATATCTTCAACTTTATTTATTAATTACTTATTTTTTTAAGTATTTATTTATGTGCATGTTATAATATTTTTGTCTGTTTTATTCTTCCTTTGTATTTTTTTACCCTATTTATTTCTTCATTTCTGCCTGTCGTTTTTACATTTCTGTATGCATTTCTGCCTCATTATGCAAATGAGGAGGTGCTGTCTTTAGGGGGTCAACTACTGCCCATTGGTTGGTTAGCATTTTACTGCATCGGTCGAATCTACATGGCTTTTCCCCACCATAAAGCATTGTTTAGTAATGTCAATCTCAGCAGGCAGACGTTCAGTGTCCGACCTCTTAAGGGAAGCTGCTAATAGACTGGAAGAATTAGAACGCTGTAAGTTTGAGATCTGAAAAATAATAAAGTCAATACTTATAACGTTAGCAATGTTTTCAAAAACAGTTGCTTAATGCCTCAGCACACTGACAACTTCATCGTAGGTAGCCATCTTTGTTGTGACTGTGGCCGGTGGCATGTAGATTCAACAGATTCAACCTAAGACAGCCCCTCCTAATTTGCATAATGAGGCAGGAATGCATAAAGAAATGTAAAACGACAGGCAGAAATAAATAGCATGGAAGAAATGAATAGGGTAAAAAAAATACAAAGGAAGAATAAAACAGACAAAAATATTATAACATGCACATAAATAAATAAGGTAATTATTACAAAGGTGAATAAATAAAAATTAGCTAATTAAGAGATATATACATTTATGTCTCACTGTATAATTTAATTTCTACCTACATTTATTTGTTTATTGTATTTTGGGGGGCAATTAATTGTATGCTTATTTATTTATTGAGCATTTATTTATTTATGTATTTATTTTTAAATACGGTAGAGCTGGTCCTCCATACCACACTTCCTGGCCAAGCTGACATGATGAAAACACTCCTGGAATTCATTAACAGAGCGCAAACTGTCTATATAACACAACATGTGCTGTTGTGCAGAGTGCACAAGATAAGATCTTATATTATATTATACAAAACATTTGATCTGAGCCTAAACCTAAACCTTTATCTAAAATCTATATCTTTAAAGGCAACATTGACTAACAACTACAGCGGCTCTGTAACCCTTCACTCAAGCCCAGTGTTTCTTCTCCCTGCAGGTTCTTTACAGGGCCTTCACCTTGAGTTCCAATGAGAGCCATTTATCATTCTGAACTTGAGCTAGAGACAGAGTTTGAATTCTGCCACACACAGCTTACTCGGTCAATACTACAACAATAGACAGCACCTTGGGTTTGTATTGAATCAAAACCGGAGCTGTTTTCAAGCTCTCTGCTGGCCAACGAATAATTTCAGAGAACATGCTTCAATAATTTCAGAGAACATCAATGTGCTACAATGAAAACAATAAGAAAATTTGCATGAACTATGGTTGGTTTAACAACAATTTAATTGAACTCAGCCATGAGAATGTATCAAACCAATCGAGATGTATGAGGAATCGAGAATCAAACCACCTCCTTATCAGCGCACACCACATTCTCTAAATGTAATTCAACAATCAGGGAAGGATGGCAAAGCCACCCCACATCATCACAAAATTCCATTAAGGACTGTATTTATACACAATCAAATATTCAACATCTTTTTTTTACTGCCATTTCAGGCAAATGTGTTGCATGAATTTTAATAACTTGTGAATAATTTATACACAATATTCTCTTCTCTTGAGGGAACTTTCACATTCCTCCTTTTCAAAGACTTGTTTCTTCTTCTCTTTCACCCACCTCCTCATCTCTCATTACATTGTCTTCGCTTCAAAAATATTTGGAATCTGCTTAAGATACAGCTCTGTTCGTCCCACTCAACACACACAGGCACACACACACACACACAGGCGCACACACACACACACAGGCGCACACACGCGCACACACACACACACACACACACACACACACACACACACACACACACACACACACACACACACACACAGCGCCTGAGGTCTTAGTCACACTGCTTATCTACCACAGTCAAATCTGAAATCTTAATTAGTGGCAACTGGAGTGAGGGTTGTCGGTGAACGAAAGGGTGTGTGTGTGTGTGTGTGTGTGTGTGTGTGTGTGTGTGTGTTGCAGCTGTAAAAGGAGGTGTGCTAAGCCCTACTATGCAGACTAATTTATACAAAGTGGATGTGTCGACAAATCATCCACACAGTTTTTGACTGTGCAAGGAACTCCACACAACTATTTCGCATAATTGCATGTGTTTAGATGTTGGAGCAGTGAAAGAAATTATATGGTTTATAGAGATTGCCATTGTTACAAACTAACTTCCCAAGGGGCCTTGATGAAAGCTAATGAGGGGAAAGGTGGTAACGATTATTAGGTCCCCTGCGATTTCAAGACAAGACATGTCTATTTTTAAAATGGAAATCAACTGTTCAGAATTAAAATTTGCATTCAACTTTTTATACTTTTCATTATTGAAAACATTGAAACAGGTTTTATGGTTTTATATAAAATAATTTGTATTGATTTATTAATAAAATAATATTTATTTACATTTAAAAGTATACATGAATTTAAAATAATAAACTGTATAAAGTAATACATAACATATTTTTTTAAATAATTTAAAATGACCTATTTATTAAAATTATTTTTTCTTTTTTTACACAAAATCCCTAAACTGAACGAGATTACAAATGGGAAACTGTCCTTGTCTTAATGGAGTTATCACTGGATGATATCACACACACACACACACACACAAAAGATACAGTCAGAATAAGTAAAATATAAATGACTCTTACAGCCATTCATATGCTGGAACACACTACCACACAAGCACTTTTCTCCTCTGTAGCCCATGCGTGAAGCTCTTCTATTTTCTTAAAAGATCACGCACACCATCTCATGCAATCTATCACATCACTTCACCATGAGAGAGCACAGGAGAGAGCGAGAGACTCAAAAATAACCCTAAAGAACACAGTGCCTGCAACTGCAATGTCCCTCTTTTAGCCTCTTTCTTTCTTACTTTCTTTCACTCCCTCTGTGATTGTGTTTAAGGCGTCAATTTCCATTATATATTGCAAAAATTTGAATTGCTGTCTGATTTCACTATAGGGATATAGTGAAATATCTTATTTATTTTCCAAATGACAAGAAAATAAGTGATTGCTTGCATTTGTTCTCAGGCACACAGAGACACACACAATACAGAAGCAAAACCGCCTGCAGCTTTGCACAAATACTGTCAGAGCTCTCAGGAGCTATGAAGACTCAAGTCAGCCAATCTCCTGTGCTCCTGCTGTTACTATAGAGACAGCTTGCATCAGGATGGAATGAAGGAAGCATGTTAACTTTTCAGTGTGCACAGAAAATAACTCGCATGCCGGAAACAGAAAAGCCCTTCTGCTGCTGGAATTAGACAATGAACTCAAGTAATTCAACTTATTCCAATTCACATATCACAAAATATAACAGGTATTTACAAAATAACAGACATAATTATGTACATGAAGCCAAGAACTGCTTTTCCTGTGAAGCTGCTTTGAAACGATCTGTATCATATAAAGGGCTATATAAATAAAGGACACTTGACTCATTACATAATTCACTAACCTGATGTCATCAGAAAATTTCAAGAAGTGGAATATACACTCGCCAGCCATTTTATAAGGTACCTTGCTAGAACTGGGTTGGACCCACTTTCCTTCAGAACTGCCTTAATTCTTTGTGTCCTAGATTCAACAAGGTGCTGGAAACATTCTTCAGAAATTTTGGTCCATATTGACATGATAGCATCATGCAGTTGCTGCAGATTTATCGGCGATTTGAGATCTGGTGATTGTGGAGGCCATGCGTATACTGAATTAATTGTTCTGTTCAAGAAACCAGTTTGAGATGATTTGAGCTTTGTGACATGATGGCGTGTTATCCAGCTGGAAGTAGCCATCAGAAGATGGGTACACTAGACATCCCACCCTGCAAAAACTCACATCCAGGAGACGGCATACCTCCAACCACCCCCTATATATAATTTAATTAATTTAATATAATTAATATAATATAATAGTAACGTGTACAGACAGACAGACGAAGACACAGAAGAATAAAGTTCCTACACAGAGTTTACTGATAACAATCCAAACGGGTAGCAATCCAAACAAGCAGAGATGTTCACACACATATGCATCAATGAGACCTGACAATCTCGAAGGGGAACACACAGGAACTTATATACTAAAGATAATGAGATGATAAACTAGACACAGCTGACACGGATGAACTAATAATGACGGTAACCAAGGATACTGATGAGTGACGTTAATCAGAACAAAGACACACAAATGAACATACAAGTCCATGAAAACTAAACTAAACTGAATGTAATATAATATAATTGTGGCGTGGTAAAGCGAAGTCTGCAGCGGGGGAACGAGTGCGAGACGAGCGGTGATGAGGTCAAGTGCATGATAACTAACACCTGTCTCTAATTCCAGTGAATGGCGGAGAGACAGGATATAAAAGCCCCACATACCTGGGACAGGTAGAGAGAGAACATACTGCACTGATTGTTTTCAACACGGTTTATGATGTTGAGTTTGTACGAGGCAGTGTGCAAGAAGATTTATCTTTCTATATTTGTTTTGGGAGTCAATAGAGACTGTTTGCTCGTCAATCAGACTTCTTCATAATTTCTATCTGTGAACTTTCTACTATAATATAATATAATTTGTGTCCATTCAATACAATTCGTGTGCAGAAAGTGAAAGTGATGTAGAGTGTGATGATATAAATCCAAACGCAAGTGGTCACAGGAGATGCATTTGAAACGCATGATAATACCAGGTGAAAAAGGTAATGTGTCTTGGCTGACCATTTGTGATCGGATCACCGAAAACGCACTCTCTAACGCTCAATTTTCGGGATATTGTATATAATTTGCAGGCGTCAGGGAGCCACTATAAAAATGTGAGAGACTCCCAGAATTTCCGGGACAGGTGGGATGTCTGGGTACACTGTGGTCATAAAGGGATGGACATGGTTAGCAACAATACTCAGGTTGGCTCTGGCGTTAAACAATGCTCAATTGGTACTAAGGGGCCCAATATGTGTGCCAAGAAAATATCCCTCACACCATATTTAATCACCACCATCAGCCTGAACCGTTGATACAAGGCAGGATGGATCCATGCTTTCAATGTTGTTTAAGCCAAATTCTGACCCTGGCATCTAAATGTTGCAGCAGAAATTGAGACTCATCACACCAGGCAATGTCTTTCCAATTGTAGCCTCAGTGGCCCCCGGTGTGATCTTCTGCTGCTGCATCTGCTTCAAAGTACAATATGTTGTGCGTTCAGAGATGCTCTTCTGCAGACCTCAGTTCTAATGAGTGGTTATTTGAGTTAAGGTCCGTTCACAGTCACATCAAGGGCGATAACTATAAATATAATGATAAAGATATAGTTCTAAAAATCGTTCTCAATATTAAAGAATTGTAGAGTTCACACCACAGCTATAATGATAACAGCACTGAGAAACAAAATCGTTGAATCACTTTCAGAACGATTTTATCCAGCTGATAAAGGATAAAAACATTGACAGCCAATCAGAATCCATCCTGACTCACATCTGCTACAGATTGTGTGTGTGTGTGTGTGTGTGTGTGTGGGTCTCGGTGGGCGTTTTAACCCTGGGTGTGTACCTCGTTTACACTGCGGCTACCCCTGGGTGCTTCAGCACTGAGAGAGTCATTTTTTTACTTTTTCTATTTTTGGTTTTCAACTAAAAGAGCAACACAAGCGTGATCCTGCGTCCTTTTCAGGATGTCATTCCGCTTGTGCATTTCTGGATGCGGTCATTCCCTGGCGGCAGCAGACGACCACAATAGTTGCATCTCGTGAATGGGCATTCGGCAGGCTGAGGCAGCTTTTGTGAATAGTTCATGTTCCTATTACGGGAATATAACTAAGATAGCGCTAAGACTGAGATTCGCTTACCTCAAGGGAGGTGCAGTCCCCTCACCTATGCCCCGATCTAGCGTCTATTCTGGACCTCAGAATAGACCTACTTCTGTGCATGACCACGGTGATCTGAGGATCTGAGGGCTTTCCCGCTGAGACAATCTTCGTGGGTCCCTCACGCCTCACAAGCGCTACCGCCGCTGGAGCCTCCAAAGGAGCGCGCTGGTCCTTCTCACGGATGACCAGTTGTCTCCTTTGGGGCTCCGCCTGACGATCAGATATTGATCGCAGCATCAGAGGGGGAGCTTCAGTCCTCTGGAGATGAGGATTCGCCTACGTTGCCCCCTTCGTCCGATCCGGAATGCGCGGCTATGCTTTCCCGGGCCGCCAAGAAGGTCGGGCTTGTGTGGAATCCTCCACCACGTCGCGAAACTTCCCGGTTGGACAATTGCTTTCTCGGGGCAAGCCGTGCTGGTTCTCAGCGCACCGTCCCGGTACCAATCTTTCCGGAAGTGCATGAGGAGCTCACTAGGACGTGGACGGCACCGTATAGTGCCAGAAGCCGTCCTAGTGGCTCCTCCCTCCTCACCACCCTTGACGGCGGAGCGGCTAAGGGGTATGTGAATGTCCCGCCGGTGGAGCGTGTCGCTGCGATGCAGCTGTGTCCAGCGTCCGCTTCCTCTTGGGGGGGCAATACGCTCCTCCCATCCAAGGCGTGTAAGTTTTCATCCGGTCTTGCGGCGAAGGCTTACAGAGCCTGTGGACAGGCCGCTTCCGCCCTCCATGCCATGGCGCTTCTGCAGGTCCACCAGGCCCAGGCGCTCATGGACATGAACGAGGGTGGTTCTGACCCAGAGCTCCTCTTGGCGACGAAAAGAAACCGCACGTTCAATCGGTCAGGCGATGTCCACCTTGGTGGTCCAGGAGTGCCACCTTTGGCTCAACCTGGCTGACATGAGGGGCCACCGATCGGTTCCTGGATGCCCCTCTCGGCCGCCCAGAAGCAGACGGAGGCCATCCGACACATCCTGCCCCGGCGGACCGCAGAAGGAGGGAACGGGAGACATAAGGTCCCGTCGCCACGCTTGCTGACCATCGCTGCACGGCCGTCACTATCTCGGCTCCTCAGTGAAAAACAATGTGTGCGTACACCCGCTTCCTGTTTATACCCGCGCTGCGGGGCGCATGCCGTAATTCACTTACGCCAACGTTCATTGGCTTGTTCTGTAGATACTCGAATATGATAGGGCTCCCTGAAGTGATCCCAATTACGTTGTCATGTCGATGTTACATCTCCCATTCCCTCCTTAAGGGAACAAGGGTTACATTAGTAACCGAGATGTTATCTTTATAGTTATTGTTCTTGGTGTGAACCTTTACTGTTGCCTTTCTATCAGCTGAACAGTTGAGTAGGTGTACCTAAAGAGGCAGGTGAGTGTATAAATACACAAATTTTATAAATAAACAAATTTGCCACTGCATATTTAATAAAAAGCAAAACATTAAATCAAGGTTCTTAAAAATAACTAGAGTTCATTAGAATGTAATAAAAGAACAAGAAAAAGAAAAATATTTCATAAGTAAACATGCAAAGATTTTGAAAGATTAACAGAAATCAATTATTTGATATAACATTTGATTTTTTTTTTTTTAAATTAAGTCATCATAGTGTAACAGTGGTGGCCGCCCTAATATAACTAAATTATTTTAAAGAAAAACCAGACAATATTAAACCTGTCAAAATTTAAATTAACCCAGGATAGCAAAAAGTAACCACCTGTTACACAGCTATATTCTCAGCTGGATGAACTACCATTGGCTGTGGTCCTACAGAGACACAAATTGAACACATGATATGAATGACCACATATATCTCATGCTTTTGTGAGTGTGTGAGTGTGAGTGTGTGTGTGTTTTATCAAGCTTGTATATTTATGTTAAGTTATTTCACTGTAATGGCAATGAAAATGAATTATTGCCATTAAAATTAAATTATTGAACCTAAACATACGAGCTTGATAAAAATGTTTATTTTAGAAGAAAATTTCCAACTGCATTTAGAGGCTTTTATATACAAGTCTTCATATACACATGTATATGCCCCATTTTTCATGAGCTGAACTCAAAGATCTAAAGCCCTATCCGGACGGGACTAGTTTAACATGGAGTGGTGGGGTAAAGTAATAATTACCAGAGCTTCTCTGTGATTTTTGTCCCGTCCGAATGTGCCATCTCAGTAAGCATTACGGACAATGTCAGTAAAGATTATGGCGACTTTTACTTTCAGTAAAAAGGTCCGGTAAAATTACCTCAGGTAATACTAATCCTGTGCGAATAGACCAGTTGTAAATATGTACGTAAATATTTCGTCATTTCGTGTTTAAAAGTAGTTTCCCGCGTTCTTTCAAGTATAGAGACACTTAAAAAAAAACTTTTTTAATTTTTTTTTTTTTATTTATTTATTTGAGCTGTTCACAATCATGTTTGTTACAGAAGTCTTCAGATTACACAATAATGGAAGCTCAAAAGGGGTAGGCTGAAACAAGGAAGGTTATGTGTGCCTACCCCTAAGTTCAATACCCTCAGTACTCATGGATTTTACGATTGTATTCCCAATTGTAACTCAACTAATAACACTGCATTTAACAGTTTATATTGTATTTATAAAGTTACCACAAAATATGCAAAAATTCAAGCATACCATTTTCATACCCAGGCACACACAACCACGAGCGTGCACCTGTTTATGTATTACATTTCCAACCATACTATCAGTAATATGGACATTGCAAATTGCAACATTTGAGATGGTAAGAGCTTGTGGCTACATTCCACACCAAACATTGTTGCAAGCTTATAGAGATAACTATACAATACTTGAGTTATACATCTATTGTAAGCAGCATGATTATTATATCTCTGTAATAATAAGTTCTTCCATAGGGCATTATGCCACGAAGGATAACATTAACACCGAGTTCTGTGTTTTCCACAGACCATTCAGATCAGAAAGAAGATCAAAAGCACTTGTTAGAGGCATGAAACATCTTTTAGCGTTAGATAAGTGCCTATTACCAACACAATCCAATCTGAAGTTAATTAATACATTGTTCGACTGCACATAACCGTTTTATATATATAGGTTATATGTGTTTACGCATGTGATATCAGGAAGCAACGTAATACGCACATGACAACAGGAGGGTGACGGCGATGCGCAAATCGAGTTACCCCTCCCAGTTCTGCTAGTTTCACTGAGATATCTTATCCCGTGCAAATTGGCCATTAATATTACAGACGTCCTGTGGTAAAATTCCATTACTCCATCTACCCTTGTAAAGGTAATCCTGTCCGAATGCGAATGGGGCTTAAGTCTTTTTTCTATGTACACAAAAGGCCTATTTCTCTCAAATATTGTTCACAAATCTGTCTAAATCTGTGTTAGTGAGCACTTCTCCTATGCCGAGACAATCCATCCACCTCATAGGTGTGTCATATCAAAATTCTGAGACAGCGTGATTATTGCACAGGTGTGCCTTTAGGCTGGTCACAATAAAAGGCCACTCTAAAATGTGCAGTTTTATCACACAACACAATGCCACAGATGTCACAAGTTTTGAGGGAGCATGCAATTGGCATGCTGACTTCAGGAATCTCCACCAGAGATGTTGCCCGTGAATTGAATGTTCATTTCTCTACCATAAGCCATCTCCAAAGGCGTTTCAGAGAATTTGGCAGTACATCCAACGGCCACCGCAGACCATGTGTAACCACACCAGCCCAGTGCCTGGTTGCATAAAGCACCTTAAGTTTTTCTCTTAAGTATGATACTTAAGGGGAAATTTCCCTTTACCTAAGAGAATAACTTAAAGGTGTTGCATATAATCTCTTAAACGTTTCTCTTAGGTAAGGGAAACATTTAAGTGTTTCACGACAGCGATCCTGGATTCACGTTACAGAAGTCTGTTGTTGCCATAGATACGCAAAACACTATAGCGATGGCAAGTATTGCGCGTCGATCAAATCTGTATTCTTGCAACAATTTTTGTTTAGGTTTTCCCTATTCCTAAAAATTCTACTTGGCACATAATAATCTTCAGCTGGTTCCACAAATTCAAGCATGTCGTCTTATTATTGTCCTCGTTACTCTTAAGGTTACGATTTCCAAACCTTAAGTTATACTTAGGGAAATGACCGTTAAGGGGTTTTATGCAACACTTAATGCTTTTTAAGGGATTACCTAAGTGAAAAAACAGAATTTAAGGGGAGACACTACAGGAGAATAGGGTAAAAAAAATTAACTAGCAGATATCACCATAAAAACTTTCTCAGTTGATTACCTAGATTAAGATGAGAAAAAAATGTATTTCAAGTTTTCTGTAAATTAATGTTTAAATATGCAAATTAGGCATTCTCTAATTAAATATGCACTAATTTGCATATATTTTAAAAGACGAAATCTGAGTATTGGATAAAGCCAGGTTCAAAATAATTTTTTCATTGTGTTCACATATTAGATGGGAAAAAAATTACATTTATTTGATGGTGAATAACTTATGGATATCTACTTTTGTTACTTCCTGTAAATCAGAATATACTGTCAATAGCCTTAATTTCATTTTCGCCATGTTTTTTGGAATAAAATGTTATATAAATCAGGCTAGGAATAATATATTTACAAATCCCTCAGTAAATGTCTTCATAATACAACTAGGTACAAGACTGGAAAGTTTGGTGAATATAGGTGCTACTGAAGTGGGGATATCGGACTTGGAGTATGAGAGAAAAGTCAGTTTGAGAAAACGGGCTTGGCATATCTGCATCAGCCAATGAGATTGCGCATTTAGAGTACATATTTACAGCGGGTCTATTAGCACAGGATTAGTATTACCTGAGGTAATTTTTCCGGACCTTTTTACTGAAGGCAAAAGTCAGCGTAATCTCTACTGACATTGTCCGTAATGATTGCTGAGATGGCAGTTATTTTAGTTGCAGAGTGAATGTTTCCCCTTTTACTTTCACGATTGGTTGCTGATAAAAAGGAAATTACCATATTTGGAACCGACAGCATTGTACAGGAGAGAGAGAGCTTTCAAACGGTGTGTGTGATGACAGGGTGCAGACAGCGATCGCGGAGCAGCGTGATGATTTAAAACGCCAACTTTTGATGAATTTATGAGAAATCTATAGACGCAAACAGACAAAGTGTAGTAAAATAAAGACGTAAATGTGTATTTCAGACTTTTTTTCAACACAAGTCTGAAAGAAGACATTATTGAAGACAAAAATCACAAAATCTTAAAATTGACCAATGAAAAAAAAGTGTTTTTAAGTAACACTTAAGTTTTTTTTTCCTGCAACACCCTTAGGTTTAAGGGAAACATAAGGGCGAACTTAAGGTAAAATTACACTTAAGGTGCTTTATGCAACCGGGCACTGGACCTCCACATCCAGCATCTTCACCTCCAAGATCGTCTAAGACCAGCCACCCGGACAGCTGCTGCAACAATCGGTTTGCATAACCAAAGAATTTCTGAACAAACTGTAAGAAACCGTCTCAGGGAAGCTCATCTGCATGCTCGTCGTCCTCATCGGGGTCTCGACCTGACTGCAGTTCGTCGTCGTAACCGACTTGAGTGGGCAAATTCTCACATTCGATTGGCGTCTGGCACCTTGGAGAGGTGTTCTCTTCATGGATGAATCCCGGTTTTCACTGTACAGGGCAGATGGTAGACCGCGTGTATGTCCAGAGCCGGTCCGAGCCTTTTGAGGGACCAAAGCAGAATTTGATTTGGGGGCCCCCTCCCACTACGCGAAGTCACCTGTGCTTGACGATTATTGACACAAATGTCACGCAATAATGGTACATTATAAATGAATACAGTGAGGTTATGTACTAATACAAAAAAAATACTTAATAAAAAATAGATGCCTACTTAAATAAAAAAGTTTTAACTTTTACTTTACTCTTTTCCTAACTCTTTGAAACTTCTTAAAACAAATTGTCACAAAACATATAAAATAAATTATTTGCTAAAATAATGACAAAACTGAGAAATCAGAAACATAATAAGAGCAAGGGTTCAACAATGACAATTATTGTTGAAAACTGTAAAAATATTATTATTTCTCAAATGTCTCAATACAGTGTAACTGTCCTCAAAATCTTTTTTATTATTATTATAGTAACAGACTTTGTTGGATTGTACATGACAGAATCCAACAAAGTCTGTTACTATAATATCGGTGATGATGTACTGCGCTCGTTGTATGTGTGTATGCAATGTCTTTTTCCCCTCGGGGCTTGCCGTAAATAGGAATGGGTCGTGCGCACTTGGTACTGGAGTGTCGCGGGTTTTTGGAGTTAGTGATCTGATGTGTGGTATAATAAAGTGGAGAAGAGTTCAAATTGCTATGTTTATTATTTATTCAAACTGCTACTCTTACACCTAGAAGGTTAAGTTCCCCTGCGTCTATTTTCTCCAACTTAAACCGATACCGTGACTATGCGCAGTTGCGCACGAATTGTCTATGCACGCGTGAGGTGTCTAGATTATGTGCATGACTTAAACGCTGGCAGACACAGCAGCAGTTGTAGGCAGGTATATTGATCATGAAATCAGAATTTTCTTGTCTTGAATCATTCATTCATGTCACTTGTTTAAGTCATCTAAAAAAAAAATTTAAACTCGATTGGGGGGCCCCCTAGTGGCCAGGGGGCCCCAAGCAGCCGCTTAGTTCGCTTATGCCTCGGGCCGGCCCTGTGTATGTCGTTGTGTGGGTGAGCGGTTTGCTGATGTCAACGTTGTGGATCGAGTGGCCCATGGTTGGGGTGGGGTTATGGTATGGGCAGGCGTATGTTATGGACAACGAACACAGGTGCATTTTATTGATGCATTTTATTGACAGAGATCACTAAAGAGATCCTGAGGCCCATTGTTGTGCCATTCATCCACGACCATCACCTCATGTTGCAGCATGATAATGCACGGCTCCATGTTGCAAGGATGTTTTTTCTGATGTAAAATTTATTAGCTAAATAAATTATGATACTTACGTTATTTGAGAAATTCCGCAAAAGCTTTTAACGAAGGCGTGATCTGCGAGTAGCTGACCGACGCCTCCTCTGGATTGTGAGTTCGAACGACGTAAAAACCCAGCCGAAAGCGGAAAGCAGAACTAAAAATATCGCTCGAAGTTGGTGCAGTCAGTGGATTAGGCTCTTTAAACTTTTGCACTATTATGACAGCGTATTGTCACGTGACCAGTGTTGGGAACGTTACTTTAAAAAAGTAATTAGTTATAGTTACTCACTACTTGTTCCAAAAAGTAACTGAGTTAGTAACTGAATTACTCTATAATAAAAGTAACTCGTTACCAGGGAAAGTAACTATTTGCATTACTGTTAAAAAAGACAGGTTTTTTTTTTAGCAGTTTTCACAAGTCAGTTGAACTTAGTAGAACAGAAGTAGTGCTTATATTGCACCTTGAAAATCCCAACTTTTCATTGGATTGCTCCTGACTCGCCATCTCTGCTGCTTCATCGAATCTCTGTTTAGCTGTTGTGTGTGTGTGTGTGTCGATTGTGCTGGCATGTGTGTAAAAACACTGGATCTGATTGGCTACCAGGAAACATGACTCTGCCTTAGCCAATCATAATCGCATACCTCGTAATTAACCCACCTCCTCACTAGCTGTGTGAGCCACGGGGTGCGTTCGGATTACAGTTTATTCAATCAATAGCCTACATAGTAACCTTTACTGTCTATAATAGTAACGCACATAGGCGTCGATTTCGGTGGGTACACGTCCCCACCAGATTCCATCATGAGTCATTTTGTACCCACCACTTTTTGAAACATTGAGGCACGGATGTTAATACAGATCAATAAAACATCTCCAGTTAGCAGAGCATTCATTTAGTTCGCTATTAAATAAGAGATCTAGCGCTAAAATGTGTTGTTTTGAGCTGAGCGCTCGTTCCCGCTGCTATCAGTTGCATGGATAGTTGTTCTCTTGTGGCTCGCGCTGTCACGTACAGTCTTCACTCGGACGCGCGCTTCAATCTATCACCGTTGTGGAGACTATTCGTTTCGGTGAAATCACAAAATAAAATGCACATAAACGTGTCCCTGCTGAACAAATTCAGTTTTGATGAGAGAGAAAAAAAAACAACTATAGAAGTGCGGATTCGAACCCGTAATCTCTGACACGCTTGGCAAATGATCTACCACTAGCCCACTTAAGAACTCAAATAACATTTGCGGATCGATGGATTTATTTACTGGTTGAGCAGAGAGGCTGCACAGTTTGACAACTTTGTATCAGCATTTCTGAAAATGCACGTCCGAATGCATCTCTGTCGCCAGCACATGTCAAACCAAACTGACGCCCGTGGTAACGCACCGCATTTAACGTTCAGTAACGTTAACGCCGTTGTAACGACGGGAAAAGTAATTAGTTAGATTACCCCCTTACTGAAAAAATAACGTCGTTACCTAACGCCGTTCTTTTAAACGCCGTTATTCCCAACACTGCACGTGACTGATGAACTACGTGAATGTACTACGTTCTAATTTAAATGTAGTACCTACTCACATAGTACACGATTTCAGACGCAGCTTGTGTGTTTCTAGAGCAGAAACGGAAGAACAGAAGTGTATGGCAGTTTGTTTAGCTGGGCAGTAAGGAGAATGCAGTTCTGACCCCTTGGGAAGGAACCACGCCAGAACACTTGTCCTGACTAGCACTGTAGCTCACAAATACTTAAACACAGACAGAGAAACCACTCTCAGGATATAGATTTGCTACTATAAAAGTATGCACTTTACCCTAAAAAAAGAGCTAGTTTTCTTGTATTGCTACAGTCTTTACTTTAAAAGCTTTGCTCAAATCCAAATAACCAATGAACATGTCCATAATTAAAATACATATTCAAAGTTTTGATTTTATTTATGCTGTCAGTGTGAAAGCAGCTGCTGTTGCAGTTGTGCTGCTGCTTTGCTCACATACTGCTTACATCTATATGAATCGGGTCTTACTATGTGTTTTTAGTTGCTTGATCTCACTTTGTTTTACCAACTTGTGCTTCTCTGTGAGGCAGTGATTCGTTGTTTTTTTGCATGTATTTACTCAGTGTGAGTCTAGCATCTGTTCTGTTTAATTAGCCACCAGGAGACGGATGAAGTTAGCGAGACAAACAGAGAGTGGAGGAGAGATATAGAGAGAGATATATAAAAAGAGAGAGAGAGAGAGAGAGAGAGAGAGAGAGAGAGAGAGATGAGAGTGGAAGAAAGTAGGAAGAGAACAAAACACGGTGGAAAGAAAAATGGTTTAAGGGACATTGAAAGTGGATTAGAAAAAAAAAAAGTACAATAAGTGTGACAGACAATCATAGAGGTCCGAAAAACATACACTGAATTTTTATAGGGATAATTCACTCAAAAATTAAAATTTATGTAATTATTTGCTCACCCTCATATCATTACAAACCTGTGTGATTGTATTTCTCTAATGAAACACAAAAGGTGAATTGTACTGGTTATTCTCTTCCATGTTATTAGTCTCCATGGGGACTGAGGCTTTCAAGCTTCAAAGACACCATAAAAGCATCATAAAAGTAGTCCATACTTGTGGATAAATGAAAAAGTGCATAATAATCCAAGTTATCTGAAGCCGTAAAATAGCTTTTTGTGGTGAACAGATTGAAATATATCTTGTTATTCACTGATAATCTTGCCGTCCAGTGGGCTGTTAGCTGCTGTGACCGGATCATTAAGTCAGAGAGTCAACTGGATGAGGTCTGATTTGTGAATGAATCATTCAAAACAGTTCGGAGAAATTCATCAACTGACTCACTGAAAAGACCTGACTCAAAAGAACGATTCACTCACAAATCGGACATCACTACTGTATGTGGACTACTTTTACTATTGGCTACTTTTTTGGAGCTTTTTTCATTCATTGTTAATTTTCTATGGAACAGAGCGAGCAGCAAAAGTCTTAACAATTTACTAATTTTGTGTTCCACAGATTTAGAGGGTGAGGGTGAGTGAATAATTGTTTTGAAAAACTATTCCTGTAAGGTCTACAAAGGTCTACAAAAAAACCAAATCATGTTAATTGTAGAAAACACAGGGGCAGATTTAGAGGTTTGGGGGCCCCTTGAGCAAGTCTAGGTATAGGGCCCCACCCCACCAACCTGCACCTTTTTACCTCTGTAACCCTGTTTTTGCTGTCTCTTTCTCAAAACACTCAACCTTTTTTTCTACATTTGTAAATAAACTCTAATGTAATGTCAAATCTTAATGTAATACAATGTATTTTTACAATAAATGAACTCTCACTCTTCCAACAAGCTCACAGCACTCTTTGTATATATAGGCTTCTGTGTATTTGTTGGGGCCTTGGGCCCCAAGCACCTGCTAAACTTGCTTATTGTTAAGTCTGCCCTGAGAACACATATCATATTATACTATGGGGCTGTTGAATCCTTGATTCTGGAAAAGAGGGATGGAAAAGAGAATAAAAATATGAAAATAAAAGAGGGAAAAATAGAGCACTTCAGGAGAGATATCAGGACTGTCATTCTGTTCATCTGTGATAAGACTAGCCAGTGGTGAAGAAAATAATCTAATCCATGCAATATCACAGCTCAGTGGACTGCACAGTGACTTTAAAACTAATAACAGTCCACAAACAATCACAGCACAGGCAGACAGGCATTCAGTTCCAGAAGAAAGTAAAATACTTGCATTAATTTTCTGATTTAGAATGCAGAGGTCACACACACAGTTTCCTTCCCGGCTGCTAGAGTGTTACATTGCGTCTACACTTTAAGTGAGCAGTGAAGCTTGACGCAACAAAACTATAACAATGCAATGCTCAGTGTAAACAGTTTTGTCAATTACAATGGGAGCATTACAATTTTGCTTTGCCGCACCACTTGCTGCCAGTGAAAAATTCTTTACAGATTATTCACATGCATTCTCATAAATCAATGGCATAAATAAACAGTAAAGTTAATGTTAAACAGTAAATTAATGTGGCAGTAAATTATACTGTATAGCCAGACCCAGACAGAAACCGTGTGTGCATAACTTCTAAAGGTCCTTGCCCAATTCTCGCCTGAATTTTTCACACATTAAAAAATAAATACGACCTCAGGTTGTGTCAACATACTACCTTCGAAATTTTTGTCCGTCATAAAAATGTTTGGATCGGGTTCGATTTTCTGCATTGTTCGCATCCGTAGCAAGCATTTAGAGGGGTGTTTTGACCATTCAGAGCCACCGAATTACAAATATTAAACAACGCATATGAAAATTTCGGACTCAGTGTGCAAGGACCTTAAATAAGTTTAGAAAGCTGTACACATTTATGCCAGTTATTCACAATGTTCTAGACATCCTCTTGTCCACTGTGTAAATATTTATAAATTAAATATTTATCTGCTTATTCATTCTGCTGCCAATAACCACACAGCACTCTCTGCTCACATTTTGTTTGTGTATAGCTCATACATCATAGGCACTATCCGCATATGTACAGCACAAAATTCACCTTTGGCTTATAGCTGAAAAACAACAATTTTGAACGGTTTTGTCCATCGCCGCAGAAATAAACAGGGAGTGGATCTCACTCAAGGGAAATAAGAAAAATATAGACTAACACTTTCATTCAGTGCCGTACAATTACTCCATCCACACCGATACAGGCAGCATCTGAACTGAAGCGCAGTTAAAAGAGAGGGAGAAACATTCACTATGCAACTAAAATAACACTCCATTTGAAATGTTAATTATAGAACTGCTCAGTGCGGGGGGCTTGTGTGTGTCTGAATTGACCTCTTATTGGATATGTCAAATGGGCAAGGTCATTAAATTAGGATGTGTGTGTGCGTGTGTGTGTGTGTGTGTGTGTGTGTGTGTGTGTGTGTGTGTGTGTGTGTCAGCATTTTCTCTGTCTGTCTTAGACTCTCTCTGTCTCTGTTGAATGTTTTATAAGTGGCAAAGCCATCAATGCTAAAACTAAGTCCAGGCCCTCAACCTGTGTGAGTGTACTGAATATCTGCTTTTGTGTTTGTAAACCCTCTAACTCCATTATCTACAAAGAAATTCAAAGGCCCCATGACTTTAAAAGTTGTTTGTGAATTAATGGATAAGGATTGAGGATAAGGATTTTTTTTTTCAAACTTTTTTAAAGATAATTTAGAGCTTGCTATAACTAGAAAAATTTAAATTCATTATATAAATGCCCATGGAGTTATAAAATTTGATTAATTTACATGATTTTTCCAGGTCAATAAATCACATTTTTAAAATTAAGCTGCCTTATACCCATGTTTTTCAAACAGTGGGATCTCTGATTCTTCAAAGAAAAAAACAGTTGTTGAGGAAGTTAATTAAAATAAGAAATATTATTAATATTTGTAGTTGCTTTGGCTTATTTTAATGCTTATTTTGTCTTGTGTTTAAACCAACATTTAAGCCATCTTGAGGCCTCCTTGGATGTTTCCTGAAGCCCCCTGGTTGAGAACAAATCTCATTTCTATCCAGAATCTGAAGCTCATTTTAAGGACACAACGCCTTTCAAGCAAGGCAAATTCACTTCCCTTGCAGTATGTAAATTGCAGGCCTCACCTTTACTTTTTCCTGCAGCTTTCCCAGGCTGACAGTGTTTTCTATGATGCGTGTGAGGACGCCCTCCTTGTCTTTCTCTAGAGATGAAGCCTGAGGATGAAGAGAGGGAACAGGAAGGGTTACACAGCTACAGGGAGGCAGACAGAGGAAGAGGAGGGACATTGAAGATAGACATCATTGAAAAGAAGTTTCAGGGGCAAGAGCCGGGAAAAAGAGAAAGAGAGAGAGAGAGAGAGGTGCCAGTTACTTTGATAAAAGTGTGAAAATAGCAAAGCAAGAGCAGCAGAGCAAATCTTTAAGTGTGACTAGACTTATGGGTAATAACATTCTGTTGAGTACAAACATTTCCCCGAGCAGCAGTGAGGCTCACTGTCTGTAAAAAGAGGAGTATAAAACTTTCATTATCCTTAGCTTGAGGCTCTGCCTTAAACACAAAAACTGCTGTGAAAAGATTCGACGGAGGGTTTGAATGTAAACTTCTAAGGCAGATGAATTCAGGAAATACGGTGTGTCCTTGGCTAAAACATGCTTTGTATGTTAACAAACTACGAGAAGTAGTGCATTTGTGACGTGAGATAGTGTGAACTGGTGGAACTGGGCGTTCATATTAGGTGGAATTCATTTTAGCATGCTTTTCCAACCTGATCTCCTGTCTGTCACTACATCCTGTCATGATAATTATGAAAGTAAAGAAAGTTGCAGTTTGTCATAAAACAGAAGAGTAACATAGTTTTATGTGAAAATCGCTCAATGAACTACATCTCTCGTCTCGCACTATGTACGTCACCAAGCTCGTATGTGTGCAGTGCAGTCTGGTACAAAACACACAGGCATGACGGCTTAACGTTACGATTATAACGTTAGACTATAGAAAAAATGACGGACGTTAGCTTCAGTAAAGTTAGCTTCATTCATTGAGAGAAAAGGTATGACATCACATGCATGCCTTTTGGGTTTGTAGTCTTTGTAATTATGTATTTTCACAGTCTTCACAGACTGCGACTTTCTTGACTTTAAAATGTATCTTTTAAACTGACAAACATCATATGTGTAATTCAGGGCACAATTCAAACGGGATCAAAATATTTGTTGTCTCTCGCCATTGACTACCATATAATATTTTTCCGAAATAAGGTCCCATGGTGGTCCACCGGAATGTCTATGGCATTTCTTCTCTGATGACGTCAGTTTGACAGCTTGGGTAACCACTCCCCTCCAACCGACAGTCTGCTATGAGGAAGGGATGGATAGGAGGTGTGCTAAAGTAAAACCCTGCCCTATATTCAATATTCTGTTTCACTTGGAAATACCTCACAACACAGATGTAAAGTCGGTTACAGCTTCCGGTTCACTGGGACTTTAAGTCCCTATTTATTGGTAGAGGAGGAGCAATAATAACCTCCTAGGGAAGCACATATATCGACCACATACTGATATCGGCCGATAAATAGTCATTTTACCGTTATCGATCCGATAAGAAAATTAGGCCGATATATCAAAGCCGATAATTTACCTCGCTTGAGAGATACGCACTGTTTGCCATGATGGTTTTGAATGATTGAAATCACTTCGAAAAGGAAGATACAGTTAAGTGCAGCATGTGCAATACAAATCTGTCACATAGGCTTCATTACATTATAATAAGAACACAACTATAAAGGAATGTTGTGAATTCTTGTTCGCTAGTTTTTCAGCGCGACGAGCACGTTGTGGCGGAAAGCGCGCATCTATGGAGTTAAGCCTTCATGACAAGCACAGTCAAGTTCGCTTGAGCATGCGCAGCATTTTGTGCCATCGTAAGTATAGGATGCGTTTGGTTGAGTTAATGAACGATGCAGTAAAGCGCTTAGTTTTACCGGTGATCATCTTTATCTTTAGCGTGCGCAGCTCAAACAGCAATGCATTTTTATAACTATAATTATATATTCATATAGTCATGCCATTATAATGAGAACACTATTGTAATAAAACGTTGTGAATTCTCTGGGTTTAGTTTAGTTAGAGTCGATGTGGGAATAGAGCGTCCAGAACAGCTGGGTTACACATTCTGACCAGCACAGTCAAGTTTGATTGTGCATTCACGTCATTCTGTGCAGATATAAGTCATAATATTAGGTTTATGTAGGCTAATATAAATATCTGATTAATCTCAGATAGGATGTATTTCGTTGATATAAACAACCTGCTAGAAAAGTTCTTCAGTTTCCCGGTGCTCATTCTCTTCAGCTTCATCGTGCGCGATCAAACAGCAATGCAAAACATTAAAAGCTATGATTGGGACTGTCATATCATTATAATTGTACACACTATTGTAATAAAAAATTTTAAATTATTTGGGTTTAGTTCCATTCTTCAGAAACCGTTGAGTTGATCAACCTTCTGCCAAAGCGATTCAGCTTAACATTCTCTTCAGCTTCAGTGCGCGCAGCTCAAACAGCAATAATGTAGTTTGAAACAATAAGCCTAATATTAAAAATGTTTACTATTACTAAAAATGTTTTTTTTTTTTTTATTCAAAAACATTGATGCATTATTATTAATAACTAGCACTTTTTTTGTTCTCGTATTATTTTCATCAACAATATGGTTAGTAATTTTCCTTATTGTCCGTGCAGAGGTGATTCCATTTTATGTATCCATGGCACATGCATTTTGTTTCTTTATATGCAGCCCCATGTTATCCAATGACTTGTTTGCATTATTTAGGTATTTTATTTTAATTTAAAGTGTTTTTGGTAACACTTTACAATAAGGTCTCATTTGTTAATACATTAACTAACATAGAGAGCAATAGAGAGCAATAGCCTCTTAGTTAGTTAATAAAATATTTGTGTTTGTGTTAGTTCACAGTGAGTTAACAGATACAACTTTGGATCTTAAAAATGTCTAATAAAATGTTGAGCTTAACACGAACTAATAATAATAAATGCTGTTAGAAATAGTGTTAATTAATTGTTGGTTCATGTTTTATTAATGCTAACTAAATAAAACCTTATTATAAAGTGTTTCCATTTTTTCATAAAGAAAGTTGGCCATAGGAGTGTAAAATTAATTTTAAAAGATAAGGAATCTTACACTGTTTCAAACTACGCTACTGTATTGTATATGTTTGATTTATGTTGAAGTGTTTAGGACATGGCTCTTAATGGTGAGCCTTTTGTTTATGTATACAGGCTATCGAAGTATATAAAAATTAGAATTTAGATTTATCGGCTAATATATCGGTTATCGCCTTACAAATGTAAAGAATTATCGGTTATCGGCCAAAATTTTCATATCGGTGCATCCCTACCTCCTGAATTACTAGAACAGTAATCATGCTAAATTGTTTTCATTTATTTAACAATAAAAATAAAACTTACACGAACAGTCCTCGTGGATGACAATTTCCAACTGGTACATTTATGAAAAGCACAACTGTAACCTCTGTAACCGTCTTATGAATAATTTTCTCTCCTCAGCAATGTTGATGATTCTCAAAAAGCAACACTTTTCAGCTATATTTAACGACTATCATCCACAATCTTTCGCTAGAATTCCTAAGATGTCAAGACTGGTGAGGAAATTCTCTGTTTGATTGAGCTGCTGCTGGAGAGCACAGATCAGAACAAACAAGAACCAGAGAGAGATCAAAACATATGGTGATGTGTGTGAGTTTCTGTAGAAGTACCATGTGCAAGAGCTGGTCTCTTTCATGGCTGGTTTTCTCTGCCAGGGTGACGATATTGGCAAGGTACTGATGAGCAATGAGTTCTTTCTCTAAAGAGTCTTCAACCTGTTGCTTCAGGACACTTGTACGTTTCTGAGCCTTCCTAAGGAGGGAGAGAGAGAGTATGAAATGAGACATGACAGAAAATCTGAATTAAAAACCTTAAACAAGTCAGCATTTATGCAAGTTTAAAATATAGAAAGCAGTTGGGTATCAGACCAACTGAAAATCTGGTAATCAAAATCTAATTTAAAGAAATGTTTGAGGACTTGGACAATTATAAAAGAAAAACATTAGGACATCAAATTAAGAAGAGATATCAAAAATTCTGCACTATTTCTAGGTCACTAATAAAATGTAAATAAATATTTAAAAAATTATTTTTGACAATGACCTTGTAAACACCTTGGTAAAAAAGTTCTGGATTGTAGCTTGAGTGCTGCGATTATTGAAGGAACACTCCACTTTCTTTTTTTTGAAATAGGCTCATTTTCCAACTCCCCTAGGGTTAAACAGTTGAGTTTTACCGTTTTTGAATCCATTCAGCTGATCTCCGGGTCTGGCGGTAGCACTTTTAGCATAGCTTAGCATAGATCATTGAATCTGATTAGACCGTTAGCATCTCTCTTAAAAAAATGACCAAAGAGTTTGTATATTTTTCTTATTTAAAACTTTCTGTAGTTAAATCATGAACTAAGACTGACGGAAAATGAAAAGTTGCGATTTTCTATGACAATGTGGCTAGGAACTATACTCTCATTACTGCGTAATAATCAAGGAACTTTGCTGCAGTACCATGGGTGCAGCAGGCGCAATGATATTACGCAGCGCCTGAAACTTAGTGTCGGTCACTTTTTTGAGAAATGCTAACGGTCTAATCAGTTTCAATGATCTATGCTTAGCTATGCTAAAAGTGCTACCGCCCGACCCAGAGATCGGCTGAATGGATTCAAAAACGGTAAAACGGCCTATTTCCCAAAAAAAGGTGTTTCTTTAAAGCTACAGTGCGATAACCAAATACTAACACATTCTGTAATTCATGATAATATTCTATTACATGTTTCACTAGCATAGCATGTTCTACCGATTTTTATTTATTTTTTATTAAGGATGCATTAAATACATCAAAAGAGATTTATAATGTTACCAAATATTTCTAATTCAAATAAATGCAGTTCTTTTGAACTTGCTATTCTTAAAGAAATCCTGAGGAAAAAAAAAAAATCAGTTTCCAAAAAAATATTAAGCAGCATAACCATTTTCAATACTGAAAATAATAATAAATCTTTCTTGAACAGCAAATCATCATATTAGAATGATTTCTGAAGACCAGAGTAATGGCTGCTGAAAATTCAATTTTGCCCTCACAGGAATAATTACATTTTAAACATGTTAAAATTAAATAAAAAACGTATTTTAAATTGGAACAATATTTCACAATATTGATGTTTAACTGCAGCCGTGGTGAACATAAAATACTTCTTTAAAAACATAAAAATCTTACAGATCAGATACAGTGTACAACCAAAATTAAAAATGCATGTTTCATGTCACAATTTGTTAAAAAAAAAAGGGAGGGGTAATTACAATAATGAACACCGCACATTTACATCCTCTCATACTCTCCTCCCCTGCAAGGTCTCTCATTAATTTCTGCCATTTAAATTTATTCCTTATCCTCGCCTTTATAAGCTGCCAACTGAGTGGTCTAAATGTTTCAGCAAGCAGTTCCCCTGCATCAGAGTTTATTGGTATTCATTGTTTGCTTGATTTAGAGTTTCTTTCTCATCTCTCCTCTAACATAGCTGCTGCTATTACACTTCCTGTCTGTTTTCCTTTTTTTTCTGCAGCCCTCTGGCCAAAATAATCTGTCTCTGCTTCTATGGCCTATTACTCATCCAGATCTGCCTCCTCCCAGCTAAAGATGCTCTTGAAGTCAGAAACATAAAATCTCAGAGACTACTAAGATGTAATGTTTCACAATATTTCGCAGTTTTTCCCCCCATACTGACAAAGGCCAGAGAGTGCATCTCATTCCAAATACAGAGTTTTGGTATTAAATCATTGTTAGTTGATCTTAATCCATCCATTCAACATTACCCAGAATAAACACCCTGTCCCTGACTGAGCACACAAGGCTTTGAGAATATTGCAAAAACGAATTCCATACACACTTCACCCACATACACACCATAGAGAGTAAGAGAGACACAAACGCAAAAAAAAGAAATCTGCAGATATTTTTAATATCTTCTGCTTGTTTGCATTTGTATGTGCATGTGACCACCTGTTAGCTTGCTGTGAAAGCTGTAGCTCTGTTTCCAAGTGTTTGATATCTGTGTTAAGGTTGGTTTTGTCTAGCAGCAGAGTCTTTTTCTCCACCTCCAGCGCACTCACACGAGCCAGCAGCTCTTCAACCTCACAATTCTTCACCCTCTCATGTTCCTGCAGCTGTCTGAAATGCAAACACATATGTGAAAAGCTTATAGAAAAAAAAATCAAGGTTAAAGCATGCAGTATATTCACCTTTACAAATGGAGTGCATTGATATTCCAAGTTGCTTCAGTAATCTTTGTTTATGTTGTGCTTCCTGATATGGTCTCTTGCAATACACTGACACCTAAAGTTAATGAGGCTTCACTATTAGTAGTTATCCATTATTATTTATTATTCAAAAAGTAAAAGGGAATTATTGTTATTTCAAAAGCACTTTTAATTTATTTTCTTTATCTCTCAGATCTTCTTCAATTGTATATTCCTTCACCTTCTTTGAGATTATCTTCTACAGATTTATAGACAGTTCCAAATTTCAAGTTGAGTTCGTTCAGGGCTTTTAGTTGTGGAGCGGCAAAATTATGGAATTCTTTACACATTTGCCAGCTGGATTCTATTTCCCTTTTTAAAGCTCATTTTCAAACGTATCTGTTTAGAATAGCTTTTAGTGACTTGATTGTTTGATTTGTTTGATTGAATGTTTGATCAGTATGAGTAGTTATTACCAGACACCTTCTGTCAAAATGATTGATGGTGACCTTTGACCTCACCCCGCCCCCTGTCCTTCCGGTGACCCTCCGGTTTCCGGGATCTAGGGATTAACCCTTAACCTTGTCATCAATCGATCATCCGGTTGAAAGTTAGTTTTGACTGGTAGTTTTTGATGGATGCTTTGACCTTTTGATCGGGGCTATAAATATGTCATGGGTTTGTCTGATGTTTTGTCTTTAATGGTTTTGAGATTTATGGGTTTAATGGTAATATAAGCTTTGAAAAAGCCGGTTATAATACGTCATAGTTGGGTGACAGTTAGTTTGAGATGTATTGGCTTTGATGGTGACAGAGTTTTGAAAAGCCAGGATATAATGTGTCATGGGTTTTGACAGTTCGTTTTGGATCTATGATTTTGCTTTATTGACCCGGGGGTAATAACTCTGTGCGAGCGGCTCTTTTGACTTAGGAGGATGAGCGGATTTGACTCGCTGTATTTTTAAGAGGCCTAAAGTAATTTATTAATGATGGCATCGCGAAAACACAGGATCACATGTGTTCACACACACACACACACATACACACAGACAGAGCCCCCTTTGAACTCAGAGACTGTCAAATGCAAAAGGTGGTGGTGAGAGAATCACTCGGGGAATATATATATGAGATGGTTTTATTTTTGTCACCCATTCATAAGCTGTAGGCCTATGTTTTTTTTAAAGATATTTTATACCCATTTTAAAGTATTAAATTTTTGTCAAATGACAATTTACATTTTATAACCATTTCATTTATACACTTTTAAAGATCAATGTTTTTCAACTGTAGTGTGAAAGATATGTGACATTATTAGAAAAACTCTTTCTCTCACTAACCCCATCAATGGGGTAGCTGGGCGGGAGGGGAATTCCGTGACCAAATCTTCCGGAGTAATTACCCCCGGGTCAATAGGGCAAAATCATAAATCCAAAACTAACTGTCAAAACCCATGACACATTATATCCTGCCTTTTCAAAACTTTCTGTCACCATCAAAGCCAATACATCTCAAACTAACTGTTACCCAACTATGACGTATTATAACCGCCTTTTTCAAAGCTTATGTTACCATTAAACCCATAAATCTCAAAACCATTAAAAACAAAACATCAGAAAAACCTATGACATATTTATAGCCCCGATCAAAAGGTCAAAGCATCCATCAAAAACTACCAGTCAAAACTAACTTTCAACCGGATGATCGATTGATGACAAGGTCAAGGGTTAATCCCTAGATCCCGGAAGGACAGGGGGAGGGGCGAGGTTAAAGGTCACCATCAATCATTTTGACAGAAGGTGTCTGATAATAACTACTAGTACGTCTGTAGTTTTGCATAGCTTTGTATTTTACTGGCTTGCTTTAATGCTGCACGGTGTCCTTGAGTGCCTTGAAAGGCACCTATAAATAAAAGCTATTATAATGTATTACTATTATTTAATGAAGAAAGATACAACTGGATGCCTTTAAAAGAACTTTATAACATACTGTAAGGATATTGTATTGTATTCAAACACACATGTATTTTGTGTGTCTACGGCAAGTGAGTGTGAATAATTGAATGAATGTATTTAAAATACATTTGTTTCATACTAAGTACAGTACAAATCCATTGACATATTTAGATATCGATTGAGATTTACTGATATAAATTTCATAATTAAACTTTATTTGGAGTACTTCTTTATTCCACCACGCAACCAAATACAGAAATGCACTGCAAATAGCACAGACATGTTTCAAGGGGATGCCAACAAGTGACGAACCTGGCTGGGACATGCTTGTTGTTCAATGTCTACTCGTCAGTAGTGTTGTCGATGACCTGAAAGCTGAGTTTTTTATGTATTTTAACATCCTGATCGTTTGTGTGTTGTGAGTATTTGCAGCGTGTATCTGTTTTTGGTTTGTTATGTGTATATGCAGCACATGTTTTGTCAAACTGATGAAGATGTTTTCTTAATTTGCTTGATTTTTTCCTATTTGCATGTGTTTTCTTCAGTTGCAGCACATTGAGCTCTCTCGGCCACCGTATTATGTACCTTTCTTTATGTAAAGCCTAAAATGTGTTTTAAATGTCTTTAAATGCAAGATATTTAAAGTGCACCTAAAGTATACTTGCAAAAGTTCCATTTTAGTACAATCAAATATACTTAAGTATATCTTTAGTTGGACCTCAGCATTACTTTCGGATAACTAAAGTGCATTAAGTACAAAATGAGTTGTTCCAATTTAGCTGACTTTAAATATATCAATTTAGTATACCAAAAGTGCAATTGCAGGGTATTTATATTAAAGCTGCAGTCCGTAGTTTTTCCTTTGTCGCCATCTCTGTTCGAAATCTGCAATTGCAGTTATTTGCGGAATTATCAACTTTACGTGGGTTGTGCCTCGCGGATTCATCCACTGTGTGTATGAATGAATCCAATGTTTTGAGGAGAATGTGTGGCTGTCAGTCACCGCGTGGTGTGGATACTGTCATTCGGAATCACAGATTCTACTTTTTGGTTAGTATGACCAACATACAAATGTTCACTGGAAAATGCCATCTGAACAAGTAACATCCACTTTTGTTCTGACCAACTGAGGGGAAAAAGCATTGGAGTAAATTGCGCTGATAAAATCTAACGATCGCTTATCATATCACGTCAAACCGTACAAATTATACTTTGTTCTCAAAAACAACATCAGCATTGCTACATTTAATGCCCTTCAGATATTTATCCTTGTTTTTGCATGAGCCCGGTTACAGTCTCTTTTTTTCTGTAGCCACTCCGAAGCCCAAAGTCTTTTGCATTTTACAATGGGTGAATCTCCCGTTGTCACAGGTGATTGTCGTTTGAACCTTTCTGTTCTGGATCCGCCATCAAATTAATAAGTTTAATTATATCAAGTGCTGTGAGAAAAGGCTATAAATCTCCACCTCCAACATCCTCACACGCAATATTACCTACTAGCTGAGACACCTTCTTTATGTGTAAAGATGTGACGTAATGACGCAAAGACATGCTTGAATTTCCTGCGGAAATCCACCAGTACCAATGGAAAAAAACATTCTTACAAGTTTGTCGTTTTGAATCAAGCAAAGGCAAGCAGATCGTTTTGAACACTGGCTGGTTATGTACTCGCGCAAAAGTTACGGACTGGAGCTTTATTTACCATAAATATGTAAATGTATTAGAGTAGTATATATACTTATACCAAAATGTATTTGAAAACATTTATTTTTATGCTATTTATTTTTCAATAGGGACTACTTTCCTTCCCTAAATACTCAATACAGCAATGAATTACTCTCCTTGATACTTTTCTGTCTGTTTGTTTTTATTCTAAGCTTTTGCCATCCAGTCTTATTTCATTAACGTGAAATGCATGATTGGTACCTTTTAAGTTTGTCAGTCACAACATTGTGCTTAGCCAAGCTCAGAGAGTGTTCTAGAGCCAAGCGCACTCGTTGAAACTCTGTCTTCAGGGCACGGTGTTCTTTACACTCCACCTCTAGCTCTTTTTCCAGAGCCTGCTTCTCTGACTCCAACAACATCACCTGTTTCGAGACCTTACACACTACACACAAACATAGAGGTGCTTTATATTTGAGTCTATATGAATAATACATGTGCAGGATATGCTGAATAAAGACAGTAAGGCACATGGTGAAGAAGACACAAATTAATTATTAAGAAACATCACAAATGAGATCTCCTCATTATCTTAGAGATGTCAACAATGTCATAAATTGTTCATCATTTACCAAGGTACCAAAGTCTGCTAAAAAAAAAAAAGTCAGAGATTTTAATATGGATTAAATTTTCTGGGCTATTTAATTCACATTTATTTAATAACTTTTTATGTCAAAAACTGCCTATTTTGCATTTTGTATGGCTGCCAATGTTTGTATCATTCATTATCATTCAGTATCAAAAATTGTTCTAGCAAAAAAACAGTGATTGAGTGAAAAACCCAAAAAGTGATAGTAATAATGCCATGGAGGAGCTATATCATTACAATGATTGTGATGTGGACTTCCCTATTGCCACAGAATTAAATGATTAATACAACTTTATAGTTATCAATATAGTTATCGTCCTTGGTGTGAATGGGCATAAACTCTAGGAGAATAGCAGAATCCAGACCACAACTATAATGATAATGGCACAGAGGAACAATATCGTTGGAATCATTTCAGGGTTTTTTTTTTCCCCCCTTCTGCTTCAAAGCACTCACTGATGTATGCTGACAGCAAATGTCATGGTTTGGTTGCATCAACGCTAATATAGTTATTTTTACAGGTGAAACTCGAAAAATAGAATATCATGCAAAAGTATTTCAGTAATTCAAATTAAAAGGTGAAACTAATATATTTAGTATATAGAAATATATGCATGATTAGAGTTTTCAGAGGGCCAACATTTCTGTATTTAAAATCCTAGAATAGAATTCGGGGTTTTCATAAGCTGTAAGCCATAATCATCAAAATTATAACTTTTGCACGATATTCTAATTTTTCGAATTTCACCTGTATAGTTATAGATTTTTTTGTTGTAGACAGGCCTTAAGATCCACCCCAGACTCAATCCACTGGTTGAGCTGGCTGAGATGCTCAAACAAACAGTAATATTTTGATGTGTATACACATTTCAGGGGGAAATCAATCTACAAAAAACTTTCACTGCATAAAAAGCTGGCTTGGGAGCTTCCATGTTTAAGTTGATGCTACAGAAATACATTACATCTCTGGAGCTGAAAAAAATTAACTTTTGCAATAAAATATTCTCCATTACATAAAAATATTATAGTAGTAACTGTATATGAAATCCACAGCATTAATCTTGAGCTGTTTTTGTTGTGTTAACAGCTTTGATTAGCAGCTGTTGTCATTTCTGCATCTGCTATTAGACTACACCACTCAAACTCAGGCAAGATGTTTTTTATGACTCTTAGGAGACAAGGAAAAAAAATCTAAGAGTATTAGAGGTATCCCAGCAAGCAATTTTGTGTTTATAAGACGTCTAATAGCCGTCCAAACACAGCCCTAAAACAGGGTAAAATTTGGGCTGTCAGTGAAAATTTAATAGACGTCTAAACCATAGCCCAAGAATAGACTAGTTATCAATTAGATAACAAAGAAATGAAATGAGTGAAGAAATTAAACCAAACACCTAATAATCACTGTTTACTTTGCTTACATGATGGAATATCATACATCTCACAAGTTATTTTAGCAAAAATGACATGTAACCAAATTCAAAGTTATTTTGGCTAGAACTGGGTTACTCATAGCCGGACTATATCGGGTCTATAGTTAACCTAAACGGTGAAATGACGGCTATTGCTTGCTGGGATGAATGAGTTTATATAGGAGTTTATACGTGTATCATACCTTCCTGTGTATGTTTGCTGTGGGCTTCTTTAGCTTTGGCATTCTGTAGTTCCAATTGCTCTATCAACACTTGATTCTCCTCCAGCACCAAGCGAGCCTGCTCCTGCAGTTGCCTCCTACACACACACACACACACACCTGTGTGAGTGTTTGAATGAACAGTGAGGCTGGCAACAGGGACGAGAGATCCTTCACTGACAAAGATGACTGTGAACAGCTGGCAATTAACACAGATAAAGACAAAAGCTAAAACCGCTCTAGGACAATTCAAATTAATTAGTTAACACAAACACACGCACATTGTTCATCTCAATGGCAGTATTTAAATGCAGAAATTCAGAGAAAGCCAATAAGTATTGTTGAAAGAGTAGTGCAGTGATGTATTATCTTTTCGTTTTTATTTTGACATTCCTGTTTAACAATGCAGAAAAACCTGTTCTTCACATTCACCAACCACACTTTGTATTTGTATCAAGCTGAAAGTTTACTGTATGTCTGATGTGCTGATGCAAACACTGCTCCCTTCAACATAGACCTAAAACATGCTTTAAAAACAACCCATAACAACCTGAAGGAGGAAAAAAAGGGGAAGTATATTTGTTCAGAGAGTTCTTTAAAAGTCTAAATGAAATGGATATAGATACATATCTTTTCTTCAGTATTGAGATGTATAGCCAAGTAAACAGATTATTGTACAAGACAAAAATGTAGAGAGGGTCTTGGTTATTTCCATCAGTTGTTGATGATTGGATAGAGGAAGAATTGAATGCAAGCTTGCCATTTGTTTGTAAAAAAGGGGCAAGTTTTAAGCCGGTGGTGCGAGTGATAATGAGCGTAACCTGAGCACCACACCGCTCGAGTCCCACGAAGGAGCTCCGGAAGCATAAAAGGAGGAGTGACAATAGTGCAAGACGAGAGAGGACCAGGCCTGGACATTTATGTTGGTGTTTTTATTATGTTTATATGCAGCAGTAGTCTGTGAGAGGCTGCCTCTTTTCTTGTTTGTTGTGTTTGGCTTTATGATTAAAGTTACGTTAATAGTTTGCCGGTTCCCGCGTCCTTCTTCCACAAACTTTAAACATTGTTACAGTCAGCAAACAAAAGTTTGTCATTTCATCAGAAGATCGACTTGATTTTTATTAAACATAACAAGGTCAAAAAAAAGAATGGGTGAATTTTCATTTCTTGTAAACAGTTTTGACATAACACAGTAAATTATAAGCTGTACGTGATTCACTAAAAAGAACCGGAATTGGCTGCACTGGTTACACTGAATACTTTTGGATCATTACAAAAGAATGATTCATAAGAGTCATTCATTTGGCAATCAGACTACACTGGTTGCACTGTATGTGTCACGATTCACACCAAAAAAAAAATGCTATTCCGTTCGCATTGGCGGAAGAATGCATCTGCAACAACTGTTAAAGTAATATCAAATATTTATTTCTTAGTTTTCAACCCTATAAATGACATATATCCTTACTCTGTGTTAACACATCCTCACTCTTATTCTCATAACTTCAGCCCCTTGACCGTCATCCATAATCAAACAGGACCATGGGGCACTATCAGTCCTGTGATAAAAGCATGGCTAGCAGAGTGAGGCATGCCTCAAGGACAAGATGCCCTGTTTTTGTTTTCACCCTCAGGATTATTTCATTCCCCTGGACATTTTTCCTTTTTACCTTTTTTCCCCCTAATTTCTTTTAAATATAATTCTCTGAGGGAATGTCAGCATAAGTCCATTGTTATTTCATTCCTAGGGAAAAAAACAAACGCATACACACACTTTTACATTACATAGAGAAACACGCTCAAACTCACCATTCTTTGTTGCTGACAGTGCTGCTTTTGTTAACCTGAGCATGAAGTTTCTCGTTTTCCTGAATGACCTCCTCTGCACGTGCTCTGAATCTCTGTAGTTCGTCCTGTCAGGAAAAAACATACTACATTTTTATTGCCATGTAAAAAAACTCCACAAACTGCTTAACTACTTTAAGTAAGGTTATTTGTATGCATGAACGTCCTCTGGTGCATTTGTAAATGTATTCATCTCACCCAGAGATCATCTGAAACTTCAGCACAGGTGCACAATGCAAAAAAAAAAAAAAAAAAAAAAACTGTTCTCACCAACCGATGCTTAGCAAGCTCTCAAAACAACAGCTTGACACAAGAATGAAGAATTCCAGAAGAATCTAGGACATTTTGTATTGTGGCCTTTTGTGTGAAACATACTTAAATATAACTATGAATGTGATTAATCAACCCTTGACTACTGAGAGAAATAAAAAATAAAAAAATCAGTATCTGTCCCTTTAAAACATAAAACGTGACTAACTGGAAAGATCTTTAAATTTAAGGCAGGTAAGTGTGGTAGGAATATTGGGTGCACTGCAAAAGTGTGTTAGAAAGAGAGAGAGAGACATAGATCAAGTGGAAATAAGAAACGTGTGCAACGTGTGTGCGTGTGTGTGTGTGTGTGTGTGTGTGTGTGTGTGTGTGTGTGTGTGTGTGTGTGTGTGTGTGTGTGTGAGAGAGAGAGAGAGAGAGACAAAGTCAGAGAGTCAAAGACAGAAACTATTAGAAAGATATTATTACACAGATCCTATTATAAATTAGTTTTCCTGCATCTAAAACGTAATAATTCTCATTTTATGTCTCTCTCATTATTACAAGACTGCCAGGCGAACAGTGGCATCTCTCATTGGTAAAATGTGCATATTAAAGCTGCAGTCGGCAAGTCTGGGAGATTGAGGGGATTCAGCCAAAATGTTGAATGTTTACAACTCTCATGCCCCTCCCCCACTACCACCGAGCACCCTCCCATCGAGTTTGTGCTAGTCAGTGCGTGTGTACCAGATTTTCTGTGAACGTGCCCGTCTCTTCAGCATCGAAGCATCATTTTCTTTTCTTTGGTTTCTTCCTAGCTTTGGTTGTTAACCGAGGAATTGGAAGCTTGTTAGTAGATTTTCTCTCCACCATCACGCTTCGTACAATCCAACACACCTGCGAACTTCAGGCATGTGCATGTGATATTGTAACGTGCGCGAGGGGGAATCTGTGGCGTGTGCACGAACTGTGATTGACAGTCAGATCTCACACAGCCCTGCGCTGATTGGACCCGGAGAACCGGGAGCGGTGGATTTTTGCAAAACAAATAACAGGCTCCAGGTGGAGGTAGAAGCGCAGATTTTTTTTTCTAAAACCGGCTGATTTATGTTGTTCTGTCGGAGCATAGTGTCAGTTTCAGTGAATATGATCAAAATAATATTTATATAATATACACCAGCAATTGACCAAATGCTCAATATACAGTAGTCAATAGATGATTTCACACATTACATAAAAAAAATCAATCATCACAATAAAGTGATAGTTTGTACCCTTCCAGTGTCTTTAAATTCCCAAAACAAAAGTCACAGATCAAAGCAGGCATAATTACGCCATTGTTTTTAATCAGTCCCTCCAGAAAAACGCGATTATGCGATCGAACATCAGCCAAAGTCCGCATATTTATGCGGGGGCCGCATTTTTTAAATACGCCGCACTTTTGCCGCATAAATTGCCGATTTCTGCTCAAAATATGCGGGGCAAGCATGATTTCATAATCTCCGCATTTTCGTTGCAAAAAAGTCACATACCGTAATTCCTCAAATAAAAACCGGTAGTCAATTAAACGCCGGGCCTCTGATAGTGGCCGGGGGCGTGGTCAACACGGACAAATAAGAACAATTAGTGTAAACTCAAAGACGGACGCGCTCAGCGCTTGTCATATATCACAACTATTCAGTGCGTTTAACCACATAATGTTTATTTTAGGTTTCCGACATTTAAATACATATGATTTATAGCAAAACAATAAATGTATAGTTTGTAAAATACACAATGGTGTCTATGGAAGCAGCAATAACAATTCAACTATATTTGCCGACGTGTTTTATTCATATCAGATACAAAGTGTAAGTAACGTTAACTATAAAGTTTACTCTATTCTTCTCCCAGTTCACCGGCCACTTACTTTCATGCATTTCGGGAGAAACTGAAGAATTGACATGCTGTAATAAATCCAACAGACAGGAATCTCTGAACTGCGGTGCCCATCTCACGTTACAGAGAAGATCATTTATAAAGGGTTTTAAACGACAAAACAAACTCACTTACATGTATTTGAGAGTCAGAATAGAAGATAGTTAATATTTAGAAATAAAAGCACTACATCTATCATACAGGGCTATTTTGGCTGTGGTGAACACGTGTCAGGCATTACACGTCACCATGGAAACATGGCTGGCGGGCGGGGATCGCGAATTAGAAATAATGGCCTGCCTCTAATAAAAGCCTGCTTCAAATAAAAGCCTGCTACCATTTGCAGTTCAGGTAAATAAAGGCCCCGGCTTTTATTTGAGGAATTACGGTATATCTAAACAGAAAGTTGAAAAATGTTGTGTTTACTTCACTCAAGATCTAGAGCAGCCATTCCCCCCTGTTGCCATTGGAACGTTATGAAGCGACGTACGTAAGTACGTGACGTGAACATCATCGAAAAGCTGCAAACCCCGCGATGAAACCATGATGAACTCACGCAAATCAGTCTCATTTGCCAACAAAAATAAGCGCAAAAGACAGCGCAAAGCTTACCGGTGTTTTACATGATGTAAATTTACGTTACAGTGAGAGATTGGACTTTGTGCTTTGGAAGCACTTATTTTAACAGAACTGTAAAACAGGAAGCACACATTTTATTTTTTTATATTTTATTTATTAATTTTTACAGAAGTTGTAGCATATTCCTTTTGTAAAGCTACAGAACTTGTTTGACTCATCATTGTTTTGTAAGTTTGAGCCATGTGTTTATTAAATAAAACAAGATGAGAACTTAAATATTCCCAGCACTTTCTATGATGTAGTATGCTTACTTATCATAGGAAGTAATAAGAAATGACTCTTTACATTAAGGTAGTAAGCCTAGTGAGAACAGGGTGTTGGGGAATCACTTTTTTTTCTCTCTTTTTCATCAAAACGCAGTTTTCGCAAGTTCCCGCAATTTCATCGCATAAAATTGCATAAAAATCCTGCATATTCCGTCACATTTTTTAAGAAAACGTGCTGCATAACCAAGGATTTTTGCCCGCAACAATCACAAAAAAAGGACTGTTTAATACACACTTTCGTTTCTCATTTTTTTGTATAATTCTCGCATGCAAACACCAAAATATGTAATAAGAGTAAACTGAATTTAACTTTCCCCTTCTAACACAGACACACACACAAACTCACCTCACAGGACTTGAGGAGTTTGTCTTTGGCATTCAGATGGTCCTCATAAGCCAGCAGCAGAGGTGATAAATATTTCATATCCAGCTAAAGGCAATATATAGTACAACCACAGCATTAAACAAAATAAAACATGCCTTTCAGCATTTCTCTTCTGTCCTTTCATAACAACAACAAGCTGTGAAATATTCTGACAAGAGTTCACCATCACCCTCTTTGGTAAATAATTCACATAAGCACATAGTGAGAAATAAGTGTTTTCACGTCAATTAATGAAATGCCCTTACAACAAAACTGGGAATGTATCATTTTAGGATAAGTAACCAGTCAGAAACATTAGGAAGTGACAGTATGGAAATGTGAGACTATATGAAACAAACACACAATAAAAACTAAATAATACAATAAGTTTACGTACCAGCCAAGGAGGTGCAGGTCCTTTCACTGGCAGGCATTTAAGCTGAGCATTCTGGGGAATTCAGGAAAAGAAATGCATTTGAGTGTATACATTATCTCACTTCCTTTATTCCTATAGATATTGTGATGTGACAAAAGAACTAAAAATGACTGTAATTACACTGTAACATAATTACAGACCAGTGGCAGTTCTTAGGCAGACAGCTGTAGAATACAAAAAGAATGAGACAGACTTATGGGCCTTTTACGCAGAATGCGTTTTTGCTTTTAAAACCTCCAAACACAGTACAGTGCAATGGGGAAAGAAACGTAGAGACACGTTTTAAAATTCAAACTTTGATATTTTTAGTACACCGCATCATGAGTGAGACCCTGCAAAAGCCACAAGACACAAGCGCAACGGTCAAACAGTATAATCTGGCTCATATTTACATGGTAAAATATGTAAAGAGTGCAGTGGAACACAGAATGGGATAGAGGTCTGACAGCAGTGTGGAGCATGTTTTAGCGGGTGTGTGGATAATGTGCTTTAAAGCAATGAGAGATGAGCCTCTTTTGGACGTTGATGCAAGAGGGCAATTCAGAACTCACAAGTGACATGAGCCAATGGCCCCCTTAGGCCAGAAAGACACACACACAGCTCAGAGCTGATGTAGCTCAGAGGTTGCTTTAGGACAAGCTGCCATCGTGAGTTTTGTGAGCGTGACATGGCCTGCAACCTTCTCTCTTCTTCCAAAACACACACTTTTGTTTTTATATTATGACTTTGACTGATGACTACTCACATATATTATTTTTACAGTTTAAGGGTGGGTTGCACCAATGAGAATTAATCTTAAATCTAGATTAAATCAAGGTTTATCTAATAATTCTGTTGCACCAAACTTTAAACTTGTTTAAAAATAAGCATTTAAACCATCCTTTTGATCCTGAATTTAATTTATATTTAAGATAGATTCAATTTAATCCTGTTGCTCTATAGCTTTAAACTCAGATTTAAATCTCAATTAGAGATTCACTTTAAATTGACAGGTTAGTTGGTTTAAATAAAATGAAGTGCACCTACAATTAAAATATGTCACTGATTGAACAAAGATGTGGGTAGACAGTGGGTGTCGTCAGGTCTCAGAGAGGTGTTTATTACAAATAAAAATGAAGATTAAAGCACAGTGTGAGGGCCATGGCGGCCCGGAATCGTTGTTACGGCACTGTCAAGTACAGAGATGGTCACTCCACGAATCATGCTAGTTGTTTTTTCTTATCTCGATTGTTTTGTCATACATTATGCTGCCATATTACTCCATTAATTGTTACTATAAATATATTTCCAGGCTTATGAAATCTGCATGCACTTCCGCAATTTTCCGTTTTAATTACCTACTTGATCAGTAACGGTCTCTCTACGTAGCAGTTTATTTCCTTTAACGGCAAGAGCTACTTACCGGTTTGTCGGTCAGAGAGAGAGAGAGTTTCTGGTATTCAATAAAGAAGGAAAGAATGGAGTATTAAAATTGTTGCGGTTTAATTCAGGGTACCCCCAGGATCCTCCAACTTAAATTCAAGGCTTTTTAAGACCTTTTTAATACCATTTCAAATGAAATTCAATGCCAACTTCGTACCCATTCCGACAGAAGTATGAGGGGAAAATGTCAAATCTGTATACATTTTAAACCCTAGAAAATAATTATGTACAAGAAGGTTACTTGAATTAAATATATATTGAATTATATATCAGTCATATTTAATACATACGCAACAGCATTGTAGCGCGCACGTGTGTGTAGGCCAGTGTTAATTTTGGCAGCCATTTTTGATTTAGTCTTAGTCTTCAGACGAAAATGCTTATTGGTCTTAATCACATTTGAGTCATCCTGTTTTTTATAGTTGTAGTTGACGAAAAGTCTTTGCATTTTTTGTCAACTTTTAGTCAAACTGCAGTTACTTTACTTTTGGTAAAAACTAAATAAGACCTTTGTAACGAAATCCAAGACTTTGTATACTAAATTCAAGGCTTTTAAGGCCTTAATTTGAGATGATCAAATTCAAGACTTTTTCAAGGCTTTTAAGACCCGCGGGTACCCTGTAATTAGAGAAATTTTATTGTAAATGGAGGTTTCAATCACAGGTTTGTGGCGGGGGAGGCGTGGTTTCGCGAAGTCTGTAGCGGGAGAGGAATCAGCGAGTCGCGCGGTGAGTAAGTGGGTCAAGTGCAGATGACGAACACCTGTGTCTGATTGCAGTAATTGGCGTGGAGACTGCATAAAAGCTGCCGGCTGAGAGAGAGAAGAGAGAGAGACCTGGGACTCGCACGAGGCTGTGAAGCTGCACCGAAGCTGCCTTTAAGATTGTTTGTCCAGTGAATATTTGTTCTTTTGTTTTTGCCGTCTCGAGTGACACGGCGTCCGCGCACGAGCGCACTGTAATTGTCGTTTTGGAAAATAAAGTGCGAGTCCCAATTTCGCCGACCTCGTCTTCTTCTTCCTTCCATCACACTGAACTTCTCTACACTGGTGCCGAAACCCGGGAAGAAGAAGACTGCCGCCGCCATGCAGACCCCGCCGGGAACGCCGTTTGCGGAGCTTATACAGACGCTCGCGGGTCTTCACCGGGAGCAACATCACGCCCTGCTGGCCGTGAAAGAGGAGCAGGATCAACGCTTCCAGATGCTCCTCCAAGGCCAGCAAGAAGACCGCGAGCTGTTCCGGAGCTGGCTCGACCGGGAGGTTCGGGCCGTCCCCGTTCCAGCTACGGCCTCGGCCCCGCCCCTGCCTCTCAATAAAATGGGTCCCCAGGACGACCCGGAGGCGTTCCTGGACCTATTTGAGAGGTCCGCCGAGGCCCGGGGGTGGCCCCAATCGGACTGGCCCATGCGGCTCATCCCGTTGCTATCGGGTGAGTCGCAGATAGCCGCCAACCAACTGCCAGTCCAGAACCTCCTGGTCTACGAAGACCTGAGGCGCGCCATCTTGCAGCGGGTCGGCCGGACCCCCGAACAACATCGTCAGCGGTTCCGGTCCCTGAGCCTGGAGGAGTCTGGCCGACCCTTCGTGCTGGCGCAACAGCTCCGGGACTCCTGCCGCAGATGGCTGATGGCCGACGGAGGCGACGTCGAGGATGTCATCAGCAAGGTGGTACTGGAGCAGTTTATCACTAAGCTGCCAAAGAAAACTGCGCAGTGGGTCCAGTGCCACCGCCCGACGTCGCTGGACCAGGCCATCCACCTGGCGGAAGATCACATGGTGGCGTGCTCAGGGGTCGGCGAAGCCCTTCCATCAGCTTCTCTCTCTCCTTCTCTCTCTCTCTCTACCCCTTCTCTCCCCAAACCTGTGCCCCTTCCCAGGTCTCGCGGGGGGCTGGTGCCCCGGCCGGCGCCAAGGTGGAGGACCTCGACTCCGGCGGAGCCCGTTCCTGTGACCCGGGCCCCACCTAGGGGGCCCGCCACGTCCGACCACCCCGTCCCGAGTCCGGCAGCCCTGCACTCTCCACGCCATTTCCTTGACCCGCTTCCTGCCACCGGAGCGGCGGGGAGGCCTGGGCCGGCCTGTTGGCGCTGCGGGGACCCGGGACATTTTATAGATCGGTGTCCGGCGATGGAGGTGGGGACCCTGATCCGGGTTCCCGACGCGCCGCAGGCTGCCCCCGACCAAACTGGCCTGTACCAGATACCAGTGAGTATAAAGGGGGGTACTTATCAGGCTTTGGTGGATTCAGGTTGTAACCAAACCTCTATACATCAAAGTCTGATTCAACCGGGGGCATTGGATAACAGCCGCATGGTTAAGGTGCGGTGTGTGCACGGGGTGGTGGTGAGGTATCCGATAATGCCGGTCGTAATTCAATTTAGGGGCCAAAAGCATAGTGTGGAGGTGGCCGTTAACCCGCATCTCCGGCATCCGCTCATTTTGGGGACGAATTGGCCTGCCTTTAATGAATTATTGGGGTCGTTATCAGCGGGTGCCTCTTGGGGTAGAAAAAACAAGGGAAAGACAGCGGTCGTTCAGCTGGGGGATGCTGAGCCCGGACCTCTGGGTCCTGCTGCAGGGGAACAGAGGGCTCTGGCGAGAATGGTTCTCTCAGAGCGCGATGACTTTCCCCTGGAGCAGTCCCAGGACGAGTCTCTTAAAAACGCCTTTAATCAGGTCCGCTCCATCGACGGCCAGCTGCTTCAGCCAGACCAACCGCTCTCTTATCCCTATTTTACTGTAGTAAAAGATAGGTTGTATCGGGTGACCCAAGACACCCAGACAAAGGAAGATACAACACAGTTGTTGGTTCCTAAAAGCCGCCGGAAAATGCTTTTTCAGGCGGCTCACTGTAACCCAATGGCCGGGCATTTAGGTCAGGCGGCAACACTAAACCGTCTCATGGCCCGGTTCTTCTGGCCGGGCATTCACGAGAACGTGCGCAGGTGGTGCGCGTCTTGTCGTGAATGTCAGTTGGTGAATCCACCGGCCAATCCAAAAGCACCATTGTGCCCCCTCCCGTTAATGCAGGTCCCCTTCAAGCGAATTGGTATGGACCTCATCGGGCCATTAGAGCGGTCAGCACGAGGGCATCGCTTTGCCTTGGTTCTGGTGGACTACGCAACGCGATACCCGGAAGCAGTCCCGCTTCGTAACATTTCGGCTAAAAGTGTTGCGAGCGCTCTCTTCTCTTTAATCTCCCGAGTGGGAATCCCCAAAGAGATTCTCACTGATCAGGGCACGGCGTTTATGTCACGAACGATTCGCGAACTCTACGAATTGTTGGGCATTAAATCGATTCGCACTAGCGTCTACCACCCACAAACAGACGGTTTAGTGGAACGGTTTAATCGCACTTTGAAATCCATGATTCGTAAGTTCGTTCACGAAGACGCCAAAAATTGGGATAAATGGCTAGAACCCCTCTTGTTTGCTGTACGCGAGGTCCCCCAAGCCTCCACGGGGTTTTCCCCCTTCGAGCTTCTCTATGGACGTCAGCCCCGCGGGGTGCTTGACGTTCTTAGAGAGACTTGGGAGGATGGACCGTCCGCTGCTAAGAACGAAATTCAGTATGTCCTGGACCTGAGAACAAAGCTCCACACTTTGGGGCGGCTATCAATGGAGAATTTGTTACAGGCCCAGGGCAGACAGAGTCAGCTTTACAACAGGGGAACTAGACTCCGCCAATTTGCACCGGGAGATAAGGTACTTGTATTACTCCCTACTACCAGCTCGAAATTACTCGCAAAGTGGCAAGGGCCCTTTGAGGTCACACGGCGAGTTAATGATCTCAACTATGAGGTAGCCCGTACAGACAGGGGTGGAGCACATCAAATTTATCACCTCAACCTTCTCAAAAAGTGGGTTGAGGCAGAGTCAGTGATGTTGGCGACGGTGGTGAGCGGAGAGGAGGATCTCGGGCCTGAGGCGAGTTCAAAATCACAATCTCTCGCGCTGGCTCTTGGTGGAGACCACCTCTCGCCCTCCCAGCTCACTGACATTAAAAATATACCAGCTGATTTTGCGGATGTGTTTTCTCCCCTGCCTGGCCGGACAAACCTCATTCAGCACCACGTTGAGACCGAACCTGGGGTCGTGGTACGCTGCCGCCCGTATCGTTTGCCTGAACATAAGAAAAAGGTGGTTCAGAGTGAATTAGAGGCTATGCTGGATATGGGGGTAATAGAAGAGTCAAGCAGTGACTGGGCGAGCCCGATAGTTTTAGTTCCCAAACCTGACGGCTCGGTTCGCTTCTGTGTAGACTATAGGAAGGTGAACGCGGTGTCTAAGTTTGATGCTTATCCAATGCCAAGGGTTGACGAACTGCTTGATCGGCTGGGTACTGCTCGTTTTTATTCGACATTGGACTTAACGAAGGGTTATTGGCAGATCCCCTTGTCTCCAATGTCCAAAGAAAAGACAGCTTTCACAACGCCGTTTGGATTACATCAATTTGTCACCCTTCCTTTCGGGTTGTTCGGGGCTCCAGCGACCTTTCAGCGTCTGATGGACAGGATTCTCCGACCGCATGCTGCGTATGCCGCTGCCTACTTGGATGATATTATCATCTATAGTACCGATTGGCAGCGTCATATGCAGCATTTGCGGGCTGTCCTGAAGACGCTGAGAAGGGCGGGGCTCACGGCCAACCCGAAGAAATGTGCAATTGGGCGTGTGGAGGTAAGGTATCTGGGTTTCCACTTGGGTCACGGACAGGTGCGTCCCCAAATTGATAAGACGGCAGCAGTTGCGACCTGTCCGAGACCCAAGACCAAAAAGGAGGTTAGACAGTTCCTGGGGCTAGCGGGATATTATAGAAGGTTTGTGCCTAATTATTCGGACCTCGCTAGCCCGCTGACCGATCTAACTAAAAAGGAAGCGCCAGATACGGTTCAGTGGACGGAGCAGTGTCAGCGGGCCTTTACCCAGATAAAGGCTGCTCTATGTGGCGGGCCGCTTTTGCATGCTCCTGATTTCTCTCTCCCCTTTATCCTACAGACGGACGCATCGGACAGGGGGCTGGGCGCCGTCCTGTCCCAGGAGGTGGAGGGTGGAGAGCGGCCGGTGCTGTACATCAGTCGCAAGCTCTCTAAGAGAGAGACGATGTACAGCACCATTGAGAAAGAGTGTTTGGCCATCAGGTGGGCTGTTCTCACCCTCCGCTACTACCTCCTGGGGCGGGAGTTCACCCTCTGTTCGGACCACGCTCCCCTGCAATGGCTCCACCGCATGAAGGATACCAATGCGCGGATCACCCGTTGGTATCTAGCTTTACAGCCTTTTAAGTTCCAGGTGATCCACAGGCCGGGTGCACAGATGGTTGTGGCTGACTTCCTCTCCAGGAGGGGGGGGGGGGAGGCGGCAGGCCGGACGGCTCCCCGGCCTGAGACGGGCGGTGGGGGTATGTGGCGGGGGAGGCGTGGTTTCGCGAAGTCTGTAGCGGGAGAGGAATCAGCGAGTCGCGCGGTGAGTAAGTGGGTCAAGTGCAGATGACGAACACCTGTGTCTGATTGCAGTAATTGGCGTGGAGACTGCATAAAAGCTGCCGGCTGAGAGAGAGAAGAGAGAGAGACCTGGGACTCGCACGAGGCTGTGAAGCTGCACCGAAGCTGCCTTTAAGATTGTTTGTCCAGTGAATATTTGTTCTTTTGTTTTTGCCGTCTCGAGTGACACGGCGTCCGCGCACGAGCGCACTGTAATTGTCGTTTTGGAAAATAAAGTGCGAGTCCCAATTTCGCCGACCTCGTCTTCTTCTTCCTTCCATCACACTGAACTTCTCTACAAGGTTATAATTCTAATCCCTGATTTGTTAATCTGTGTTTAAAATTAATGGTGCAAAACAACTCGATTTAAAATAAAACCCGGACATCACACAGGTTGTGAAGCAATAACGATTATTGGTGTAAATGACAAACATGGTATCTGATAACTACTTCGCTATTTTTGTCCTCCGTTGTTTTCCTTTATTTCCAGATGTTTGGTTTAATCGAATGGGTTCCCTCTTACGTCACAGTTCTCCCAGAGTATGAGAACACATTCACACATTTGCACTCTTCAGAAATGGCAAAAGAAAACTTTTATTCTTTTCACAAAATAAAATATGTAGAATGAAATATTGAATGACAGATTGTACTGGATATTAGCTTGCCTGTTTGCTCAAGAGCATGATTTATTTAAGTCACACTAACAAGAAACTATGTTTCTAACCAGAAGCCGTGTGCTGCAGTTTCAACCACACAACTTTGCGATGCTGTTTGCAAATGTTTGTTAGAATTAGGACTTCGGGAAACACTGAATAATTTAACTTTGTTGGTAATGATGGAGCTTGCAACCATAGTTAGCTAATGATGATTTTGGCAACCACTCCACTGGATAGTTTTTATCCCATGAAAGTGTATTACATTACATTTTTCTGGTCAGATCTCTCGCACCATAACACCAACCAGACGTAGGAGTGTTGTAGAAACCTGTCTGTTTTTGCAATTCTGTTAAGTGAAACTAAAGTGGTACAGAAATAACACATTCCACTTTAAATTAATATGTTTAGTATTACAAAAGAGCTTCTTTTTAGCATTTTACATGTTAAATAAAATGTACGTTAACATGCCCTTATGAAGCAGTTTTCCTCATTACATAGCTCCAATGTTGTTTTCATGGAATGGATCTAATTGAGGTTTGAACAGAATATGTACTGTACTGAAAAAAATTGTTTTACTTAGAATGAGATCTTTTTAAAAGGCTGCCTGTGGGTTCGCAATCACAATGCTTAGTTGGATTATTTCTTAAATCTATAATTGTGCTTTCTATAATTGTGTGAATAATGAGTGGAGCAGTAGGCTAGATTCTGTGCTGATACATACTGTTACAAAAGCCACATGCATAAACCACATCCACATTTCATTTGCGAACAAAGACATCGACAAGAATCAGCCTATATTACATTTTGTTCAAATTAATTATAGGTCATTAAATTCATTAGGGGGGGAACAGCATTCTTTAGAAAGTTTTTTTTTTTTAATTATTTTATTTGTAAGGTACTGTGTGCAATGTACTCAAATCACAATGCAGCAATGTTACCATCCACTATCCTAATCACTCCAGCAGCCCTCCAGTACACGCTTCCTGCTGCCCGCTAGCTCAACAGACCGTTCAGACACATTCAGTGTTACACTGATCCACTAAAGGCTAGAAAGGGAAGCAATCAACAGTACTCTAAAAAGCAGAGGCTGCTGGACAGACAAAGAGAGACACAGAGAGCCTAGTTTCTTCTTTAACTAAAGCCAATGTGACATTTCCTTAAGTTTCAACCCTGCTGACATGGAAGGAGGGGCAGCGTGAGAGAAAGATCTGAAAAGAGAGAGAGAGATCCAGGCTACTGACCTGAAACTAAAGTGACAGTATATTTAGCCTGCCGATTGTCTCCTTTCTCCCCATTCACTCACTTCTTCCCAACCACACAACAGTGCTCTAATTAAAATCAGGGTTTTTTTTTTTACAACCAAGAGTTCAAGAGTCGAGGACAGTCAAATGTTCAATCTTGCTAAATGAGCATAATCGGTGTGATCATTTTTTTTATATTTAAACTATTAACTGAAACCTTTCGAGATGTGAAAAAGGGTGTTGAAATATCTAAGAAAGATCTTAGTTCTGTAATCAGCAGATCTCTAATTCATTGCAGTTAGGGACTATTTGCCCTAAGATCATCTTTAAATGAGTATCATGCCAGGCATCCGAATACAGTACAGATGAATGAAAAGCAGATTCATATTTTATACTGAAGTATCTGGGCAGCCAGGAGAGTCATTTTCTCACTAAACCAGCGAGCCAGACAAACACAAGGTTCAGACAGCCCTCATCAATATAAAATAAGCTCAATCTCTCCCTTCCCCTCCTTAATATAATGACACCAGCGGGACAAATTTGAGATCTTTGATCCTTCAAATATGGATGGCAAAGAGATCACGCTGCTCTCTTGCTGTCAAACTCTTCTGAGGCTTGTTAAAGAAGCTCAGTTATGCAATTCCTCTGAGTGCTTTCCGATTATTATTCAATGCATAAAGGCTCATTAAAACTTATAACCAGGGCCGGAGTGGGTCCACTTTTCAGCCCGGGAGTTTCAGGCCCAAGACCGGCCCACTTTTTCCATGGAGGAAATTAAATAAATGAAGCAACTGTTCACCTCTTACTATTGTGTAGTTTTGATTAATACCATTTTCCAACAATAATGTAAAGGTTACATAATAATTCACTTAAGCTGAGAAGTTAACAAAAAATATCATGGTCATTATCATTTTTCTGCATGGGTATCAAATTGTGGTAATTTACTCCTTTACTACACCCACTTCTGAACAAACAATACATTTTGGTTTATCACGTACCGTCATATACTGCTCTTTCTTAAAATTACAGAGGGATTTATGGATATCTACTTTTGCTATCCTGTAAATCAGAATACACTGTCAATAGCCTTAAAAAAATGATTTTCACCATGTTTTTTGGAATAAAATGTTATATACATCAGGCTACGAAAACAAATCCCTCAGTAAATGTCTTCATAATATAACTAAGTATACGACGAGTGGAGATTTCGGACTTGGAGTATGAGAGAAAGGTCATTTTGAGAAAATGGGCTTTAAAGATTTAGCATCAGCCAATGAGATTGCGCATACAGAGTTAAATCCCCCCTTTTACTTTCACGATTGGTTGCTGATAAAAAGGAAATGACCATATTTGGATCTGACAGCATTGTAGAGCAGAGAGAGAGCTTTCTAGTGGTGTGTGTGATGACAGGATGCAGACAGCGATCGCGGAGCAGGGGGAGGATTTAGATTGCCAACTTTTGATGAATTTATGAGAAATCTACAGACGCAAACAGACAAAGTGTTGTAAGATAAAGACCTAAATGTGTAATTCAGACTTTTTTTTCACCACAAGTCTGAAAGAAAACAAATACCCCAAAATCTCAAATTTGACCAGTAAAAAAATGATGTTTTTGCCTGCCGTGTCTCGCCTTAATTATATTTATTATTTTGCTTGTGAATAGGTTGACATGCTAATCATTACAAGGCCTATCTCTCTTTACCTGTTGCCACTTGTGTTTGTCCTCTTGAAAATAAATCTGTAAGCTTGGCACATTTGGCAGCATCCTCATCCAATGCCTTTCTTTTTTTCAACCTGGCTTTACGAGCCCCTCCTGGCCTCTTCCTCCCATCCATCCTCCCTGACCCGTAAAGTTACGGTAGGGCCGGCCCAGCTATCGGTAGCCTATACCATAGACATAATAAATACATAGACACCCTATTGGCTGCTGGAGCGTACGTCAACGGCGCCGCCATATCAAGGAGGGCAACTTGCCCATACCTCTCATTTTGGGAATTGAGAAAAATGCCTGTTTCGTGCGCTGCTTGGGGCTGTACAAGTCGCCACACAATTGAAAACAGGTCTCGGGGAATTACCTTTCACAAACAAGACTGAAATTTTTTTTCTGGTTGTATTTGGTAATTATATAATTAGTAATAGTAACGTACACCACGTGCAAACCACTGAAATCGGCTGATAAATGTAAATGTTATTATTGTTTTTATCCAGGAAAACCGCAGCTCACCCGTTTACTTGCATTTGTTCACAGCGCAGTCTTGCCCTCCGCAAAATGGCGGACACGTTGACGTAGCGCAGCAACGCTCCAAAGCAGCCAATAGGGCGTCTATGTATTTATTATGTCTATGGCCTATACTACCTGAGAAAACATTTTGAAAAAGACGGGCTATGGACCCAACCAACTCTATTTGGAAGAGGAGGGGAGAATTCCCTTACATGGTACAACCCATGCAGAGGCTGCGCGCTGCGGTGTTAGAATGTGGAACGTGTGTAGCCTTTAAGAGAAGATAGACCACGTGACAAGTAAAAAAAAGAATAAATAAAAAAAAAAAAATCCTCGACCGGCCCAAAAGTGAAGCGGCCCAGCGGGAATTCTCCCGATTCTCCCGGTAACCCACTCCGGGACTGCTTATAACTCAGCTGTTAATTTGCAGGGCTCTTTTCAAAATTATAGCTCCTACTGCAAATCCATGCACATTTAAACGTATAACATTAAATAAACGCAATTTCTACGTCAAGGGTTTTCAAATTGGGTGAATGTGAGCCTCCCCTTAGAGTAGGTAAGGACAGCCGAGCCCCCCCCTTCCCCAAAATCCCGTCCGCCTGCCCTAACCCACACACACCTCTGCAGTAAGTGCCATATTTTGTGTGTTCCAGGCAATGAGTTTCAATAAAAATTGAAAAAATATATAAATATTTTTTTTAATTGTATTCGAAGACATTTTATTTCCACAACTTTTAAAAAGTGCATTCATAAATGATTCTTTGCAACAGCAAATCATTTCCAACTTCATGCAGCCCTAATTGAGGCTACATTTAGAATCACTGAACATCAGTAGGCCTAATCACAAGTCAACAAAACACGCTTAACATGTGTAATGCAATGAGTAGCAATGTTTCACTGATGTTATGGGGTTTGCCTGCCTTCGCTATACGTGACACGATAAGATGCTTCTGTCGCCTTCATGTTAATAGAGCCAAACGACTGAATTATGCTTTTTTGTGACTGCAAATCATCACGCTTCCTCAAAACTTAATACAAAACTCAACTGGCTTGTTCACTAAATTCGTGTGCTTAGTTTCAATGTGACGCCGAAATTTGCATGGTCTCATGCTATCATTTGCTAGCAACTCCTTGCAGGCCACATACTGCGGCAGAGGTGCAGCCTCAGACCCCCCGACCAGGTGAAATATAATTTTAAGTACTCAGGATCATATTTCTTGAAGTTTTTTGCTCGGTCCTGTCTCCTCCCTTAATGCTGACTTTTGTTGACTTGGGACAAGGAAACAATGCATTTTAAAGCTAATACATGCACGCACAATTACCGATATCAGGGGTTAAAGTGAAAAAAAATTCCTTACCCTAAATTTATTTTTTGGGGTTGGGGGGGGTTGAGAAACTGCACAGACAGACTTATCTTCAATGGAACCATTTATTTTCAAGTATTACGGCTGTATGTTAAAGGAATCTTTTTATGAATGAAGGCCAGTATCACTGATATTAATATAGCTACTGATGTCTCCATGAAAATGATTTTCCCCCAAATCTTAAACATTTATTAGGCTTAAAAAAAAATAACTTTTAATTTAAGTTTACTTAAAACAATCCTCACTTAAACCCAATAAATGTCATATTTACCTGTACCTTTCCTGTCTAACAGGTATGAAATATACAGAAATCGAATAAGGTTGTAAAAGTCGCATTGCATAAATAATAAATGAAATATAGATTAATACTTATTAAAGCTACAAGCGTTCTTTAGTCAAGAGTAGTGAGTAATTTTTCTGTTCCCTTTGTTCTTTCATCAACTTTACTGACAGAGAGAATTAGTGGCTGCTGTCCCTTTAAGATCTGCCGCTGCAGACAGGATCTCACTCGTCTCATTCTCTCACTACTCGTTACTTCCATTTAAGATTTTATTTAACTCATTTTAGACTGTTCTTGTGAGGATACTCGACAAAACAGACATTTTGGCATATATGTGTGTGTTATTCGTTCAAGCGCGAAAGAGAACTCGATACTGTCACCCGTCTTTCTGTGCGGTGTGTGTGTGTGTGTCTGTATGTGTCAGGAGGACATTCACTGACAGCGTTCTCTTTTGTCTTGTCGCGCATGAATGGTTTAAATAAAAGCATTTGCGTGAATAAGAGCATGATCATAACCCTAGCTGAGGGATGACAGAAAGGAATGCGGCGTTAATTGCGTTAAATATTTTAACACGTTAAAGCTGGACAAAAATTAATCGCATGCGTTAACGTTGACAGCACTTGTAATACATTGCTAACAGAAAATGCTGCGGTTTAAAGTGCACTAGTTTTCATGGTAGGCCTACACAGAATGTTTTTTAGTAAGCTACACAGAATGTTCTATTAAATAGCTAACGTTAACAGTCTGAAGTTAACTAGCAGTAGTGTAACGTTAGCTCAGTCAACGTAAGGCTAACATCAAAAGTTGTAGACAAAGTATGATTATCCTGACCTGCGCTTTTGCAGAATCAACCAACTCACATCTCTTTTCTCCCTTTTCTCCTTTCTATCCATGATGACATTAAAGTCACCTGTTGTTGTTTCTGGCGTTTCATCGCTGTCTGTGCCGCAACCACTATACCTGCTCATTAGAGCGTTCAGTAAGCTATTTTACACAGGCTCGGTCCCGCTCTTCCGTGGCAATGACGGCTTGCGGTTAAAAATCATAACCAAAGAATTTGAAAGTGGGAGGACACAAACAGGATTTTGAAAAGTGGGGGGGACATGCATGGACGTATGGATCTCAATCACAGTGTTGCCAGGACCCTCCCTGCTCTGCTTCTGAATCTGATAGGCTTGTAACGTGTAGAGCTGCGTTCCTCGATTGGTAGGTGAAATCAATTGACTCGAAAATATTAAACTGCATGCAAGTTCCCAATTTTTTTGTTGTTATTTTTTTCTCACGGCCGCACGCCGGAGATCCGGCACGATGCCAAGCCCTGCGATATTAATAGAGCTGTATAGAGAGTTAATTTTTCTTTGCGTTTCGCGCCTCCCCTGTGGCTCTCTGGCGCCCCCCAGGGGAGGCGCGCCTCACCTATTGAAAACCGCTGTTCTACGTAATTTGTAGCTGTAGATATTTTCTCAGCTGCCCACTATCTCAGAGGTGCTAGAATGCATAAAAGAAGACTAAAACAAGCTGCACACCAGTGTAAAGCAGAAACAATCTCTGTTTCAATGCGCGCGCACATATCTGATCTCAACCTCTCGCTGGTAGTGCTCCTTTGAAATTATAATACCCCACAAACTATCATCTCTGCATTAAACAGGAAGAAGGAGATGAAAGGAATAGCTGCATATCATTACTGTGGCGTTAGATAATCACGCCCTGCAAGACTAAAAGAAGACTGTCAGATAAACTACTGAAATTCTGAGAGCTCTTTTTTTTAATCATTCTTTTACCATTTTATCATTCGTTTGTGGGCCATTCCCTTTGCAGGGCCTACAAAATGCTTGGCATCACAGGAGCGAGTCAGCGAAGGACCATCAAGTTGGCCACTGATGCTGCAGAAGTAGCATCAGGAGAGGAGAGGCCTGGCGTGTAGGGTAGTAGCGCTACCTGGACATAAGCTGGGACTTGATCACCCCGGCTGGGTCGCCTAGGGGAGGGGGTCTGATTGTTGAAAGACCCGAAACCCCCCGTGATCCTTTGTTACATCACTGATGATATGTCCAGGTGCACCAGACGGTGTATCAAAAACCTTCTTTCTGGAACAACCAGTGACTACCAGGAACAGTCTGGTTGACCACCAAGTACAGATTGGTGACAGCTGAAGAGACAGTGGACAGCCCGGAAAGACGGCATCGGGGCAGTGAGGGGTAGCATCCCAAGCTGCACCTTCTGAGAAGGAACCCAAAAAAGCTACGAATCGACCCACAGGAGACATACCCCTAGGGATTCCCGAGAGGGGGGGCGGAAGAGAATCCCACAGGACGGATCAAAGGATGACGACACATGGCAATGAAAATACGACGACGATAATGGAATGCATATGTGGCAAGATATGCAAGAACCGACATGGCCTGCGGATCCACCAGGCCAAGATGAAGTGTATGCAGAAGGAGGTAGAGTCACAGCGCACAGGAACTACGCCTGGTGAGACGCAGGAGGAGTCAGGCCCGGAGTCACCCCACAGTGCCCGGAGCCTCCAGGTGATGCAACCACCTGACGCCCACAGGACATCAGAACATCGTCGGGTGAAGTGGCCCCAAGCTAGCAAGGAGAAGGAGTGGTGCCAGTTTGATGGAGACGCAGACACCATCTTGGAGGCAACTGCCAAAGGGAGAGCTGATCGAGGCCTCAAAACGATGACTACAATCATCATCAGCCTAGCTGCAGAGAGGTTTGGACTTGAGGAGAAGCGAGCAGCGAAGCCCCCTTACACCATGAACAACAGAGCAAGTAAGATCTATCAGCTCAGGCAGGAGCTGAAGAACTTGAGGCAGCAGTTCAAGGTTGCAAGCGAAGAGGAGAGGGGACTGCTTGCGGAGCTACGTAGCATAATCCGCAAAAAGCTGATGACCCTGAGGAAAGCTGAGTGGCATAGGAGGAGGAGGAAGGAGAGGTCCAGGAGGAGAGCAAGACCTAGGCCCCTGCAGGTTCCTGATCAATCCACCTGCACCGGCTTAGGACTTTGATGGGAAAGAGCCAGGCTGGAAGGACATCCAGGAGGTGGTTAGAAGGGCAAGGGCAAACTCCACTCCAGGGCCCAGTGGAGTACCGTATAAGGTTTATAAGAACTGTCCAAGACTACTCCACAGACTCTGGAAGATCCTAAAGGTGATTTCGAGGAGTGGAAAGGTAGTAGACCAGTGGAGACAAGCAGAGGGTGTTTGGATCCCGAAGGAGGAGGAGTCTCAGAAGATCGAGCAGTTCCGGACCATCTCACTGCTGAGCGTTGAAGGAAAGATTTTCTTCAGCCTCATTTCCAGGCGACTGACAGACTACCTATTGAAGAATTCCTACATCGATACAGCGGTCCAGAAGGGAGGAATCCCGGAGGTACCTGGTTGTCAGGAGCATACAGGTGTGGTCACTCAGCTTATCAGGGCAGCCAGGGAGAACAAGGGGACCTGGCTGTGCTGTGGCTGGACCTTGCGAGTGCCTATGGATCCATACCCAATAAACTAGTCGAAGAGGCACTGAACCAGCATCATACCCCGAAAAAGTTCAGAGACCTCATTCTGGACTACTATACCAACTTCCATATGAGAGTCTCCTCCGGAACAAGAACCTCAGACTGGCACAAGCTTGAGAAGGGAATCATCACTGGCTGTACAATCTCAGTCATCCTTTTTGCACTCGCCATGAACATGCTGGTGAAATCTGCGGAAATGCAGTGTAGGGGGCCCCTCTCGAAGTCTGGAGTTAGACAGCCACTCATCCGAGCTTTCATGGATGACCTGACAGTGACCACAACATCTGTCCCAGGCTGTAGGTGGATCCTGAAAGGCCTTCAGGAGCTGATGTCCTGGGCTCGCATGAACTTCAAGCCGGCTAAGTCAAGGTCCCTCGTGCTGAAGAAAGGGAAGGTCAATGACAAGTTCCACTTCTCACTTGGCACCACCAAGATACCATCACTGACAGAGGAACCTATAAAGAGCCTGGGGAAGGTGTTCAATTGTAGCCTGAGAGACGCAACTTCCACAAAAGCGACCAACCAAGACCTGGAGACCTGGCTGGCCGCGGTGGACAAGTCTGGCCTTCCTGGCAAGTTCAAGACCTGGATTTACCAGCACGGCATCCTCCCTCGGATCCTCTGGCCCCTCCTGGTGTATGAAGTCCCCATTTCAACGGTGGAAGGCTTTGAGATGAGGATTAGCAGGTTTCTGCGCAGGTGGCTGGGACTGCCTCGAAGCCTGAGCAGCATTGCACTATATGGGCAGAACAACAAGCTGAAGCTTCCCATGAGCAGCCTGAGCGAGGAGTTCATGGTGACGCGGTCCAGGGGGGTCCTACAATATCGGGATTCCAGTGATCCAAAGGTTGCCCAGGCTGGGATTGAGGTCAGGACAGGGCGGAAGTGGAGGGCTGCCGTGGCAGTGGACGACGCAGAGTCAAGGCTACAGAAAAGGGTGTTGGTGGGCTCAGTGGCACATGGGAGAGCTGGCCTGGGCAGTAGAAGAACTCCTCGCTACGACAAGGAGAAGTGAAAGAGAGGAGGTCCCTGATCCTGGAGGAGGTGCGTGCAGGAGTTAAGGAGAAGCGAGCTTGCCAGATGGCTGGGATGTGGCAACAGGGCGCCTGGACAAGATGGGAGCGAACAGTGGAGCGTAAAATCACATGGACTGAGCTTTGGAAGGCTGAACCCTACAGGATAAAATTCCTGATCCAGGCGGTCTATGACGTGTTGCCAAGTCCATCCAACCTCTTCTCCTGGGGAAAGGTGGAGACACCAGTGTAGCAATAATCAGATGATCAGCGCAATCATGTGGTTTTAATCAACTAAGTCTCTAATTAAGTAAACACTCCTCCATTCTTCAGATTGTGAAAGAAACAGATGTCATGGGACTTTTTAAGTTACTGATTCACACACAAGCAAATGGCGATGGGACTTAATTAAATGACCGATGCCAGAAGTGCCCCCGCGCCGTTTTTCACTGATAAGTAATCACAGGGTCCTCTGTCTTACCACATGTGACGCAACAGGAGCGCCTCTCTGGCCGGAGATCCCGTGGTGTCCCCTCTGCAGGACACCTCACAAACACAGACAACCTTGTATAATGAACCACACTGGTCATTGTAATCCAGACTTAAAAACTCATCAATTCAAAGAATACGCACACACATATCATTGCCCGGGAGGGGGGGTGAGCAAAAGTTCACCACATCTTCACCAACGAATGACCCAGCCACGTCCACAGTACACACACACACACACACACAAGAACTTTTCCCAGATCTCCTCAATTGAGAGACTTGTACTATGATATATTCAATATGTTTTTATGTTTGCCCATGTTCCATTGGGGTTAGATGTGATCGTATTATAACTCTAAATGAACAGAGGTGCTTTTAGATGCATTTTTAATGTAACTGTGTTTTCCTATAATGTTTGTATGTCGTTCTTCACACCTTTAGAATCCTCTTGATCTGACCAAACCATATATATATGGGTGCAAACCGTAAAATGTATGTTACTATGTTTTATCATCTCTGGAGTAAAATTGAACGCATTTTTACATCACGGTCATGAAACATGCAAAGTCGATCTCGAGGGAACAAAGGAACACTTATCCGCACACTTTCCTCCCAGCTGATAGGTGCATTCACGCCAGAGGAGGCGTAAACAGAAGTGTCTTAAAGAAGACCACCAAGCACCTCATCTTTGGATCTTAGAGAAGTGAAGTAAGAGTAAGGAGGGGGGAGAAAGAACTGCATCTTTGGGGGAACTCCCTTCTTCGAGGGAACTTCGACCTTTGACTGGACTCTTCTCTCTCCTTCGATCCGATGTAACCATCATACTCGTGATCCCCCGCCCTGGGGGATCTTTCCTCTTCTTTTCTTTTGCTTAAGTTTGTTTTTCCTTTGTTCATTTCACCAGAAATGAACTTAGTCTGAATTATTTATTTGGTAATTTACGTCAAAGACCTTTAAGCCTTCTTTGAAACTGCGCGCTCCAGACCGCAGCAAACCACGTGACGCTCCAACGGAACACACAAAGACCAGCAGCTCACACACGCCGCAGGGCTCAGACACATGAGAACTATATGCAAGTATATTTGAGTTACCAAGATTTTAGAGCATTAAGACTGTTTTTCCGTGTTGTCTCTTAAAGGTTTAAATGTCCAGGTGAATTTTGCCAAACTGTGATCCTACGGATCTCTCTCTCCCTCTCTCTCTCTCTTTCTTCCCAACGCTCTCTCTCCCTCTCATTTTTATCTTCCTCTCTCTTCCTATTTTAATTCGTGTTTGTAATGTTTTTCGTTTTGTTTGTTTCGGGTGTATATACATATATTCTGTGTGAATTGTAGTTCGATGTATTATTAGTCCAACTATTAAAACCATTATATTCTTGATTGCCTTCTGTCTAAAATGCTCATTTTACAAAGTCAATGAGATCTCGATCCTAGCAACAAAGCTTTCATTATTGACTACGTTGCGTAGTCTAATTTTATAAACACAGGAAAATTAATGTTCACGGCCAGAAAGTTGATATTTCTTGGAGTTTATAAGAAGGGATAACTTTGTTGAGAAGTTGATAAGTTAATCTTACGGCCGTTTGCTGGACAAACAGTTCGATAGCTAAATTAACTCCATTAAAGGTTATCTCATATAATCGATCTGAAAGTGGACCATTGACATATGAATGAAGAATTATAATTCGTTGTGATTGATCATTCGTGTGTACAATCAATCTATTTTCAACTTCGATAATTTAACTGTAATATGCAATATATTTATCATATTCATGATTAATTATTAAAATTCCCTATATATAATTTGAGCTAATTTAATGTAAAACTAAATGTTGTTACACCAGCATGCCCCCTCTGCCAGAGGAGAGGAACCTTGGAACACATCCTGAGAAGGGCGTTACCACTGGCGGCATGACCAGGTCCTAAAAGCCGTAGCGGATTCTATCTGCAGTGGAATTAGCCACAGCAAGAGCCTTCGCCCAGTGAAGACCACAGCCTTTGTCAGAGCTGGGGAGAAGTCAACACCAGCTGTCCAGGGCACCTCCTCTGGCCTGTTGGCAACGGTGCGCGACTGGGAGCTGGCAGTTGATCTGGGCAAGCAGCTTAAGTTTCCTGAAGCAGTTGCCATAACAGCATTAAGGCCTGACATGGTGCTCACCTCAGAGGCCTCCAAGCAGGTAATTCTCTTTGAGTTAACAGTGCCTTGGGAGGACCGTATGGAGGAGGCCAATGAAAGAAAGAGGGCAAAGTACTCCCAGCTTGTGGAGGGTTGCCGGAGCAATGGGTGGCGGGCAATATGCTAACCTGTCGAAGTGGGATGTCGAGGGTTTGTGGGCCATTCCCTTTGCAGGGCCTACAAAATGCTTGGCATCACAGGGGCGGGTCAGCGAAGGGCCATCAAGTTGGCCACTGATGCTGCAGAAGTAGCATCAAGGTGGCTGTGGATCAGGAGAGGAGAGGTCTGGCGTGTAGGGTAGTAGCGCTACCTGGACATAAGCTGGGACTTGATCACCCCGGCTGGGTCGCCTAGGGCAGGGGGTTTGATTGTTGAAAGACCCGAAACCCCCCGTGATCCTAGGTTACATCACTGATGATATGTCCAGGTGCACCAGACGGTGTATCAAAAACCTTACAAGGAAAAATGAACTACAGTTTCCAGCTCCACTCCAAAATCAGTCAATGCAGATTTGTAGCAATTAACTTCAGTTATCACACAGCACCCATCTCTTGCATCAAAACGGAGGATCAGGCAAGCGAGACTGTAGTTATAATGTCCTGTACATGAACTCAAACATGTATCATTCCAGAATTATAATTAAGGACTGTGTGGCATTTTTCTTCCCATAGTATGTGAAAGTAGTGCACATTCGTTTGCAAACACGTAAAAGTGCTTTAGTAGCGTTCTCCTTTTTTCTCCTCTAGTAACTGAGAACTCACGCAAAATGGCAAAATATCAAGTTCCATATGCTGTTACATATACATTAATATGTATGAACAGGTTGATAGTTGACGGGAGGGATTATTCACGGTTGCTTTTTGAAAAGTATGTCACTTTTACATACAATTTCCTAAGTTATTAAAATCACTATCATGTAGTTTTAAGTTTGAGCCTATAGACCTGTCTCTGAAAGTGGTGTACAGTGAGCTATCTTACCTCGTCCTTGTTGAGTGGTCGGAATCTAGCCTGGTATCTGCTGAGCTCTACGTTGAGACGGTGAACCGTCATCTTCAGCCCATCATTCTCATCCACCAGCTCCTGAGCCTGCTGCCTCAGACTCAGCAACTCAGAGCTTTCACCTACATGCACACACACAATTGCACACAGTTAGATCAGAGCTGATTAATGCAAAACCACACACTAAAACAGCAAAAGAACTCAGGCAAGAACTCCCACCCAGACATGTACACATTATGGGTGTTTCTTCAACTATGGACACTTTGGGTCCTCTGGAAATGTAGATACATGCATCATGGGAGAATTCTGTCAATCTTTTTTACCTGAACAGTTATAAACAAGTGTCATTTCCACCACATCTCAAATAACCATTTATGTCATGTTGGAAAATATATTTTAATGCTATTTTTATTCCTGCCTTTGCAGAAGAATATCAACGCCTACGTCTACATCATCCTGTCTTTGTCCCCGCCCACTGGAGCGTTAGTGAATAGTGACGAGAATGAGAAAAGATCAACACAGGATTATTACCATTACCTTCCAAACGATCCTAATGCTAGGATAGTGGGGTTTCTTTTTTTCAATAATGTGAATGTCTCAGAAGTGCATTATTTGTTTGTATTCGGTGCATTTCACTGTGGATTATTTGGTCAATTTCAGCGCAGGCTTTGCAAACAGACTTTTACGATATTGATCTGCCAGCAACGCCACAAACATGTAAGTAATCATGTTTATTCTAATGCATGATCTGTGATCAGTGATCAATTATTCAAGTTCAGACAGATTATCTCACAAAATCGTTCAATATTATTTATGCATCAGTAAATCAAGCCACTGACTAAACGATCAACTTCACATCGTTTCTCTTAGCAGGATGAAAATAATCTTATTTAAACTGTGATTAAATTGCATAGAGAAAGCGATCAAAGAACAACCCCTTTACAATCGCCCAAGCTGTCAATCACACAACTCGAGTTTATCTGGACACTTGCCAAAACTCGTTATAAAATAACGTTATGAAATGAGTTCCACATGTAATACTAGCTATTTCATATGCAAACATGTCAGCCAACCACAACAGTGGACATTTAAACTGAAGTCTCCCAGCAGACACGCCTCTTCAAACGTTCAAATCAGAGGCTTAAATCAGGCTTGGAAAAATGCCTTTTATTTCTAAATAATGAAATTTTTTATGCAAAAATCATACTAACATTATAAGGGCAATCCAGGAAACATAAAATAATAAAATAATCCAGTTCATGACCCCTTTAATTTGTTTTGTTTTCTACACACATCACATATGTCTCATAAATCATCTCCTCACTGACACTGTAGTCTCCTTGGTAACAAGGTAGACTATCTTTTGTAAAAAGTTACTAGGGGATAAATAGTTGGTTGTGAAGGGAATGATGCCACAGCTGACTGTCCTTCAGCTGTGGCATCATGATGGAAATCATTTTCACACAATAAACATTCAAATGGTTCAACATTCACTATTTTTTTAGATTGTCTTTGTTTTACAAATGTAACACAAAAAACACACCAAAGGATTCAATTTGAAAACCTTCAAAAGGCTCTATCATATTTTTACAATAAACATAAATGGGCTGCACTCACATGTAGCAGCAAAGAAGAACTTCCTAAGAATGCCATATTAATCATTAATTATTTTATAATTAATTTTTAATAATTAATTATAACTGAGTTATTAATAATTAAACTCCCCCTGTAGTCAATAATTTTATACCTTAAAACTTATCTTTGATCACCCGTTTTTTCGGGGAAAACGTATACATGGAACCATGAATATGCTAATCAGCCCTGCCTCCACTCACTCACGCAGGCTCAGAGATCCGCTCGGCCAACTTACTGAGGTAATCGCTGCACAATGGTATTGCTCAACCCCTGAGACATAAAACTTTTGAAGTTTCAAGGGATAGTTCACCCAAAAATGAAAATGTGCTGTTATTACCCTCAGGACATCAAAAATGTAGGTGTCTTTTTTTCTTCAGTAGAACAGTTAAGAAGATTTTTAGCTAAAACTGTGGTCCTTGGTGATTCATATAATGCAAGTCAACCACTACGTCCCTTTGAGAGTCAAAAAGAAATATACAGGCAAAACAAAATTAATATCCATGGCTCCTGACGATTCATTAAGGTCTTATGAAGTGAAACGATAGGTCTGTAAAAGAAACTGAACATTATTTACAACATTATTACCGGTAATCCACAGCCTCGGCAAACAGTCCTGAGCGCGCCCATGGTAGTCTGGAGCACGAGCTTCTTGTCGCATAATGACGTATGCACGGGAGCTCAAATATTGGGAATCTGTGAAAAGTAAATCTTCCCGACTGAGATCACGCAAGTGATTGAAACTCTCTGTTATAAACAAACACAGCGTCAGATCACGTGTGAGTTTGCTCCCGCACATACGTCATTATGTGACAGGAAGCTCGAGCTCGAACATGCTCAGGACTGTTTGCCGAGGCAGTGGATTACAGGTAATAATGTTATGAATAATGTTCAGGTTCTTGCATAGACTGCTTCATAAGACCTCAATGTATCGTCAGGAGCCATGAAGAATTGCCACATCTTGTTCCACAGAAGAGAGAAGGGCATAGATTTGGAGCAACAAGAGGGTAAGTAAATGATGACAGAATTATCGTTTTTTTGGAGAACTATCCCTTCAATGATGGATAGGCCACAGTGAGCGCAACGGGATGTGTAGCAGCACCTGTGGAGTTTCCTCTCTCTGTGTGAGAGTGGCAGAGCTCCTGCTGAAGATGCTCTATGTACCGACTCTGTTGTAAACATCTCTTCTCCGGTGTCTCCTTCTCCTGAGCCAGAAATTGAGTCTGCTCCCTCAGCTCCTTTACAAGCGCTTGCTGCACCTCTAGCGTACTGCGCAACACTTCACTGGCCTCTGCACCACACAGCCACATACGCCACACAGGACAGGGCAAAACACGGCAAATTCACACACAGAATAGAAACCACAGAACAGAAATGCAAATACATTACATAAGAATATGACAGAAAAAAGTATAAAAACAAAACGGAAAACAAGACAAAGTCAATACAATGCAACACACCACAATGTAACACATCAACAACAACAGCACAAAATGTAAAGACAGGACAGAGGAAAGATTGAAAGGAGGACGGACATAAAGAAATTAAACGTGACAGAAAGAAAATCTGAAAATTTTCACATTGCTTTTTTATCTAAGATGGACTATAGCCTATTAATACCACTTGATGTGCAAACAGTTCAACATGTTTATGACCATCTGTTTTAATCCTAATACACATTTATGAGTCTGGCACTCTATAGTCTGTTGAGAAAACTCAGTACATTCATTACATTAGTCTAGCTGAGCTTAATGTCAACCTAATCACATTAGCTCTGATTAAAATACACACTCTGTTTGATCCTATATCTTCATGAAAATAAGCAGCAAAAACAAATTAGAGAAAGACAATTTTAATATTATTAAATAACTTATACAACTAATGAGATCTAGTTCCTTATTTCTTTCATTAGTCTTTTGTGCTCTAATCTTTACCTAGAATTTTTCTGAAAACTCAAATCCAATGGAATGAGTCTGGTTTTAAGACTCGTAGCCAGTAAAAATAGCCAGTAATACATTTAATCATTAATTAAACATTGCATTGAAGCAATAAGCCAATTCAGGCCATGCGTTACAGTAACTTTACTATGATTAAAGAGATTTTAGCTGCAAAATTATTAATTAGAAGGACAAAAGAGCTGGGAGTGTCAGATGTCAAAGAGTAGATTCAAACCCCTCACCTGGACTGATGTCTCTCTCTCTTCCTCTCACTGGACTCGCCTTCATCCGTGAGGTTTTCCTTTTTGAAGTATTCAGTGATCTGTAAGACTGAGCGTTCCAGTCATCATTAAGCTCTGACAAGAACAATATGAAAAAAAAAAAAAAAAATACAAGGAGGTGAGTGAAGTAGTAAATGAGTGATAAATTGATTGGGCGGATAAATTAGCAATTGTACAAGAGAATTAGAGAGTGATTAAGTAATCACAAGTGAGTGAGTAAATGAGTTGGAATTGCTCTAACAGTGAATGTAGGTAGACCATAATCTAAATAAAAAACAAATTCTATATACACTATCATTCAAAAGTTTGGGATCAGTATGTTTTTAAGAGAATTCTGCTATGGTCACTAAGGATGCATTTTTTTTCTTCACTCCAATTGTCGCGTTTTCTGTCAGCATTTGAATTTTTCCCCTTAAACACTGAAACATAGCCTACTGTTATACAACATGCTGTATTTTTGTGACTATACACAGCACACGAATATGAGGCATGTTGCAATGCAGAGTTAACACAGCAAAAGTGGTTCTAACCCTGATCCTAAATTATAAGTGTAAAATGAACCTCCTTTACATGGGGTTAAAAGCAGGGTTTAGAACGACGATAACCCTGGGTTAAGCACAGTATGAAAAGCCCTATACAGCCTTACTGGTAAATTACCGGTAAATATCATTCAAAGATCATGCGTGAGCAAGATCTTTTAAAAAATGCGGTTAATCAGTTTCTCCAAGTGAATGAAGAAAAAAATGCAGCATTTAAGAAAAAAGGTCAATCTGGTAATTTTACGGTAATTTATCAGGTTAAATATGTGAAAGAGGCTTATGAATCTCTCTTTAATAAGCTCAAAGCAATCTTAGCCAACTCTTTAGCCTATTTTCTAAAGACCGTATTCTTCTATTATTTGGCAATGTCTATAAACCTTTACAGTACTCTGTATTCTTTCACATCCATTTGTCTGCCAAAAAAACACACGGCTGGCAAACAACCTCATATTGTTTCAGTTGCTTCTCCCTAATGTTTATTCTCATATAATAACTTCTGAATCTTACACTAACAGCCCTTACCCCTTCCTCTCACCCATCCACAGACAGCTGAAAATTTTGGAAGAATGTCCAGGTCATTCTATGCATGCAATTACAAGTAATTGTAGAGCATTCAAGGATAAAACATCAAAAAGATACAAAAGCACCCTAAGGTGATTCACAAAAAAGTGATTCATATCTGGTTTTGAAGTACTATTTTCCAAGTCTTATAAAGTCCTATAATAACTCTGTGTGACGAACAAAACAAAATTTAAGTCGTTATTCGCTAAAATTGCGACATTTACTCTAGCTCTCATTGGCACATTCATTGAAGAATTTGTGATAATCAGTCTGTAAATGAATGTAAATTAATAGTTCTATTGAGTCAGAACTTTTTGATGATTCACTTGATCTGATTCACAAAATTGATTTGAAATTATTAATTTAAAAATCAGACAGTTCCAGTTCACTCTGATCCAATTGAAATTGCATGAAAAAAAAGACATTACACATTGCTTTTCATTTCCATGAAGGACAGTCACAAGGGTTTGGAACAGCATGAGGGGATACAAGTAAATTACTTTTTTTATTTATTTATTATTATGTCTTCACTTACCATGGCCTCTATCTTGTACAATATTAAAATCCACCATTTAGATCTCACTGAAGGTGGAAATTATAAGACAGACTGCAGTGCATGCTATATTACATCATGTCAAACATCGTTACCAAAGATATTTTGGTTGACTCTTACAAGGCTTAAAATCGGATATTGACCCTTTATTGTGACTCCTAGTGGAGCTGTATCATCCTTGCTCTCCTTCTAATCTAGTTTGTTTCTCCTTGAAACAAACATTTAAAATAAAGATATATTTAACATATTATATAACATATTTCACAATATTACCCATTTGTATTTTTCATCAAATAAATGAAGCCTTGCTATAAGAGACATATATATATATAAGAGATATATATATATATATATACACACACAAGTCCTTCTCAAAAAATTAGCAAATTGTGATAAAGTTCATTATTTTCCATAATGTAATAATAAAAATTAAACTTTCATATTGTTTGTTTGTCTAGTTTGTTTCTCCTTCATCTGTCTGTGCCCTTGGTCTCTAAAGACAAGATTTTGTCTGCGTTTCTGACATCTCAGCCCTAGATTAGACCCCAAGGTCATCCTCATCTCATCTTCCAGCAAAGTTCTTCCTTCACTGGAAGTCTCTGTTGCAGTTAAAGGTGACACAGCCATTGTCTGCTGGTGCATAAAAAGCTTGGCAGTTGTCCATTGATCACTTTGCAGCAACTGCCCAGACCTGCTGTTTCATGCTCTATTTCAGAGTGTAAATCCATCCTTCCTGCAATCCTCTAGGCTAGACTAATGCTGATTTCCTTGCATCTGCCATACCTCTCAAGTGAAACTAAACTATACCAATTTCATTATATCCATAGAAATAAAATATGGAATTTGCTAGTAATTTCATATAAAAGCCACACACAAAATACAGCATACTTATTTAAATCTACTCCTAAACAACTAATAGCAATTTCCTTTAGCAATAACAACTTCTTTAGGAGTGCTCTTTACTGTCACCACTGAGGACAATAGAAAGAAACAAAATTACTGCAATGGACGAAGAGGAGAAGTAGGGAATATATCAAGACAAATGTCGAGGTAATTCCAGTCTCCGTCCTCATAGTCATTATAGTTATAGCCTCATCTCTCTCATATCTCATTACTGACAACAATAAGCCCATGAGAGAAGCTAACTGAGAAGACATTTGTTAAATTGGCAGAGGCATTACTACATTACTAAATTTTTATTACGATTAACTCTTACAAATGCAACACAGTAACCACCTCATTTGTCTCTAATCTGTTGAAACCTGAGCTTGAATAAATTTGACATCAATTGATCCTTAGCAAAGAAGGAGTTGTGCTGTGGAGTTCAGCTGTTGTGATGAATAATGTTATGGCAGAGAGGGGAAGTACCTGGAGATGCCATGCTCCCGCGAGAGACTGATCTTGGTTGTCGTAGCAATGATGGCTGCTATGGAGACAGAGGAAAGTTCTTACTGATTAAAGGGTTCTTACTGCAGAATATCAAAGACCACAGACTGAATTACTAAGTATATCCAATAGTGAAAAGTGCAGTATGCTTGCTCAATAGAGGCAATTTAACTCTACTAATGAGCAATTTTCCACATTAAGAGTTGAGATTAGAGATCTTCTGGTAAAGGTCTCCAAGCACCAGCAGAAATGGTAGCATTCTGATCTGACAACATGGAGTTGTAAGACAGTAAGTGGCTGGTCAGTGTGCACATGTGTATGTGTGTCTGCATATTAACAGAGCACAGGTTCACATGGCCTAATTGGGGTGTATGTGTGTAAGTGAATACATGGATGTATTCGCTGTCAGATCAGAGAGCCACTTACTAAATAGTGAATCAGAATGGTTGTCATAGCCTCTTGTGTCAGAAATAGCTGAGACTATTAAGTAGTGTCATTTTTCTCCTGTCTTTAGAGGATTTGTTGAGCCCTGGGGCGGAATGACCTTTAGTTCAGAGTAAGACCACACCAGGATTCAACATAATTGAGATTCCAACAGCAGCTTTAGAAAATTAGCTTTAAACCCCGAATTAACTCAAAATAATGACTTCAGCTTCTCATTATGGCTGATCTGATGAGAGGCTCTCTTACCGTTTGAGATGCTTCTTCCTGAACCACAATTTCCTCTAAAATACAAAATTGTATTCATTTTAGTCATCAAGCTGCATGCAACATTACCAGGGGCCCTCAAAGTCAATGGAGTGTAATGAGAGAAAGATACGAGACATTCATATTTTATATACTATATGTGTATATATATATATATATATATATATATATATATATATACTGTATAGTATAAATAACACACACATATAGAAAACATTTAAAATAAAGATATATTTAACATATTATATAACATATTTCACAATATTACCCATTTGTATTTTTCATCAAATAAATGAAGCCTTGCTATAAAAGACTAATATATATATATATATATATATATATATATACACAAGTCCTTCTCAAAAAATTAGCAAATTGTGATAAAGTTCATTATTTTCCATAATGTAATAATAAAAATTAAACTTTCATATATTTTAGATTCATTGGACACCAACAGATGGAAGCATGAAGTGCTCCAAAATCTCCTGATAGCTAGCTGCATTGACCCTGCCCTTGATAAAACACAGTGGACCAACACCAGCAGCTGACATGGCACCCCAGACCATCACTGACTGTGGGTACTTGACACTGGACTTCAGGCATTTTGGCATTTCCTTCTCCCCAGTCTTCCTCCAGACTCTGGCACCTTGATTTCCGAATGACATGCAACCACCGAGCAACAGTCCAGTGCTGCTTCTCTGTAGCCCAGGTCAGGCACTTCTGCCGCTGTTTCTGGTTCAAAAGTGGCTTGACCTGGGGAATGCGGCACCTGTAGCCCATTTCCTGCACACGCCTGTGCACGGTGGCTCTGGATGTTTCTACTCCAGACTCAGTCCACTGCTTCCGCAAGTCCCCCAAGGTCTGGAATCGGTCCTTCTCCACAATCTTCCTCAGGGTCCGGTCACCTCTTCTCGTTGTGCAGCGTTTTTTGCCACACTTTTTCCTTCCCACAGACTTCCCACTGAGGTGCCTTGATACAGCACTCTGGGAACAGCCTATTTGTTCAGAAATGTCTTTCTGTGTCTTACCCTCTTGCTTGAGGGTGTCAATGATGGCCTTCTGGACAGCAGTCAGGTCGGCAGTCTTACCCATGATTGCGGTTTTGAGTAATGAAACAGGCTGGGAGTTTTTAAAAGCCTCAGGAATCTTTTGCAGGTGTTTAGAGTTAATTAGTTGATTCAGATGATTAGGTTAATAGCTCGTTTAGAGAACCTTTTCATGATATGCAAATTTTTGGAGACAGGAATTTGGGGTTTTCATGAGCTGTATGCCAAAATCATCAGTATTAAAACGATAAAACACCTGAAATATTTCAGTTGGTGTGCAATGAATCTAAAACATATGAAAGTTTAAGTTTTATCATTACATTATGGAAAATAATGAACTATCACAATATGCTATTTTTTTAGAAGGACCTGTATATATATATATATATATATATATATATATATATATATACACACACTTTTTTAGCAAACCTTCAGTCTGTAGTGGAGATACAATATCGAATGCAGAGTCTTCTGTCTCTTCATCAACGTCTGAATTGGTCTTGTCCTGAAAAAAAGATTCATTCAATCAGTCAACTTTATAAATATTATATGCATATTATAATCAAAATAAATGCTGCTGTAAATAGTGGTTAAACATCATAAGCTATAAAAAAATATGCATTGAATCAGATTTTAATTCATATCCCTTTATGATCTCAGACTGGGTTTTGATATAGAGCAGGATTTGAATAAATCGGTAGCTCCACCTCATGGTAAATTTTAGTAAATGAATCAAATGCACAACAGGAGAAAGCAATCCACATACACACCCAAGCAAACAAACAGACACATGACTGTACCTTCCTGTGTTTTATTGGCACGGCGTAAACAACATTTATGTCATCAGCTCTGCTCTGCCTCTCAAGGGACTGATACACATGATCTTCATCTCTGTCTAGTCCCTCCACCTCATCGCTGTCATCACCTTCATCATCATCAGTATTGCTTAGGGAGGGCACAGGGGGTCTTTCTGTCATTGAATCTGGCCATCTGTCCCTAAAGTGAGAGTAAATTAATTAATTAATTTCATGTGTCTTGCTCAAATAATCAAAATACACATATTTAAATTGCATGAAATGTGTTGACAAGCTATTGCTGCTTAAACCACTATCTGTAACACATCCTCTCAATAGAGTACAATCAGACCAAAGACTAAATTTGTAAGTAAACTACTTTCCCCCCTGCTGAACCAATAATGTCTACATCAATGTGGCCTGCTGTGTTACCCTGATAAGAAGACATTCTGTTTTATTATTGACGATGATTGTGCTTTCAGACTCATTTAAAGGATTAGTTCTCCAAAAATGAAACTCATCCCCATGTCGTTCCACACTGTGAAATTCTTTCTTCCATTAACACAAAAAAGGACAAATTACAGAAATCTATACTAGTCGCTTTCAAACCTCAAAAATTATGATAAAGTGTCATAAAAGTGGTCCACATGACTTGTGCACTATAGTCCAAGTCTTCTGAAGTCATAGCTTTGTGTGACAGGCAGAACGAAATTTAACTGACCAATTCATTGTAAACATCTGTCTGTTCCTCTCAAAAACTCATGAATGTGCCAAAGAGAGAATATCAAAGAGTAACAACTTAAATATTAGTCTTTTCTTCACAAAAACGGCTTCAGAAGACTTGGAACATAGAAGTCATTACTTGTAACAACATGTGCATGTTGATTTTTTTATGGAATATTATTTATTATAAATGTGGCATGCACATCATATTTTTTAATTCATGTGCCCTCATATTCTTTAATCAAAATAACTTCCCCTCCCTCATGCAGCGCCATCTCTTCTCTGATGACATTTGTACTGGCTCGAGTGCAGGACACCTGTCACTTACCAGTTATTAGAGAGATTACCAGTTAGACAAGTTTTTTTTCTTTAAGACTGTTCAGAACTTTTTTAAATCAGTTACATAAAACATGGATTGGCCATGGATTGGCTTTTTGATACCAAAAAGGACTGAATTCCTCTTGACTAACTGCTAGTGGGTCATACTAGATCTTAAATAACCGTCTTCTTAACATAATGGCTTTGTTGATGCAACTGATCTCAGGATGATATTTTTAAAAAAAGATCCCATGGAAGAAGGTAAATTGTATTTAGAATGACTTGAGAGTCAGTACAAATTTATAAAAAAATTCATTTTTAAGTGAACTTTTCCTCCAAGTAAAGAGGGCAGGTTTATTTAGGTCAAGGTTTCCCAAACTGGAGTTCATGAAGAAACTGCAGGGGTTTCTTGAACTTTGAATTAAAGCAAATTAAAATATAACACTCAATAAAAATATTAAATATTTTGTTTACCTGCATGTCATGTGATCATTTGTTGTTAAATTAAAAATATTAACTTAAAATCTCCTGCTGACAAAAAATTAAAAAATTAGGAATCCCTGATTTTGGTCATTGAAATGATGTACTATATTACCTGGTATAAAATGCTGTGGCAGCGTAGGGCTCAAGGCCAGTTTGGCTGTCAGCACCTGAACAATCACTCTCAGAGTAAGATCTTTGGCGTGGAGGAGGAATGGCAACAGTACGGCCTGTCAAGGAGGAAGACAATATGGCAGCTGCCAAGGCAGACCTGTGACAGATATCAGAGAGATTACAAAGTTTACAGATAAAAAGCATGTAAAGATATTGGAAAAAGAAACCTGAAACAGGAATGTTCGATGAAAAACATTATGGCTAATGATTAGTGAATTAAGGACACCCTCAAGAACATATGCACTGAGAGTTGTGTAAAATGATGGAGGGGAACTAAAATGATCTGAATGGATTGGGATATGGAATGAGGGTATACCTGGGTCTCTCTGGAGAGGGGTTGGGGCTTCGTGGGGGAGGAGTGCGGGGAACAGCAGGTCTGGGGGCAATGGTGGCAGCAGGGATAAAGCCATGAGCTATATTCCGCTAAACAACCGCAAACAAGATCACACATTTTACTACATCACAGGATACACGTGTTAAAGCAATCCAGTACCATTGGTAATAACAAGTAAATACTAAGTTCTGAATTAATTTATCTACTTATAGGTTGCTTAGTACCAGAACACGGACTTAGCCACAACGTGTAACGTTAGCTTATATTATAATTATATTTAAGCAATAGAAGACTTACAAATTCTCTCTTCTCTTTTCTCCTGAAGCTGAAGTTGAATTTGGATGGCATTACGTTAGTCCTCAACAAACTTCCTCGCTTCGGTGAGAGATGTGACTTTAAGATTTATAAGAACCGCGGTCAGGACTGATCTTTCCAGAGCTATCGGTGTGGCAAAACTATGTTTTATAGCTCATAACTGACAGTTTTATAGGTACTTTTTTAATAAACAACGATTATTTTCATCGAAATCATAATGGATTCAACTCAACTTCACGTAACTAGACGCTTTCCATAAAAAACCTTGAACTATAACAACTCCTCCTATTGGTTTGCGTGTGCTCGCTTAACCAATCAGCGTTGCGTTTTAATCCTCTTAGCAACGGCGTCGTGCCACGTGTGAGTGCGGCACTTCTCCAGAAGAGGGAAGTCTCGACCACAACTGTGAAGTCTTTTACTGTCTGCACGGGGAAAAGGTGTTTGAGGAAAAAATAATAAATGTTGATTTATATTAGTTATTATTGACTTTTCTGTTGTCTATGGATAATGTTAAATAGCTTTAAGTAAAGATTGAAATGCATAATGTAAAAAATATTTTTGGCTTTCAACCAGGCTTTGTGACCTCAGAATCTCCAAATTAAAGTTAAAATAAAATGAATCAGAATTAAAGTCTATTTGAAAATATGAAGAACTATTTAAAGACTTCATGGTTTTTCACCTTCTTGTTGTACAGCTCAAGTCTATGGATCAAATTTGACCCCAAATTAGTTGACAATTTCTAAAATTGAACCCCACACATACTTTTCACTATGAGGGTGCAATGGAATTAAAGGCCATAGTTAAATGTAATTTTAACCAAAAACACCAAACACAAAAGGCAACAAAACCACTACACCTTCCTAAACATCTATAGTTTTGCAGGGTATTTTCTGAAATACGCATAACCTAAAATCGTAGCTCTACGATGAACACCATTCATCAACTAACAGCAGAATATGTTATAATGTTTAGCTAACATTATGAAATGCTACAAGTGTGTTCCACAATTCGTCCATGCTTTTTACTTTATTACTCCATAGTCTACTACCACAACTATTATTGTTGTTGTTGTTAATATTATTATTGCTATTATTATTTATCTTGCATAAATCCTCAGAACATGCACTGAAAGTAGGAATGAGGTCAGTATCACTGTCACATCTAGAGATTTAATCCTATTGTGCACTGTCTGTGGAGTCAGCCCTGCTGGAGTGAAAACTTCTATACTTAGTGTGTAATCTTCATGACACAGTATTTGACACAAATACATTCACTTGAGTCTGTAATGGCATAAAATTGTTCCATATCCAGTTTTCATTTATAGAAAACAATGTAAGTTTTCACTGCAAATATTTTTGGCGTACTAGACCAGTATTCATTTCAATAAGTATGTGTCATCTCCTAACTTGACTCCATTTGTAAGTGGGTTAAATGTATGCTTTCTGTGTTTTTACAAGACTGCTAAAGAGGAGAAAGTGGGTGAGTCATACTGTTAGAAATCACTCTGGTGGAAAGTGTTTCTGTTAAAAGCAGACTCATGTGGGATGTGTAAATGATTCCAGTAAAACTCCAGTTTTTGTATAAAAGCTATTGTTGGATAAGTCTTGAGTCAGTGTATTCTGATATTAATGTTCTCCAGCTGAAGGAGATCCAGAGACATGTTATCTATCTTTCTCTTACACACACACACAACCACTGTGACATCACTGCTGATGTTGGCTAAGCAATCTCTCTAATAACCTAACCAAAGCCACACCATAAATTTCCCCAGTCTGTGAGTGATTTAAAATCCATTAGTCCACTACACCATTTTCACTGCCCAGATTCACATGGGCACAGAGCACAACACGAACTTGCTTTTCCTTTAATACAAAGAGAGGAACAGAGTGTGAATTTCTTTCGCTGTTTTACTGAGGATCCTCAGTTATAGAGGTCAATTGATCATTATATTATTGTGGTATTATTGCATTTTACTAATGGTGTGATTACTCCATTCTGCCCTGCTTTTACATTGAGTTTCATATACAAATCACAGAGGACAACAATGCTTTGAAATATATATTTTAGAATTCTCAAAGGAGAAGTGCGTAGTAGATGATTAAATCATAGTCATGTCATAATCTAGTCTGCTGCGTTCATACTTCAAAAAATAATAATACAAATCGGTAAAATAAATGAGGGCAAAACTGACGCAATCTGCTTTACAACTGTCAAAACAGTTCAGATATAACCACATGCTTACGCAATTGTTAAGTTTTAACTAGAATTGGCATGATTTGGGATGATTACACAGTGAATGACCACAGAAACCTCTTACACAATAAGAACAGCCACAGCTTTGACCCCATATTTTATTTAGATCAAAATGTACATATACAACATAAAAGTAGACAATATAGTTTGCATCATAATCCAGACATTTCCATAGACTTATCGATTAGAAATCTACATAAATTGTAGACACAAGAGCAACTAATCTATAAATCTGCTCTATTATTACTAACATTTGAAGCCAAGTTAGAATTTAGGGCATTGATGCAGATTCTGGCTTGACCCTAAAGAAAAGGTCTGTGAACATTAACTTTCAAAGAATCATTAATATGTAACCTTATAATATCAACATCCTCTCAGAACAGTGTTTGTCATTATAATTCCAAATGTGGCACTAGCAGAAATATAAATGGTAAGGATACATTCATTAACAATAATAAAGTTTTTACAAGTAGGAGCGGAAGTCCAGTTAAATACTATTCTGTCAGTGTACTGTTGTAAGGCATTTTAAAGGCTTCTGACTTTCTAGGATTCTGAGAGGCAGTGTTTTCCACAAATAAATGAAAAGTTAAATATCAGTAAGACAAAAAAACACATTGCCATCTGTAGCCTTTGAGCTATACCATATAAACAGAAGAGCGTACACCAAGTAACAAAGATTTGTAACCAAAAAAACAATCAGAGCACAGTTTCACGATACAAAACCTAAATACTTCAAATGAATACATGTTTATATAGATATTTTTTCTCTTTATTTTGCATATAAAATATTTGATTATCAAATGTGTATAAAAATCTACTTTGTAGACAGTGAAATATTCCAACACTGAAGAAGTGCCAGGTAAAACACATGAAAAGGTTAAAACAGACCTGCATTTGTATTCACTGCTATATTCCATCCTTCTTGCTTGAATTTGGCAATCGAGTCCTATCACAGTATTTCGCTTCAGTACGTAAATACTTAAGTTACACCAAATCATATTACTGTTTGTATAGACATTCCAAGGCTAAAAGCTATTCACCATCCTTTCCTACATTCTGTTCTTCTACAGTGATTGACACAAGATTAGAATTTGGTTTCGATGATGCAAGATCATCACAGAAACCTGCTGTGGTGGTCTGTCTGTAAGCTACAGGCTCAAAAAAAGGCTACATGTTAACTGACAATCTACCAGCCCTAATTTTAATTTGAAAGGGATGCCTGTTAATGCCACCAATTTGTGGAATTTTCCAAAAAAAGAAAAGAAAAAGAAAAATCCTTCATAACACCATTTAGCCATTCAATAAACCAATAATAAAACAAACCAATAAAATACAATAAAAATACTTCGAGCAGCATACACGTTGTTTTTATCTACTGATTTGTTAAAACAGGTAATCATTCACCTTTAATTTATTTGCGAGATTTTCTAGACAACCAGACTAATGAAAGAACAAAAGTATAGCTTACACCTGTTTATAGGTCTGTGCAAAATGTACATTTTTATTTTCCATCTGTAATTTATCCGAATCTTACTAAAAATCTCTCCTCCTCTTCTTGCAATATAGTGTGCTTTTACACAGTTTTGTGTGTTTAGTAGAGAGCGCTTTCATTATATGACTTGGGATAGGTAGGTCTGTTCCAGGGTCCATCGTAATCTGCAGTAGGGAGACTCAGTGTGCTGCTGGTCTTCTTGTTCTTGAGACCCCAGCTGAGGAATGATGGTTTTTTTGCTACCTTGCGAGATTTCGGGTTTTTATCATCCTCATCATGAGCCAGGCAGATCATGGAGTAGGTCTTCGGCAGACCGCCGCAGTATGTAGCACTCTTGGTGGCCTTCAGAGAGAGAGAGAGAGAGAGAGAGAGAGAGAGAGAGAGAGAGAGAGAGAGAGAGAGAGAGAGAGAGAGAATTAAACCAACAACAACACTCATTCTGAATAAAATAGCATTTATTTGAAATATAAATACTTTGGGACACTATAAATGTCTTTACTGCCACATGTGATCAATTGAATTCATCCTTGATGAAGAAATGTATTAATTTCTTCGTTTTTTAAATCGTACTGACCCCGTTTTGAACGGTAGTGTATTTATATTCATAACTATATTGTTAATATTAGTGAATCTAAATAAATATTAATACATATAATTCCTCTTTGGGATATTAAATATAATTCCTCAACCAAGGGTAGGCAAAGAAAACCTTGAGAAAAAAGCAGTTACCATTGGCTGGCTGCTGCTATCCATCATGCTGACCACTCTGATGTTGACCCCCTCCTCATCCACATCCTTTAAAAGCTTCATAACGTCACTCACTCCCAGCCATTTGCACTCTGTGTCGCCCACAGCAACAATGTAATCTCCCTCTCTCAGTCCCTCAGCCTGGTGATGAAGAGATAATGGAGAGAAAAAGGAAAAACAGGAGAAGGTCAGAGAAGTAAATCACTTCCTGCAAGAGTGGCACTTTGACACTTCAGATATTTATGGTACGAGTTTATCTGCACGACCACACTGCTGTTACCATAGAGATGAGCTCTGAGAGGACTCGTTCTTGTGCTCCAACAAAAATAAGGAGAGTTATTTGTGAGAGACACACAGCTGCTTGAGACAGCTTGAGACTCATATGGTCAAAAACAGGTGCAGTGGGCGTGGATATATGTGTGTCTTGTTTTCATTTAATTGCTGTGGTCAAAGATTAAATCTACCCTCAGCTTCAGGGACATTCACATGTATAAAAGGAAGATGAATTGAAACAGGAAGTAGGTACCTCTTCTGATAATTGTCATGACAATTAATTATTTATTTGCAATACAATGGAGGGGGGAGAAGGGTATGTTGACAAATGTTGCAGTTTCTTTTTGTCCATACAGTTGTACACAGTGGTGTCCACCACTGTTGTTTTGAACACCATTGTTCATTATATGGACAAAAAAGGTTCTTCAAAATATCTTCTTTTGTGTTCAACAAGCATTATTGTGTTTGTGTCTGTGTGTGAACACTCACTGCTGCGGGACAAAGTGGATCGAGTGACTGTATCTGAACGGGCACATCTCCCTTCAGAGTGAATCCGAGGTCTCCATCCTGCAGTCTCAGCCGGATGGTGCGCGGAGCTGACCATCTCTGCTTAGCTGAGAACACTGACAAAGGCCCCTGCACAACACAAATACAACAGCAATTCACTATAGCAACTCACCTAATTCAAACACACTCCGGGCATTTTTAACTTTAGCCTGCCACCCTGGTTGTCCTTGGCTGTAAATCCAAACTGCTCACCATCCAAACATCTGGCTTACTGGCAAACTGACTTCACGCAGTATATGCGAATAGCTTTGCTCATATGGTGTAGAAGGTTTATTTAATATCATCATGAAAAGCACCGCCGTCTGAGGTGATATTCAGGTTGAAGCGTTTAAGGCAGTGGTTCAGAGGGCATAAAAAGTTTTACTTCCAGGGGGGCCAAAAGAGCCTTAAAATTTAAATTTAGTTATATTGAAAATCTTAAAGGGTTAGTTCACCCAAAAATTAAATTTCTGTCATTAATTACTCACCCTCATGTCGTTCCAAACCCGTAAGACCTTCGTTCATCTTCGGAACACAAATCCGTTTCTGACCCCACAAAGGCAGCAACGTTAATACCACTTTCAAGGCCCAGAAAGGTAGTAAAGACATCAGTAAAATACTCCATGTTACAGTGGTTCAACTTTAAAGTTAGTCTCCTACGCTGTTGACATAGTAAACACAATGCAGCAGTTCCGGGTTCTACGGCAGAAAGGCGGCTCAGTATTGGCCAACACCATGACACATGCGTGTGATGCTGATGCGGGAGCTGGCCGATGGTGAGCCGGCGTTCTGCCGTAGAACCCGGAAGTGCTGCATTGTGTTTACTACGTCAACAGCGTAGGAGACTGACAAAAGAGAAGAAATTGTTGTTAGAAATTTTTGTTTGTCTTTTGCACACAAAAAAAAGTATTCTCGTCGCTTCATAACACTAAGGTTGAACCACTATAGTCACATGAACTATTTTGACGATGTCTTTACTACCTTTCTGGGCCTTGAAAGTTGCAATGATGTTGCTGCCAATGGCTGGATCAAAAACCTCTTAGATTTCATCAAAAATATCTTAACTTGTGTTCCGAAGATGAACAAAGGTCTTACGGGTTTGGAATGACATGAGGGTGAGTAATGGCAGAAATGTCTCTCTGAGAAAAAGGGGGGATTTGAGTCAAAAAGTTTCAGAACCACTGGTTAAAGTTGTATATGGTTGACCCCGGTCTCAGAAAGGTCATCTGACTTGATTAAGGACTTGCAAAGCTTATATGTTAAACTGACCTCCCCATGTTCTACGGAAATGAAATTTCAAGTAAGGGGTCATTTAAAGTGCCCATGGCAACTGTTACAGGAGCACAGCAGTGGTTCTTTGAACTCTCTGAAGGTCACTCAGACATCTGAAGGTAGTAAAACTCAAATATACGCTTCCATAAAACTAACCACATCATAAACTCTGCCTCCTTCACCTGAATTAGCCTGCTCCCCACAGCCAGAGGGAAAGGAATATACGTCACTGTGGTTCTCGAATGTTCCAGTTCTGTACACTGTCTGTATTAGAATGTTCTGTCCATTCTAATATTCTACCACAGAGTCAAAACGATTCTTCCAGTTTCACAGAATCTACTGCAGACGAAGACTGTTTGTTACAGAAATCAAACTCAATATAAAGACAAAACGTGTCAATGAAATAACGTTAGGTTTTGTTAAATCTATTAATTAAAAATACATTAATACTTTAGTTAATATTTAATACATATAATGACTTCTATAATAAGCATGTTTTTAATTCTTACAATTTACTTTGATAACTATCCTGATATCATCATGATGAAGAAAAAACACCCAATGATGGTTAATAAAAGCTCAAAATATTCTAAAGTTTTATTCTATCCCATAAAATAAATCATTAATACCCAACTAGTGATTTTGTTCCTAAGCTTTTACGTGTCTTGAAAAATGTGGTTTCTAACAAGTGGCTAAATGGGACTACAGAGGTTGTTGGGATATTAAACATCTTTGTATTGAACAGGAAAACCCATCTATTCGCTAGTCCGCTTTTACAGCCTCGTGTTTATACTCGCACTGCTGCAAACTATTCTAACTCAAACTTTCTAACTTGTAGACTTTAAATAAAGACTGAAAGAGTTTTCAGAAGATTTGTGGTGGTGACATTAAAGTCATGAGACCGCAGTGTAGCTCTTTTTGCTTTTTACTTCTGCTGATTGTTTTTAGGCACCACAATTCATAATTCATAGTCATGTTCATTTGTGAAGATTATCTTGAACAAAACGTGTAAGAATCAGAAACATTTGTTGGTCACAGAGCTTATTTTCTGCAATAATCCAAAATACAATGGGAACATTTTTGAGGGAATCAGAGTGATGCTAACTTCTGGATAGACCTACAATCACTACAACACTCAATTTTATTGAGTCAATTTAACAAAATTATTTACGCAGAGACATACATTTGACAATTATAAAAACGTAATTACTAATAAAAACAAAGGTTTTAAGAGCACATCACCCAATATGTGGTAGGTATCATTAATGTCTGTGGACAAATAGTGGAGAATGAGTTTTGTGCCAAAGTTAAATGCTTAGGGTTAGAAGTTTGTTCAAACCTCTGACACAAAAAACGAGTAATGGTAATAGTAAAAACAAGGTTGATTTGAATTTTATAGAGTCATAGTTTCAGGATGTTATAACACTCAGAAAATCAGATTCAAACCAGGGTTATTCATATTAGTACTGTAAAAGGAGTATCATACTCTACAGACTGACCAAACAGATTACCCAAAAATTCTAAAATATGCCTCAGCGTCATCTCCAACTGGTTACAGAATTTTGGTTTTACAAAATAAATTAAAACCTCAAATTGTTGAGGTTATGGTCTGTTTGGCAAGTGTGTACAGGTCAATTAACATGGGTCTGTTCAACAGCACACACGCTCACAGAAGACTTATGTAAAACTATTCTGTGTACCAAGAAAGATGCAAATTTGTACAAGCATTCCTGTGCTGTGAAAAGAGCTCGAACACTTTTTGAGTAAAATTAGTAGCCCACATACCAGCCGATGGAATAGGTCTGTGACTTTCACCTTGATGGCAGCTGGAATCTCCATCTCAGCTTTCTTTTCCGTTTTAGCTAACAGAGAAGGAGTAAAACAATGTTACTGCATGTTTACACTGTCAACTGAAATCAGCACTTTTGTTCTCTACTGTAACATGCAGGTCGTGTTCTGAAAATGTGATCCATCAGTGAAAACAAAACTCACTGTTGCATATAGGTTACATTTTAGATTTAAAAACTACTGCAGAACTGTCAAAGTTTACATAATGAGCAAATAACATCAATCTCCCGTAATCCAATCATGTGATCAGGCGAGACAGAACATTTGTTTAAATATGGAAGTAAAATGCATTGCAAATGTACCAGGACACATCCAGATGCATTAGTGTTTATAATACAAGTGTGATATGGTTACATGCGATTTCAGCTAAAAGGATTGTAACACTGCACTTTTAGTTCCATTGATTTCCATTCATACACAAACAAATGCGAGAGACAGGAAATCTAAGTTAAGCACTCTGACCTGTAAATTTGTGAAGATTTGTGCCCAATAGAAAATTAATTTGTCGTGGCATGACTGCTGAGATAAATTAAAAGAACACAATGCATCCACTTTGAATGCATTATAAATTGAATTATGCTTTTAAAAAATATGCTGCAGAATGTAACGTCATATTACGACCGTTGCAGTATTTGCTAACTTTTAGCGTGCTCAAAGTCTAGTGCGACCATGGCTTAACACCGTATGTGGTCTGAGTGATCACATTGATCTGAAACATTCTAAAACTGACCACTGTGTCTATCTCTGACTTACAGATAATATGTGGTGCAAGCATGTAGTCCGTGAACTCATCTTCCTTATCATTTTGGTCGAACTTGGTTAGAGAGCGTTTGAGGCTAGCTTGCAGAATGTCACTCAGGATGTCCAGTTTTTGCAGGTTTTTGCAGCAAGAATGCGTGCGGATGGCCTCTTCGTGGCCCATGATGGAGCGCTGCAGATGAGCTTTACCTGAGCAAACAGACAGAAAATATTAGTTCAGTGTGCTAAAGTGGAATATCCCAATCACTTACACCTGACAGGTAAGTATGTATGAGCTTCACACCTATTTTCCGTCTGTCGTCCTTATTCTTCAGGATGTCAACAGGAGAACGTCCCTCTGGCATGGCATCGTATAGTTGTGACAGAGCCTTCTCTTGTTTGTCCTCATCATCACTAGGCATCACTACACATACAGATACATATCATCAACATTTAAAAACTGCATTGTTTTGTTCAATACAACAGGATACATTCCTGTTCATTTCATTTTATTCCACTAAGGCTATGTTAATTCTTGTGGCATTTACACATCCCATTGTGCATTTACTCGGTCTGTTGAGCCCAAATAAGATAATTAATAGCCTTAATAATAATAGTTATGGAGATGTAAAAACACAAGAGAGGAAGAGAGGATGGAGGAGTAACTGTTTGAATAACAAAGAGAATGTTACATAATCCCATTAGTTCTGGCACAGTCCATCAACACGCTGTCAAAAGTAGCCGAGATACTGGCTTTCATCTGCCTCCCTCTTTACGTACTCAAAAAAGCTCCCCAGAATAAAGTCCATTAAAGCACTGATAGCTGAATCCTTCTTTACTCTCACAAGGAAAAGGAAACGGTTTCTATGAATGAGACACAAAGGTAACCTTTAAAGGTTCCAGTGGGCTGTCAGCCAATGGGAGATGGCCAAGAGCTGTGATTGGCTGCTTAACTTACACTGGTGATCAAGCAGAGCGGTGGAGACAAAGTAATGGGCCAGTGAATTGTAGTGATTAGTCTTCAGATGGGACATGGTAGTCCAGAAAAAGGGCACGTTGTTTTTAATGGGGGTCTGGGTCATGGACTGGTTAACTTGACTGTAGGTCTCCCCCACCTGAGAAAAGAAAGGAGAGAGGGGTAAATGTCACAACCACTCCAGACAGAGGAATAACTGTAGGCTTTGGGAAAAGGCCTGCATACTGATAGGATCAATAGGGTAAAAATGTCCCTTCGTAACGATGATCCAAGGTTGAATTAAAACAGAAAGACTATCACAGAAAAATTCTGTGAATAATTTTTTTTTATACATACACTACTTTCCAAAAGTTTGGGGTCAGTACGATTTGCATCATGTTTTCGAAAAAAGCGTCTTATGCAGCATTTATTTGATAAAACAAAATACAGTAAAAACAGCAATATTGTAAAATATTATTACAGTATAATATAACTATTTTCTATTGCAATATCTATTAAAATGTAATTTATTCCTGTGATGGCAAAGCTGAATTTTCAGCATCATTACTCCAGTCTTCAATGTGACATGATCCTTCAGAAATCATTCTAATATGCTGATTTGGCACACAAGAAATATTTCGTCTTATTATTAACGTAAAAATAAATTGTGCTGCTTTTTTGGTTGAAACTAAATTTCAAGATTCTTTTGATGGATAGAAATTTCAGAACAACAGCATTTATTTGAAATAGAAATGATTGGTATTGTTATACGCCTTTACTGTCTCTTTTGATAAATTTAATGTATCTTTAATAAATAAAAGTTGATCTAATTTATGTAAAATAATTTTTAAAGCTAGTGAATTTAGGCATCACTACATTATAATGTACAAAATTCATTCTGAGATTTGCTACAGATTACATTTAACAATGTTATGTGTTATTGTTTTTTACAAATTTCTTTAAGGGACCATTAGATGACAACAAAGCTAATCGAAATATAAAAATAGCGAAAATGAGCATGCACAATTAAATATCCAATATCAACTAAGACCAATAAATAAATAAAAAAACACTACAATGTATTACAGATAGATCCCCACTGTAATATCACTGAATTCTTTAGTCTGAAAACATTTAACAAGTACCTTGGCAGCCTCTTGTGCCATTTTGAGCAGGCTGAAGAACTCATTTCGGATTCCTGGCAGAGTGATCAGCTCAAACATACACTCCTGCGCCTGTGCTAGCATCAGCCGGATCAGCATGCTCAGCATTGCAGGACTCATATCATAACTGGGAGTGTGTGTAAATGTTTCCTTCAGGAAATGCAGCACACCTACAGCAGAACATACAGAAACAAAACCGGACAGAATTTCAACATTACATTCAACATTATACCACTACACAAACCAGTGCCAGTCCACTGCAGCACAGCGTAAATTAAACAGAAAATTCTAGATCATTTCTTATTAAGCTTCCCGACATTATAGCTTATGTAAAACAGCATTGTCATGTCTTTCATTTAATGATTTTGCAAACAAAGAGATCTTAGAGATAAAAAAAAAAAAAAAAAGACTTGTAGGACAGTGTGTCACAAAACATTCTATGTGATGAAAGACAGCGGGATTGTCAGTTTTGATAGCTTAAGAAAGCGAGCCAAATCTCTCTCTATGCTGCTGTTATTTTAAGGAGGCACTGAGTTCCCATGAGCCTGTGACAGATCTGCTGTTGAGGGGGAAGAATTACATCATGTTCACATCTGTTCTCATGAGGCAGGAGTTCAACCACGGTTCATCATGGATAGTTTTGGATACCTTACCTTCTCACAAACTTATCTGCATATAAGTGCATCTACTCAAAACCTCTCACCTGCAGATTTCTGGAAAGCAGAGATGGCGTCCTCGAGTCCAGCCTGTGTCTGTCTGTCGGCACGGGTGCCAATCTGGGAGTAGAGAGCTGCCATATTGAAAAGCATGCTGGCTTTCTCCAGAGAGATGTTCTGCTGGCACACAGGCATGCCGGTAAAGGAGTCATACCTGCGTAGGCACAAAAAAAATGTGTTAAAACTCATGTGAGGCGTATGTTTTTGTTTGGTTGCATATGTAATGCTGTGTTAATAGGAATTGCTATTAACAGTTCCACTAATTCTCTCGAACTTTTTAGAAATGACATTATCTACCTTTGTCTCTAGGGTAGTAAATGAAACAAAAAGCTGACAAAGAAACAACAAACGCAGCCTGACAGCCCAGTCAGACCAGTTGTGTGTTTCCTCTGAATGAGTTATGTTTACAGCTGATACAGTAGTGTATAAGTTCATTATAAGCATATTGTACTGCTGGTGAGGGCGAGATGCAACCTACCATGTGAAGAAAATGCCAAGCTGGCGTGTAGGGGAGAAAAATCGAGTCTCCAAGAAAGAAAGTTGACTGAAGTAGTTGGCAAGCAAATCCACACCAGAAGGATTACGACTGGGAGTCCGACAGGCCTGAAACAAACACATTTACTTCAGAATCTTTGATAATACCGGTCTCATTGGTTAGCCTTGTGCATCTGTTTTTACTGATCAGATTTATTCTATCCTAAACTTCAATTTCAACCAAGAATCGAACCTGGCACCTTTTACAGATGTTGTATCATACCTGTCTCAGGTCCATCAGGTCATCGATCTGATCCTGAAAGTTTGAGCCGTCTTCACTGTAGTGTTCCAGGATGAAGTCCTGTTCAAATAAAGCATTTTCATATCAATTCATTGATAATGTCAACACAAACACAAAAAGGCCACACAGTCACGTATTCACAGGCATCTCGTTGTTAAACTTGTCTGAAAACAGATGTAACAATAACATTGTGTCATAGATTCACCTGCATTGCTATGTCATTACAGATCAGCTAAATTACAGGTTGAAAAAGCATCTGATTGATCCTTGTCTCTCAAAAAACATCTCAACACCCACTTATTTATAAGATAATAAATGCCATGCATCAAACATCACTGAAGACTTTCAAAACTGCAATTAATGTTTTATTGAGTCTTTGGCTTTCTTGTTTATTATTCTGTGACCAACTTTCTGTTTTCACTAAGAAAAGCTTTGAGAATCATGAAAGCCACCTAACTCAATGCCTGATAACTGAGGTAAAGATTGAGTCGTCGTCGTCGTGAAAGAAACTGACCTTGAGAGGAACAGAGAAATCGACATCCTTTGTCTCCTTCAGTCCCAGAGGGATGAGAGGGATGCTGGCTGTCTCTCTGTAAAATGAATATAAAGAGAGAGTAGAAACTAAATTTAGAAAAACCAAAGGAGAACACTTTCAGTAGGAAATAATACGGCTTCAAGGCTGACTCAGAAAGGCCAGACCCACTAATCTGTGAGTGACTCAGAACTGAGACATGCTTGTGTATGTGACCCCTTTCACACATTACAAATACCATGACAATTCTCTGCTAGTTTCAATCAGCTCTAAGACTGAAACAGCTTATTCCGATAAAGGTATCTGATAAAGGATGGTTTACCATCACAAGCCTATTAAACTACTTGCGTCATAGAAAATATTGACCATACATTTTTTTTTTTTTAAATGACCTAAGAAAGAGTGTCTGTGTGTGAGTGGGTATGTCTGCTAAATTTTGTGCTGATCAAACTTTGTAAACTTCAGCACAATATAATTATATGCATGTTGCCATTACATTAACTACAGTGCTTGCACTGGTGGGGCATTAGCTCAAAGCAGGCTGGGTGAAGACAGACTAGAGAACACATGAGTGTGAGCTGATGAGAGGCAGTCCTGGTCTGTCCTGATTGCATCTAGATGACAGATAACAGTGCAGCACCAGTGTGATTCTGGGAAATGTTTGGGAGAAATATTGCTGGATCAGAGGAAATGACAGGATATATCACTCATGCTTCAAGAAGATGTGCCTGTAAGCTAAATTCTCTATGCCTAAAAAAACAACAAATCAGAATTTTAGTTAGACTGTAAGGACATTTATGATGTTATTAAAAATTTCAAATAAATGCTTTCTATTCAGAAAAATATATTAAAATAGAAAAGTTATTAAATTATAATATTTCAAAACATTACTGTTTTTATTGTATTTAATTATTTTAATCAAACAAATGCAGCCTTTTAGAACAAACAAAATATTTCCAACTTTAAACTTTTGAACAGTAGTGAATGCTAAAAAAAGTTTTAACATTAGAGTTATAAATTGATATTCATGTATTATGTAAAACCAATGAGCAATTATAAATGTATAAATAATCTAGATGAATAAATGCTGTATAAGTTTTGTTCATTGTTATCAAGTGCATTAACTAAGGTTAACAAAATGAACCTTGTTGTAAAGTGTAATCAAGTAATTAAACACTAAAGGCAGGAGAAGATGTGTAGAACGAAGTTTTGTGTAATTTGGGCGTTCAAATTCTGGAACAGATTACTTGCAGGCCTAGATATAAGAACTCACTCTCAAACTGGAAACAAAGTTAATTTCAAACTCTTAGAGAATAACAATAACATTTCCATGTTGCAAGTGTAGCACTGAATCACACATCACAACAAAATGTTGACATCCGCCATGTTCTTCAGTGCACTATGTAATAAGAACTTCAAAGAATGCAAACCTATCATGGTGCAGAGAACATTCACTGCAGTGATACACAGAGAACAGAAGACAGGTTTGTCTGTCCACTCTTCAAGCCATGAGAAAAAAAAAGTTTGTTTCAAAAACAGACAGAGAGGGATAGAAGGGGGGTGCGGGGCATGAAAGAAATGAAAGAATGCAGTTCTGTACTTATAAAGACACACACACACACACACACAAGCCAGGTGCAAAAGAGAATGCCACGTTGTGTGCAGCTACAGGAAGACCTTGTTCTGTTCGGTCTTCTGTGCATGAAACACCAGTGATAACACTGCACCAATGCGGATATTCATTTTCCCACACTCAATCATATTCAGGAGGTGATAGGCTTTGTTTGTTTTACAGGACAAATAAAGCGGGTTTGTAGAAATTTGAAGAAACACATTTGCAGTGCGAAAGAAGAGAGTAACAGGATATTCTGGAGAATGCAGGCTGGTATGCACAAGCCCTTCAAAGTCAAAAAGCACAAACACAAATATACTCACACATACAATGCCTGTCCAAAACTGACACACCTACTGCTTTATTACTGCTATTAGTACTATTTTAAAGCAGCAGTACATTATTAAAAGTATGCAATGATACAAATGGAAGTATTGGAATCATGAAGGGACCAAAATCAAACAAACTGAAACTTTTAGTTTCTTCAGAGACACCACCTTTTGCCTTCTACCTACGCTGGGGTTCTTTAAACCAACGTCAGACACCTGGGATTCTTTTTAGATGGAATAAAAATATAAACACTTGTTGGTAACTTGAATTTGGATTTAAGCATAATTTGAGCCAAACCCATCTGTTACAGGACAGATCATAGCATAGATTTAAACGATTATATTCATCAAAAAAACAAATTTTAAGTTCAATTCAAAAGATCTAAGATTATGAGAAACAAATTCAATCAAGCCTGTGCCTTTGTTAAACTGGGACAGTTCACCGAAAATTAAGACAAGAGATGATATTTTGATAAAAATTTACTATTTGGTGGTTGTTGTTTTTTCCATACAAATGGTGTTGTTATGGGCCCTACTGACTTTCATTATGTGGATTGATTAAAACATTCTTCAAAAAATATATATATTTATGTTCAGCAGAGGAAAGAAATCCATACAAGTTTGGAACAACATAAGGGTGAGTAAATTTCTAATAAAAATAAAAAAAGTAAAGGGTGGGTGAATTTTCATTTTTGAGTGAATATCCCTTTAACACATACCACACTTTTACTTTAAAAAAATGGTCTCATGTTTACTGCTTTAAAGTGAGTTATAATTATGGATGTAGGTCAGGGGTTCAGAATCAGGTGCAGATGTCTACAGGAGGTTTTTCTGGTTTACTATGAAACCTTCAGGCACAGGGGATAAACACTCTTTCATTAGTGCTTGGCCTAGTGGGACAAACCTCAGACTGTAAACCTCAATATGTTATGAAGCTAATGCTGATGAAGAACTAGGCCAGTCCTGCTCAGTTAAGCAAGGTCTGAGCTGAAAATATGTCTGAGCTTTCTTAGAGCAAAGAAAGACGTCTGTTCTTGTGCAGAGGGTGAAGCAGGCCAAAGACACTCAAGGGTGCGTGTACGTGTACACACACAATCTCACTCACAGTGGTCTGAGAGGCAAAAGAGGGCTTAGAGAGGATTTAAAGAGGACTAAAATCCAACTGTAACCAAGGAAACACTACAACCTACAAAATAAACAAAACATACACAGCATGATGGTCAAAAAAGCATGACTGCAGTGCCACTAATGAATCCTTTCATTTTGGCTGCAGGGTTTACATTGTATGCCTAATGAAAGAATCACTAAAACATTGAATACAGGTGATGTGTTTTCCTCTCTCTATTGTCATCTATCTTATGGTATGACCATTCTAAGCCACAACATTTTTTCACATATGATGATTCTGACAGAATTTGATGCCTGTAAGGGAATGTCAAACATGCTATAATTGTGATACCATGGAAAAGGAAACAGAAACACAAAATTAAAAGGAAAACTTGAACACACTCCTGTACATCCTCTTCTGACCAGTGAGAGGAGAGGAGAGACATGTGGCATGTGTGAGAAAGGAGGACGAGCCTGAGGAATCACCAACCTGCCAACCCACCTCTGCATAAACCTGTCTGACCAGTTGTGTGGAGTGGAGTCTCTATCTATTGGAAATTTAATTAATGTAAAGAAACTCAAAAAGATGTACCCGATTGACCAATGAACCTGCAACCCATGTCTTGTCTTCTTATAAATTAAGTTTAGATTATTTCTCAACTATAAGGGTAAATAGCAATGGAGGAAGCATTGGGTAGCATAAGTAGAAGAGACCCTCCTCCAATCAACCTTTTTCCTGAACACAGAAGCCTCCTTTACATTTCTGGTCTTCAGTGTTTCTGGCCAAATTAGCATATTTTCCAAGCCATGAAATTAGTTTTAAAAAAAGCACATCCTTCATGGTACCATCACTTACAGAGTCGCAATGACCAAATTTGTCAGTGGCTCACCCATCCAAGTTTAATGAGTGCGTAGATGACATGAAGCTACATTGAAAACTGATGGGCGCTCATATCCTACACAGCTCCCGATCAGGTGAAGTTCTGGGTTTTTTGTAGTCAAAATGATAATAGCGCACATATACCTTCCATGGGTAATATTTTAATTTAAAGGGATAGTTCACCCAAGAATGAAAATTCTGTCATTATCTACTCGTCCTCAAGTTGTTCCAAACCTGTATTCATTTCTTTCTTTTTCTGAACACAAAAGAAGATCTTTTGAAGAATATGGGTAACCAAACAGATAATCGACCCCATTGACTTCCATAATATGAAAAAACTAAAAAACTAAAAGACATGCTTGTCAGCCGTTCACATAAAATGCAAGGCATATTTTCTTTTTAGTTTTATTTGCTGGTGTTGTAATACATATTACACAGATAAACTGGACATGTGCGTTAGTAACATGTGCACACTTTTCTCTAGAATGGATCTTAATTTGCCTTGAGTGAGTAAGTTCTCACTGTATCTTTCTTCATCATAATCAGTGCTATGTGTGCGTGTACTTACTGTACGTTCTGATAAACTTCCACAGAGCTGTTGAGTCCTTCTAGCTGTTCCATAAGAAGCTGTAGATCTGAGTTGACATAACTTAACTCCAGCTCCACCTGCTCCCGAACCTTATTATTGGACGTCGCCCTTGAGAAAGAGAAAGAGAGAGAGGCATCATTCACACAATATCTCTGGTTTGAAATGTCCTGCTAGTTCAACATCTGCAGTACAGTAGGGAGAGGCTGATAAGAATGTAGCTTTTGTTATTTTGTGTGCTTACTGGCACATGATAGAAATAAGTGCAGTAGTACAGCCATGCTTGTCAAAGAAGGGCTTTAGAATTAAACCACACAGTCCTGATCAAACACTGACTAAATAGGAAAAATGCCTGACTAAAACCAATAAAACACAGTCTTATAGAGACAGACGAACATTTGCATAGCAGCCCTGTTTAATCTGTGACTTCTATTCTAAAATCTTGTCAATGGGAGGAAGTAAGGTGAAGGTGAGGTCAGGTTGGACTGCAGACTTGAGCTCTTATTATTCACACAGGCAACATCACACACAGTTCTAAAATAGAACAAATAACTTTGTTCTATTTTAATCACATACCTTGTGGTTCTAAGAAACACACTCAACAGAGGAAAAAAAAGACTACCCAGACACCTTTATTATATGTAATACTACTTCTACTAATAACAATAATTATACAATGTGACAATGTAGATCAGGATGTTTGTTCATTTTTAAGAAAATATAACTTTAATGAGTCATGTTTTCCATTGTTTAATACCCAACATATCCCTCACTGTTGTGGGGGATCAACCGGAGTGAGAAATTAACCTCTCTCTGCTTTTCACATCTTCTATTATATAGCTATAAGGCAGTGGTTCACTTTCAACAGCAGAAGGGCTCTAAAAAAAAAAAAAAAGTCTTAAAGTCCTCATGAGATCATTCTGTACACAAACAAAAATTGGCAGGGCGCGACATTACAAAATTAGCACTCAAAGAAACCGGTCGGGCATGTAGGCTCACTCAAACAAACACACAAGAATGTGGATTACAGCCACTTAGATCTGAAAGATAGGTACACGATGACAAGTACTAGATAGGTTTCTCAACACCACAATGACGCGCAGAGAGAGAGAGAGAGAGAGAGAGAGAGAGAGAGAGAGAGAGAGAGAGAGAGAGAGAAAGAAAAAGAGAGAAAGAAAAAGAGAGAAAGAGAGAGAGAAAGAAAGAGAGAGAAAGAGAGAGAGAGAGAGAGAGAGAGAAAGAGAGAGAGAAAAAGAGAGAGAGAAAAAGAGAGAGAGAAAGAAAGAGAGAGAAAGAGAGAGAGAAAGAAAGAGAGAAAGAGAGAGAGAGATTTAATAAAAGCAGATTAATACAATCAACCTATTATGTGGTCCCTTCCCCCATGAACCACAAACCTCTGAGACCATGAATGAGAGAACATTCCAGATCACCTCTGAACATAGAGCAGCTATGAATGGAAGGTAAAGAGATTGAGCAAGAATCCACACCCCATCCCAATATTAATGACCTCAGACAAAGAAAAACACTCAGACATCTGGCTCTATTGAAGGTCTATAAAACTGACTCATGATGAATATCATTAAAATACATACAATCTTTAGATCTGACTCACACATTAAACACAGAAGTAATTAGAGTGTTTCACTGAAGTATCGACAGAGAGATCATCAGGCAGGGTTTGCACATGTACGTGTGAGAGACGCACTACCATCACCTCTCAAACAGCCTAATTTTAACAGCTTCTGCTGACATGTCTGTGTACGTGCCTGCGTGGACGTGTAAAACAGGCTGACACAAGACCTCAGGGCCGTTTGCACACCCCTCACAGCATTGCAATGACCTCACTAGTGTACCTGTCACAACCATCACCTGTTGACTAGTGGGAATTTGACCAAAATATACTTAGATTACTATTCAAACTTTCGATCAGTTTTTTTTAAAAGAAAAAATGACTAATTTCATTCAGCAAGAACACATTAAATTCAAAAGAGACTGTATAGACTTAAATTGTTACAAAAGAAATCTGGTTAAAATAAAATGCTGTTCTTTTCTCAAAAAATATATTAGTAGCTCTGTTTTCAAAATTGATAATAATAATAATAATAATAGCAATAAGAAATGTTTCTTGAGCAGCAAATCAGCATATTAGAATGATTTCTGAAGGATCATGTGACACTGAAGACTGGAGTAATGATGCTGAAAATTTGACATCACAGGAATGAATTACATTTTCATATATTAAAATAGAAACACAATTATATTAAAATTTCACATTCAGTCTTATACTGTACTTTTACTTTTTGAACAAAAAAATGCAGCCTTTGTGAGCATAGGAGACTTATTTCAAAATTCTTTAAAAAAAAACATCACTATGTAATTAAATAAACTGAGGTAATGGCATTATCTTTACTGCACAACATAAAAGTATGTGCCAACAAATGTATGACTGCTCAACAGTGACATGCATAATTATAATGTTTTGCCAATATTGTCAATAAGCCATACCAATTGAAGAAAGTGAATACGCTCAATTAGAAAAGTATATTATTCATTTTAACAAAGGCTAATTTAAAAATGACCACTTTGGTTTAGGTTTTCAGCACAGTAGGCCCAGAATTTTCAGTTCAACTATCGATTCCAAATTCTAATTTGCAATGATTCGTTTTAAAAACACCAATGCCATTAACATTCTGTGAACTGATGTGTTCTTTTGTATGAAAACATTCTTCCTTGATGCCATTTTAGCGTGTTACAGAACACCAGAAAGGTGACACTAAAAATGATTTGCATGATACTTTGCATTTTTAGTTGGACGTTTTTTTCCTCTCTCGGTTCAGCTATAGTAGAACGCATGGCTGACCAGCGGTTTACATTGCTGTTTAAAGAGTAGATATGCTACTATACAATTTTCTGTGATAAACCTACCCTTACAACTGTTTTGTTAATAATCATCTGTCACTCAGACTGTCCAAAGGAAGGGATACAAAAATGCGGAAGTATAATCTGTAGTTTTCACGAAAACCCTGGAGCAACCGTATCATCCGGCGGACTTTTGCTGACAAATAAAAGTTAATTTCTCGGTCCAGATAACACAGAGAATGAGTAAACATTGTTCATTTAAATATACTATAGACATTGTAACAACACACTTTAAGGTTTCAGGTTTCAATGTCCTAGTTCTAGGCTCCACTGGTATCTATCAGGTCTGAAAAATCTCACATATAGCATTCCCAGCCTCTTTAGTCATCAGCTTTAACGAAGGTACAATGTTACTGTGTCTATTATCAACTCCAAATCTAAAGGTAAAAATGCTAAAGGCACACCTGACAGGTGAAGGTGCAGATGAGCTTCAAACACTGGGTTTTGCACACATACAAACAGACAAATTCTTTGATGACAGGTTAGCAGCAAGGCTTCTGATTGAAACCTCACCTCAAAAAGACCAAAGGATTCCTCCAAAACAGGGAAATTATTTACCCGACAGAGCCGGGGCTCTACAGTCTAGTGCCAGATGCTTCAAGACAGACGTTATGTAATGAAGGCAAAACAGTGAATGAAGACTACAGAACTTTATTTAAAAGAAAAACTTGTTTTGTCAATGATTGAAACATTATTGGGTTATTTTGAGAAAGATGTCCTGCATTTGTTTGCATATCCACCCACATGCCCATAGACAAATATGTGAGGTGAGGGTGATTTTTTTTTTTTTAAAGCGCTTGCCCTTGTGTATAAGTGTGCTTGACTTACTTGAGAAGGTTCTCTGCTCCAGCTCTCATCCTCATCTGTTTGATGATTTTCTGGTTGATAAGCGCTCTATTACTCTGCAGTTTACTGCGGCCAGTCTGAGCAAATGGATTACATCCCTGTCAGAGAAAGAGATGGAGAGAAAGAGATTAACAACAATTTACATGGCTCTTGGGGCAAGGGCTCCCTATTGACAGCTAATATAAAATGAATCTATTGGCTGTTTTATACGCTGTGAACATTTCACAATCTTATAAACCACAACTGCAATGCATTCCATAGTTCCTATAAAAGATAAACACACAAGCACATGCCAGCCAACACATACACCTTGGTACGTCAGTAAGGTGTGGCGTACACAGTACATGTAAGGAGATAAATTTTCCACCCAGACACGCCTATAGAGAGTATCTATCCGTCATTAATCTGATAGCTGAGGGAGGAGGTCTGATTTATAGGAGGCTGGTATCAATCTAGATGGATAAAAATGCAAACTGCTTACTGCTCTTATCGTGACAAACATTCTATAAGATCCTACTGTGAAAACGTAATGTCTATTTCTGAAACAACGTAAACTAGCTATGACTGAACACACAGGAAAGAGCACCAGCTTTCAGTGAAATGATCTAACTTTTTATTTTATTATAGCCCAGTCCTAATGTATTAGGTTGCAAACTGACTGCTTGATACAGCTCTATTGACACTGACTGCTGTTTGTGTGAACAGCAGATATAGTTTATTTCAATCTTATGGTAATTCATGGTAGTTTAATGTTTAAAAGTGGCCACTGAAATTCACACAGTCACTGTTTAGGATCATTTTCCACTGTTAGTAAAATTTCACATTCAAAATCCAGTACCTTCAATAGAAATCTATGTGATCAGGAATTTCGAGTGAGGGTGAAAAAATTTCCCATCATAGATTTCACATCGGGTTCAAGTGGGTCATATAAGGTTGCCTAGCCATGGATTGCTGTTTGGTTTGAAGGTGACCTCTGTGGAGTGGTGCTTCATGCATTACTATACTATTAGAAATGGACAATGGACTGTTTGCTCAAAAAAATTCACCCAAATCTCACTAAAGTGACTCTTGAATTGTTATGTTTCAGTAGCAGGTTGAATACCATCTGTTTAACCAAAGTCAATTCCAATTTTCTATTCTTGCAACAGCCATGAATATCATCTGGAAGCACAGATACAGAAGTAAATGTTAAAGATGGTGACTGTCATACTACCTGAAAGTCTTATTTGACAATTTTTTTAAAATAATGATTACTATCAAGGTTTATCTATCAAATCTTAATTAAAAGACTTTGGCGTTACAATGCTTTATTTATGAGTGCAGATGAGTACAGCTCAGGTGGATGAGAGACATTAAATGCATCTAAAAGTGTCAGATAACACACAGCTCATATTTCCATCTCTATGAGTTACCAAAACCCGAAATGGAAAAAAAAAAAAAAAAAAAAAAAACGCAACACACATGAGATACGACCATGTGCAGTGCAGAGTGCCTCTCGAATTGCATGACATGACAGACTAGCTGCCCCGTGAGGATTTGTTCACACAATATATGCTGGCCGAAATGTACAGAAAATTTAAGCTAATCAATTTAACTATTTATTTTGGTTGTCATTTTTTGTTAATAATCTGACTGAAAGTGAGTGTAGCAACCTCGAACAAGAAAACCATAGTCTGCTGCAGTGTAAACATGGGCTGTCTCTCAATAAATGCAACAGTGGTTGTCAAAGGGACCAGACGTGACCTCTGCACATTCTAGAATACTGACCAGGGCAATGTTTAGCGAAGCAGATCCAAAGAGCTGCCAGCACAACTGCGTTCCACAATCACACAGCAATTACCCTGGACTAACAGTGCAGACAGAGCAGGTCCTAATCAAACCAGGGCACAAATGAGACCGAAAACAGGGCCTCAACTGAGTTGTATAAGTGCTCAACATTTTGCAACTGTTATATATGGCGGGGTATCTGCAAAAATATGAGACTACGGTAAAAAATGTTAATTTCTACTCTCAGCCTTGAGAAATAGCCAATGACCAGGCCTAACTGTTCTGTCTCAAAGTTGGGCTACAGTAAACATTAAATAATTAGGCAACAGGGAGTAGGCTATATGCCATTCTGAAGAATTTTTTCATTTTAGTTTAACCCCGGTCTTTTAGTTTACTCTTTTCTTCTTACTCATAGCTGATCGGTCACTTTACGTAATGCTATGAGATGTTCAGAAGCCATGTTATACTAATCCTAAATCACAGAACAGCTTCTCTTGCATAGGCCAGGACATGAGATGGGAGCATCTGTGTTTCATTAATGTTTGTGGTTTGGCTATGCACTGTCACTGGGCAGATGCAACACTAATAGGAGGAAAACTGGGGGAAAAAATGCTGAATCTGTGATTCAGTTTCTCTAAGCAGTGCAGCCCAAGCAGGATCAGCTCAGGAGGAAATGGACCAAAACCACATCATCGGTCTGAACCAGCTCCCACCTGGTAACAGGTCTGCAACCTTCTCGTTGCAGATGGCGACCACACTCATTTTCAAAGAATGCATGTAATAAATGAACATGAGACACAGGAAATGTATGTACTAAAACAAAAAAACTGCATTTCCTCTAAAATCCAATCAGCTTTGCAGTACCATAACCATATCTGCCCACATTGATTCAGAAAACCCAGACTGTGATCCATATTGCTTCTTTTTTTTTTTTTTTTTTTTTTACTTCCGTTCATGTGAAAGCACCTTCAGACAAACATTCCAAGAGAAACTGTAGAAACCAATCACTATGCAGGCCAGTTTTACATCAACCACTTTAATATCAATAAGAAGCCCTGAACTTTTAACAAAAAGCCCATTGATATTCTCTACACAAAGAGAGGTGAGCTCAACAGAGTTGCACAATTTAACTTCTTCAGCTGCCATTCACACTAACAAAACTAAATTCCACCCAGAGTCTATGATATGTCAGAAACCGGTCACACATTAGTCTTCCAAAAGTCAACAAACACATATAGATGTACACACAAGAAGACACAATATAATCATAAGTATTAATATGTGTGAAGAGTAGCCTAATACCGAATACTGTAGTCACTCAATGGTTTATTTACAAATACTGAGACAATTTCACCATGAATCATGCAGAACCTGAATTTAAAGAAATAAAAGTTGTCCAAATAAAAAGACAAGAAAATGCCAAAAACAACTCTTTACACAACTTGCTTACAAATAATTCACAATAAATAACCACAGTTTCCCCCAAAATATGACAGTTCTGGCAAAAAACATAGGCTACATTTTTCTAAATATTGCTTGTTAGGCATTAGCCTAACTGAAATAATAACATTCTAGACGTAACAAGTAATTATATATATATATGAGCAGTAACTCTGAATGTACTATTGTTATGGAGTAAAAATGTAACGTTAATGCATTCAGATGAGTGAGATGTGTTCCTCCCTCATATCAGTTTTAGTTTTTCTTAAAAGCATACAGCCTACATTCACTACGTTTCATTGTCTTCAAACGGCACATTGTTTGAAGCACAAAACTGGGCAGGATATAGAATAAAAAATTGTAAATAATGAATTAAAATTACTTAGATAAAAATAATGCTAACTAGTAACTAATTAATAATCAAAATAATCATATTTGCAGGCCCTCCTAATAACAATTTACTGCAGTAACACTACTTGGAATATGCTAGGGTTAGCATGTTTTGTTTTGTAAGTGACATTGATATAAAAAAAATAATAATTAAGAAAACAAACGAATATGGTAAATAAAATACAGAAATCAGTGGTAGCCTAATCCTTCAAATAATAAATGATATAAGTTACATGTTTAATTGTTTCTGAGTCTAAACTGTCTTCGCTTGGCATTGTGTTGTTTGGGCAGCAGAGCAGATGTGTTCATCTCCAACAGATCCTGTTACAAACACCTTATGAAGAAAGGAGGCTGAATGCACAACTCATGAAATAACATAAAAATAAGTCACGAATCTTTTCAAAACGACGTAGCAAAAGTGCAGTGATGCATCTAAGACCATAACTAATAACAGGTCTTGAGGAATTTAACGTCAGCTACGAAACCTTCGAGAAAAACAGAAATAAAACTTGAGTCTCTCTTACGTTAACGTTACCTTTTTGAAGTAGCAATTCTCCACCGGTCCGTTGGTCTTGCACCCATTGGGAATAAGAGTGTCCGTCATTTCTGAATTCTCAACCGATGGCCTCGATGAAATTCAGAAAGCAGAAGTCGTAAAAAGTTCCTGCAGCTCAACAGGTGTGTGTCACCAAGGAGATCTCAGATATCTGTTGATGCTCCGCTGTTGTCCAAACTCTCCTAATCACATTCAGCATTCGATATTTGCTGCACTTCCCCGTCCCGCCCCGCTCCGCCCCGGATGCGTCACGAGTCAGGGGAGCTTCCCCTCAGTGGGCGGAGTCTGAATGATCCATAGACGGGTATGATCTCACCTGCGCAATTGCCACGCCCCCGATTCGACTTGTTTATAAAGGCCCTGCATCAATGACGTTATATTTAGTTCAACTTCAGACGTTGCTGACTGTTTAACTTCACGGATAGTCCAAACATACCAGCCGACTAATGCATATCACAGATTTCAAATTACAACAGTGCTTTAAAGAGTTTGGATTGTGCTGTATTTTTTCTACTCCGTATACAACTCAATCAGCCCAGCAACCACAGGCCCAGACGTAGCCTACCTTTTTCCAGTTATATATAGGCTATATTTTAAAATATGTATAATCTATGTATGTGTAATCTATATGTGTACATTTTTATTATCCGTTTATCTGTTTTATTTAATTTTTTTACTGTGTGTGAGAGTATACTTGGCAACAATGTTAATTCAGATTTAAAAAAAATATAATAATCATAATATTTTTTATTATAATTCTGTAGGATAAAATTGCCAGTGCTGTGGAGTAAACGCGCCCTCTAGCGTCTGGATTCTAGATGTTAAATTCGCGGAAATTTAATCACGTTTGGCCCAATCATAATGGAGCAGGTTTGTGGAATGTTTTCAGCGTGTCAGACACTCTGTAACACAAACAAAGACACTGTCTTATGCATTGGGACATTTTTGCTTTAGAGCTTGTAAGTCTGCTTCTCTTTAGCCTAGGATTTTTACTTTGTGTGTGCTTAGCTGTTACAAAACTGTTCAGATCCCACAGCCACTTAATTTCTGGGGGTTTATTTTTGTTCTTGCCCTTTCAGCCTGGAGAATGAGTACATTAGCCTATCTCATAACATACTGATACACACACAGAGAGAGAGCTGATGTTAGCCATGTTTCCCTCTTTGCCAACTGGATCGATGCTGTAAGACAGTGATTTGAGGTCAAAGCTGTCATAACCGGTCTCATGCAACACTGTAGCCCCCATATGAAACTTGTTTACTCATTTACTGAGCTATGCGTTGAGAGACAACGAGACAGGTTTGTTTCTTTTAAAAGTTTCCATTGGAATAAAGTGTGCCCCAAAAGTTCCCAAAACCTTCCTTCAACCTTCTTCAACTTGGAGACAGTTCACTTGTACGAAAAAGAATGGGAGAATGTGTATATGCTAAAGAAGCACAAGTTATGATATCATTGTCAGATTTGCTTAAATGTAACGACACTGACAAACAGTTTGGGATATTTAAGTATTTACATGACTGCTGCCTTGGGGTGTTGAGGTGGACTGCCTCAGGATTTTGGTTAGGGTTTAAGCTTTGTAATTATAATTATCCCTCTTTTTTAAAAGTCACCTTTATCTCTTTAGTGCTTTATATAATAATAAAAAAAAAAAAAAAGCTAACATGTCTCATCTCATCATGGACAGGTTTCCTTTAGAACACTCTCTGCTGTTCAGGGGTGTCATTTATAACTGTTGCGTACGCACAAAACAGGCCCTGAAACAGGCGTACGCCACCTCCGACGCATAAGTGTGATTTATACAAACAAACTTGACGGGAAAATTTGCGCACCTGCACGTGTGGCAAAGTGGGGAGGGACCTAACTCAAATGGAGACGAACAACTAGCCCTAAGGGCGCACAGGATCCTATCAAAGAATGGGTGGATGGATTTAACCAGAGGTGGACAAACTTCCAAACTTCTGAACTTCTGAAAGTATATAGGCTAGATACTACTGGTAAAATATTACTCCGTTACAAGTAAAAGTTGTAAAGGCCTATTTTTAAAAAGTACAGAAGTACTTGTTTTTAAAAGTTGTTTATCAAAAGTACAAAGTAAATGTCAATGCACTGTTTTATTATTGTTGCATTGTTGTATATAATACTTACAGTACCTTATGCCTCTGAATCTATGCCTGCCTACCCTCATCAATATCAAATTCATTTCTAGAACACAGTTCCAGTAGTGGGATTGAATGTGAGATTGAATAAGTGCACTCAATAACGTCTACAATGGATTCGGACACCCAAATAACTGTTCCCTCAAATAGTGCCCTATTTAAACAATTTTTGGCTTTTGGTATGAATGTGTTAGCCTTACTGTTATCTATAAACTAGTGCGCACCAAAACAATGACAAAATTCTCATTTAGAAGACCAAACCCAACGTTGAAAATGAAAATCAGGTTGATATCAGAATCCAACGCCAGATTGAATAGTATAAAAAATAATACTCAGTACAGAAGTACAGATACTCAAAAAGTGTACTTACAGTAAATACAGTACACAAGTAAATGTACTTTACTGTCCACCTCTGCCTGCTACAGATCACCGTAGGTTTTGTATACAGGAGACTGAGTGAAATATGTTTTTGTGAATTTATGTAAAGTCACAAGATATTAACCATATTTAGCCCATCGGACATACAGTACCGTGTAATTCTTGATGAAATATCTGATGTACTATTCTCTATTGGTTGTCATACAGCAACAAAACAGTGTCCTACAGCATTTTATGAAGACAAACATCCCTTTTTTAAATTCCAAGGGCCATTTAGAAGAAAGAGACAATATTGTTGTTCACAAACAAAATATTTATTAACACCATTTATGAAATATGATGACTCCCCTATGGTTTGCCACTCTGTTTTAACCATTTTTCTATCCTCCTGTCAAAGGGCTCCCGCTCACTGATAAAAAAAAATGGACATCCATTGTCAATTTGATCTTGTCACTGTGTGTGTGTGTGTGTGTGTGTGTGTGTGTGTGTGTGTTGCCCAGAAGTGATGTCATTGCATCAATTTGCAAATAATCAAAATATTTGAGTGAATGTGCAGTTCAACTCTTTACTCAGAGAGAGAGATTTATGCACATATTTACATATATGCCTATTATAATTTTGTCTTTTGTGTGTTCACACCATAGACTGTAAAAAAAAGTTTAAATTCTGTAAAGTAAATTATCTGTAATGTTGCCCAGAAACCATGTGGACTATGTTTTAATGCAAGGAGTAAACAGTCTTAAAAGAGGCCATCTCACACAAGCTAAAGACAGGCAACAAAAGAAAATTGAAAAGAAAATTAATTTTAAAGTGACTAGAGAAGACTATAGGGCAGCTAAACCTACACGTGGTTAGCTAAGTTTAAGCCATATAGAACATAAACCTGATCATCAAGAACTTTTTGTCTCTCGAAATATACTGTAGACCCATCCATTGATAAATGAATTGATACCTACCCAGTTCTATCAAGCTACTAATTTATAAATAATAAATGTTATATCATTGCTAAACAACAATAACTTTAGCAGATTATTTAACACACAGTATCTATAATATTTTTGTCAGATTTTCATTCTAACGATGTTAATCTTGATTATACGGTATTATTACTTCGTGTTCTGGTTTCAAAGGTTTCTAAAACAAATAATATCATTGAGTCTGTTGTAAAAGAACCTTACATGTTTTTATATTAACAAAATGTAATATTGTATTGATTTGTGTACCCTATTCAATCTCTTTTGATGTCCATATACCCCCCTGTGGCATTCCTGTGGCATTCTGTGGTTTAATGTTTTAACCTCAGAGATAATTGCTTCTGAGCAGATTGTCTGAGAAAATATTTTCGTGCAAATAATGCACAACAAGGCCTATCTGTTTCCACTGGGAAAATAAATACATTAAAAATACTATTTGGCCAGTGGAAAAGATTGAGAAAAATGTATTTTATACTATTTGATTGATTTATTTAAAAACAAGCCAAGGATAGGCTACTAAATGTTTTTTTATCAATGTAATGTGACGGCACATCCGTATCTCATATTTCCCTAATGTCTTGTAGGCCTACCGTTAAACGTGGTATTACATGGATAAGCATATGCAAATGTTATGCAGATGAGGATATGCATAGTAAAACTAGGCGTTGTAATTTCCATATATGGTTATTTCGGGGAGGAGATAGGCATAGGCCTACATGTGCGCACAATCTTCCGCTGACTGGAATTTATAAGGGAATTTTGCGCAGGTTCTGGCGTACGCACGGTTGTAGGCCTAAGTCTGAATATTTTTTGGCGTAGCCTAAGCAATTTTTGGCTCTCGGGCGCACGTACACTTTTATTAAGGATATTAAGGAAGTTTTATAAATGAGACCCCATGGTACCACATCAATAAAATAAAATTTCTGTCAAACACATTTGTAAATGCTTTTTAACTTTCACGAGTTCAAGTTTAACCGTAAAAATAAAAGAAAAAAATTGAAGAATGCTTGATAAAACACTGAATAAGATTTTGCAGCTTTGAAATGTCATTGTTCATGCTGTTCTTAAAACCACTCTGGGTAATCAAAATAGTGTCAATTGGGACAGCAGTGCCTGGCTCATGACTGAAAATGGCCTCACCAGATGTTCACCTTGCATGAACTTTAACTGCCTACATTCTCCATTCCTCAGGGAATAAGATTCATTACATGCTTGAATTAGATGAACATCTTTATTTAATGCTGCTGGTAGTTTCAACCTGGAAGATTTGTTGTTGTTGCTGTGTGTGTGTGTGTGTGTGTGTGTGTGTGTGTGTGTGTGTGTGTGTGTGTGTGTGTGTGTGTGTGTGTGTGTGTGTGTGTGTGTGTGTGTGTGTGTGTGTGTGTGTGTGTGTGTGTGTGTGTGTGTGTGTGTGTGTGTGTGTGTGTGTATCACGTGGAACATTCCACAAACAAGTTTCAGGCCTGCTGAGAGTCAGATGTGCTTTTCTTTCTATCCCATTCCACTAGATGGAGCAAAAAGTGTACAAAAGGCTCAAGCATCACAGAGGAAACAGCACTCTCCAGTAAAAATGACTAAAAGGTTAATTTGCTGTAAAATGTTAACCTATGATAATGCAAAGCATAAAGAAGCAAATATGAATTTTTTTGCACAAAAATAAGCAGCCAAAAAGTGTTTGTGAGTGAGAGTGACTATCTGTCAACTTATTGTAAAGGAGGCCGGACTACTTTTAGAGAGAGGAGTTCCTCCTCTGAGTCTGAATGACTTTTACAACAACAGGTTTCCGCTCATTTCTCTCCTCTATTCGGCTAGGCACAAAGCTGAGTGCAGGGCAGTGCTTTTCCTGCTCTGAATGGGCTGAGAGTGAGAAATGTCATGTTAAACTGACCTTAGATCAGTGGAAACAGAGAAGCGCTCATGGCTGGTGCAGAGTTTAGTTGCTATGCAGCCATAGACCTCACCCCAAGAACCCAAGTTTCTCACTGGACAAATTATGTTTTGTGATCCATAATGGCAGACCGTTCGAGGCAGTGACATGATTTGAGTCAAATTTCAAGAATTTATTTTTGTCTAGGGTGACCATATTTTGATTACCGAAAACCAGGACACTCGGCCCGGCAATGAGATACTCAAATGATACTCGAAGTTTACTCAAAGATGCCTTATTAATTTCAAAACATTTAAAGTAGGCTATGCCTCCTCTGTATGGATAGAAAATTGTTACATTACAAAATACTATCTATAATAACCAAAGAAAAATTCAGATAGGCTTCTCAGAGGTTACTTAAAATGTTTTATTATGATTTAAAAATAATGAATGAAAAAATGATAGAAATAATGTCTCTTCTGTATTAGAAAATAAATAATAACACATAACTAAAAAAATACCTCCAAATTGAACCAAAATAGCTCTCACAAACTTACAAAAACGAACTAACTAATTTATATCTTTAGTTTTCTTCTTCCTCTTTATCCTGTCTTTCTTTCTTAATGGCCCAATAAAAAATAATGAAAACCAGGACATTTTCATCACTTTATAAAAAACAGCCAGGATGGCCAGGACAGGACGTAAAAACAGGACATGTCCAGGGAAAACAGGACGTTTGGTCACCCTATTTTTGTCTGTTAAAAATTTGTTTGTGTTTGTGAGAATGGGGGATGAAAGGGGTTGGCATAGAAAGTTGTGATAGTATAATCAATGTGTGTGTGTGTGTGTGTGTGTGTGTGTGTGTGTGTGTGTGTGTGTGTGTGTGTGTGTGTGTGTGTGTGTGTGTGTGTGTGTATGCGTGTCTGTGTGTATGGAAGTGATCATGCATGGGTGAGAGTTTTTGTGTGTGAAAGACCACACCAGCTACATTGAACATTAGACAAAGTGATTGATGACAGAATCGTTGGGTCCACCAGTCTCCCAAACACAGATGCATTCTGTACTGGCAATCTAGACTATTAGAGTTCAGGAAGTGTCTCAACCATTAAACAGCCTGTGTATATTCACTCCAAACTGCCAAGAAGACTGTAGTGCGGATGGAAAAGCCAAGAGGAAAAATGCATTCTGCTCCCCCCTCCCATCTATTGGCTCACATAGTGAACCATATCTGGAGATAGAGCTATTCAGTTTAGACGCCTGATAAATTTTTCCATGACGGTGGAATAAAGGTTTCCACTCTGTACGTCCAAATAGTTGTTCCTCTACTGGTGATACTATGAGTTTTTATTTATTTATTTTTTACAGTTTTTATAGAGTTTTATGAGTAGAGTAAAATATAGTATATGATGTAATATATATTTGTACTATTATACAACATTTTTTTGTAAGATTATATCTATATATCTAAATAGGCTATATATCACTATAGGCTTTAATTATGACTGAGGGAGAGAGAGCGAAGATCACTGTCCACACCAGACTGGGGCGGAGCTTCTGTCCTCACAGACTCCCATGATGAGTTGGTAATTCAGAATGAGAGTGTCTTCACATGCTGTGATATATTTGTTTACAGGTTACTACATACTGTCCTGTGTTTTCTTTTTCCTAACGTTCAACCAAGCATTAGTTTGCTTTATGGACCTAAAAATGTCATAAAAAAAACTATTAGTATTCACTCAATTTGTGGAATATTCAAAGTTTACAATCAAAAGAATTTTCAAAACAATGTCAACAATCAGTAAGTATTTGATGAAACAAGTTTCAGTAAACAAGCAGTACAGTATGTACAGTACTACATGTATCATATGACGAACAATGAGTACTCAGCATTATTTTCTTGTTTACCATCAATATACTATAAAAAAATGCAAGCGTATATAAGAGGTTAGTGTGAAAACAGTGCATTTCACTGTGCATATGTGTGCATAGTGTTTGCGCATGCTTGTGCAAACTCCATATTTGAGACATTGTTAACAAAGCTTTCATCTTTGTTCTCTGTTCACAGTTTGTGATGTCACAACCCAGATAGACTTACAAGCTCAATCTGAAGGGAATGATTGGTTGATGGGGTGTCAATGTACAATGTACCCCCATAGCAGTCTGTACAATCAGTCACAAGAGGGCCACATCCACAATAAACAGAATCTGTTGCGATTTCTTCTGTTTTTCACTCACTCACAAAGAAATGGTGTGATAGCAAATAAAGGCTATAAGTGAAGAGTGTTTAATGATGACTAATATTTAAACTGTTATAAAGAGATCACACATTAAGTGTTTAGTGAAGAGAATGAGGGAGGAGGGATGGAGTGAGTCAGTAAAAGGCCCACACAGAATAGTGTGCAAGAAACTCTGAAGCTTTTCATTGTCATGCACATATTCGACACACCCACCTGAAATAATATGATTATACTCTACCATCCAAAAGTTTAAACACCAACTAATTTTTTTTAATTAAAAATGTTCTTAATATATACAGCAACAGAAAAAAAGTCCAAGACTGAAATTTCATATCGTCATAACACAACAACTTGATCACTCGTAACACCCATAAAACCTCTCTTACCACATCAAACTCGCACAGACTGAGCAGAAAGAGTGGGTGGGACTGTCAACCAAATTTGTGTCAACTAAACACAATAACACAACTTCTGGAGTCATTCCAACTACCGGATCTAATGATAGAACAGTGTGTAAAAGAACCCGACACAGGTAAGAGCATGAATAGCACATGCAGTAATTATTGATACTGACAGTAGGCCTAAATGAATAAGAATAGGCTATTTTGTAGGATACTTTTTTTTAAAATGGATTGATTAAGACAAAAATGTAATTAAAATGGTGGGGAAAAACATTTAGTTGAATGAAAAAGAACGTAGAAATGTTAAATGTCAAGTACCCATTTGCAACCTCGTGGCGCAGGTAAGCGCGTGCCAAGGGAATTGTTAACCTGTTGATCTATATGGAGGCAGGCAGCAGGAGTTTGGCGCATGCGTGAGCGCCCTGAGTCCTACATCAACCCACTATATGAGACCGAGCGCGGATGCAGATGCCGTTTTCTTGAACAGCCGCACAAATGGATGGAACCGAAACGAACCGGAGAAACTGCGCGAAAACGGAGCAACAGAAGATGTTAGACTCCGGTGGAAACCAAAGTGGATCTAAGGATAGAGTGACTCTTAAAAAAGAAATTGGTCTCTTGAGCGCGTGCGCCATAATTATAGGTGAGATGTTTCCTCATTTTAACGCGCCAACGCGTGCGCTCTAACCAGCTTGAACTTTTATCACTTCGCATGTTTCTTTGTCTGTCATTTTATCACTGCCCGCTTCTCTTTAATCTATTCATCTAAATCTTCACTCCTCACTCTTTCATATCCTTTCGCTTTAATGAAATCTGCTCTCCTAAATGTCGAGTAAAGTATTAAAAAGCTACACCTCAATTATGTCCAAGCTTATATTGTCACGGAGTGCGGCTGTCTTAATTTGTTAGGACAACAGTCTGCGTGTAGACAAGCAGCATTGCGTGATTTCCGTGGAGAAGACGTCTCGTGCCATGCCGCCACTTAGCCTAGTGTCCATCACACTTTGTTCATCAGAGCGCAGATTGCATCATTGAGGAAGAGAATCATGCTGAAACTCAACTCCGCGCATACGTGGCTGCTGCAACCCACTACACTGGGTCCTTCACGTGTGCTGAACAAACCCACCATATAATAGTCCATTGCTATATGCTGTGCGGTGTAATGTACAGTATATAATTAAAATAGGGTGTAGACTATTCATGTAAGATCGTTTTGCTCCCTTTAATGATATTTTAAAGTTCTGGAGTAGCTTAATGCATGTCCTCCTGATCTGTAGGATTAAATACATTACTCGATTTAAATGTTTATTGTAGTCAATAAATCACGGACTAAGATTAAATAAATTCTGGACAGGAAAATACATCAGAATTAAAATGCATGTTTCCTATAGCATCCTCAAATGTAAGCATCCTTAAACAGACTTTATAATACCCTAACGCCTTTTTAACTCTTCTATTTATAATTTGTGTGCTGGACACATCCATCTAATGAATAATCCTCGGTGCGTAGAAATATATACAGAGCAGCACGAGCTATTGTGGCCACACTAAAGTTTAGGGTCCAATTCTCACTATTAACTAACTATTAACTATGACATTTGCCTCAATAAACTCCTAATTACTGCTTATTAATAGTTTGTAAAGTAATTGTTAAGTTTAGGTTTTGTGTAGGATTAAGGGATGTAGAATATGGTAATGCAGAATAAGGCTTTAATATGTGCTTTACAAGTATTAATAAACATCCAATAAAATGCATGCTAATAAGCAACATTAGTGAGAATTGGACCCTAAACTAAAGTGTTACCGCTATTGGTTTACTCAGATGAAGGTCATCTTGGAAGCCTTTGATAAGATTGACACTATGCCTTTATATTTTGTTATTGTAATTTGTAATGTGTCTTGTCAGTGAAATTTGGCTATCCTCCCGAAGCTGTATCAGCCTAGTATAAAGGAGACTAGTTGTCACATTTTTTCCCTCCAGAGAATATTTCTCAGGTTATATATTATTAAAAAAGCTCATGTACGTTTACACTGTTACATTTCATTAAAAACGTTGATTTACATAAATCCTTTTAAGATACAAATGTTTATTTCTCTACTATAAATATATATAAGCTATATATATATATATATATACACTGCCATTCAAAAGTTTGGGGTCAATTTGTTTTTTGTTTTTTTTAAAGAAATTAATACTTTTCTTCAGAAAGGACGCATGAAATTGATATAAAGTGACAGTAAAGACATTTATAATAATGCAAAATATTTATTTTTTTAATGAAATGCTTTTCTCTTGAACTTTCAAAGAATCCTGAAAAAATGAATCACTGTTTGCACAAAAATATGAAGCAACACAACTGTTGTCAACTGTGATAATAATCATAAATGTTTCTTGAGCATCAAATAATCATATTAGAGTGATTTCTGAAGGATCATGTGACACTGAAGACTGGAGTAATGATGCTGAAAATCCAGCTTTGATCACAGGAATAAATTACATTTTAAAATATATTCACATAGAAAACAGCTGTTTTACATTGAAATAATATTTAACAATATTACTGGGGTTGTTTTGTATTTTTAATCAAATAAATGCAGACTTGGTGAGCAGAAGAGACTTCTTTTAAAAACATAAAAAATCTTACCGACCCCAAACTTTTGAACGGTAGTGTATATATATATATATATATATATATATATATATACACACATACACACACACCTATGCATCACTCTATATTTATAAATAAAGATTTGTTTCTGAAAATGACCTGATACTGTAATACAACCGAACACAGAAAGAACTGTGTATCTGTCTGCCTGCAGTAAACCTGACAGATTATTTTGTTAGACGTGAAATACTGAAACATGGTGTGGCCTTATTTTAGTCTCACATGTGTAAGAGTTTAGATTTTCTCAGGTTTATATATAACTGCTGAAACATATGACTAGTCTCTCTCTTCTTTATAGAGATTTTTTTTTATTAACAAGATGCAATGATAGGAAGTTAAGTTTAAGATATAATTAGTGTTAACCGTTCGTTATGGCCGTGACCTTTACCCCAAAATGTATGGCTGTGTAAGATTAAGTGAAAGTGGCTCAGTGTTTTGAGCTTGGTGTCTCAGTGGAACATCAGCATACAGGTGCAGCTGTAGATTTCAGTTATGTTTATGGTTTAGTGGCTTTATGGGTAGTAAGGCAATTTTGTTCACAACCCTTCACCATTCTAAATGTTTGACATAATTCTGAAAAGCACCTTTAAGAAGAGTATAAGATTGCAGATTACTCAAAGGATTTCAGAGTAAAAATAACTGCTGAATTTTATCTGGTGACTTAACTTAAAGTCTTGGCTTGTGGTTGACCGTTTGTCAATAGCTGATGTAACCAATGGCCGATTTCTTGATGATATAAACTACAATTTAATAACAGCAAACGACATGCTTTAATATCCATTGACAACGTTGTCGGTAAATTCTGTAACTAATACAAGGGGGAGTTAATACTTCTGTTAATCAGGCAAGCAGACATTGTTGTATTATGTTGTGAGTTGTACGACCAGTCAAAGTCAAGTGACCCTGTGAACTTCATTCAGGAACTTCGAATCTCATTTGACTGAGTGTTTTTGAGATGCGCTGGGTCTCGTCAACTTTAATGCCTTATCTTCTGTACAGGTCTGAGGCGCTTGGAGCAAACATTCACATCCACTCAATACTACCAGATTCTATTATTGTGAACACTCGCAGACAAAGAGAGAACCCAAAGGATTACATAATGCTTCGGCCCATAACTGTTGCTGAGCCTTGTATAATTGAAAGTCTTTTGTTTAAGTTTCCTGAGGCATAATCATTCAGGCACTGCACATGAGTGGTTTTACTAAGACGTACTGTATATGCAATGAAGCAGAACATTTACCTTTTTACTGAATACTGGACTCTCATCTTGATTTCACAACTGATGTTGACTGTAACATTGTTGATCTTATTTATTGTGTCTGTTTGCTTCGAATGTGCAGCAGCGTTTTGACAGCTGCAAGGACACATTGTCTTTGCACCGGGTAAAAAAACAAAGATTTTCATTTAAACAATCATTTTGTTAAGACTGCAGTGTATTTCAAGTAAGCAAATGATATGAAAGCATGATATAGACAGCATAATTAAATTCTCACATCATCAAATATTTTTGCTTCACTTATTTACAATGCACCCATGCATTCAGTACAATTAAACTGTTTTAAATGCTCTAATCTGCACAACTTTGCAAAAATCAGCTTTTGTATGTCTATATTTATTTCTAATACAGAATTTCAAGCAAGCATTATAGGTGAAGACCTCATGATTCAGTCCAAATAGTTTATTTTAGATTATATGAACAATTATGAAGACTAAACAACCCATTGCGGTTTCTTTTGTTTTCTCAGGCAACATCATTGGCTCAGGGATCTTCATCTCTCCAAAGGGTGTTCTAGATCATGCTGGCAGTGTGGGGTTTTCACTCATCGTGTGGGTTCTCGGAGGAGGAATCTGTGCCCTAGGATCTCTTTGCTATGCCGAGCTGGGCGTCACCATCCCCAAATCAGGTGGAGACTATTCATACGTGACAGAGATCTTCGGGGGCCTGGTGGGGTAGGTATATTGTTGAATGTTAGTCTAAGCTTTCATATAGTTCAAACAGTGAATGCACTAACAGCACTAACAATGCCGAGGTCATAGGTTTGATTGCCAGGAAATTCATGAAGAGATCCAATATTTGTTGCTTTGGATGAAAGTGGCTTCCAAATGCATAAATGTCAATATGGATGTCTCAGTTTGTGTGTGTTAGGCACACAAGGGAACTTCTCCTCAGGGAGATTCACATGTGTTTACTTGCTTGCTCCGTTACAACACTAACACTGTGTTTGTTGTAAATTGGTGATGATAAAGATGGCCATTTGTTTACGTGTTTTTACAGGTTCTTGTTGCTGTGGAGTGCAGTGTTGATCATGTACCCAACAACTCTGGCTGTGATTGCGCTCACCTTCTCCAACTATGTGCTACAGCCTGTCTTCCCAAACTGCCTGCCTCCATACATCGCCACCCGCGTCCTCTCAACCGCCTGCGTCTGTGAGTACAGCACACACCATTAGTAATGATGTTAGTAATGAAAGTAATGAACCAAAGTAATGAAAAAAAAATCCCCCTACAGTCATCATATTATCAGGCCATTTCAAGTGTGATTTTGATGTGACAAAGCGGGGATATCCAAGTGACTGAGTTATTTACTTTTTAATTAGTCTTCCCATTAAACACCATCATTTTGTTCATTCCAACCCAGGGTTCTCAAGTTTTATAGCTTGGAATGCTTGGAGTGAGATCACATGCGGTTAGGGGAGGAGCCCTAATGGAGCATTGCCCCCGCCCCGCCCCAGCCCCAGCCCCACCCCCACCCCCCAATTTTACCCATTGTTCATAATTAACCAGCACAAATTGAAATTATAACAATTGGTAAATCTGATAAATGACAGATCAATTCATCACATCAAATATACTCTTTAATGTTATATTTCAAAATTACAAATATACAAAAATTACAAAAATATAACAAATTGCTCCAAACAGTTTGGAAAAACAAATCTTTTTGCATTTTGAATGTGTCTAGTCAAAATGGTATAATGATTTATTGTGTGGTGGGACATTGTGAACAAATGGACATATTAGTATATAATTTAAAATAAAATGAAGAAATACATCTTCATTCCTTCTCATACCCACTTACATTTCCCTTAGTTTCAGATAACGTAAGCTAGCCAAACTGAGCCAAAGCTTCTGGCCTGGTTGCAAAGTAGTTGTAGAGTTTTTGACTGCATCAATAATAATGTATACGATGGGCCATATATTAAATGTTCTAGCCTAAAAATGTTAGACGAGCTTTCTTCCAACTTACCTTCTCCATCACGACGTGTGTTCGCGCGATGTTGTTGGTTACCTAGTAACGAACATACGTGGCCGAGAATGCTCCGTCAACTTCCGTGTGTTCGCACATCTATGTTGCCTATTAACGAACGCAATCTGGCTGAGATACGCATAGACTATGGAGATACGTGCTGGCGGCAAGAAACTTCACTTTGTGTGCCTGCGCCTCGTATACAACGTTATATATAAAGCTTGCAGGACAACTTGGTTGGCATTGCCTTTTCAGCGTGAGAAATACACGGTGGGGCGTGTGAGCGTGTGAACTGGTTGAACTGCGTGTGTCTCACGGCCAATGCGTGAGACTTGAGAACCCTGCAAACCAATTCGTGAATGCTCACAAAAACAAGAGGCAGGATTTATGGTACAAACCAATCATATTCAATCATAACCAATATCCAATCATAGCCCGATAAAGGCATTACCTCCTCTCACGTGACTTCCCTTCATTCATTCTCAATTACTCCCCATCAAACCCACTGCGCGCTTTAGGGGGTCTGTTAAAACTCAATGGGCTCAGGGGAGGCAAGAGAAACACAGACTCTCACTGTACCTTTACCTGCTGGTGTCGCTGTTGGACAGTGTTACTTTAAGAAAATTAGTGATTTATACAATATGTAATGTCAAATTTTGTAATATTTGCGTTGTTTTATTATTGTAATATAAATTTTCTCATACATTTTTTTGAGGAGGCACTGCCTCCCTTGCCTCCTCAGAGGAATTCCCCCTGATCTCTAGGGCAGTGGTTCTCAAAGTGTGGGGCGTAGCCCCCCAGAGGGGGCCCAAGGATACTGCAAGGGGGGCACGGGAGATCAGCAGAAAAACAAACAAACAAAAAACAGCCGTTGCAACGACGTTCAAGTGCGTGAATAGCGGTCAGCGCTCTGCCTTAATAAAGCAGCATCGAACTGCAATTACACTGAATCGACCGTTCACTTGTCACTTCAGACCGTCACCGCTGGAACAATCCAAACATAGAAGTTGCTCGCCGTAGAAAAGCACCTCTTCAGCGGACCGAAACTCAAGCTGCTATTGTGAACTCGCCACTCCGCTGCTGTGCGTGTTCCGGTGAAAAGACGAACAAGAAGCTGAGCTCGTGACGTGAGGCACTGTCAAAAACAGTCATATATTTGCGCTTTTATATATTGTTCATCCAAAGCATCACTGAAATATTTAAATGTTTTTTGTTTATTTAAATTAAAAAGTTAAGTTCTGTATTATTATTCTCTCTTAGTGTTATATTAAACAATGTCATTACAAAGTGCATTACATTATTGCAGGGTTTTTTTATTGCACGTTTTTTTATTTGAAAAATCTTTCCGTTTTTTATTTATAAAAATATTTTGGGACGGGGCAGATTTTTTTAAAGGTTTAAGAAACCTTTAAGCAAAGAAAAAAGTTTGAGAACCACTGCTCTATGCAGGGCATAGAGAGTTATTTCCGACTAATAGATTCCGTCATGATGAATCTAGAGCCGCTGTTTTGTCTACCATTCTGTATTTTTCTCTTCCTCAATTGCCTTCTCTCCCTTGTGTGTCTATACCACTTTACAGTGCTTTAATCCTGGTTCTTAACCCTGGTGGGTGCATGGTAGGATATTTTTGGAGCTGGTGGAGATGAACCAGTCAAATGTACAGTATGTCTATGCATGCGTGTGTTTATGTGTTTGTTTCCAAAGAGCCCCGTGACTCAGCTGGTTTGGACCTGTCCGATCTGGACAGGGGCTCTCAGAAAGGAGTACTGGGGGTGTGTCAATGTGAGGGCAGTGGTCCTAATGACATTGCTGGCTGAGTTGAGCCATCCATCCCTATTTTTGGCAGCAGAATCCAGAATCTGTCCTGAAGAACAGCCAACAAAAGCTTTGAGTCAGTCATACTCTAGAGAGCAGGGTGACAAGGGCCAAATGCTCTATTTAAGGAAGACACCTCATGTATGTGCCCTTTCAAAGGATGCTAGACCTACATCCCAAATCACTGTGCTCTCCTCCGATTTGGCCAATATTCAAGGAACGTATTTGTTTGGGTCTAGATCACAGGGTGGGGATGGTATTGATGTTGTGGTATAAGGGCACCTGACCCTCACTCTGTGTGGCGTCAGACTCCGTAATGGTGCCAGGCTTTGAGCCGGCAGAACATGTGGGCGTGTCTTCTGTATTGTGTATTGTTTGGGGACCTCGCGGTTGTCCCGGCTACCCCAGTGCTCTTTGATGGACAAGAGCATGGAGGCGGGATTTTTTGAATTGCGCTAAAACTCCGCTTAGACTTGACAAATGAAGAGAGAATTATGATTTTTTAATAAGCTGTTTGGAGTGTGTGAGTCATGCTCAGGGTGGGCACAGTTGTTCCCTCCCATCATCTGCCATTAACCTTTAGACCAAGCAAATAACTTAAACTGCGACCAAAGACCTCAGGGGACCTCAGGGGAACATCTGAGGTCTTTACGCACAGATTTTTCACAGATATTATACACACAGTTCCCACTCAAATGCCAACAAAACATGTCCCTTGCACTGTAAAAAATGCATTGGATGCACAAATTTGACCTTCTTGCCGCGTGTTCATGAACCTCCGTTGGGTCTTTCAGTGGTGGGGATTGAAGTAAGGTTGGTTGAAATTCAGAGTTAAAGAACTGGCTCCCTTTCAGTTCATGAGATGGAATTTGAATTGAATTGGCCACGCCCATAGGAAGTTTGTTGTGACCAAAATGACAGGAAGAGGAATTTACTGGATTCCAACTTAAAGAAATTTAACTGTAAGACAAAAGTTATGTGACAAAACAATAACATTAACTTTTATGTTATTTGTAACAATCTTTAAAAGATTAGGCTTACTTCTCAAAACTAAGTTTGGAGAAATAAGCAATTAACATAGCCATTAAAACAAATTAAAATTTTAATAGACAGCACCACAAAATGTTACACCATCTGTAATAAGATAACTTAAAAATATTAAAATATAAATTAATTAATATAAATTATTAACAATTATATGAAAATATATAAATTATATCAAAATAAATATTACCAAATATTTGTGAATTGGTGGGGAATAAATTGTTCTTTCACTATGGTCCATAAAATTAATGATATTTTAATTGAAAATAATGCTATATATACTGTATGTCAAATACACTTTCTGTGGCATTTCAAACATTGATTACTAATGTCTACTGTATCTGTAATTGCCCCATATGTTGTGTGTATGATTACAGTTCTACATCCTGTCAACTGCTGCAATTCTAATTTAATTAAAAAAAGGTTTTGGCTTCAAGCTGTCTGTACCTGTGTTGATGCACTTCAGTGTATATTTTTAGTGGTAAACTGATGCATGTATGAACCCCTGTTTATGTGTGAGTGAATGTTCTTAGTTGCACTATGTGAGAATTTGTCAATATTGCGGCATGTGTTACATTTGCCCTCCCCTTCTGAATGTTCTGAATGAATGTCACAAGCTCTGTCTGCTGAAGTCAGATTACACACACACACACACACACACACACACACACACACACACACACACACACACACACACACACACACACACACACACACACACACACACACACACACACACACACACACACACACACACACACACACACACATGTTGTGTTTTCATGTTTTATGGGGACTTTCCATAGACATAATGATTTTTATACTGTACAGACTGTATATTCTATTCCCTTACACTAACCCTATCCCTAAACCTACCCATCACAGGAAACATTCTGCATTTTTACATTTTCAAACAACATCACTTAGTATGATTTATAAGCTAATTTCCTCATGGGGACCAAAAAATGGTAAATGGTAATCGGACTGCATTTATATAGCGCTTTCACAGACCCACTGGGCCACCAAAGCGCTTAACATATTGCCTCACATTCACCCATTCATTAACCGACGGCGGTGTCAGCCATGCAAGGCGCCATCCAGCTCGTCGGGAGCAGCGGGGGTTAGATGTCTTGCTCATGGACACCTCGACACTTGGTCAGGTGGAACCGAGGATTGAACCACCAACTTTCCGGTTTGTAGACAACCCACATGAACCACTGAGCCACTGCCGCCCTAGTCCCCCACACGAACAAGGATTTCGGATATTGCCATCCTTGTGGGGACATTTTGTCCCCATAATGTAGGGTTTACCAGCCCCCCCCCCCACACACACACACACCTTTGCTGAGAGTCTTAATCTGCATAATACAATACAGCATAAAATAACTTGATCTCAAATTAGTCGTCAAATAAAAGATGTGTATGTCACATTGCTTTTTTAACAACTGTGTGTGACGGGTTATTTACTGTACTAATGCTTTGTACTTTTTATAGGTTTATGAGTGTGTTGGAAGCTTCTCTCTTGTGTAAAAGTAAAGGGCACACGCTCTAGAGATTGAAAGAGATCTGTTCATGTGACTCAACTAACTCTTGTTTCTCATATTTATGTCTTATGATGAAAGGGCTGACAGCATGTCTCTGAATAGCCATATCATTAGGAAAATATTAATTTATAAATACATAAATACTGTCAAATAAAAGTAAAGAGACAATACCAGTCAAAATACCATCAAGATTAAGCAAAACAAAAGGACGTACGATATATAAATTGCGCAGTGACAAAAATATTCAATTATGTTTTAGCATCTTCAAAGTAGCCAACCTTTTGCCTATTTGTCTCTTGACCTGGTATCCACATGGGTTGCTTTTTCATCAATTTTGAAGAGGTTTTATTTATCAAATGTATTTATTAATGTCTTTTTTTTTTAAATAAAACTTTTTAAAAAGCCTGCGATCTATAATACTGAGTAAACGTAAAAAATATAGTACTCATTTTAGGCCTTGGCCACAGAGAGTTGTAATGTTTTGCACATTTTTGTGTATTTAGTGCTTCTTTTGTTGGCTTTATCTGTCAATTAGCTGCAGAGGGATGTCCCTCTCAGGAGTTTGGAGTGAGTGGTTGTATTTTGGCAGATTTAAAGGTTGTTGGCACTTAATTAGAATTCTCCTCTCATTAGCTTTGTGTTCATTTAACTTAATTTGGCCACTCTTAGTCACTCCTGCGCTGCGATACAAAACAGCAGGAGCTGGAGTCAGATCCGTTAAATTCGAACAAGAGCAAACAAAACCATGGTAAACACTGTAACTGCTGTGGACCTATATTATAAAATGCTTAATTGTCCACGTGACCACAACACATTTACCTTCATTAATATTAATAATTTATGTTAAAGTTCACTCAAAAATGAATATTCTATCATCATTCTATCATCAAATGATGATGAAAGTTTAATTTTTTGAGTGAACTATGTATGTTTTGAACTATGTATGATAGTGAACTATGTATGATAGTTAACTATCTATGTATGTTGCTATGTTGTCAATGTTTTTTAAGTTTTTAAATTTGAACATGTTTTTATCATATTGTTATTGTTATAATTTTAAGGTGCCTAAGAGCACATAATACCTATGAAAATATTGCAGTGACTCTCAAGGTGCTGTCAGGGCATGGAGGTTCACAGGTGGTGTGTAATGAGCTCAGGATTACATGCGTGGATGAAGTTGAGCAGGTTAGCTGTTGGTTTGCAGGCTGTGAGCTGCTCTTGTCGACTGCTTACTCTGGCCAAAAATTCAGCTGGCGTCTGGGCCGTTTTGTTGTGGGGCATCGGAAGCGGTTTGTCTAGGGGGGTCTGACAGATGCCCCGCATGTGTTTTCGTGTGTGGGCGGGTAATTCCGGCCATTGATGGATGAGTGGGGGTAACCCTTCTCCCCTTTGCCCAGTGTCTCCCTCGGCATGCCTGGGTATACCGTGCCGTCAAGCCCTGGAGACGGACCTCTGTGTACCGGATCTACACCGGACCTGTTACACAATGCAGCTGAACACAGAAGCCACTAACCTCAACACAGATGTACAGACAAGCAGTGGCCTATAATACCTGTACTTCCGTTTGTGAATGTATAGTTTTTTAACCTGTCAGCTTTAGGCTGTGTTGCATTGATGTCCCTTGACAAACTACTCTTTTTTGTTTCTAAAGAACTCCCAATTGTGATGCATAAAGATAGATACCAAATACATCTCTAAGGTAGACAAGGTAACCGGCTACATCATATGCAGGTATTCCAAGTCTGTGGGAACCCTGGTTCTTATAAAATAAGAAATATTTAGTTTTTTGGTTGTTTTAGCAGATTTCAATGCTTATTTTTGTCTTTTAAAAGTCATTAAGTTATCTTGAGGCTCCCTTGGAAGTTTGCTGAGTGGGCCCTGGCCCCTTGGTTGAGAACCACTTAGCCATGAATGGGTCTGTGTTTTGCCTGCAGCAGTAAAATAAGTTACATCTGATCTTTATTTCCCCTCATTAAGATAATAAAAATGGACCATGTGACCAGTTAGTGCTGCTCTGCCAACAAAACCACGCTGCTTCCATTACTGAATCACAATCTCATTTGTCCTTATGACACTTTCTCATGAAACAGCTCTTTGATAAGACATCCAAAAAGTGTGACAGTTGTTCTTAATATGTGATGGTCTTTATTTATAAATTACATTTTGGATTTTCCTTTTATGGATATTGCTAATGTTTTTCATAATATTTATAGGAAATTATTCTCATGAGTTTGGAATATGGGAATGAGTTATGTGTTCTCTGTTTACAGTGTTCCTGACTTGGGTGAACTGCTCCAGTGTGCGCTGGGGGACACGGATCCAGGATGTTTTCACTGTGGGGAAGCTGCTGGCCCTTGTTCTCATCATAGTAGTGGGAATGGTCCAGATTGCCAAAGGTGTGTGTATGACTGTCAGGACAATTTACACGTATGTTCTTGCCAGCGACCGTCTTTCATGAAACATGCTATTCTCTATCAAAAAAGAATGTTTTTGTGCTGGAAAAAAAATCGATGCAGTATGAAGTACTAAAGCAGGTCTATAAATGTACAGTAAAGTTAATTATAAAACATTAGGAGGATCAAAATTCTATACTCTATTGATTTTCCCCTTAGTTTCTGTTGTTAGGCCAAACTGTTGTACAGATAAGCAATCTAACACTTTCCTGAACAGTAACAGGATTTTGCTATAGAGTGTAAACCACTAAAGCAAAAAATGAAGTTAAGAGATTAAAAAAGAGAGGAATAAAGAGTAGGGAAAGGAGAGAAAGGAAAAGAGTATGATAACTCACATCTGGTACTAATTCCCACAGTTAAATGCCATGAATCATCAAGCACTCCCATCACATTAATGCCAGCTGCTGCCAGCCCTAACCTAAAGAACAAAAAGCAAAATAATGACTTTGCGTGGGTCCAGTCCACTGAAATAATAATTAAAAAAAAAAACAGGGAAAAAATGGGCCTTGTTTAAAAAAGTTTAAAATCATCTAAAATTGTATTATTTACTCACCCTCATGTTGTTTTTTCTTCTGCGGATTTTGGGAGGAACTACTTCTTTAACTCCAATTTTTTCAATAGTGACATCTAGTGGTAGGTCTTGTATTGTGAGTTACTTATAATGTACTTTCTTGTTCAAAGTGATTTACAATACATTTATTACTGGTATATCCCCCTCAAAGAAACCTGCGGTTTAATGCCTTACTCAATTGCACAATGATGGGTTGGTTCATAAATCACCCCTACTAAAACTTGAACCATTAAGGCTGAAATACACTACACGACTTTTAAAATCTGAACAGATTAAAAAACAACAACACTAGGCATCATACACATTCAGACTTTGTAAATGGTTACAGAATAAAACATCATACAATAAACGACTGAGGATCACACACTACCTGACAACTCCCCAGAAGCGGTTTTAACATTACGTGACATGGCATCTGATGCACAGAAACCAATGGCACATGTCACGATGCTTATTGGCACTTCCGGATACACTATGCGATTTTCTGCAAAATCTGTCAGCTCTGACTGCCCACAAAACTCTACAGACTGGCTTTTTTTTGTGAACAGACAGCGTCAACTCCAGGCTGCAAATCAGAGAAAAAATCTGGCCAAAATGTAATTTATATATAACTCACCATTACAACCTCTATTTTACAAAAAATGTATATGTTAGTTGAATCAGAGAATGTTAGGGTACTTTTTTAAAGTAAAGCAGTACAGTATATAGCTGACTATTTTAATTTAGGCAGTTCATAATAAACTAAGCTAAGACTGTAGCATATAATTGTGACACTAATGCAAAATGTAAGCCTCCATTGCAGAAATGTTTTAACAATGTGAACTGTCTTTTACACAACTGAGTAATATTACAATAAAGCAGCAGCTTAAGGCTGTGAATCGTTCAGACTTTTTTATTTATATTTTTATTTAGTGCTTGTCTGGAGGCATTCCCTGAACTGACAAGAGAAAGAATTGAGTAAATGGGAGAACTGAGTAGTGCAGTTTCACTCTTGATTGACAGACAGTAAGAGAGAAAGGCTTTTTGTAGGCTCTGCCTATGTAGTGGAATAATGAAATCAAACTGATGACATTAGAGTGTCAGGATAAATGCGAACAAATTGATCCCAAGAGCATGTGAAAAAATACAGTGTTTTATGACTTAAACAAAACAAAGAGCTCAAGATATGACATTTGGTGAGTATTCCTGTAGCCCAAACAGTAGAGCATAGCATAGCTATAGAGACACTGACTGAGGTCTTTGAAATGCAATGCAAAAAAACTGCATAAAAGTGTCTGCAAAATGCAAATCCTGTATGAATTAAACAGATATTTTCCATATTTATGTCTCTCTCTCTCTAGGACACTATGAAGCATTGGAGCCTCAGGCAGCTTTTAAGTTCATAAAGGATCCGTCAGTGGGGCAGATTGCTCTGGCTTTCCTGCAGGCCTCATTTGCATACAGTGGATGGAACTTCCTGAACTACGTCACTGAAGAGGTGGTTGAGCCTCGCAAGTGAGTCTTTATTAGTCTTTACCGTGTCAAAATCAGGGTCGGGCCATCCTAAAGGCGATCGCCTGGGGCCCCCAATGTGCCTTCGGGGGCCTCGCGGGGAGATGTACATGGTTTAAGTGCAGTTACTGCCGAGTAAATATTCTTTGTTCTCCATTAACAAAATGCAATCAGAACAATGGCTGCACAGAATAACACACAAACAGGTACATGTACATAGACCTCCTTTAACACACAAACCACGTGATAGTAAGCCTAAGTAATTCTATGTATAAAAAAAATCTTACAATAACCAAAAAACAAATAACTGATAAATTATATTTTATTAACAAAGTTCGGGAGGAGCACGTTCAGATAATTAACACGAGTGAAGAGCACTCAACAATCAACGATAAGAGGTACATATAGATTCAGCAGTCTCACCTCAATCCATTAACAGTTTTAGGAGCATCCCTCTACCATCCCTTCTCCTCACTCTAGTCCTAACCACTTACATACGGGGGAGTACTCTGGATTCGGGCCAAACTCCGAGCTTGGAGCTCTCCCCCCAGACAGCACGCTAAATACGCATTAAACTTTACTCCCTCTAATTGTATGCAAGTGTGAACTCGTGAAATAATTTCAAACAACAAGTGACAATAAATACAGCAACAGTATAAATAGAAGCAGCAAACGGTGAAACAAGCAAGCATCCATAATCTGCATAATTTATTCATGCCGCGTAGCATCGAGTACCGTATTTCAAACCCTCGTCAAAAGTGCTCAAGTTGTTGGAAATGCACAAACCAGGTCACAGAAAAGGATTACTTTGCGGCCATTTGAGATGCTCTCTGTGTTTCAGGCACGTTTGGATGGTAGAAACAGCACTCCTATTGCCAAAGGCTTTGTCACATTTTCTGAAGAAAAATCTGGGCTACAAATTAAAAGATTGTCAAGTGTCAACAAAAAGAAGCAAAACAGCAAAAATTCAGTCGACAAAAAAAAAAAAAAAAAAAAAAAAATTAGCCAAAAAACGATTAACCTATTGATAATAAGCCTATTAAAATTATTAATTGTTCATAATTTTGTTTCATACTTGATTTTCACAGATTTTTAACATATATTCACTTTTGCACATATAGTAGGTCTGCCTCACTTTTTGTGCACACACTTATAAATCTCAAAGAAAATGAGCCCAGCTCTCATACAGCGTATATTGTATGGTGTTTTATGGTTTCTGGTGTATCTGTCTAGGAATCTTCCACGTGCGATCTACATCTCCATCCCTCTGGTGACACTCGTCTATACTCTCACCAACATTGCGTACTTCACCTCCATGTCCCCTCAAGAGCTATTAGAGTCGAACGCTGTTGCTGTGGTGAGTTTCTCTGACCTCTTCTGCATTATTCTGCGATAACAGCATACTATCTATTAGGTGCTTTGATAAATCGGAATCTGTTTTTGTGTGTTGTGTTGCAGACATTTGGTGAGAAGCTGCTAGGAATGTTCTCCTGGGTGATGCCCATCTCTGTAGCTCTTTCCACCTTTGGGGGGATTAACGGATACTTGTTTACCTCTTCTAGGTAAAGAAACAAAAGCACTATCACACTGGCTTAATACAGCAACACTGAAACCAGAGTATTTACCGCTTCATTGCACATCCTCCACAGGTTGTGTTTCTCGGGCGCCAGAGAGGGTCACCTGCCCTACCTGTTGGCTATGATCCACCTTAAGAGCTGCACACCAATCCCTGCCCTGCTTGTTTGTGTGAGAGAGAAAGAGCTATTCACACACAGCACATGCAACATAACACTGCTTTCAGTCTGCATTATTTGGTTGATCCAATTCAGGTCTAAACGGGGTCCAGAATGTTTTGTGAACAGATCACTCAAACCGCATTGAGAGGTAATAGAAAACTCATGTGATCACAATGAATTTTATATAAACACTTGCTAATCTGTCCTGATGCGTTCTGGACAGAAGTGAAGGACCTGTCAATCAACCACTGCACTAAAAAAGGGTGCAAACTTGGCTGTTTATGTGCCCCTTTTACAATAACTGTCACGTCACTTAAAATTTAAATCCCTTAAATTAAATTAATCAAAACATTGGAAAAGACTGAACTTCACGGATTTGTTTGACATCAACAGTATGACACAGATCAAGTGAAGGTCAGTTAAAATATGTCTAAAATATGTCCCAAAACATATAATTTATGGTGAGATAACAATTTAACAGTATTTAAATTTAAAAGCAAGAGTGTGCTGACTTGGTTTTCTTAACTTTTTTGATTAAAATTAGACAAGTGGTTCTCAAGCATGGGAGGTTAAGCAAACTTCCAAGGGGGTCACTGGATGACTTCAATTTATTTATTGTATTCAAACTGAATCTAACTTAATAAAAAAAATAAAAAAAATCTAAATCCAAACTGAGATTCATATTTTTCCCCTCGATAACTTATGTTTTTTATTGAAGAACTAGACAATTAGAATCTTGAACATTCTAGAATCACAAAATGAATCATTGTTAATTAATTTAATAAATCAACATTCCCAATTCATGTTAATTAAAAAGTTTGAGGCAACAAGCAGTGCTGTTATTATTACAACATAAAATGCCAGAAGAAATATATTAGCCAATATGAGCCTTCAAGTCAAAAAGGTTAAGAATCGCTGTATTAGATGGATCTTATACCAGGTGCAAACAGAGCCTAAGTGTCTTTCTCTTGTTCTCCACAGTGTACAGCGACCATAGTGATCCTGTGTATCGGGGACACTCATAACTTGATAAACTACGTGTCTTTTATAAACTATCTCTCATATGGAGTCACTATAGCTGGGCTGCTGTACTACAGATGGAAGAAACCCAAACTATTCAGACCCATCAAGGTAGTTAAGTTGCCACCTACAGACCTCATCTGGAATATGGATTGACATGTCATTGTTTTAGTTTTATTCACCTCTCTTCTTCTCTCCCTTTGTGCAGGTAAACTTGTTGGTCCCTTTCAGCTATCTAGTGTTCTGGGCGGTGTTGCTGGGTTTCAGTCTGTACTCGGAGCCTGTGGTGTGTGGTATGGGGCTGATCATCATGCTAACTGGAGTCCCCATCTACTTCATTGGAGTGCAGTGGAAGAACAAACCATACTGGGTTTACAGTGCTATGGGTGAGTAAGACCTGCCAAAACTTCTTTGTATTGTTTTGTCAACACTCTGCAACGAAAAACCGTCTGACATCTGTAAATATGCATGTGTTTCAGAGAAAGTCACCTATCTGGGACAGAAGTTGTGTTATGTGGTCTTCCCCCAGGAAGATCCTTCTGAAATACAGCCTCTTACAGAAAAATCTGAGCTGTGAGAGTCAGCACAGGACTTCTTGCACTCCTGTTTGGAATAGCAAAGAGATGTTTTCCATCCGTTGTCAAGTGTTTTCTTTGTCTGATGCTGTGAGGAGATGCTCCCCAGAAGCTCCTCTGAGACTCAGCCATCACAGCAGAAGAAACAGAAGTTTTATGTTTTCTCGCTCAGACATCACATTTCTTAGTTGAAACGGTTCTCCCCTCGCATATTTGTCCGGACATCACCTTGAATGCGCCCTCCTCCTGTCCTGTCGGAGGTGAATTCCTATGTCGTCATCATGTTTTCTCTGGGAGTTGTTCATTTTTTGAGAACTGTTGGTGTATTCTCATGTGCCTTACAGGATCTCTCTCTGTATTTGAGGTTTTATCTTTACTTTAAGTAGACTTTTATTAGTAATCCCCTGTAAGTGAGTGAAGGGGACTTGTCGAAGCCTGTTTACCTCTTAACCCAGTCTTCTGACATCTAAACTCCATCTGTAAGTCTGAACTTTCTAGAGGATTAGGCATTGACCTCCAGTTCTCTTAATAATTACTTACACCCTCATGCACAAAAAAACAAAACAACGTAATAATGTCTAGCTTCGCTCAACTGTCTATGCAAGAATAGTCTAGGCGCTTTAATGTAGTTGCCTATTTTTAGCATATTGCACGCTAAATGTATTGCCATGCTTCCTAAATAAGCAACAATCTCCTGCCACTGTTTAACAGAGGCTCTACCCCAGCACTCATTAGCACTGCCAGTCTTTTAGCCTTATGCTGATGATTGGAACCATGAGATGTTCCAAGTTCATTCATCTTGAATAACATTATTTACATAAAAGGTGCTTTACATTTAAAAAAAAAATCCTGCTAGGCAGACACTTTCAACTGTTATCCAAAAGGAGATGTAGTCCTCCACCAATTAATGCCTTTAGATATTTTAGACATTTCTCTCTTTTGGGCACTAAACATGGACATTCCATTGAACTATATGCAACAGTGATGATATCCATGTTTTCATTTGAAACTGACCACCAAACTGAAGTCTGACAAACAGATTTCTGGATCTGAAGGAGTTTTTTTGCACTTGAGTGCCCTCTTCAGGTCAGATCTTTCAAGACACATGCTCATACCCTGTATAAAGTGCTTGTGTCCAGCTCAGTGATGTCTGCCAAGACTAGCAGTGTTTATGCTCTCAATGCCCACAGCACGATGAAAAGCACAGTACAGTGAAATCTTAATGTAAATATTACAAATTCAAATACATCAGGGATTCATTGTGAGAGACATTCCTGACATTACTAAAGTGTGAAACGTATGTAATTAAGCATACATATGTTTCATATTGTATGCACTATAGTTATGTATGCTGATATATTTGTTTTGTAAAAATGTCAAAAGGTGTTTATTAATAACAATATTAGCACATTAAATGTAATTCTAAAAAAGGTTGCAAGTAGTAATTGTGTTACTCTGTGTGTGTATGAGGAGACATGCGGTCTCATTTCGAAGGTCGCATTTGCCAGTTACATATCATTGAGGCTGCCTCGTTTCAGAATTGAAGAATTTCAGCTGGCTCCATTAAATTGCAAAGAAAGAAATTACAATAATTTCTGCTGCACAAGAAATAAGAGTCAATTTTATGATTATTACTTTTCTGAAATCCACGACGTATGCGGCCGGCAAATGCGACCTCCGGAGGACGCATCATAGAGACAGCTTACAGTATATTACAGAAACATACAAAATCTGTTTAGGAACTATAGTGAGGTTTAGGATCTTAACTTTTGACAGGAAGTTTCTGTAATATGGCCCCTGGTCTATAAATGCTAAAGGGCTAATTGTGTTCTTCAGGGAAGATTATGTTTATGAATGACTCTATCCAGATAACACATAAATTAGTCGATATCTAATGGAGAAATGTGCGTTTAATGCAAGGTACAAGTAAACACAAAGTACTTTTCATCCATCCATGAAATGAAATTCATCAAAACCAAACATGTAGCTTTGACCTTGACCATTAGCACACATAAAACCAGTTTGGAAGAGGGAAAAATGTAAATGTTAAATATATTTACAAAAGGCGAAAATAGACTGCAATGAAAAAAAGAAGAAGAAGTCGTCAGTCCAGGGCAGTGGTTCTCAAACACAGGCCCCAGTAAACTTCCAAGAGGGCTGACTTAATTTTTTTAAATATTTAATTATATTAATATAACTTAATTAAAACGCTAAACACACACACAAAATCAAAATAATTATTATTTTCCCTTAATACATATTATTGATATTAAAGTTCAAACAGTTCTTTAAACTTGTGGAAACACAAACTTAATCTTGATTAATTAAATATTTCAAGACCGCTAGTTTTTGTTATTAAAATGGGGGTCTTCAAATGTTGTGTGGTTGGCCTCTGAGTCAAAAAGTTTGAGAACCACTGGTCTATAAGTTTCAAGCTGCTGGCCGAGTAACCCCAAAGCCTTTACTGTGGCTGTATCTGCTGATTGATCTCTTCTATTGAATTTTTTTTTAATTATTCAGGACACTGCTTAAAAAATGTCAAAGAAATAGTCTCAGAAATTGCAAGCAAGTAAAGTATTTTAGAAGTACTTTTTTAAAGCCATTTAATTGAACCTAGAAAATGCACAACATCTCTAATGGCACTGAATCTAAATGTTTCACATTGTAATAAAACATCATTTTCAACTGTATAAAATCTGTCAATCTCTAAAATGCCACATTCTTGAACCTTAGTGATCAGAGATCCTCCAGTCTGATCATGGAGGAGATGTGTGAAATAACAGGCAGTCGGCCAGCAGAGAGAATGAGATGAAGGAACATACTGACCCTTAAAAGATGGACCAGCTTTTTATATTTTCGATTAGTTCTTATTTCCAAGCTTGGACAAGTGTGCTAAAGCAGCAAGTATGACTTGCACAGTGTATGTGGCACTGCATTTAAAAACAAGGACATACATTCATGGAAAAGGCAGCGACGAAATTGAAAATCAAAGACACTAACTGGTGTGAGCTCAAACACAAATGTGATATTGAGTCATTTTCCGATGACTCTGTGATGTCCTGATGGCTTCAGAACTGCAGACACAGCTTAACAAAGAAATCCATGTTAACTGCTTCTCTCTCTCATTAACCATTATACAATCCCTGAGTTCTGCTTCCCTTAAGAAAAGACATGGGGGGAAAAGCTTCTTAACATAACTCATGTCATTGCTGGACCTGCCATTACATTATAAAACAAACCTTAAATACAAAAAGATGATATATCATTGCTAAATCAGCACAAAGCTCCAGTATTCTTGAGGGTATAAAATCTTAAACTACCAATCAAAAGTTTGGGGTCAGTATGACTTTAAAAAAAAAAAATTAATACTTTTATTTAGCAAGGATGCATAAAAAACATTACTATAATTACAGTTTTTACAGCAGCCTTGGTGAGCATAAAAGACATCTTTCAAAATCTTTAAAAAACCTCACTGACCACAAACTTTTAAATGGTAGTGTGAGTATATATATATATATATATATATATATATATATAAATATATATATACACAGGTCCTTCTCAAAAAATTAGCATATTGTGATAGTTAATTCTTTTCCATAATGTAATGATAAAAATTAAACTTTCTTATGTATTAGATTCATTGCACACCAACTGAAATATTTCAGGTGTTTTATTGTTTTAATACTGATGATTTTGGCATACAGCTCATGAAAACCCAAAATTCCTGTCTCAAAAAATTAGCATATCATGAAAAGGTTCTCTAAACAAGCTATTTACCTTATCATCTGAACCAACTAATTAACTCTAAACACCTGTAAAAGATTCCTGAGGCTTTTAAAAACTCCCAGCCTGTTTCATTACTCAAAACCGCAATCATGGGTAAGACTGCCGACCTGACTGCTGTCCAGAAGGCCATCATTGACACCCTCAAGCAAGAGGGTAAGACACAGAAAGACATTTCTGAACAAATAGGCTGTTCCCAGAGTGCTGTATCAAGGCACCTCAGTGGGAAGTCTGTGGGAAGGAAAAAGTGTGGCAAAAAACGCTGCACAACGAGAAGAGGTGACCGGACCCTGAGGAAGATTGTGGAGAAGGACCGATTCCAGACCTTGGGGGACCTGCGGAAGCAGTGGACTGAGCCTGGAGTAGAAACATCCAGAGCCACCGTGCACAGGCGTGTGCAGGAAATGAGCTACAGGTGCCGCATTCCCCAGGTCAAGCCACTTTTGAACCAGAAACAGCGGCAGAAGCGCCTGACCTGGGCTACAGAGAAGCAGCACTGGACTGCATGTCATTCGGAAATCAAGGTGCCAGAGTCTGGAGGAAGACTGGGGAGAAGGAAATGCCAAAATGCCTGAAGTCCAGTGTCAAGCACCCAGTCAGTGATGGTCTGGGGTGCCATGTCAGCTGCTGGTGTTGGTCCACTGTGTTTTATCAAGGGCAGGGTCAATGCAGCTAGCTATCAGGAGATTTTGGAGCACTTCATGCTTCCACCTGCTGAAAAGCTTTATGGAGATTAAGATTTCATTTTTCAGCATGACCTGGCACCTGCTCACAGTGCCAAAACCACTGGTAAATGGTTTACTGACCATGGTATTACTGTGCTCAATTGGCCTGCCAACTCTCCTGACCTGAACCCCATAGAGAATCTGTGGGATATTGTGCAGAGAAAGTTGAGAGACGCAAGACTCAACACTCTGGATGAGCTTAAGGCCGCTATCGAAGCATCCTGGGCCTCCATAACACCTCAGCAGTGCCACAGGCTGATTGCCTCCATGCCACGCCGCATTGAAGCAGTCATTTCTGCAAAAGGATTCCCGACCAAGTATTGAGTGCATAACAGAACATAATTATTTGAAGGTTGACTTTTTTTTTGTATTAAAAACACTTCTTTTATTGGTCGGATGAAATATGCTATTTTTTTTAGAAAGGAATTTTGGGTTTTCATGAGCTGTATGCCAAAATCATCAGTATTAAAACAATAAAAGACCTGAAATATTTCAGTTGGTGTGCAATGAATCTAAAATATATGAAAGTTTATTTTTTATCATTACATTATGGAAAATAATGAACTTTATCACAATATGCTAATTTTTTGAGAAGGACCTATATATATATATATATATATATATATATATACAAAACGTTGAGCACAACCAACAAACATTCAGATCTGATTGTGTAAAGGATAATTGTGAGACAAGTGTTTGCTTCAGATAAAAATGAAACTAAAAATGGTGCTGGATTGTGACCCTCTGTAGGCGACACGGTGAATCTCTTATAAGGCGTTGGGGAGGTGAGAGGAGATCTCTGAAGTCTTTTCAGACTTTCTGAAGGTGAAAATAGAATGTTATTGATGAGAAGTAGAGATTCAGGCATCTGAAGTTCTGTGTTATCGACATGATATTCCATGAGGGATTTATGCACATAGGTGTGCTTTAGTGTTGTAGCCACATTTATTATTTTTTTGGTGATTTCTAGCATGTGAACAATCATACTGAATACCGGAGCTGAACTGTGAGATCATCTAATCAAGTATGACCAAAGAAAAAAACTGCAGTGTCTGAGCTAAGGTCTACTCACCGGTTTTCTACTCGGACAGGGCAAACAATCTGCAACTACAAGGCTCCACCATTCAAAAGTTTGGGGTTGCTAAGATTTTGTGTCATTTTTTGAAAGAAGTCTCTTCTCTAAGGCTGCATGTATTTGAACAAAAACACAGTAAATCAGTAATATTGAGAAAAAGAATAGTGAAATACCATCACAATTTTTAATAATTGTTTTCTATTGTAATTTATTTAAAAAATGTAATTTATTATTATTATGTAATTTATATTTATTTGTGATGGCAAAGCTGTATTTTCAGCATCCAGTCTTCAATGTGACACATGATCCTTCAGAAATCATTCATATATGCTGATTTGCTGCTCAAGAAACACTTATTACCGTATTATCAATGTTGAAAACAGTTGTGCTGCTTAATTTTTTTTTCCATTAAATTCTAGAACAGCATTTATTTGAAATTTTTGTAACAATGTAAAAGTCTTTATTGTCACTTTTGATCAATGTAATGCATCCTTGCTGAATAAAATACCAATTTCTTTAAACAACAAACACATTCTAACCGACCCCAAACTTTTGAACGATACTGTATGTTTACATGCACTTCAATTTCAGTCCAATTAAAGCAATACTTTGTCTTTTTTAAATGTCATGTAAACGCTTTAGCCTGACTGAAATAATACCAGTCTGTTTGCAAAGTCAGACTAACAGACCCAGGCGTGACTGTATTTCGGCTTCGTCCAGCATGTATACACGCTATTCAGACTACAATTGCCCTTGTGACATTTCCCAAAAAAACAGAGGTGATGCTCAACATGTATTTAATCCTTCAGATATCTGCATTCAAATTGTGTTATATATAGTCAGATGAAGTCTGTAGCTCGACTATGCAAAAAGCTTCATTTTTACTGCGCATGTAAACGTACGCTATGACCCTGGATGGAAGGCTGTTGGTTGAACCTGGTAAGGCTCACTGTGTTGGCACAAAATCAGAATAGGGAGGCTGATAAAGGCTTCTCAGTGCACTAACAGAATCTCATCATCTTCTCCCTCACTAGTTGTGAGTCTGCAAAGTCTGACACAGTCACCAGGAACATCTTCCGTTCCTGATGATTTCCTGGAGTGTCCATGAGCATCTGTGAGTGAGTCAGTGTGTGGTTTTCTGAATGTAGGAAAGCTCCTCTGCTCCTCAGACTGAACGCTGGAGGATGTGGGTGACTCGGGGGAAGAAAGCGGCGAGATGCCCACAGAAGTGTAGCGTAGGAGAGAGACTCCTCTGAGCTCTGCAGCCAGTTCTTGCACCAGCCGCCTGGAGGATCTCGAACGGCTCGTTCTGCGTTTGGGGCTATCGGGGGGTCCAGGGGGACTATCGGCATCTTTATGTTTTGGGGAAATGCCCTGTTTGGATCTCGCTCTCATCCTCTCTGAACTTCTGTCATCTTCATCATCTTCGTCCTCCAGGGTGTCAGAGGTGGAGCGGGGCGAGCTGGGTGAGGGCAGAGAGAGAGGAGAGGCCGGTGACTCTCTGTCAGGTAGGCAGAGAGCCTCAGTGTGAGCCTGCAGCGCCAATCCCAGCGCCACCGTCGAACAGGACGGCGGAGTCTGTCCCGCACTCTCTCGCGACTCTTCGCCGCCAACGTCCGCTGTGTTGTAGCTGTGCAGGCTAAGATCGGGGTTTGTGTGCGTGTGACCCGGAGGCGTGAGGAGAGGGATCTGACCCCGTAACCGAGAGCCATGATGGAACAGGCGATTCCACAGACGACCAAGACGCCGCCGTGACGAGGAACGACGAGAGGAGTGACGGCGAATCTGCCTCCTCATAGCCGAACGGAGGTTCTGCAGGAGAGACGCCTGAGAGAGACAGAAAATAGAGAAACAGACTCTATAAATTAACTGTCAGTCATTCAGTTGGACTCTCAGTTACTATGGAGACAGTGGTCGCCTTTTTAATCACATGATGCCATCTCCCGGACTTGCCGACAGGCCGTTGATTAATTGAAAAATAACGCTTACCACAGCTCAAGACATTGTTCAGATGTTTTAATTCAAAACATTTGTTTTATGTTCTTAAATACTCTTGTGAGTAGAACTCATTTCTTATCTTAAGCCTCTATTGCTAATTTGTAGAGCTAAAAATATGCAGTCTATTAAAAAAATTAATTTGGCTTTTCAGTTGAGAACTACTGGAGAAAAAAAAAAATCAGACAATAGATACAAAGTAATTTAGTGGGAAAAACATGGAAATTGTTTGTCATTTTTATCATATTGTTCGCCATGTTTGTTTGCTTAGCGTCTTTGTGGGTTTTGAGGAATCTTAACTAAACTGGCACAAAGGAACTATAATTCACTGAATTACAATTCAGACAAACAGGTAAAGTCATTCTGAGAAATTAAGCATTTTTTCATTTTAGGTCTAAAATCGTATTCAATATAAAGAGGAAATAAATTAAATACAAAATTGTTTTTCAAATAAACCAATCTGCAAATCTTTTTAAACTTTCAGACAAGACTTTGTCAAGCCATTATTCAAACTTTGTCATCCTTTTCTATTTAAAAATGACACTTCTTGAAATTTCTTTTAATTTCAGCTCATTTAAATTCAAATTTGAATTGCAATCCTGTATACTACTACAATTCAAATTCAATGTGATATTCACACACCTGTGTGGGGTTGTAGACTGGAAAGTCCTCCACGGGAGGTATGAGACCTTGAGCTATCAGCTGACCATAGGAGGGCGGAGCCTCCCTCTGAACAAACTCCGCCTCTAGTCGGGTCATCTGGGTTTCAAAAGCTCTAATGAGAAAGAGGAACATACAAAGGCTCTTTAAAAAGAGAAGCTACTGAACACATGCAGGCAGGGTATCTCTCTAGAATCTCCAGGCGCCGTTAACAGCGGTACATTGACAGTTTGATGAAGTGCGGGTATTTTGGGTGCTGCTGTGTCTTTACAAGGCTAACTAGAGAAAAACAGCACATCACCCCCCAGAGCAACAAATGGGCTGTTACTGGAGATGCAATTTTGTTTAAAGTGCAACAAGAGAGTCATCCTTCACTTCATGTTTTCTTTCTTTGTACTTTTCTAACTTTCAGCAATAGGTTTTAAGATTAAAGGACTTTTTGTTTCTCACTGATTATGTATGTATGTGTGTGTGTGTGTGTGTGTGTGTGTGCGTGCGTGTGTGTGTGTGTGTCTAAGTAGGAAACAAAATGAACTGAACTACAGTGTGAACCCATTTAGCACAAAATAATGAAAGTTACCAATTAAAGAAAAGAAAGAATAGGCTAAAGATCGACGTCCTTGAAAGTTTTCTAATGTTTTTTTTTTTCATTTCTAAACATCATTTGAAAAAGACAAGATATTAAGATGTTAGTTTGTTTTTTTAAATATACACAGCCATTCAAAAGTTGAAGGTTAGTAACGTTTTTTAAATAATGTAATATTTATAAATAAGAATACTTTTATTCAGCAAGGAGACAGTAAAAGTGAAAGCAAAAGTGACAGTAAAGTTTTTTACATTGTCATACTTTTTACAAGTAATTTGTTTCAAATAAATGCTGTTGTTTCTATTCATCAGAGAATTTTTAAAATATATATCACCATTTCCACATAAATATTAAGCTAAGCAGCACTACTGTTTTCAACATTGATAATAATAAGAAATGTTTCTTGAGCAAAAATAGTTAAGTAAAATAAATAAAAATAGAAAGTATTATATTACATAATTTTGATGATCAGATCTTGTTTTATTAAGACAAAAATACAGATAAAAAATTAAATAAAAACAAAGAATCCAGGAATCACCATATATTTCCTGACTTATTTTGCTATATGTTTAAATGCAGACAGGAAACAGATGGAAACGACCTCACCTGTACTCTCTTGTCCTGAGCGAATAGAGTTTAAAGGCACAACCCAGTGCAATGACCAGCAGCAGCCCGCAGACCAAGCTGCCAATCAGAGCCGCTGTGATCACCTTCCTGGGCACAGACGCCAGACAGTCTCTTTCATCACTGCCGTCGAGACAGTCTTCTTGCCCGTCGCACCGCCATGTCTCAAAGATGCACAGGTTGGTTCCGCAGTGGAAGTTTCCAGGCTGGCAGTCAAAACAGTTTTTCTCATCCGAGCCGTCGGGGCATTTCTTCTGGTTGTTACACCTCTCAGAAGCCGAGTAACACGCCCCACTGCCACCCTCGCATGGATACTCTCCTGGCTGGCACAAGGGGCAGTCCTCCTCATCTCGCCCCCCAGGACAATGCCAGTAGCCATCACAGCGCTGCAGCTCAGAGTAACAGCCCTCGTCTGTGCCACATGGATGCTCACCTGGAAAGCAGTATCCCTTAACCTGCAGAGAGAGGGGTGGAGGTTAAACACCATTAGTGTCAGTTTAATGTCATAGACTGTAGTAAGCACAAATTATTTCAGTTATTATATTATATATAGTTAAAGCTGCATTGTGGATCGTTGGCCTCTCTTTCGGCATTTGTGGTTAAAACATTTAACTGCAGGTTACTTGTGGAGTTGTTTTTTTGTCAGCTGTGTTTCTGCAATACAAGAACTAATCATGTAAACCTCAAATGTCCTGCCAAATTTCACCAAACCACTTAAATTACATAACTTTTCAACTGATTATATTTGGGGTTGATAGACTTTTTTAAAAATGTTTTTGAGAGAAGTCTCTTATGCTCACCAAGGCTGCATTCATTAGATCAAAACATTAACATTTTAAAATATTACAATTTAAAATAATTTATAATACATTTTAAAATGTAGTTTATTCCTGTAATGTTTTCAGCAGTCATTAATTCCAGTTTTCAGTGTCACATGATCCTTCAGAAATAATTCTAATATGCTGATTTTGCTGCTGTACAGTTAAACAGTTGTGCTGCTTAAATTTTTTGAGGAAATCAGAATAAAATTTTACAGGATTTTTGATTAATAGAAAGTTCAAAAGAACAAAACTTAAAACCGTTTCAAACTTCAACCTTTTTAAACTACTGCATGTTTGTCTGGACTTTTTTACAATCTATTTTGAAATCGAAATCTTTTGTAACATTGTCAATGTCTTTACTTGACTCCTTGCTGAAATAAAAGTATTAACTTCTGTGCCTCAAACAAACACTATGCATAATTCAAAGACTTGTTGCCATCAACTTGAGCAATTCTAGTGATAATTTCATCCTAAAAAGCACTTGTTCTATCAAACACTGTAATTACTTAGTTTCTAGGTGAAGTAATTAAAAAATATCTGTGTGCACTTACAACCAGAAGTTGCATTTAGCCAAACAACAATAAGATTAGAGCTTGTCAGATGAAGGAAGTGTTTTCTAGTTTTGTGAATTTGTGTGCTGTCAGTGAAAGGACTGTGGTGTGAGGTTAAGACAATACAGATGCATGCAAGCACAGAAAGACCAGACAATTCTACACAGTACTGATGCAAAGTATTCCAACAACACAGACAATGTCAATGAAAAATGGAGAGCATAATTTATCAGCAGGAAGCATACAAATGGTCATTAGTATCACAGGGAATAAGAGACCTGGTAGGTGGCATTGAATCCATGTCCAGGGCTGTGTGGTTTAGCGTGGTAGAAGACGCTCATCTGTCCCTGGGAAGATTCCAGCAGAGCTCGTCTGTGGTTATTATGGTGAGAGAGACTCTGCAGAAGGTGTTCTGCACGCTCTCCCAAACCATCGTAAACACGCACAGAGTCTCCCACACCCAGCTGTAGGTCCACCTGCAGCACCAGCGGCTTTGGGTCCTGAAGCAAAAACAGTCACGAGGAACACCTCAAGTGATTTGGTAATACTTGCAAATTCCAGACTGGCAAAAAAAGTCACGGGGGTCATTTTTCTTAAATATATTTCTTGAAATAACTATATGTTGTTTGGGTAGCAACATTGTTTTTAAACTATGGTATGGTAATTTCTTTAAATGTAAAATGACCTTAAAAACTAAGATTTTAACAACTTTACAGTTCAAATAATAAATGTTTTGACAAAGTACAAAGTTTTATAAAATGATAAATCGCATGATTATGTATAATACCGGTCTGAAAAAACCCCCGCCCTGAATGAAAAAGCAAAATCACTCTCTCACAGTAGGTGGTGCAAATCAGCAAGTTACCCATGGACACAAAGAAAAACATTCACATAACCCCTCCACAAATTAAATAAACTTCTTAATTGCAATCATTCAATGTCATAAAGGCAAATTTTGCAGAAAGGCAACTCAAAATAAGAATGACTGAGATTCTTATCATACTTGTGTGTCCAGAAACCACGTGCAGTGAAGATCTCTGCCACTGCTCCTGTTTGGACGGAAAAAATCAGGTGAGGCAAACGTCCCGTAGAAGTTGACTAAGCGTTTTCCACAGGACGTGTCGGGGCAGAGGGACTCGTCAGATCCATCAGGGCAGTCCCGGGCTCCATTACAGCGCAGAGACACTGGCAGACAGCGGGTAGATTGGATATCAGAGCACTGCAAGGTGCCTGGCGGACACAGACTCACCCGGGCGGATGTGGGTGGGGCGGCACAGATCCTTTCATCTGTATTGTCTCCGCACTCATCCAATCCATTACAGCGCCAGGAACGTGGAACGCACTTACCGTTTCCACATAAATATTCATCGTTCTCACAACTACTCTGACCAAGTCGACCTAACGAGAGACAAAATCGACAAGAGAGAAGAAGAGATTTGAGTCTTTTGCACACGTAAACACTGACACTGTTGGAAAAAGCCAATCAAATCTATCCACTCTGCAGATGGTGTTTGCCTGGTGACAGCTTAACAAACACAGCCGTTCAGTACTATTGATTGAACTGCACCTCTAAAGAAAACGCACAACCCCATAACACAACACACACACACACTCAATGACATGCACACAGGCCCTGTGGAGTTGAGTAATGACAGCCCATTATCTCCTTCATCTTCATTAGCTACATATTAGATCAACAGTGGATATCTAAAACACACTGAAAGTAGTGCTATCCAAATAGGCACATCACTTTTCATAGTATATTATGTAACATTAGCGTTTCATCACCATACACTATTGATCTGCCTGCATTTGCCTGGTCAATCTGTGCTTACAGTAAATCTATATGCCGCGGAGAGTCTTCGTGATTTAGCTGCTTTCTAATGCAGGAACAGAACTAAATCTGCTGAAATATTTCAAACTCAAAAGAAAATGAATAAAGTATAATAAAACTATGCCAAATCATTTTGTATTAAACCCTAGAACACAAAAGAATACTATGGCATCACCACTTCTTCTGAACACTGTTTGAAGATTTAAATTAATAGTTCACACACAAAAAATAAAACATTTGTTTGCATTTGAATAATGCACACAACTTCTCTAAGGATTTGTGCTCAGTAAGATGTTTTGTTTGTTCGTTTGTTTAAAGAAATCAATACTTTTTTTTTAGTTTTTAGCAAGGATGCATTAAAACAGTAAAGACATACAGTACATAATGTTACATTACAAATTCTCTTACATTTTACATTACATTTACATACATTTACAATACGTTACAGTTCTGTTTCAAATAAAACGTATTCAATTCATCAAAGAAAAAGAATTAGGAAAAAATGTCCTGGTTTTCACAAAAATGTGAAGCATTTCTTGAGCAGCAAATCAGCATATTAGAATGATTTCTGAAGGATCATGTGACACTGGAGACTGGAGTAATGATGGTGAAAATGAGCTTTGTCATCAAAGGAATAAATTACATTTTAAAATATATTACAATATAAAGCAGTTATTTATACTGTAATAATATTTCATATTATTACTATTTTTACTGCATTTTTGATCAGTTGCATGAAAAAAATCGTAATGACCCGAAACTGTTGACATTTGGGAAGTTTTGAATAAAAACTCAAACTAAAACACAAGACACACAATAATAACATGACACCAGATTTGAATGTGCATGAGAATAAATTCAATTTGTGTGGACTGGCAGTAGAGAAAATGATAGATTTTTTTTTACACAGTTTTAAAAACATGAAATATAGGGCACAAGATGCAAGACTTTTATTGTATAACACACCTTTATATATATAATGAGTAAGACCATAATGAGTAAGTAAATGATGAGTGAATTATTCTTTGAATGGGCTCTAATGGAACATATGCACACTCTAAGCTCACTCACCTCGTATATAAGACAGTCTGAAGCCCTGTGCCTGTCCGGAGCTGTTGGCCTGAGAGTGGAAATAGACCCAGACTCGTCCTCTGGAGGAGATGAAGGGAGGAGGAAGAACTGAGCCACAGAAGCGATACTCAGCTTTCCATGTGGGGCCGAGCAGCAGCCAGTCCCCCCTGCAGTCCCCCGTGTCCTCCACATCAAAGCTGTGAAAACTGGACAGTAAACACATGGTGCTTAATGTATGCGATGGAATCTCTACTGCTTCACTAGCACTTCCACTGTACAATAATGTACAAGAACACTTTCAGAACAATGTCATCAAAATAAGTATGAGAGCCACAATAAATGAGTAGCTAAAAATATTGACAGAAAATGTCAAATTAATGTTCTAAAAATAAAAAACAGCTTTTACAGTATCAATGCATAGCAGTGATTTGTTTTCTTCTCTCTGAATACATTTTTTTAACCTTTTTCACAATAAATGGGTCAATCTTACTTTGCAGCATGTCCCCATCATATTTGGTTTATATATTGTATAAGATATTAAACTATTTTTAAAGATACAATTATTTATGAAAAATCATTTGATTTTATAATATTTAAAAATCATATCAGATTTATGTCAACGTCTAAAATAAAAAAAGTTCAATCAAAATTCTTTAAACATGCTTGATATTTTTTTTTAATTGGAAATTGTAGTTCTTGGGATTCCATTTTGATAACTCCTTAAATTACACTCTCATATTAATTTTCCGCATAACAGAAATTAGCCTAATATTATGTCAGAGATACCAAAGAGTGAGAGATCATAAGCAAGAGAGAGAACATGCATGCACGCTCTAACACACACACACACACACACACACACACACACACACACACACACACACACACACACACACACACACACACACACACGAGTGAGAGATAAAATCATCATCCAGTACCATTACAGAAGAATGGCATTTTGCAGCCAATAACTTCACAATGTTACACATCTAACCTAATATTGCCCTGTTCTCTTTCTTATCTTTCTCCTGCACACTCTCTCCAAATCCTCCAAGATTGACCAAGTCTCCTCTAATGTTTTACAATAATCTGAAGATGTTTCATGACCATTTGAGTGACAAAACATGTCAGACGAAAACATGCTCAGGTGTTACTGAAGAGATTTTAGCGTAACAAATAAAATTCAAACCAGTAATACAATAAGTCTGCAGAAGAGTAAATCAGTTTCACTTTTTTTAATTTAGATGACATACATTATTGAACTGCACTATCATTGAAATAATAATAATTCGTTACATTTATATAGTGCTTTTTCTGGGTACTCAAAGCACTTCACATGGAAGGGGAAATCAAATCTCAGCCTGATTGAATGTTCTTTTGTCCAAGCAGTAGTTTGTATAGTCATTAAAATACAGACATTCAGACCTCCTCTGGCTGTCAATAAAATGCACACACAAATGCATTATGCAAAGCCTCTGAATATTTTCAAACAGGACTCAACAATAAGGATGACCTGATGACCTGGGGCCAGTGCCAGAGTTTTGACAGTTGGCAGAACCATCACTTCACTAGTGCTGCAGTGTCTTATATTTGGTGATCATAAACAAGTGTTTTTATCCCCCACAAACTTAAATGTTTAGTTTTCTGTAAAACATTAACCATTGCTGTGAAAACTGCAGATGTTTGTCTGGCTGACACAGATGAGGGTTTGTCGAAATTGCAGCAATGACTTGTGATAGACTCAGAAATATATAATTATAAACAAATCTCTGAATATCATCAGTTTCATTTCCAGCAATAATTAAATGTAGATTAAAACATGAATAAATAATTAGATACTAAAAAAGTTTTTTTTTGCTTTCTAACAATTTTTTACACTGGGACTAGAGAAAATGTCAGCAGTCAACTGTCAAAAGTCAACTAGATCAGAGAAAGAAATTCTTAATTTCAATATATGAAATTTAAACTGGTTTTCATATATGCCAGTCTGTCTGAGGCAATGTGAGGAATCTGTTTGACAGCATAAAGACCTCTACTCAGCTTTTAGACAATGAGTAATTAGGCAGAATGGATTAAAAGAAATGATCAGAACTATTATCCTTTTCCACCTTAGGGTTTCCTCAAAGAACAGATCTCTGAGGAGAATTGGGGGATGATGTCATGCTTTTAGATAAAATCATTACATTAAAGCAGTCAAAGCCCAAACACACACTCACACTCACAGCAGTGGTATGAGAGGCGAGAAAAAGTACATTATAAAATCCCTGCAGTCAGCTCAAGCAATACAGCAGTCTAGGCGCTTTCAAACGGAAGACTGCACAGACCAATATACGCTGCGCACTTGCAAGCAGGCTCATAAACATTGAAATGCACAAAACAGTTAATTAGTTGAAAGAAACCTTACATTGTTTTTGGTCTGGAAATATCATACATTCAATTGACTAGTAAAAGCTGTTCAGGGCCCTAACAGTGTGAAAGTTGTCATGACAAATTGCTGTTGATGAACAACAGCATTTCTTGCAGAAAGGAGAAATGCTAATTCGCAAAACATTTCCAATATCAAGATACTATGAACAGGAAAGCTGCTGAACAGGCACTATAATTTTGTAATGTATCATGTTAATAGGAATAAACAAGACACTGCTCATATAATCACCACAGCGAGAGTCTGCTCGTGTGCGTCTACCTTATTGTGATCACATCTCCACGGCTTCCCTGTATATTCCAGCTGCAATTCACTCCGGCCGGGTAGTTGAGTGGCCATGATGGGCTGTAGATCACTCCTCTCCTCTCAGTGTGTAGCTCCACCTTACCGCCACAGGCAGCTGAGGAACACACGCAGAAGACATGGGCATTGTTTGTGTGTGACCACAGCTGTCACACTGTGACTGAGATGCCATCAACACATCACATCAGCCTTTATGGATTCCTGAGTGCATGGTATGTACCTGTAAATGTGATTTATATAGAGAATTTAATCCACTCACTCAAAAAGGATCAGAGAGAGACACACAATACTCAATTTAGTGTGTGAGAGTTTGTGCTAATGATTACGCATTTGGACAGAAACACAATAAGACAAGGAAGAAATAGTCTGGGAAGCAACAGAAATAGTCCAGGAAGAAACAGAAAGTGCAAATGAGTGTATAACCATAACCATTTTTTTCTCATACATCATCTTTTTCTCCTTTTATCTATACTGAATCATTGTAAAGTCTCTTTAAATAAAAAGGAGAGTACAGAACTGTGTCTATATATGTGTGTATAAATTTAGCATTTGTAAAGAAAGACGATTTAGGAAGTAAATGCTTCAAAGGCAGGTTCAAGAAAGCTGTGTCTTCAACACACCTTGATAAATATTTGTGATTACTAGATTTTTACTATATAACCATTTTAATGTTTGCATTTAATTTATTATTATTAGTAGTAGTAGTAGTAGTAAAAATAATAATAATACTTGAATTTTCTGTCATTTGTCATTCCTGGGTTTTTAAATATTGTATACAATATATATATGTAAATTATTATTAATAATACTAATTTATTTAGGGCTGAACATAAAAACAACTAAATTTCTCAATAATATTTCCATGACTTTTTATCAGTAATAGAAATCCCAATATTAAAATTCCCTTATATTTCCTTGTTTGGTGTGCAGTAAGATCCCTGAATAAACAGCAGTAGCACATGGCGTGATATAGGCTATAACTCTTTCATCACATCCTCAACACTTGTTCATTACCCTGCAGGGTAACCGGCCATCTCTCATACACCCAAAGACAGTTTTTACTCTACATACAATATGATGATGTCTAGGGGCGGTTGAATGCCTCAGGCAAAGCTAGCAGAGCAGAAGCTAACACTCTGTTCTTTGTGTAAGAGAACAGGAAAGAGATCAGGGGAATCCCTGCAATATAAGCACAAATCATTTCTGAGTACTTTTAGATGTTGAGTCTCAAGGCTCATGATCACCTCACTGACATACTTTTACCTCCCCAGATACAAAGAGCACACAATAACCTGAACTCAGATCAGTCTTACCTATATTCTTTCTGTATCTTTTGGCTGCTGAAAATCGACTTTTCTGCTTTGTTTCTCTCCTCCAAAATGACATTCTAGCAAATCACCTCTACACATAGGCTAAATGAGAACATTTTGTTATTGTGATGTTTTTTTCCTTCTTTTTTTAGAACTATTGCAAACTATTACAGTAAATTAACATTAACTTTTGTCTTCATTTACGACAGAACATCCTCTAAAAGGAAAATGTGTCAATATCAGTGATACACACATTTAGTATGAATAAGATGCCTGGACATGGAATATCTGGAGTCAAAGAGACGGCTTGTATGTGCATGGATGAGAATGATAAAGAAAGAGAGAAGGTCCCTTTGTCTGTCTGTGTGTGAGACGAAGAGCCCTAGGTGTCACTGGTGCTATCAACACACCCCCACCCCCAACCAAACCCTCTTTTGTCACCACCCCTTCACTGGATACCACCACCTCCAACAAAACACAGACATTCGTCCTCTTTCTGTGCTTCTGTATCTGATATGAGAAGATCTAGGGTAAAAGCAGATGTCTCTTTCTCACATATTCTCTCTCTTCTAGCTGTGATTGTTTGTTGAGCGTTTAGCTGACATTAACAGATCATGTGTTTCTTAAGCAAGCCTAAAGTGCTGTCTAGGAATAGATTGAGGGTGAGATCAGATCCCCAATACTTGGGAGACTGTGAAACCGTTGCTTTAGCTTAAGTCTAGTTGTGGACATAAGAATTTATCCTCAAAACTGATCCTCAGAATGCTGAGGAAGTAGAAAAATTCACTGTACACTACTCATCACTATGTTATCAGATTGTCTGATCATAATAGTATTCGAAAATATATTCTAGACAACAAGCCAGCCGGTGATGGTTTGTTTGACTTAGGTGCTGGGAGATGCTGGTGCTCAGCAGGTTTAAATGGTCTCTCAGTTTGACCTGCTGAAAAGTCTCCCAAACCCCTTTACAAATAACAAACAGACCAGACTGGGAGAGCAGCAAATCATCAGAGTTGAAACTGTTTTTTTTTTTTCAATTAAGTGGTAACCATATGTGGTGTCAGCAAGGTGTGTAGAACTGCACGTAAACAACTTAACTTGCTATTTATCCATGAAAGACTGCACAATAACACACATTTGTCACAACAATTCACAATCTGCCAGTCGGTCTTCGAAGAGATCAGACTGATGCCGCCGTGTTTATAACTGTCATGGCAACAAGCCAAACGCTGATCTGTCCTCCTGGATTTTCCCTGTATGAATGCAGCAACACCTGCGAGCGCGCCGCTTAACCTTTCTTTGTCATCGGTGCCATTCCCATTCCCATACTTCAACCTCACCTGCGTCAGGTCTTAGGAGTGAAATAATATTTAGTATAATTCTGACACGTGGGTGAAAAGGGTCAAATGTAATCAAAAGTGATTAGACCTTCTGATTGTAAATATACCGCACACCTCACTCTTTGGTTCTATACAATATATATATAAATTATATATGTGTGGGTGATAATATCACAACCCCTAAAAAGTCTACTTACCCACACAAACCCAAGCCCAACGCAGACAAATCCATTTCATAAGGTAAAGCCGAATCGAACCGATTCTCTCCATCATCACCGTCATCTTCTTGTTGTTCACAGCTCAAGGCATTTCCTCATAATCCAAATCCATATATATATATATATATATTTTTTTTTTTTTACCACGTATCTCATGTCGGTTTCACGCTTACGGTCGAATTAACTTCTTGCGCGAGCATCAAAAGCGACGTCTCTCCCTGTTTTCGAGCGGCTCCTCATTGCGCTGTATGGAGGGAACGGAAGAGAGACCTTCGGGGGAGAGACGGGATTGGAGGTTCAGTGGGGACAACATAGGGTAGGACGATTCTTGAGGCGAACAATTTACTTATCTTATCTTTGCATCATATACGAACGAGTAATAATATCGTTCCCCTACTTCTATAGTGGTAAGTTACTTGGTGCCAAATTGTCAATTAGCCTATGTAATAATCCCTGATGCAGGGTGAAGTAATCGCGGCAATGCAGCTCAGTGGACTCCTGTCCATCACAGACTACTGAGCGCATCTCATGCGAAACAACACGGTCTGAGATCAATATTACAACACCAAGATAAATTGTAGCTGATCTAACGTTAAACGCTAAAATGTTCAACTGAAATGTAACGTCTTAAGAATCGACTTAGGGCACCCTCGTAAGACATTCTGCTGTAGGCTAATCATGTACACTGACATTTTTCCTGAGATTTGCCTTGGTTTGTCTGGGGGAGACTCACTCACCAGCTGTAAGGTCTGTGGCAGTGAAAGCCTGCACTCTCGTGGACGGAGGGATGCATCGTTGGAAAGCATGGCGTGCGCAGCATTTTATTATTTACATGCTGACTGCTGAACAATAACATACATATCATATGACTGCCATTTAAAATATTCTGCACAGATTGTTTTCAAAATACAAAGGATTTTGCTCTGCTTCTGCAACGTACATACGACTTGAATGTTTTGCCATATAGTTACAGTTTCATTAGTCCATTTTAAATGTATTGTTTTATAGCATTATGTTATTGTTGTATAGTGTACATTGTTTTGTACTTGAATGAAGCGTTATGACTGCATGGTACAAAAGGCACCGCTGGGATTCGAACCCAGGATCTCCTGTTTACTAGACAGGCGCTTTAACCAACTAAGCCACGGCGCCGCTATGTGATTGGTTGTTGCTTAAGATACTTGACTATACTGCTGTAGAGCGAGCATGCAGAAGCGATTCGGCTAATTAAATGTACAGCAGACTAGCATAGGTAGGGACCCTTATGTGTAAACAGTAAAATGTGACAGAAAAAACCTGCCTTCACATGCACTCATAAATGGATGGATAACAGTGAAAAAATAAAAAGACAAGAACAATTCTTAAAGTTAAAGGCACAAAACACTTCATATGAACTCATGTCTCAAAAAGCTCATAAGTAGGTACAGTTCTGCTCCACAGTTGATTGCAGGTTTTAAGTTTTAAGGAGTCCTCCCATCTGAGCTTTCCTCCTCTGCTTCATTCATTTATCGTAATTGCTTTTATAGCAACATGAATCTTAACAGAATATGGTTAATGTAGTTTGATCACATTGTGTTTATTGACATTTCATTACAATAATTACTTTTTTTTGTTAAACATTTTTATTAAAAATATCTGCAATCATAACATTAGATACACTTATGAAAATAAATGTGCACACACACAGTAATATCTTGACGTTTCCGTAAGACAACTTCCTCACTCTCAATTCTTCTATCTCTTGTTCTTGATGTTTTTTAACCTAAGCCAGAAAGAGAAATCATGTTTCAAGCCGTTAAATTAAAGATACATTACCATTTAAAAGATGCATTATAAAATCATATATGATTGGAAATATGAGCTCTGACCTCTGAAGAAGTTCACTAGTAGACACAACTCTATTTTCATCTTCACTGTTGGAGTCAGTGTCATCTGAGCTGCTATTGGACTCCTCCACCCTCTTCTTCTGTTTCCCTTTATGCTTATGTTTCTTGTTCTTTTTCTTCTGAGAAAAGATAGAGAAACAATGTCATTTCTAGTTTTGCAAAGAAGTCTGGCACTCAGACCGAATAAATCTGTTCCAGGAAAACTGTACCTTTTTCTCTTTCTTGTGTTTCTTGGCTCTGTGTTTCTCTTTATATTTTTTCTTCTGTTTCTTCATCTGCAGTGAGCGTGCAGGTGGCACAAGCCCTGATGAAGAGAGGAACGATGTAAAACTTGATGTTAGTATTAAAGACAGGCTAGTAAAAAATTCTGGATGAAAGAGAATAAAATAATAAAGCTAAAATTACTGTACCTATATATTACCATAAATTACCAAGTATCAGATAATTAATAATATATATATATATATTCTTGTAAAGAAACTGTCTTGAGAGATTGAGCTGAAATCATCATTATTATTATTTAATTAAATAAGTTAGTACTATTGCTTCAATACTTAGGCACACAGTGTTTACTTCACATGATAAATTGAGGGTGGTGGTAACGGTAGTGGTTACAGTGACTGACCAGGGGGTGGCAGTCTGGGGCCAAACTCCTCTTCATCCAGGCCAGAATTAGCAGGACCATTATCGGAGGACTGAGTATTTTGTGCTGCAGTTTCAGCAGATGGCATGCTCTGGACTTTAAGATGCTTCAAATCTGAGGGGGAGAGAAAATAAAGTCAATAAATGATTATGTCAATGACATCTGAATCTTTGAAAGAGGTTTTTATGAAACTTCTCATATAAAGCATACCTGTCACATTGCCGATGTCGGGAACAGGGGTGATCGGAGGTGAGATAAGAGGGTTTACTGTCCCTGCACCGCTTTGGATTGGTTCAGATGTTGGAAGAGCCACTTCGTCCTCTTCCTCGCTACAATCTTCAGATGACGATGAGCTCTTCTCGTCTGACGAGCTGGCAAAGATGGCTTTAAAGAGATCCATTGGAGGCCTTACCTCTTCTTCATCCTCTTCCTTCTCCTCCTCTTCAGTCTTTTGTTCAATCTGCTGCCCATCGGATAGTGCCACTTTTACCTGCACAGAAATGTGATCATTGCATTGAGGTTTTGCTGCAAATAGTACTAATTTAAAAAATACTTTAGCTTCAAGTTAGGTGAAAACTTTCTGAAATTATTCTTCAGGGGTGAAGAATACCTCTGGAGTGACAGAAGCATGTGGAGATTCTGTCTGGGTCTTGACCCCAGCTTCAGTTTGCTGGGCTACTGAAACTTCACTGCGAGTTTCACTGAGGAATGCACTGAGTGGGTCTTTAGTTTCAGATACCTGCCCTGGTACATCCCACCTGGATCTCTTATTTGAGACTTCTGGAGTCAAACAGGGAAGGGTTGTGCTGGAGCTGGGAGTTTTGGGAGCACTCTGGGCCTCCCTGCTGTCTGCTATGGTCAGGAAGTTAAAGACTGAGTACTTATCTCTCTTTATTTTAGGCATCCCCACTATACTAGACCTGCAAAACAGACAAAAGATAAATTTGTTACAAATCTTTCCTAATGCTAAAGCAATAATAATACTAATACTACTACTAATAATTAAAACTTAAATGTAATAATTTTAGTTGCATTTGTATTTTTTCATTAATTTAAAGGTTGGCGGAAAATACCTTCCATAAATTAAAAAAAAAAAAGTTGAATTGCACCAATAAAAAAAAAAAACAGACATTGCATTAACAGTAATTTCATTTTTTGAGGCTGCAATTTATTATGATTGTAAAAAAAATAAAAAATAAATCAATTAGGGCAATTCAACAGGGCTTTGTATTAAAGACCTCTGTCCTTAATTTACTCCAATAGTAAGGAATGTCTTCAGAGACCGCATTTGATTTGATCCACAAGTCTGTGTCTTACCCTGGATAAGGGCTTGGAACATTGAATCTTTTACACAATAGTTTATCAGGGTGCCACTCAAATGTTTCTCTGGTCAGTTTCCCAAACATCTTCATCTTCACAGCGGCCTGCTTGTCATCCACATCATTCTAAAGAGAGTGAATATTAAAGTATCATTATAATAAAACCAAGTTGCTTAACAATGGACAATACTGGAAATATAAGCATCTTTCCTTTTTTGTTCCATTTTAACCTAACGAATTCCCTGAACTTATGTCAAAGGTGAAGCTCTTAACCTCTTGATCCCGTGTGACCTCCACATTGTCAGTGTCATCCTCTTGTTTGCTACGTGTGAAGCGTGAGGAGAGAGACGAGTTGCTCGGCTTATAGAGTAATGCAGCACGTACAAATTCGTCCCTTTCTCTCCCTCTCTCCCACTCCGTCATGGACGAGTCCAGACTCGAGTCCAGGGCATCTACAAATAGTGTGGAAATCAGGTATTTAGCTAAGCACAGATTAGGAATATCCAGGATAAATCGGACCAAACATAAAATGTTCAAATTCACCTTTATTGCCCTGTTTGAGTTTGTTGATGTACAGATCATAGCGGGCCTGCTTCTGAGGATTGTTTGAAAATGGTTTAAAGGTTTTGCTAGAATCTGCAGTTGGAGCAGACCAGGCATTCAAAGCCATCTGGGTCTCAGAGGATGCCTGAGTTTGAATTGGAGAGGTCATGCTCTGAGTGTGGGAATCAGGCTGTGGGGCGTTTGACTTGAAACGGCTGGACAGGGCCTGCAGAGCAGCGGCTTTAGCCGAAGCCACCACGGCAGCTCGATCCGCAGCTGAGGAAAGGTTTCCCGCTGGCTTATTCCGCCCCTCGGCCGCTCTGCGGAACTCATTCAGACGCTCTCTGTCCTTACTGTCAAGCAACTCAAACACAGAACTAGGGCCTATAGAACATAAACAAAAGTTGGGGTTATAAATTGTATTAAAAGGAGTAATAAACTGCATTTTTTAATCTTATAAATGTTCTGTGAGGTCCACTTATAATGTTAGCAAGTTTTTTTCATCAAAAAACACCCTAATTTAGAAGTAATAGGCTATTTTCTAACATTTTTTTGTACACTGCTATGATTGGCTAACAGTTTTGTATTTTAAAATAATTTGACATTACCATGAGGGTATTTTTTTTTTTTTAACTTACGATGTTTGCCATACATGTTTGAAAAACCTACACCTCAAATACGAATGATACTCCAGCATGGTAATTAATCATCTATATTTACTCCTTATGTATTTGTGAGGTCTTTTTTTGTATTTCATTACGTTAAATTTGGGTTGAAACAAAGACGCTACAGAAAGGAGTTTAGATAGTTACATTCTTGTTACATAGTTGAAACATTTGCCAACTGTGAAATATTTATGCTTATTACATATTCTTTGTATGTCTTGGTTGGTTGTGGCAAATAAAGTTTAACTACTTGGAATTATCACAGTTATAGTTGACAAAGGATGACTTATGGTGTTTCGTGTAAGCAAATTATGAATTAATGTACCATTGTTTGTCACACTGTCATTCTTATATTCATTGTTAATCATTTTCAGTAAGGGAGTACATATCAAATAATCTGTAACAGACAAAGGAATGGTAAATACTGCCACACAAAGTTATGTCAGAGGAGATGACAGATGAAAGCAAGAAGTACTGACATTTTTTGTATGTATTTTTACAGTTACGCTCTCTACACCCTCACTACACTCAGATTTTGAGTGATTCTTTGGCCAAAAAAAGAGAAAACACAAAAGAAATGTAAAGATAAATTTGACTGATAGCATTATTTTTTTTCAAAGTTTCTATATGTATCGTGATCATATCATTATTGTGAATTGTTTTTGTTCAATCATGTAATGAAAATGTGACAGCTCTGATCTGAATCTACCTGCAATCACAAATCTATAATTCAAATCACTCTTAAAACAACCACAACATATACACAAGAGACATCCTTACCCTCTAGAGGCGTTTCTCCCAGCATGTCACGTCTCTGAGCAGAGTCTAAATTGTGACGACCCTGCTGTGGTGCATCCTGTGATAGGTGTCCACGTGAAGCTTGCAGTGCCTGGGCAACAATAGGACTGACGGAGGATGGATCAACCACAGGACGGAAGTAATGTACAGGCCGATAATCACGGGGCAGATCAGGGGGAGGATAGACCTAGAAACAAAACCAGTGAGCCTAATTTAACAGCACAACTTTTTCACACGAAATAAAGCAATAAAGGAACTGCCTAGTGCTGTACATTACAGTTTTAATTTCTGCAGCTTGGGAGGCCAATGTAAACCCCTCCAGAATCCTGCCCAAATACGCCACGTTTCTTTTTGAGTCTGGAACAAAAAAACGGATACATTTGTCATAGAGGTGCCATTTTTCCTGCTAAGCCTACAATTTCACATGAAACAGTATGGTCACATTACAAAAGACACTCAAATAGCACCCAGTTCTGACATCCTGATGCAACATCATGACATTATGAGGACACAGCCAAGGACTTCGTGTCACCAACCGTTCTTCTTCCTGGTATACTGCTGGGGAGCAGTCCATCCATAGAGTCCATCCCCTGGCTCTTCTCCTCCCAGCACAGCATCATAGTTGGACATGGAGTCCTTATGATAAATATCGGTATCTTCGTCCTCCATTGCACCAACTCCAAAAGCCTACTCACATATACACTGATGTCAGCATGTTTCTTCTAATGGGAGTGTTTTAGTTTTAGTAGCAAATTTAGTTTTCTAGGCCATTACTGATCAGCACGTTGGCTTTACCTGTCCACCAATCCCGCCCCTGCGTTGCTGTCCTGACTTTTTTTTGTCTCCAAATAAGCTGGTCGCTCTATCAGAGTGAAGCGTGAAGAGGTTTATATGTCCTGATCCTGATCCGCCCTCCAAGGCCTGTAGAGGGTTCAGCCCTCGGTAACCCAGACCATGGGAGTCCACTTTAGGGGTGAAATCCACTGGGATCACATCTTTGGGGGCAAAGGTCACATTCTCTGGAGCAAATTCATCATTGTCCTCCTGAACAAAAAGAAAACTTTTTAAGTATGACTAAAATCTGTCCATTCTTCACAAAGTAATCACATAGGCTGCATCTGAATATGCATACTCATATGTGAAACGAGTAATATGTCAGAATTTACAGTATTCATAAAACGGTAGGTAAAAAGTACCCGGATGACTTAGATTCTGAGGGGCACATCTGATGGACACTTTACAATCCAATGAGCCCACTGGAGAAATTTGTGAATAGCAGTGAAGCAAAGCAACTGACCCTTGTAGGTCACATGACTATGACAACATGATGAATGTAGTCCTTCCAGACTACAATCATACTATAACATCCTTTTTACTGATCGCGAACTAAGTACTTATTCAAAAGGAGTACCTACTCAAAGAGTATGCAATTTTGGATGCAGCCATTATAAATGTCAAATTAATCTGATCAGAAGCCCAAACATTAAACAATATCCACCTCGGACTCCTCAGATCCATTGGGCGGCAAAACACAGCCATAAACTCTAACCGCATCTGAAAGATGAGAAAGAGCAAAGCTAAGCTTCTTGAAATGTTAACATTGTGCTTAGCACATCATATAATCCTTTCCAGGCTTAAAAATGGCACTTCAGCTAAAACAAAACATCTGTGATATCTTCTCTCATCACCAGTGTTTTGCTTGGGGTGCTTTCTCTTCAGTCTTGGTCCAACTCCCTGGCCATCTTTCCAGCCCATTTTTCTCAGCAGCTCCACACCAATAGATGACCTAGCAATCACACAAAGCCATGTATTAAGTTTCGCTTTCGGTTACATTAGAGTTAGCCCATATTAGTTAGAGTGATGCTTACCGTGCAGGGGCGATAAGCTCCTCCAGCAGTCCAGTGTCTCCAGGTATCAGAGCAGCAATAGAGCTGACGGCTCGTGCTTTGTCTTTTAACTGATCCTTCCTCTCCGATACAAAATCATCTGTAGTGACAATCTCTCTTGGGGCAATACCATGCTCACCAAAATCCTTTTACAAAACATAATGTATTAGAAAAAAAGGTTACACACCAAGAACTTTACAGGTATCAAGGCAAAGGCACAGTAGTGTAGACGTGTGAGAGAGAACCAAGGACACTAACCTCCTCATCCATAAAGTCCTCTGGTCTAGCATTCTGTCTCTCTGCCTTTTGCTGTCGAGTTGATATAAATGTTGATGGTGCCCAGCCTAAAGGACATAGCAGATTGGTTAAACTACAAGACCCGTTTAACAGAATCAAAAGCATTAGTTACTACTCTGAGCAAGGTTGGCATTAACCTTCTTTAGTGCCCACTGTGTTAAAGTAACCAGCGGAGAAGCCACCAGTAAAAGCTCCGTGAAATCTCTTGTAGCGACCCTTCTCATCTTTAACCGTCTGCTCGTGCACGGGGACTGGCTTTCTGCTGGGTTCATCTGAAATACACATATACGAACAACGTGTAAGTTAATGCATAACTAGGGATGTGTGAAATGTCTGCGCCAGCTGTTTTCGTTAAATATTCACAGCTCTTATGCATCAAAAACCTGCACATTCAAACAAATAACAGATACAATGTACATGTAACGTTAGTACCTTCTTCCAGAGGCTCTAAAGGAGTTCCGTAAGACACGAAATCTTCATCGCTATCTTCGTCGGACGCCATGTTTACTATAAGTACGGTGGCCGAGTGAGCTCCTGCTACGTCCGATTCGTAAACCAATCGTTCTTCAACTCGGACCTTTTCAACGCATCACTTCAGCGGGATCGTCCACAAGACCGGTGCATTATGAAGTATTCCATTTGGGACTGGGCCCATGAATCGGTCCGAGCGGTTCTCGAGTCAACTCACCAACATAAACTATTCATAATGGTTCCGATTGTCAGATTCATTAATTCATGGTATTTGGAGTGATACAATGATCGACAGATGGTGCGAAATAACACTTTTAAAAAAACGTTCAACGTAACCACAAATTATACAGAGGTTGTAAATAAACCGTTTTATATCTGCACTCAATTGTATAATGGCTAGAACAAATCGAACTGGAAAAAAAAATTACAATGAAAACTAATTGTGAAGAATTCTCGGAACGCTTTGAATTATGTAATAGCAAAGACTTTATAATAACATATTCTATGCGTGATGTTAGGAAGACGTGATGACGACCCAAATACGTGAAACAATTCACTCAAATTTCGAATCACTAAGCTTATTAAGCTTTGTCAACTGACAGCACCTTGGTTTACGTGTTAACTAGTTCTTTTTCAGTGACATTAATAATAACAAATAGCAAAAAACTGTATTACAAACAACTTTTATTATTGCCAACACATATTCGTATAGATTTTAACTCTGGAGTGAAAGTAAATAAAATCTCAGCCAACCATGACACATTAACCTGTGACCCTTTTATGTTAAACTAGTGCAGCCTTTGGTCGCATAAAAGTAATTTTAAAACCAACAAAAAGCAGTGCATCATGTCATAGACAAAAACATTTCATAAATGTTTCCTATTATATATGTAAAAGTCAGCTTAAGGTGAACAAACATCAACACTTTAATATTCATTATGTGTTCAGCAATTTACTTAAAAATACATACACCGTATGCATCTAAAATAAGACCACGGCAGTACAAATGAGGATATCAAAATCCACAATCAAATAAAACTCAAATTTCCAACAGAAAAATAAGGGTTATTTAAAAATAGCAGAAACAATGTTTTTCTTCAAAATGGCCATTTCCTTTAGAGCTCCCATTGCTTCTTCATAAATTGCAGAGAGAAGTTAGAGTCCTATTTGGAAGGTTGACCCCCACACACTTTGGATTATCTCCTGGCTTGAGGCCTATGTGCAATCTTGATGATTAATGTTGATATGAAATCCTCTCCACTCCTATCTCTTCAAGGTGCTATTGGATATGAGGCCGCGGTTTCAGGATAAGTTTCCCCGTCTAGCATACGAGGGGGGAAAAATACAAATGAATACACAAGGATAGTTGCTTTGGAATTTTAAATCAGTGAAACTGATAGCTCAATAAAAGGGCAACAATTCAAAGGACACAAATACTCACATCATCACATGACATGTTATATTCTGCTAGTACTGTCCGGCAGCGTGCTGCAATACTGCAACAAGAGGTTAAGGGGAGATCTAGTAGTCACTGAAAATCTGCAGTTTTGGGATTGTTAATACTCAATAGAATGGCTGAGAACACCAAATACTACTGCAAATTTCCAGCATTGAGAAGGATACATAGATGGCGCCACAACCCGTTTATGTATTCCAGCAAAGAAAAGGCCAATGAGAGTCACACAACTGATAGTGAAAAACGGATGATTCCATAAAGATGAGAAGAAAGAAACCTGTGGAAAGGGATGGCATAAGAATGCATACAATGGGAATGTGGCATCAGATGCTAATCTGACCTCATTTGTAACATCTCTTAATTTCACATACTTTCTGAGTGTCTGGATCTATAAGCCAGTTCCACGCTCCTGTGGCTGTGCACACAGACACCACGATCAAAATCACTGCAAAAAGAAGAAAGAATTCAAGAATTAAATTGAGGCAGTGTATTGCACAATTAACTCAATCCTTGTGGATATATGAGAATAATGAACACTCTGAAGTAAGTGTGTACACTTCGTGGCTAAGAGCACAGTTCAGGTTTTAAAAAGCTTGAGACAGATTCAGTAAAGATTACACCAGACAAGCTGGACTGACTTACTGCGCCAACGACCTGTAGCCGGCTGCAGACAAGACACATACTCTGTCAGTCTCCTCTCAAATGCCTTCAGGTCTACGGATGAGGAAAACAATTGTATTAACACAGTACCGACAGTGAGGTAATCTATTTTACATTTATTTTCCAATCTCTCTCTTTTTAAAACACAGAGGCAGAAACCCAAACACAGTTTACAGTTTTTTATTTCTAAAGAAAGTCAACCGCCATTTAAAGGACAAGTTCGCTTGCTTTCAACCAGATTTGTATTGTTACAATGTCGGTAGTGTGTATACTAAGTGTAAGCTATAAAGTGATTTTTTTTTGACAGCGCCAGGGTTTGTTAAAACTACATATCTTACTTCCGCATTTTTGCATTAACGCCCGCAGACAGTCGGATCGAGCCCAGAGCATTATGAGTGTTGGAATTTCCTTACCTTTCTGGCAAAACTCAACAACACAGATCTTTATAGTCCTATAACACCATTTTCAAAAACATTTTACCTTTCTACTCCATAGACAGTTTTTATTTATTTATTAAAAGCGCATATTGCCAGTGGAATTACTCCTTTAAGTCACTATACTGCAGTTTCACACATAATTCTGAAAAATGCATTATAAACAAGAGCTAAATATACAGATAGGCATATACACTGGTATGAATGGACTAATTTACATTGTTTATAGGTACAGAAATATCAGCTGTACCAGGCATTAACAGCTTTATGGCTTCAAAATTGTCTGAAATTTAGTGGAAAATGTACACTAATTGGCATGTATTATACGTCAGTGTCTGGCATAGTGGAGTTATGACAGGCCAACACAATGTTTAAAGCCAAGACCCAGACTTTACTATGACAGAAGAGCTGCACTCCTTGTCGAGGCATCAGTTTTTCCGAGATCTCGGTGGTAACTGCTGAAAGGTCTTAAGAGTCTTAGCTTAGATGCTAGCAGCCCAGTGTTAACATACATCTAGCCATGCCATAACAAACACTTGGACGCTTGGCTAATATATGAATATGACACTCGGAGATGAGTGCACTAAACTGATATTCTACTGAAAAGTACCTTCGGCTTGTTCTAATGAATTCATTGCTTTTCCCACCAGTGCTGTGGACGCTCAGTTCAGGTCTGCAGACACACGCAACTACCGTCAGCGGGCACCAGCCAATCGCGGAAGCTCTCTTCTCATTGGCTAGAAGAGAGGAGTGCGTCATCTTAAAGAAATATGTTAGATTTTGTAGACCCTTGTTAAATGCTTAGCTGTTTAGTTCTTTGTTATTCTTTTAATTTTCCCCGAAATATATGTAGTGAGAAGCCCCTAGATTTGTTTTGAAAACAAAAACAAACAGGTTGTTCAAGCAATTATAACTAGGCTACATCACATTCCAAAGCTGTCAATACTTTTAAAGCTTACTTTTAGTTTTAGCTCATCAAAAAATTTAAACGAGTTGAAATGACAGACAATTTAATTACACATAAAATGTTAAGGCAGCAACTGAAATTATGTTTTTAAGAAACTATTATTTTACATTGTTTATTTATTTATTCATTCGTTATTGTTTTGTCTTTTCTTAAAATTTTTCATGTATTTATTTTTTGTCCCTGAATACAAAATACAAACAACAAAATTGATGTATATCTTTGCTCGCAATACTTCACATAGGCTACTGTTATATCCAATCTTTTTACTAGACCTCTTTCAATCATTAAATACCATTGTGGTCTGAATATTTCAACTGGATATCGGGAGAACCGGGAGAATCCCCGGTGGCCTGGCAGCCGATTTGGCCCGCTGCCCTGTATATATTATTATTTTTATTATTGCCGGCCGATATGTAGGCCTACTAGCTACTAAAGTGATTATTTCCGAATTCGCCATTCAATAATAAATCTCTAAATCATGAATCGGTTAGTCTTGACTGCACCCGGGCCCACCCATTTTCGGTCCGGGCCCGCGCATTTTGACCCAGGCCTTTTGAGTAGTGAGTGATTTTCATTCTAGCAGCCCGAGGAAAGCTTTGAGTGAAAGCTTCCCAACCAATCAGTGGCTTGTACCCCACCTGTACCCCACATTATTCTCTATGAGTGTACACACCGGCGGCGCCATTCGGCGTGTGTCTGCGGCGCCCAGCAACGGCTCAGGACCTTGTTCAAAATCCTGCCGCGCCACAGAGCGCCATTTGTTTTAGATTAAATTGAAATGTATTTGTCTCAAATAGTCGTTAGTGTATATACTGACTTCACCCTGTGCTGCAATATACACTTAGTTTTATATTAATTTACAGAAATCATCTGCTTGAATGAAAATTGCTGATGTTATCGAATTTTCAGCTGATATTCTCAATTCATTCAGTTAACGGACGCTGTGAGGTAAAGTGTTCAGACTGCAAAATCAGCAACGATTGTATTTAATTGTACAGTAGCTACAATCATAACATAGTACAGACATTACCTTAATTCCATAGGTAATGTCCTTAAACATAACAGTATTGCTGGCCATAAACTGAGAAAGTGCGCGTCCAGTGTGCGACAGGCCTACTTCGAGTTGTCCTAGACGCGACGCGGCACAGCGCTGCGCTTCTTGTCGAGTGTTCGACCCCCCAGTTAGACTAACGTTGCTGCACTGAGCTGAGGACAGCGACACAAGAGCCTAATAGGTAGGCTACTGAGTCGCTGTCCATAGTCCCGCAGAAAAGCGCTGAAACGGAGATGAAGGGGAACCCGGTATTTTTTGCTTATTTTAACTGGCCTATCCAGTTTTCTGGAGGCCCACCTACAATCAAATTCCTGGCGCCGCTATATTGCTTGACTGGCAACGCGATTCACCTCCGCCAAACGGTTTCGATCACAGTAAGTTAATCAATGCGAGAGACTTGAGAAGGGCATGGGAGCAAGAGGCAAACTGCTAAGACCTGTTCAGGACAAGTGCAGGGGCCCGTTTTAGAAAGGAGGTTAAGTGAAAACTCTAAGTAGGCCTATATGTCAACCCTGAAATGAGCGAAACTGGGATCTCCGTTTCAGAATGAGGTATGTCAACCCCGAGAAATTAGAGTAAGTCAAGTCCGTTTCTAAAAGAGAGGTAACTTATACTCAGAGTCAGTTACAATGGTAACTAACTCTGTGAACCTAACCTGGCCGGGAGCAGGTTTTCTCTCGGAGTTTATTTCGTTCTCCTCCCCTTTTTTAAAGAGGAAGGGGTCCTCATTCATTCTTTCGATACATTTATTCATTGATGTTTTTAGTCTTGTTTTTTTTTAAAGATGAAGTCTAAATAATTCCTTAACTGCCAACTGAAAATACATAGATTAGAGTTACATCATGTAGTTCTAAACAAATTTTACAGAATTAAACTGTGGCATTTACTGAAAATCAGTGAAGTTCAAGAACCTTTTGCACGCCACCGCCTAAGGATTTAAACCTTTTTTATGTGATGGTGATTGTCATACAAAAAATTGGGTTTTCCGTGGTTTCAAATTTTTTTGTGGGTGTATATGGGATGGCCTGGATGAGCGTTTTTAGATTTTCCGGCCTGAAATTTTGTCCCAGTCCGCCCCTGTGACAGTTAACATTTTGTCAAGTATTAAAACTCTTTTACCAGCCCAAGAGAAAGGCAGATGAATACAGGGGGAAAAGAGCAGAAAGCAGGAGACAAAGTAATGGTACAAAATTTGCAGAGTTTATTGAATAATTGTGTCTTTCTCAAAGCTAAGTCTGACTTTATCTGACCAGTAAAAATCCATCAACTATTATTATGCCAAGCAAATGCATAGTGTAACAGCTCAGCACTTTTGGGTTGTACGTCAGAACGTAGGCTCACTATTGGCCGACGCTGGTCATGTGTGTGATGCTGGCCTACGTAGTCTACATTCTGACGTACAACCCAGAAGCGCTGACACTATGTGAACTCACTCAGAGGCCCACATAGAAGAAAATTAATAGTTTAATGAAGTCGTTATTTTTGTGTGTTTATTTTTGCGCACAAAAAGTATTCTGGTCGCTTGATAAACGTATGGTTGAGCCACTGTAGTCACTATTTTAAACATTGCCTTTACTAACTTTCTGGGCCGGCAAGTTTGATCCCATGGAGGAGTGATCCAGCTCTCAGATTTAATCAAAAATATCTTAATTTGTGTTCTGAAGATTGGAACAACATGAGGGTGAGTAATAATTTCATTTTTGGGTGAACTAACCCTTTAATATTGAAACAAAACACACTGGGTATTTAAGTATTAGATGAGTAGTAGCTGAGTACTAGATGGAATAATCAGCTTTGTTGTTTTTAGGTGTGAATTTATTAACTAACACCAGGTTAAACTTTTCCTTTAGTAAAGCCTCAATCTCACTATCTGGGATTTCTTTCATTTCCACTGAGTTTGCGTCCTCTTTGAATGTGACTTCACTGTATGTCCAACCAATCAGAGCTCTGAAGCCTGTGGGCGTCTGAAGGGAGCAAATGGATTTGAGCATGAACAGAGATTCTGGATTAGTCTGCAGGAACTCTGATGTCTCCAGGAAATGATCTGCATCACAGGGTGTTAATGTAAAGGAGTACATTGTTTTGGTGAGCCTTTTGTCAATGAGGCTAGAATTAGCAAAGGCCTTATCTTGGACCACTTGCTTCCTTCCGGTCTTCTCGAGAACCCACTTCACCCCGTCATTTATGAGGCGGAAGACACCCGGAGGCTGTGGCTGGTCTTTACGTGAGATCAACTCTAAGGGATGCCACATTTGGTACGACACTCCAAAGCTCACATCAGCAATGTACGGCTTCCCATCAATCTCCACCAGATTGATGAGATGACAGTCCTTGGGGAGGAACTCCTTATCGAGCGAGTTAAACACTTTGGCGCCCAGTATGGTGAATTTGTATCCCATCTCCCTCAGAACCCATGAGAACAAGAGGTTGTTTTCACAACACCAGCCTCCCCGATTGCTCTTCACTATTTTATCATAGATGATGTGCAGATCCATAGTGTTCTTCTCTCCACTGTGGACGCTGAGATTCTCAAATGGAATATTCATGACATGCAGCTTGTGGATGGCGAACAAACTCTCCAGGCTGCCTTTGTCATATTGGCCAGTAAATCCAATCCTGTTTAAATACTCTCTCAGATCCATTATATCACTACGAGAAACAATGCACAAACAATTTTAACAGAATTTGTTTAGCCATTTCACATTGTTAGAATGTATAAGAATAAACAATTTCAGGACTTCAAATTTCATAAAGCATATTAACCATTTTATAATTATATGGAACTCAAAAATGATAAAGAATCACTTATGTATATCAAAATATCAGCAAAGAAGAACAAAAAGAGAAGATGAAACCTATTCACAGAGGAAGATATCCATATGGCAAAAAAAGTAGGAAATTATTTGTGTGCATATATCTTTCAAGTGCCAAAATATACTTCAAGGAGCAATAGAATATATAATCAATCATATAATAGGTTCTCTGTTAAGACATAACATGCATAAAATAACATGATTACACATTCCTCTAATTTACAACAGTCAGGAAAGAACTGTAAAAGTTATTCTTTTCATATTATAAAAAAAAATCCTACCATTAAGATGAATCCAGTTAGAGTTGACGGATAAGTAATACTCAGAGAATGTGTGCAAAATGAAGGACTGGTGATTGAAAAACACAAAAGAACCCTTGAACCGCAGAGTTGTGTCATTGTAATAAATGAACTACTAATGATAAACACAGGGCAAAATCCACAAAGCTAACGTTTCTGAATGACCCAACACACAGCATTCATTACTACTGCATTTCAAACTCTCATGTGTGATAGACCACAAAATCAGTGTTTCACAGAATAGCACTACTGGTGTCTGGTGGTGGAAATCGAAACAAATGCTGGTTTGTTTCAGTTGCTGACCATATACAACATGCTTCTCGTCTTATGACTGTGTTGCTAAAATTAGTATACAGTTTGAGGCTCTTTTTTGTGAAAATATATCTTTCAGTTAGTCAAATAGCAAATAGCATAGTGAAGCTCTATAGCCATCTATTAAAACTGCATTTTCCAAAATATGGGCAAATATTTTACACCACAGCATGTCAAATTATCCATGTTATCCCCATAAATTAAATTTAGAAATTTGGGTTAAATTAAATTTTTACATAAAAAAGCTGTTTTTGTATCATTTAAAAAAAAATGTATTTCTATAAATTTAAGATATATCATAAATTCTCCAACAACTGCACAAATGTAGAGTAAAAACATTAATAAACAGAGTAACATTACATTTGTTTAAATAAAAACCTCTTTTGTTACACAATTAAATTTTGTTATCAAAAATTGTTAAGTTTGTGCGTGTGTGTGTTATGGAGGCTATAGACTGATTGTCTTGGCTTTCAGGTAGGCTACTGCATAGAGAAAATGTATTTCTCGGTATTGCCTAACAATCGGAGATGGGGACCCCCCCGAATATTGACGGGTATTTCGCACACACTGGTTTGAGCCCTATAGCCTACTGTGTAATGTCTATGCAAGAACTGACTAAGAATACTTCGTAAACGTGTTTTCCTTTGAATTTTCTGCTTACAGACGACACCATTGTCCAAACCAATACCCATTTACACAGATCCGTACAAACGACTAAAAACGCTGTTTTCTCCAGCCAGGCTGGTAAGATGGCTATGAAACTCTATGGACTGAACACGTAATACGCATGTGTATGACGTCATCGTCTTCAGAGATTCCCGTTTCGTTTTGTTGTTGTTTACACGGAGACCGTTTTCAAAAACTTCCATGTCCACACAATACGTTTTCGTTTGAAAACGTACATTTTTCTCTCCGTTTTGGCCTTCCATCTACTGAGACGGCGTTTTAAGTCAACGAAAACGTAGCTTTTGGAAAACGCTCTCCAAAGCGGATACATTTGAAAACGCCGTTTTCGCGTCCGGATTAATGTAGACATACCTTTGAAACGCGTTTACGCTTTTAGTTGAAAACGGCGTCGTGCAAACAGGACAAATCAGGAGCCTTATTAAAATGGTTTTACAGCGTCCTCAAGTGGACAAATTAAGCTAATGTTTTAGATTCAGAATCAGTTTTGTTTGCTACATTTTATTTTGCTTTTATTTATCTAAATTTCTCTGTTTCCAACAGAGAGATAGGCTACTGCGTGAGGGACACTGTAATTTAATCATGCAGAATAATGTGTGTATTATGACAGATTGTCTGGGTGCACACAGAGAAAATGGTGTAACAGTTGTAGGCTGCCTTTAGGGGTCCAACAGTTTGTGAGTGGGGCAGAACCCTTAAATGGACATCTTTGCACCTTTCTTTTTTTCCACAAAAAGGTTCATACTACTAGCCTGGGAAAACCCAGACGAACTTCCGGCAAATTTGGATTTGCTCTGCAAGTTAGCCTGGCAAAGATGATTCAAGCTTATTTCCAATCTTTCCAAATCGAGGCACCAATCATAAACGTTGAGGCGGGCTTTACAAAGATGACGCCCAGAGGCATTTGAGCGACGTCCGTTGGTGACGCCCCTTTGGAAATGAGCTGTCAATGAGCCTTCCCCAGACCCTTACTCAGTTATGACTGAGAAGGGGCTGGTTTTAACCAGGCTATCATACTACATATGCACCCCTAAAAGGTGCATATCTTCTGGCTGCTACAAAGACCACCACAACCTTTATCTGTTGATTTATAACTATATGGTTTTATTAATCATAAAATTAATCTCACCGATACAGCTAGCCTACATCAATCTGAATCCATATTATATTGAAGAGTAGGCTATATTCTATTCTATTTCTAGATCGCTTTGTCTGCATTTGCCTGGCTTCTCTGTACGTTATTGTTGTCTGTCTGTATGTTGTCCTGCACTATTTTTGTGACCTGCAGCCTTGTCAATAAGCATTTTCCAATGCCCAGCGGAACCTGCTCAAATGACAAATAAACTACTTGAACTTAAATATATTTATATGATGTAGGCTACAGCAGAACAAATATATTTACAAACCATGTACAGCATTTTTAATTATTTTGGCTTCTGCTTTGGATTGCTAATGGCTGCCTGAAACATATATTTAAGCTAATCAAGCACTAATAAAAGTGAGTGGAAAGGAGGTGTGGGACAGTTCTTGACACTAGAACTCATAGGGCAGTTTTTATTTTAAGACTGATTTATCACGTTCTGTCATATCTGACCCCCGGCTGAAGAAAACAGAAAGAGCGAGCGAGAGTTTCACATGGTTTGGTCAGTAGACACAGAGCTGTTGTTGTGCAAAAGTATGCATCACTGAGCAAACTCCAAAGCTTGTGTATCTGAAACACTTGTTTCAAGAATCAGGAGACAAACATACTGAGTTAGCCACAAAAGTAAGGAGGAAATTCCTTTTTCCTGTGTTCTTTGCACAGCAAAATGAGATGTTTTAAGGCAAGGTATTTTCTGTTTATTCTTTTCTCTTTGAAATATGGTCTGTTCTTGGCTTAAAAAAATGTTGTTTAACTTTATATTAATTTAAGGATGTTATAATAATAGGCCTAATGTTTATTAATTAGTTAAATACTTTGTTTAGGAAGTTTAAAGTACATGTACTGTACCCTATATTAATATTTACATTTTAATATTCAGAAGACTTAAGAAAATGTTTTTTTCTGTTTATGAAGCCTTAAATTAATATATGCATTAGGTAGCCTAATACACACACACACACACACACACACACACACACACACACACACACACACACACACACACACACACACACACGCGCGCGCGCTAGGGACTGCCCAGTCAAACAGCATCTTTATATGAAGGTGCCTCATAAGGAAACTGGTTTCAGACAGGCACCCAAGGTTTAAAATGTTTCTAATGATTTAGAACAAATTGTGACTTTTAGTCATACAAGCAAAATATATATATTGGCTTTTTTTTTTCTGGACATTTATAAAAAATTATTTACTTAGGCAGTGAAGGATGCCTCAAAACGATCAGATAAAGGCATTCTAGACAGGATGTCAAGGAGACAGGATGTTACGCAAAAACTGATGGGATTGTGGACATGCTTTGATGTCTACCGGAGCCTATGCTGTTTTATTCTCTCTTTTGTGTACTGCCAAGTTGTAACAGTTCCTCATTTTGGAAAAGATGCATGCATTCCAATCTGCACTTGTAGTTTCTTGGTTTAGTTAAAGGTTCAGTCAACTTTTATTTATAACTTTCAATTGGTCACGGTCATTTAATCCTATCTGCTTCGCGGATGCTGTCATTTTGACTTGGTGCTATTCAGTGAATCTTTTGAACGTATTCGCAAAAGGAACCAAACCAACCTTTAGCCTTTCCGTTTGAAGGAGAATTATTGAGTTAAATTAAATACTTAAGGGTGCAAAACGCAGGTTTCTGAGTTTTTGCAGAACTACGCCCCCTCAGGCGACAAGCGAAACTGCAACCAGAGTTGTGCACGCTCATAGACCACACACACGCACGCATGCACGAGCACGAGCTGTTCATAACTAAAGGAGCATCTGCCGCACAGATCTTTGGTGTACAGCCAAAATGTCTTCAGAGGTAATAAAGTTATAAATCTGCAAGTCATTTCAAATATATGGAAGGAAAGACATTTGAGTAAACTACTCTTATGTGTGAGGTGAAAACGGAGGTAGTAGAAAACTTTGTTTATGTGTTTACTGTATCCACCTATGATTGTATTGTTATGAATACACGTTCATGAACAATTTAATTGATTACTTCGCAATAGTTCAAAATAATAATCATACCGTACACGGTTGGTCAACAACGTTCACTCAAATGTCTCTATAATAGCCTAAACAATCGACGTTTTCATAAAAGCCAAACAGGCTAAGCCGCCGAAGACTTGCGGGGTTCAGCCTGTTTTATTGATCTGCTAAATAGAATATTCCAATAACAATACATCCTTTTTCTGTTAGAATTTACTCAAAATTTGTGTCTAATTATCGGTCATATTTGTCAGCATGTTATACACTCAAGAATCTTGAATTGTTTTTCTAATCACTTAACTACATGTAGCGTTGATTTATTTAGTAGATATCTTGACAGGGACAATACACACTGACAAACATTAATGTGAAATGTGTCTTACTCCGACGCTCGTCTGACTCCAATTTGGCCCTTTGGTGGCACTAGACAAAAGTTTTCTTTTTTTTACTTTACTTGGAGTTTGCGTTGGGGTTTGGAATGGACTACAAGCCGGTCTCTTTGAATCCATCTTCTACTTTTGACGCACGAGTTGTCCGCTGATTTACGGCGCCTGCGAATACACAATCTTGCGAGACAGCCTGGTGAGCGTGAACGCGCATGACGTCACGCCCAGTCTCAAATTCGAGCCAGAGTCCCTCTTATATATTTTACTGTACAGGATTATAGAGGCAAGCTCAGTGAGCAGAGAAGGGCTCAATCAGCCCATCAGGCAGTTCTTTAAGCATGTATAGGAAGAAAAACAGGTATTTTCAACATGAAAAGTTGCGCAATGCACCTTTAAGAGCTCCCTGAATCAAACTCTACCGATCTCGAATAAACTGAAAATCGCTGTTTAATGATTAACATGACAAACACGAATGACATGATGATGCCGACAACGCATGGATATTTGATGGCGAATGATCGTATAAGAGCAAAGGTAATCAGTGATGAACAATCTTGCACAACATCATTTGTTTTTGTAGTAATAATAATAAATAAATAATAATAATAATAAACAACAGAAGTTAAATAATAAAAAAAAAAACGAGCAATCATTTATAATTAAAATAAGAAAATTATAAAAAATATTGATATGCTACTTTATGCATATAAAGGCTATTGGTGCTAAAGCATAACTTATCTGAGTGAATGTTGGTGATTATTGATACCAAGTTATAGCCTACTATACTTGCCAGAGTTTGATGGTCTGAATACTTGAACTGAATTTGTTTTTATTTTGCTTCTGCTACACAGTTTCCCATGTTCAGTCTGGATGATGCTCCCTGTTGTGCTCCAGTTCAATACGAAGGTAATCAGCTACACAAAATTGTCCAGAACTTGTGAATGTGTTGATAAACGTCACCATGAAATCCATTTAGAAACTAGATAAAAAAAGTTAGTAAAGACCAACTTTGATGTTGGCTTGAGAAAGCCTAGCCTGAAAGTTAAAACAGTTGCTGAAACAGTTTGAATGTTTTGAAAGTAGAAAGTTTTTTGGGTGGTTGTTAGGGTGTTGCTAGGGTATTCTGGACAGTTACTATGTTGTTGCTTGATATTTGCTAGGTGTTTGTGTGGTTGCTATGGCATTGCTATGTGGTTGATAGGTTGATAGGTGTCAGTTGCTAGAGATTTTCTATGGTATCACAGTACACTGCCCAGAGTCAATAGAGGCCAACCCAAGTTACTACAATGTTCTGGTGCTAAGAAATAACATTGCATGTTCCTATACGGTTGCTAGGGTTATATGGATGGTTGCTATGGTGAGCTAAGGACTCATCAGGGTTAAACTTATAGATTGGTTGCCAGCCCTCATCAATAGGGCCAACCTTCATAAATTTACGATGTCCTGGTGCTGAAATATGGCTTATTCATGCTGCCACACGGTTGCTAGGGTCCTCTAAATGGTTGCTAATATGCTTCTAGACAGTTACCATGGTGATACTAATAGACTAGATGTTTTACCAGATTAAAATAGGTAAACTCTGGGTTTCTGTGATGTTTTGGTGCTGAGATATTTAAAGACTACTTGCCAGTCTGAGTCCAAAGAGACCAGTAACTTGTCTCTACGATGTTCTGATCCACAGATATCCCTCCCACCTTTTTTCAATGGAATTTATGGGTTGGGTGCTAGGGTGCTGTAACTGGTTGCTAGGGTGACATTCTAATCCGGATATATGATATATGATCTCACAAAGTTCTGTCCAACGTTAAGTCAATGGGATTTATCCCATTGTTCGCCCAATCACTTTAAAAGTCATAGCACACTTCTCCTCAATAAGCCGTATGATTTGATACCTCATTCATGGTTGCTAAGTGGCCACTAAGGTTTTGCTAGGAAGTTACTATGCAATCACTATGGAACTCTAGATGGTTGCTCAGGTGATCTGGATGGTTGCTCGGAAGTTGTTATGCTGTTTCTAGGGTACTCGGGGGTGGTTGCTAGACAGTTGCTAGGGTACTCTGTGTGATTGCTAAGGGGCTGCTAGGGTATTTCTGGGTGGTTTCTAGGCAGTAGTTATGTGTTTGCTAGGGTACTCTGGATAGTTACTATGCTGTTGCTAAAGTGTTCGGGGTGGTTGCTATGCAGTTTGCTAGGGTAATCTGGGTGATTGCTAAACAGTTGCTGGGGTGTTTTGGGTGGTAGCTAGACAGTTGCTAGGGCGTTGTTAGGTGCCCCAAGTCAACAGAGGCCAACCCCAAGTTATTACAATGTTCTCTGAAGCGAGAGAAGGCCTAGCTACGTTCTACACCAAGGACTGCTTACCAAGGAGTTTAGAATGGAACCTGACAACTCGATACTGCTATCCAAGTGAAGCTCTGGGAAACGGAGGCCTCAGCAGGATGACTCTAAAGCAAGGGGAGACCTAGGAATGCCCACCTTGAAAACAGTTAACCAGGAAGGCTAAAAAAGAGCCTACAGCCCAGTCCACTGTCTCCACAGAGCTCTCGGAGTGGGGGCTTCCGCATAACGACCCTCTATAGCGAGAGGAAACTTAATTACGCTCAACGCTAAGGACTGCTTATTAAGGAGGCTCACAGAAGCCTGACAACTTGATACTGCTATCCAAGTGGAGCTCTGGGAAATGGAGGCCTCAGCAGGGTGACTGTTTCTAGAGCAGTGCTTCTCAATCCTGGTCATGGGGACCCACAGCTCTGCACATTTATATGTCTCCTTTATCTGACACACCCAGTTCAGGTCAAATAATTATTTCCTAACGAGCTGATGATCTGATTCAGGTGTGTTAAATGAGGGAGACATAAAAACTGGGCAGAGCTGTAGGTCCCCAGGACCAGGATTGAGAGCCACTGGTCTAGAGGAGGCCTAACAACATTCCACCTTAAAGACAGTTCCACCAAGGAGGCTCACAGAGAACTATACCACTCAATGTCACTGTCTATAGCGGAATGATGCTTAAGTCAGAAAGAGCTCTTTACAGGAGGCAGGAGACCTTGCCCATTACCGGGAAAGTTCTACTCCATGCTCATCCTAAATGACCAATGGGAGCTACCAACGAAGGGTAGCTACAACTATTGTAAAACCTGTAATAGGAAGAGACTCCAGTGCCCGGTTGCATAAAGCACCTTAAGTGTAATTTTCCAATTAGAATGCCCTTAGGTTTCCCTTTAGCTTAAAGGTGTTGCATAAAATTACCCTTAAGGGTTTCTTTAGGTGAAACATCTTACACCCTAAGAATGTCCCTTAAGTAATCTCTTAAGAAACGATAAGTGTTGTATAAAGTATAACATAAGGTTTGGAAAACTTCACCTTAAGTGTTACACGGAGCGAGCAGGTTCAAATCAAGTCTTCTAACGAGATGCGATCGGTCGCTTTATATGATAAACAAATATTAATCTAACAGTTTTTCATATATGAACACATACATCTTATATGCTTAACAGAAGGCGCAAGAATAAATCTAATTTGTTATTGCGCTTGCCCACACGAAATAGCCTGAATCATATGGATAACTTTTACGTCTTTCAATAAAAGGACTGAAATGATGAGCGAATATAGAAAATATATTTATTCTTTTGAAGTCAAGAGAGCCTTCATTCTCTTTAGAAACTTTCATTTCTAAAGATGAATGAAAGTTTTATTGATTTAGACCGACATGAGGGTGAGTATGATGACAGAATTTTATTTTGAATAAACTAAATCAATTTGAGTTTCTGTCTCGTCTGGTCCTTCTCTTTCATATTTGGTTTTCTTTTTTGTTTTCCTTATCCATGTTATGCTGTTTTCTGTGAAACGTAACGCTATCTGTATTAACAAACAACATGTCCATGGCAGCAATCAAATTTTATAACGGAAAAACCTGGGTCGCTGTTTTAAAACACTTTTTTAGGTTTCGCTTACCTAAGAGAACCATTTAAGGGATTATATGCAACACCCTTAAGTCATTCCCTTAGCTGAGGGGACATCACGCCTTAAGTCTCTTACTTAAGAAAAAAACTTAAGGTGCTTTATGCAACTGGGCACTGCACTGTCAGAGTTGCCATGCAACAGGAGAGGTTTGCTCAAGGCGAACAGACCACTTCCTGTTGGAGTCCAGAGACCAGAAGAGCTCAGAGCCTTCCTTTGTCGTAGATCACAAGAAAGTATAAGGGGGCTAGCCACGCCATTATACATGCTCAACTGAGACTCCAGCAACAAACCAAGCTCTCTCAAAGGGAGTCAGGAATCCCACTATTAAGGATTCCTTTTACATTACTTTACATTTTATACACTCACGACTACACCCCAGTGCATGAAAGTAATACTATTATCAAATTTGCAGATGACACCACTGTAGTTGGACTTATTCACAACAATGATGAGTCCGCCTACAGGGATGAAATCTAAAAACTCTCCGCCTGGTGCTCAACCAACAACATGTCTCTCAACGCCTCTAAGACCAAAGAGGTGGTGGTAGATTTCCGGCAGGAAGAAGATTGACCTTGCCCCCGTCTACCTTAATGGAGAAATTGTGGAGAAGTTTGAGAACTTCATATTCCTTGGGACATACATTTCACAGGACATCACTTAAAAAACATCATATAAAATCCCGATAAAATCTCAAGGGAACCAGGGAACCTAATCCTCCTGGTTTTGGAATCATCTCTTGTATTACTCTTTAGTGATGCTTCACAAGCACCACTATTATTATTATTGCCTTTATTGTCATTGCCTGTAACGACGAAACTTAAATTGCAATTCCCATGGTGGTAACACATAATGTGACAAAACGACATCAATACATAAATACATTATAAGAAAGAACAGATAACATGATAAAAATAGCTAAAATATAGTCATTAAAAATGCAGAGCAGTCTAAATGATCATGAGTTCAGGTATTTTATAGCATTTGGATAAAAACTGTTCAAAAGTCTTGAGGTGCGACCCCGGAAGGATCTGTAGCGCCCACCAGATGGCAGCAAAATAAAGAGGCCGTGACCTGGATGGGAACAGTCCTGAATTATATTTTTTGCCCGTTGCATGCATCTGGTGTGATATATGTCCACGAGTGAGGGGAGCTGTGTGTGAATAATATTTTGTGCTGATTTCTAACTCTGTCCAGCGCTTTTCTGTCAGCAGCGGTGCAGCTACTAAACCACACCAGAATATCGTGTGAGATAATACTTTGGACAGAACAGTTGTGAAAGGATAAAAGCCATTTCTGGGAGAGGTTAATTTTATTGAATGCCAAGGGCTGTTGTGTTGGTTGCCCAAGTGATGTCCTGTGAAATGTATGTCCCAAGGAATATGAAGTTCTCAAACTTCTCCACAATTTCTCCATTAAGGTAGACGGGGGCAAGGTCAATCTTCTTCCTGCGGAAATCTACCACCACCTCTTTGGTCTTAGAGGCGTTGAGAGACAGGTTGTTGGTTGAGCATCAGGCGGAGAGTTTTTGGATTTCATCCCTGTAGGCGGACTCATCATCATTGTTGTGAATAAGTCCAACTACAGTGGTGTCATCTGCAAATTTGATAATAGTATTACTTTCATGAACTGGGGTGCAGTCGTGAGTGTATAAAATGTAAAGTAAGGGGGTCAACACACAACGTAATAATACATTTAAATAATTGAACAGTATGTTAGCTTTCGTAAGCCAACATAATTATGAAATGATAGTATTTTATTTACAATGTGAAAATCATAATTGTAATTTAACGACATAGAGCATGGTCAAATTAACAGCATAGTAAACTTTGCTAACTGTCATGTCAACAAAACTGACTCATCAGAAATATGTGTTCATAGGTCAGAAAAGCTTTAAAGCAGCATTTACCTATTCTGAGGTCAGGTGCCCCATCACCTACTGAGAAGTTATGAGGGTTAATATATAGACAAACAGGACAGACCTCACAGCATTGAGAAGTCTCTAACAGATAAAAAAAAACAAAAAAACTTTAAAGTTCAATAAGTTGGAAAGGTTGCTAGAAAGTTATTTTCCCTTGTGATATTTTTGTTAATGAGAGAAATAAAAGTCTGGCAACTTAATGTTAAAATATGCATTTGTTGAAACTAACTAATTTTGACTTAAATGTGAACTTATAATATGGTGACTAACACTCAGTGCTCAACATAACATCTACATGAATAATAGTATCAGTGGTGAACAAACCATTTGCACCTTTGCCTTCTTACCCAGAACCAGAACCAGTTTCCTGTTATAAAGTTGGTTTATTTCACAGGTTGAAAAAAAGATTTTGCAGCATCCAACAGGTGGTGACAGGGAGAGAGACAGAGGAGGAGTTTCAAAGACCTCTGCTTTTGGTAACCTTTGAGCCTGGTAAAATAGTGATGTAACTCAATGTCAGGACTTTGAAGCAAATTGCTGCTATTAAGTTGCTGTATTAAGGCTCTCATGATTTGCCTGACAACAACATTTACCAGTACAGAGACAAATACAACTGGCAAACGGTAAGGCACTTAACATCTCACTATTACCATTTACAACCTGAAGGCTACTGATTTTTATTTATTTGTTTATTCATTTATTTATTTAAAATGTTATATTTAATGATTCATGTTCATGTGAAGATTTTTATTGATAACTTACAGGAACTGCTGAAAAAATGAGGAACTTGTCATCCCCAACAGAAAAACAGAATGTGAAAGGAGTTTCTTTCGTAAGTGAGATACTGACTGCATATTTGACTTCTTTCAAAACATTTGTCCTGTTATGAGATCTTTTATGACTCATTTTCTTTTGTCTCACAGTTCCTTTTATTTTATGATATTTATCTCTTTATTTTTCCATATCTATCTTATTGTGCAGAAACAAAGAAGAGACAGTGGTATGGGGACACCAGCATCATCTTCAGTCATGAGTGCCTTTCCTGAAGGTCCTTCAGTTCTAGATTACAGGGAACCAGAACCTCCTCCTAAGAAGCATAAGTACCAGCAAAGCTTGAAAACCCTCATTCCATTCCGTTTTGGCTCACAGTAAGACAGATTTCTCAAAATATTTTAAGCATATATTTTTGATTTCAGTAATGAAATTGATCTGTCCATTTCATCAAGAGATCTGAGAAAAAACAAAAGAACCTTTGTTTTCATGATTGCTAATGCTCAGTTTTTTTCCCAGGTTTTTTTTTTCAACAAGTCTGTCATTCACATGACATTTCTGAATCTCCAAATGTCTGATAAATTCATAATGTAATGTCAAATGTACATTTTCTAACTTTGCACAGCTCGCACCCAGTTGATGATGCTGGTTTCTTCTCCTTCACATCATTTGCATGGATGACGCCCATGATGTGGAGGCTCTTTAGGAATCGGTTAAATGAGGACTTTCCCTCTCTCTCACCTCATGATGGAGCCCACATCAATGGAGAGAGGTATTCTTCATAATATTTTCATTTAAATCTTAGCTCAGTTCAAGAAGTCTCGACAGAATGAGTAGCTGCAGTGTAGCACTTGGCGAACAAAAAAACACTGGTCACACGTTAACTCGTTGTCTGAGGTCTAAGAATGTTTTTCTGAATTCAGGATGAGTCTTGGAGAATGTACAGTATCTGTGGGCAAAACAACAACGAAAAATAAAAACAGGCTGTGATTTCTGTTGTGTTCAGGTTTCAGAGACTGTGGGACGATGAAGTTGCCCGTGTGGGCCTAGAGAAGGCATCTCTTCCTGCTGTGGTCATTCGTTTTCAGAAAACAAGATTAATAGTGTCATTCTTGGCTTCAGTCCTATTTACGTTTGCTGTATTTATTGGGCCGGTATGTAAAATGACTTAGCAGTACAAAGTATCATTCAGTTGATACTTTCAATAAAACATATTGTTTTATGTTCCTTAAAGGGTTAGTTCACCCAAAAATGAAAATTATCCCATAATATACTCACCCTTAAGCCATCCTTGGTGTATATGACTTTCTTCTTTCAGCCAAAGACAATCAGAGTTATATTAAAAAATATCATGGCTCTTCCAAGCTTTATAATGGGAGTGAATAGTAACTGTGATTTTGAAGCCCCAAAAAGCACATCCACCCATCATAAAAGTAATCCATTCGGCTCCAGGGGGTTAATAATTGATGAATAGAAAGTTTGGGTGAACTAATACTTTAAAGTGCTTTATAGTTTATAAAGTCAATCCCCCTTTGAGGGACCCACATGCAAAAATATAGTAGCATTTGTATATTTACATGTATAAATAATACCCATTTATACTGTATGAAAAAAATATTAAGCATGACATTATAAAGGCATGTTATTTCCTTAATTAAATTATTTATATTGTCAATGTATTAAAACCAAATTTTCTGTAAAGTAGAATAAAATAGTTCCAATTAAATTTGAAATTGAAATCTAACTTTAAGCATTCAGTGCTATTTTTTTCCTGCCTCACATCATGGATCTGTTTTGAATGTTATTTTTACATTTGGTCTGTCTTCTAGTCAATTCTAGTGTATGAAATCCTGAACTACGTCGAACAGGCGGAGACATCCACACTTCATGGCGTTGGTGTGTGTGTGGCTCTGTTCACAACTGAATTCAGCAAGGCATTTTTTGCATCGCTCATGTGGGCTGTGAATTTGCGTACCGCTGTGAGAGTGAAGGGAGCATTCAGCATGCTTGCTTTTAAGAAAATCATCTCTCTCAGGAATCTTACCAGCATCAGTGTAGGAGAGGTAAACTATTGATTGTTGATTCGACAGTGAATACTGCCACTTTACTGTCTGTAGAATCTTTTTATTGGTATTTGATAAGGAATTTGTAGTTATTTACTTTAGTACTCCAACCACTTTTTAATTACTTTAATTATATATAATACAAATAGTGTTTGTCATAAAATGTTGTGTGCATTATTTCTATGTTTTGTTTCTCTATGGTGTAGACTATAAACGTGTTGACGAGTGATGGTTATCGGATGTTTGAGGCGGTTCTGTTTGGAACGTTTGTGCTGTCTGTTCCTTTCCTGCTGATCATATGTATCATATATGCCTGCTTTATTCTGGGATACACGGCACTAATTGGAATTTTGGTCTACTTGGTGTTCCTACCAATACAGGTGTGATGGTCTTTTCTGGTTTGTGTAACACATTTTCGAGATCTACATTTAATATTTATCCGTCTCTGTAATATATTGTATTTTCCCTCTCTGTTTGTATGTGCGCGCTATAGTTCTCAATTGCCAGGCTGATTGGTGGGTTCAGAAGGCGGGCTGTGTCTGTGACAGACAGACGTGTTCGCACAATGAATGAGGTCCTCACCTGCATCAAGCTCATTAAGATGTATGCATGGGAGGAGTCTTTTGAGAAAACAATCACAGGTTGCCTATCCATCCATCCATCCTATTGTATTTTACTCATGACTCTGTGAAATGCTGTGTTTTCTCTCCTTTCTCTCACCCATTCTTTCATTATTTTTTTCGAATATAGATATTAGGAAAAATGAGAAGTTGCTATTACAAAAGGCTGGTTATGTTCAGAGTATAAACTCTTCCTTAACAACGATAGTCCCCACACTGGCAACCATCCTCACCTTCATTGTCCACACTGCACTGAAACTGCCTCTTCAACCTTCTACTGTGAGTGCAAAAAAAGGATTATAATCTGCTAAATTAATAAGTTTACACTACCGTTCAAAAGTTAGGGATCGAAAAGAAATGAATACTTTTATTACTTGTTTTCTTTTTCAAATGAATGCGTTCTATTCATCTGAATCCTAAGAAAATGTGCATCAGTTTCTACAAAATATTAAGCAGTATAACTGTTTTCAACACTGATGATAATAAGAAATGTTTCTTGAGCACCAAATCAGCACATTATAATGATTTCTAAAACTGCTTTGCCATCACAGCAAATATTAAATATTAAAATATATTAAAATAAAAACAGCTATTTTAAATTGTAATAATATTTCACAATATTATTGTTTTACTGTTTTTTTTTTAATCAAATAAATGCAGCCTTTGTTAGCATAAATGACTTCTTTCAAACCCATTAAAAATCTTACTAACCCCAAAGATTTGAATGGTAGTGTAAATGTGTAAAACTTCATTAGCCTACTTATACATTGATTGATCGATTTATTGTTTTTATTTTGTATTTGAACAATTCTGTTCAAAGCACTGTTCTGTCCTAACTGGCTTAACTGTTGTAATTCCCTACATCACGTAAACTGGCAAGTGACACTGATGTACTTGAAACTTTGATAAAAGAGATGAGTTTTCTCTAACCATCTGATTGTTTCCCCACAGGCGTACACTATCATCGCTGTATTTAACTGCATGAGGATGTCTATGGGCTTGTTGCCATTCTCTGTTAAAGCTATTGCTGAGGCTAAAGTGGCTCTTGCGAGACTCAAGGTTGGACTCATTCACGGGTTTCTCTCAATCAAAATCAAAGATCATTTTCTCTCATTTATACCTCATTGTCAAAAAGAGTTCCTCCTTTTCTCCACGAATTTGTACCTTTGGCCCCATTATCTGCTCTAATTAGGCATTGGTTTAGAACATATTGAGATAGATGTACTGTAAGTATTGTTCATATGTGTAACTTATAAAGAAAAGTGTGTGGAAAATATATTTTCTTGTGCTGTATTTTACACATTCTGTAACTTGATACTCTAAAATGCGTCATTCACGTCTTTTACTTTGAATTCCTGATTTTTCTCTGCAGTACGATGCAAATAACAGAATATTTAATGATTGCATCTCTACAGAAGCTTATGTTGGTACAGAACCCCAAAGGTTATCTTACTCAAGATAAAAATATGGATTTGGCTCTGGTCATGGGAAAGGCCTCATTCTCTTGGAGCCTGCCAGATGACATGAACGCCACTGAAAAAACACAAGATCCCTCTCAAAGCGCCACACATCAGTCAGACTCCCAACCTTCAATTAGAAGCATCAGCTTCACTCTTTCAAAGGTGTGATATGAATATATTATAATGCGGGGCACTATCTATAATATCCCAGTTGTCGATTGACAGGATGTGTTCTGACACCATAAGAGACTAAAGAATCTCTCTTTTCAATTTTAGGGAAGTCTGCTTGGGGTGTGTGGCAATGTTGGAAGTGGAAAAACCTCATTGATATCAAGCATTCTTGAGCAGGTGTGGCACCACCTGTCTTTTCTACGTCCAAGACACATGATGTGATGTGGTGTGACTGACAGTATCATCATTTATTCCTGCAGATGCATCTTGTGAGTGGGTCTGTATCAGCTAATGGAACATTTGCATATGTTTCCCAGCAAGCCTGGATATTCCACGGGACTGTAAGGGACAATATCCTCATGGGAGAACCATTTGACCAAACCAGGTAAAACTAGAGAACACCATAAACAAAACTGGTCAAAGAATGTGTCAACAGTTACATATTTGTTTTTTGAAAAGTGTCAGGAAAGTTCACTTCTGCACAGTAAAATGATTACCAAAATCAAAACCGGGCAAATCAAAAACAGGCAGTGCGGTTGCCAGAGTTTTACTTCTAAACCCACATTTGAAGTTACAGTATGACTTTTTATTGGAGGCCAAATGCAACACGAAGTCTATCATATTATCATCTTTATTGGCCAAAAGAGGAGAGCTTAATGGAGAACAGTGGATGATTTAGAGTGATAAACAGCACTAAACTGAACGAAGAAGAAAACGCACAGTCATGTCCTAAAGCAATGAAATTACACATGACGTTTTTTTTAGTTACAATAGATCTTGATAAATCTTCTACAGCCTGACCTACGTAAAAAGGTAAAAGGAAAACTTTCATAAAGATATAGTGATTTAAAAATAATCAAATCTCATATGTGTAACACAAATTTAGTTGATGAATAAATGTATCTCACAGTTAATGTGGTCACATAAATAAAAAGGTCCATGGTCTATTGTCAACAGTGTAGCGATGTGTGAGCTGTGCTTCATACAGAAGTCAAGCTTTTTGTTGGTCAACGTGGCGAAACCTGAAATGAACCGCGAAAAATTTGTCAAAAAACTGTATGTGACCGTTCCTTTTGCCTCTCTGATAGATGTAAATATTATCTAAATATTAAGCAGATCAATATCATATTAGAGTGTAAAAGAGTAGTTTTGTATGAAACTTGACATTATTTCCCTGTGGTACGTGTGAATTTAGTGAGCAAGGACTCATTTAGACAAACAAAACAATTTAGACACCACTAACCCATTCGTCTTGAAATAGTACTTTTAATTTACTATCGTTTTAATTTACCTCAGTGTCAGTCCTACCATGCTCCTAGGAAGCTGCCCCTCACCTTTCAAACACATGTAATCCTGTTTTATAGCCATGAAGACAGTGAACCGCTGTATGGTGTGTTTTTTAATGGCTTGTAATGGCTTTTATTGGATGGGGTAGATTTCTGGCTCTGGTCACAGTCTCAGCTGCTTTATAATCTGTCAAATCTTTGTTGAACATTAATCCTTTGTACTGAGATGTACTGCTATATCCTAAAAAAAAGTGCTTGCTGTGTTTTAGATATGACAGTGTTATTCATGCCTGCTGTCTAAAACCTGATCTGGCAATACTTCCATTTGGAGACCAGACAGAGGTCTGTTTCCACATTTTCACCAACACTCTGATTTGATACTAATATATATTTATATTTTTAATTGAACCATTAAATGTTTATAATACTAAGGAGTACAGTTGAAATGAATGCATATAACGTATGGGGATAATAATATTGCTTGTGTGTGTGTGTGTCAAGATTGGAGAGCGAGGTATTAATCTTTCAGGTGGTCAGAAGCAGCGGGTCAGTGTAGCCAGGGCAGTGTATTCTAACAGAGACATTTTCCTTTTGGATGATCCTCTGTCTGCTGTCGATGCACATGTTGGCAAGCACATTTTTGAGGAATGCATCAAGAAAGAGCTGAAGGGCAAATCAGTCATTCTGGTCACTCATCAGCTGCAGGTAATTCACTCAAACAACATAATCCATATGTCAATTATGTTCATTTGCTTTGCTGGATGCTTTTCTGTTTCAGTTAGTGGAATAAATATTTGCTCATACCAGATAACATCTATATATGTGATTCCCAGTAGCTTCTGAAAAGCTAACAATATCAGGTAGTTTTAAACGATGTTATTAACAAAGTTCTGAAGGAGCACATTCAGATAATCTACTCAATCAGCGAGAGGAGGCCGATATAAAAATAGCTGACTCATCTCAGTCCCATGACAGTTTTCCAGCATCCCTCCTCCACCCCAACTCCTCACTCAATCTGTTCCTATCCCAGCCAGGGATACAGGGGGAGTACTCTGGGTTCAGTCCACATTCAGAGCTCGGAACCCTCCCCCAGACAGCACCGCAAATACGCATACTCTTTACTCTATTTGATTTATGGTGAAATGGTGTTTGCAAAAAGTCATGGACATCAATAAAAAAAGTAATGCAAAAGTCAGGACAGTTTCTATAATGATATAGATTATTCTAGTTCTGATTTAAATTTTAAATGTTTTTTAAAAAATCTAAGATATTGCTCTTGTGAAAGCTGCTCGAAAAATGACTTAAAGGAATAGTTCACTTCAAAAGGAAAATCCGGTCATCATTTACTCAGCCTTTAATCCTTTAAGATAAATAGTTTTGCTGATTGCTGATTTATAAGATCCATAAGCTTTTTGTCAACAGATGTTTCTCTCCAATATTAAGGGGTCGAAGTTGTACATGAAGTTAATATTTAACAGTGTCTTGGAGGAAGATAAAAAACTTGCATCTAAATGCACATTAACCTAAAGTTGACAGTTTCATGAAGAATCAGTAATGATTCATTTGTATTTTTGTAATGCATTTAATGAATAACCTCCTCAGGTTGGGAAAAGGGTCATCTAAGCCTGCCTCACTATTATGTAATGGCAGGAACATATAATGCACATCACGTGCATTTACAAAATTCCCCATCAGAGAAACCACACACAAACCTTATGTCACACAGCACGTCTGTGTCAGTCAGTCTGACTCAGCAGAACAGCTGTCTTTTAATGCGTAACTACTGTAAGGGGTATACAGTCAAAGACCCAGAACCAGATATGAAGAATGTAGACCCAGAGTCAGATATTATAATAAATTAAAGAGAAGTTTTACTGAAGATAGTTTGCAGTTTCATCAGCAGAAGTCAGCTTCAAGACTCACACAGGAGTTCGTAGGCCGCCCCGTTTACAAGCCTCACAAGCCTAGAGAAGTCATTCAACTCATTTAATATTTAGAAGGAAAAATATTGATTAATACCTTGATTTTAATTACTCATCATTACATGTACATTGAAGCAGCAGTGGATTCCAATCCACCCCCTTCACTACATAAGGATCTTAAAAATGTAGATTTTCCCTAATGATTCTCAGTTTTTTTGTGTGCTCAGCTCAACTGATGTTGTCTTTGCAGTATTTGGAGTTTTGTGATGAGGTGCTGTTGTTGGATAATGGGGAGATAAAGGAGGCAGGCACTCATAGTGATTTGATGAAAGCTAAAGGACGCTACGCTCATCTTATTAACAACGTCCAGATGGAACAGAGCAACGTAACCACTCTCAATTACTTTACACATGAAATGAGAACATGAAACTTATTTACTCTGTTGACATGTATTGGCTTCCAATACTAAACTAAATGAAACAAACATTTCCTCTTAATTTTCACTTTTGGATCATATAGGAAAATATAGAAGCTGATTCCAAAACACAACACAATGACTCTAAACACACCAATGCAGATGAGCCCAAAGTCAACGGCATAGAAAACCCAGGTTAGTGGATGAATATGTTATCTCATCGTGCATTTTTGGACCAAGTCTCTAGAATCTTAGAATCTACTTTTCTTTCATTTTGTATCTCTTTAGGAGCCCCCCCAACCGCCCCCCCCCCCCCCAAAAAAAAAACACTGACCAAGTGTAAACATTTTCAAGCAGTCGTTTTAAATAATTGATTATTTTTCAAATGTAAAAATTTGTTTTAAAATGATTAAAAAAATATAATGTTTTCATTATTAACTATGTAGTGACTTGATATTTTCCTAACATGATTTTATTTTGTAATAGATTAAAAAAGAAAAAATTCTTCGCTATGCAAATATGTAATTTATTTATATAAGAAATATCACAATTATTTAATGTAATTAAATAATAGCTGAACATAATTAATAATAATTGAATTATAAAAGAAAGGTTTATCAAAGCAAAACTTGATGGCTTCCATAGAAGTTCTACGCCTTTACGTTTAGCATGAACATTTTAAGTACATAATTAAGGATTTTTGTGTTACAGATGTGAGCAAAATTTGTTTTCACTTAACTTGATAGCCTTTGGAGGAATTACAGTTTAAATATGCAATCCCTACATCTTCTAAATATTATTTAAATGTAACGATCATGCATTCATAAGCAATTAATCCTGTTAATTGTGCACTTTTGGTGAGACAAACATCTGCTAACAGACATCTCTCTTATCTTTCTAGCTTTTGAAATGTCTGATGAGAAACATGTAACAAATGAATTACCCAAAGACTCCACAGAAACAAAAGGTAGATGTATAAACATCTTCACAATATATTATTATGAATAAGTCCATTATGTTCACACAGTATATTCAGTTTAATCTGATTTATAGAATGTGTGTATGTGTGATTCAGGGAAAAAGGATCAGTTGGTAACACAGGAAGTGACCCTTGAAGGTTCAGTTACGCGGAGGACTTACCACCAATACTGCAAAGCTGCTGGAGGTTTTTGTTCTTTGTTGTAAACTTTCTTCTTATCTCTCCATCTCGGTCTCTCTGTCTGTACATTATAAATGCTGTAACACTGTTTCACATTCTGTCTTTCTCTTTAATTATTTATATCTCTGTAGGGTATATACTGCTGGCAGTTGTTATACTTGTCTTCACTCTTCTTGTGGGATCGACTGCTTTCAGCAATTGGTGGCTCAGTTACTGGTTAGAACAGGGATCAGGGGTAAACACACACACACACACACACACACACACACACACACCTTACCATCACTTTTCAAACTGTTTCTCTCTGTGTTCTTGTAGAACAGTTCCAGTTCTAATCTAACAGCAAACAGCGGTAATATCTCAGATAATCCAGACCTGCCATTCTACCAAATGATTTATGCCATTATTATTGTTGCCATGGTACTGCTGAGTATTGCCAAGGGCTACACCTTCACTAAAGTCACTCTGCGTGCCTCTTCCAAACTCCATGACACAATGTTCAAACGGGTACGTTTTTGCAGATTTACACTTCCTGGATTTTTGGTTTTAGGTCATATTATTCACAACCTTTTTGACGCGAAGGCCCCCGCAATGTCTAAAATAAGATTTTTTTAAATAGATATCAGTACTGATCAGTAATCATTCATAGTGCATATTAAAAAGATGCCATTAAAACAAATATTTAAAATAAACCATATATATATATATCTAACATTACAGTTGAGCAGCTTTGTCATAATTACACCAGAAATACTGAAAAGACACCATGTACATATCTGAAAAACAAACACACACACACACACACAGTGACGAAGAGGCTGAGGCGGTCGGATCCATTCGCAGTAATTTATTGATACAGGTAAGCCAACAAAGAAGAGCAATCATAAAACTCAAAAGCCCGTGGCGAGGGTGGTAGCAAACACAAACTCAGTACACAAGAAAGGCAAATCCAGAAACGTATATCAAACAGGCAAAGGTCAGGGGCAGGCAGCAAAGGTTCAAAAACTAGTTCAGAGTCTAAGTCAAAACAACTGAGCAATCCGAAAAACGAGCTAGAGACAGAGTGTTGGTAAAACAAGACTTCACAAAGTAACAATGAACAGAGCAGTCCAGATAAAGGGTAGCTGAGGGTGCACAGGTGAGACTGATGAAAGCATGATGAGGTGATTAGGGAAATTAAGTCCTAGTATGCAGGAGAGAGGGATCTAGTGAAACCAGGAGGAGGCGTCATCAAGCGTTCTGTGACACACACACACACACACACACACACACACACACACTATATATATATATATATATATATATATATATATATATATATATATATTTGTTTTTTTCAGATATGTACATGGTGTCTTTTTTTCAGTATTTCTGGTGTATTTATGATAAAGCTTCTTGTTTTTTTTTTTAACAGAAACTAGGAGTGAGTGTATTATTAATATTATTATTATTAATATTAATATATTAGTGATATGTTAGATTAACCATGATTCATTGTGTGATTCCAGAAGTTTCAAAAACTGAACTGTTCTTTAATAAAAACAATATTTTAGAATTTTAATTTAGATTAGAGATAGATTGTTTTACTATATTAATAATAATTTATTAATTTAAATCCTTTTTAGTCATCCTGAAAATAGTTGATCTAAACCCTCCCCATAGTACACAAACTCCTTTTTTTTAATGTAAGTGATTTAAACCAATTTATTTTTCATCAGATCCTTGGCAGCCCAATGAGTTTTTTTGACACAACTCCAACTGGCCGCCTGGTGAACCGCTTCAGTAAAGACCAAGATGAGGTTGATGCAGTTTTGCCGTTCAACATGGAGAACTTTTTGCAGTTCTGTCTGATCGTTACTTTCACCATTCTCATCATCTGCGTAGTATTCCCATACCTCCTGATCGCCATGGTAGTTCTCGGAATCATCTTCGCCACAATCCTATAGTGAGACACAAACATTGCACCTTAATATCATAAGATGTGTTTTTATGCAGAAGTAGAATCTAAAGATTACAATCACAGATTCATGTTTTAATACCATGAAATGTACAAAGCATCTGTTTTCTTTTGCCCTAGTGTTTTCCAAAGGAGCATTCGCCAGATGAAGAGGATGGAGAATGTGAGTCGTTCTCCCTGGATCTCTCTCACCACCTCTACCATACAGGGACTCAGCACCATCCATGCCTATGACAAAAGAAAGCAGTACATTGAACAGTAAGATATTACTGACATTAAATTTGGATCTATCTATGACAATATAATTATATTAGAAAATATTTAAGAAAGACATACAGTGCAGGGCAACATGCTGTGTTACTTTAAATGAGTGACCGTCATGAATCATACCCCAGTAATTATCCAGCATACCTAAGCTATAACACACAAGCACAAGTGTTAATATTTATACCAACAATACGATTATGAGAGTTATATTGCTTCTATGCAACTGTCTAATAAACAAGAAGTTAATATTGAAACTGAAATTGAATTGCAACACAATAAAACACAATTCTTTGTTTTCCTCCACCAATGAAGCCAAAACAGAATTAACTGGATTTTGTTCCTGAATTAAACTATTTGTGAATGAATCAGTTGAATCACTGTAACGTTGTAACCTGCAAAAAGAGTCCCAGTGCTGTTTGACCATATACTGCCAATCAAAGCTCAGAACTAACTGTTGTTGAACTGTGGCTTTTAAAGAGAACTACTACTAAAATTCAAAAACAAATATTTTTTTCTCTTCACGCAAAGCCAACACTATGTTGCCCCCACAAATGTAGCAAACATCTAATGAATTCAAAGCCTCCTATTGTTTGTGTTACCAATAACAGGTTTAAGATGCTGAGTGACATCAACTCAAACCACTTCCTGCTGTTTAATTGTGGGACTCGCTGGCTGTCATTTTGGTTAGACTTCCTGTCTGCTACTGTTACTCTATTGGTTGCACTGTTCGTAGTGCTCAGCCCCAATGAGCCCATAAGCCCTTCTCTAAAGGGCCTGGCCTTATCTTACACGATACAGGTAACTCTCACTGCTGGACTAAAACAGTAGGTTAACAACTGAAGGATATCTGAGCACTTTGTGTTTATGCCATTTCAGTTGACTGGAATCCTTCAGTTTGTGGTGAGATTGTCCACTGAGCTGGAGGCGAAGTTCACTAGTGTAGAGAGACTGCTGGAGTATATTACGGTAAGAGACAAACCTTAGGATTATCATGCATTCATATTCAGTTTAGCCAGTTCAGATAATCGTGAATATAGCAGATTGAATATAGTTTTAATTTATCACTGCCTCATTGTGCGCTGCAGAGTTGTTTATCAGAGGGTCCACGAAGTGTCAAGGCTGCTCACATCCCCGCTGGCTGGCCACAGGAGGGAGCCATTTCCTTTAAAAACTACAGCATGAGATACAGGGACAACACACCTATAGTCCTCAGTAATCTCCACATAAATATTAATCCAGGGGAAAAACTTGGCATTGTGGGACGTACTGGCTCTGGTGAGAGAGAACATATAATGTTATATTCAAAGCTTAATTTTATGTTTTTAAATGTTAAGATTAATTTCCTCTTATTGTTATAAATTCAGATTGACGTAGTGCATAATGGGTTCAATTAAGAAATGGAATCTATGTTTAAATCGTCATTCTAAAGTATTCTTTAACAAATGTGGCTGCCATCATAAAACTGCATAAAGTAGCTAGTGCATTTCAGTAAAGTCATGTAATATAAATGAGGATTCTCTGTGTCTGTTTCTCATGGTTTCATTCATTGCCGCTCTCTCTCTGATTCAGGGAAGTCCTCTCTGGGTGTGGCATTGTTCCGTTTGGCAGAGCCGGCTGAGGGCACTATTTTGATAGATGATGTGGACATCTGCAAGCTGGGGCTGAAAGATCTTCGCAGCCAACTCTCCATCATCCCACAGGATCCTGTACTCTTCATCGGCACTGTCAGGTGACCTCCCACCTACCAACTCTACACTTCTATTCATTACGTCATGATGATTCAATTTACTTTACTCCTTTTTTATTCACAATAAGTACTTATTCTAGCAGTGAATCACCTTGTCTTATTCATTGAATTGTTTTTGTCAGAAAATTACCTGAACTGAAATAGGCAACATTCATTGTGAGATATCGAAAAATAAAATGGCAATTATCCCCGATATACTTAACCTTTATCTGTGTTCATTTTTGTGTATTGTATTCTTGTACATGTTGTAATGTGCAGATTGAGGAATGGTGACTTTAATGTGTTTGTTTGTGTGATTACTGTGTGTAGGTATAACCTGGACCCGTTTAACAGCTACAACGATGAGGAGCTCTGGCTGGCATTAGAAAAGACCTACATGAAGGACACGGTAAAGACTCACTCTATACAAGGCCTGCAAGCAATACTGGATATAGTTTTGATTATGTTTCAAGTACATGCTTTTCTAGATCTTGTGTCAGAGGGGTTCTCCAAATATGTTCCTCATTTTTCAAATAGTAGAACACCGCCTGAATGCTCGCACTTTTTCAGCTACAGGTTTCAAACTTTATAAACATGACCTGTTTAAGTAGTCTATATTTGATCAAACTGCCATCTTGCTTATGCACTTCTACTTCTTTCAATGTATATGATAAAGTTTGCTTTTCAGGTGATCAGTGGGGTGCCACGATTTCATTGTTATTTCAACAGTTATGGTTTCTACTAAGAGCAGCTCAAACATCACAAAGTTAATCTAGCCTTTTATGTGAGGATATAATTTATTGAGAGAGCAAAATATATATATATATATATATATATATATATAAGAGTGGGCATGTTACTGTGAGCTGCACTATAGTGATGAAACATAGACGTAACATCTGTTTAAATTCCTCTCAGTACCTTTCACACTTCGGTCCACGGTAACATAAAAAAGAAAGGAGAAACAGCAATCAAATATAATAGTCATAGAATATAATAGAAACACTCAAGCATTTAGGTGTTAAGTCATCCGCACTTCTCTTTCTCTCTCTTGCAGATTGCTAAGCTGCCAGAGAAGTTACACTCTCCAGTAGTGGAGAATGGAGAGAATTTCTCAGTTGGAGAGCGGCAGCTCATATGTATGGCCAGAGCACTGCTCCGTAATTCCAAAGTAAGAATACAAAACACACACCAGAATACCCTAAAAAAAATCCCTTGCTCTTAACAGAGTCTGATAAAGTTGTGTTCATAGATCATTCTATTGGATGAGGCGACGGCGTCTATAGACTCCGAGACTGACAGCAAGATCCAGCACACCATCAGAGATGGTTTCCAGCACTGCACAATGCTCACAATCGCCCACAGGATTAACACTGTGTTGGAGAGTGACCGTATACTCGTCATGGAGCAGGGCAAGGTAATACACTACTTTTTAATATATAAATTGACATCACATTCAACTAAATACAGTACATTACTGTCTCATAGCATTATTGAAGTACTCTATTCCCCTTATGTAGCAACGCATAAGCTATTTTCTGTGATTTTGTGGGCACTTCCGATTCATTTGACGCTATAGGCAAATAACAGGAAGAATAACAGAATGCTGTAAATGGTAAAAGGATTATGATTATAAATTAAAATAAAATGACAACAAATATCAGTTTGCAATATCAAGCAGCATAACAGGCAGTTTTTGTACAGCAGCTAAAATAAATGGAAGTAGATGAGAAAAGGAAGCCTCAACACAATCAAGTTACAATCGCTCTTACATTAAGAGTAAGGTGAATATAAACCCTATTTTATGTTTTCTCTCAGGTGGTTGAGTTTGATCCGCCGCAGGACCTGATACAGAGGCCGAACTCTCTATTTGCCTCTCTTCTAGCAGCGGCTAATCAAATGAACTCGTGAAACACTCAGAAACATTCGCACACTGCATGTTCTTGCAGAATTTGACAGATAAATACAGGAAGTGATTTACCACATCTATATATACACGACTCTTGCAGAATATGTGTTTGACCTTATACATCAATCTTTACATATAAGATTGTTACACGTTGCCACACTTCTTTTCAACATTACATTTATAGGTTAAAGCACGTGGATTTGCACTTTTTTTTCTTCCAGTCAACCTGTTTTTTACATTTTTTTATTTGCACTTAGGCACATAGGTATTGTAATTTTTATCTTAAACATTTAGAGGGCTCTGCACATTTTTTGTTTATGTGCGTTATATATCTATATTCATATTTCGTTATTTAGACACAGCAGTTAGACTAAGCTCAGTTTTCATAGATTCATCAGATATGTAAATATTTATTTGATTTTTATATGTGTGAAACATGTACAACTAAAGTCTCGTTACTGTCTTGTACGATTTGTGGCATACAACTTGTAGTACATTTTAAGGATGCTTCTAAAAACTTTCAAGGTGAGTCAGTGTGTGTTTCTCATCTTGGACGCTAGGTGTCTCTCTCCTCCTCCAGTACCAGAGCTTATTGGGCCATGGTTGCATCAGTGGAGACACTAACTGATGAAATGTGTTGAAATTTCAGCATCAGCGTGCATCTCAGACTGATGAGGGATTGAGGGAATTATTTTAACTCAGTGAAGAGACAGCGTGAAAGACATTAATCAAATATCAGTGAATTTTTACTGCTTGTGTCCTTCAACTTATACAGTGACGCTCCTTCACCCAAAAGATGCACCATTTTCAAAATACAGAGACTTTCTTTCAAAGACGCTTGTATTTTAAAAAGTGTGGGTTTTTTTGTATTTATAATTTTAAGAGGTGCAACAACTTATCTAAGCACTTATTTAGGCCAATAACCTTATATCACACACACACACACACACACACACACACACGCATGGCACTTGTTTTTATTGTAATATCATTGTCTTCTGTCAGTCTGTCATCAGGTGCCAGAATGAACCAACCCCCTTGACTTCCTGTCAGTCTTTTCCCGTCATCACTAGCAGATTCTGATTATCTACAGCATTAGTCACGATTTAAACTTAGCCGCAGGTTACTCACCATTGAACAAACTGTAGGCCTACTCTAAGAACATGGAAACATGCTCACCAATACAGTGTCGTTCATTCATTGCCACAACCTGTCAGTCAGAATCGTAGGCCTGTTAGTCATCCAATCAAAAATATTCCTTAACGTGATGACGGAGTCTCAATCACTCAAACCTAGAATCCATCCAACCACACATGCAGGCTATTGAATCTTTAACTTTAACTTTACATGAGGCTTTTGTTATTGATTACTATAGGCCTTCTTCATTGAATAAAATGGAATCAGATAACTCTTAATGATTGTGTACAGAACTTCTTTCTTTTAACTTTGAATTGTCTTTCACCCACTAGGGCGCAGTGTTGTCTGAGAAAGTGGACAACTGAAAGCGCAAGTAACTTGGCATAGAAACACATAGCCTACATAACTCGACATTTCATTCAGTAACATTAGGCAGGTTTAATTTATATGTTGTTTAATATTGATGATCGTATTATTTTATGCATGTGATTACATACTACCACTTGTTTCTGCTTCTTCGGTAGTGATTTCATCTGGAGATTTAGTACTCTTTCAGGGGATGTGTCATAGGCATAGCGCCCCCTATAACAGTGAAAACACGGAAAGCGTCATTTGTATTTTAAAGAAAGATACTTTTCAAGCAAAACATTTCATAGAAATATTTTTGTTAACTTTTAAATTGTAAAATATTTGATAAAGGCTACAGTAAAAAAAAAAGGCATTTCAACACTTTCATGTTTTCAAACTTAGTGGAACACATCCATAGTTAATAGTTTGCAGATGCCGCTTATTTTGATATTTTACATTTGATATTTTCCAATACATTTAGATCCATTGTAAGTACAAGCAAGCTGGAAGAATCATATAATCTCTAACTTGATCTGCATCAGAGAAGTGGTTATTTGGTGTTAAGCGATCCAGCTGAGTGGATCAGCCTGAATGCCAAGACTTACTAATGACGTAAAGATCTGCAGTTGTTTTACAAACGTTTGTTGAACTAAAACTAATTTAGGTTTCATCAAGGCCCCATTTCTCTCTCTCTCTGTCTGTCTCTCTCTCTCTCTCTCTCTCTCTCTCTCTCTCTCTCTCTCTCTCTCTCTCTCTCTCATCCGGTTAGTTGTTGCAAGAACAATAAATCATTGACAAATGTGAACTCTATTCTTAGCCATGTATTACAGTTGGCCCTAACTAGTTCTTTCCTAACACTGTTGGACAAAGCTGAATGCATTGTTTCTTTTGATCAGACCAAGGCTTAATTGAAGATGATAAAGACAATAATTAGACTTGCTCAGTGAGGCCAGATGTGCCTGTAATATTCCCCAAAGTTTTGCACATGTAGAACAATCACTAATTGTATTTGTCTTTTTGGTGAGTTTGGCCATGTGATGTTAGTAAAGGAAGTCTTCAATCGCTCAGCGGTGAAGCTATTCCTCAATAGGAAAAAAGAAAAAGTCAAGTCATCTTCATTTATATAGTGCTTTTAACAATGTAGATTGTTTCAAAGCAGCTTTACAGAGGTAAACATATAATTTAAGGTAACAGATTTTTTTTGCTTTATAGCGGTTCTTGAATAATGTTATTTTCCAGATAAAGTTAGTTTTGATCGCTAAGACGACAGAGTTCTCTCTGAACAGACTTTAAACGCGAACCTGTGATAAACGCTGATGGCGTTTACATGCGCATTAAGAATTGATTCTATAGTTATGTGCGTTTGAATATATGTGCACAGGTTTGTAATTCCCTACAAATCATGCCTAAACAAACTACTTGTCTTGCCTATATATTTGATACAGAATTCTATTTAATTTTATCACTTTCGGGTTAGGTATACAAACCGAATTCCCCACAACGCTTTATCTGTAGAGTGGTAAAGGGATCCTCCATAGGAAGAGGCTAGTTTGCACTTCAGCTCTGAATTGTCATTGGGTCCTGTCTGTCTGTATACTCAGGCAGTAAATGTTAGTAAATCTGGTAAGTGATAGAATCTGTAAGAATTCTGTCATTGCTTGTTTCCACGGCTTGTGTGCTTTTTCTGCCGTCTGGAGACACTCTTTTATTACCCTATTGAATCTCTCAATTGCTCCATTGGCTCTTGAGTAGTAGCCACTGGAGCGCAGATGCTTTATCTCTCTCTCTCTCAGAAAGTTTGCAAATTCATGGGAAGTAAATTGACATCCATTGTTAGAGACTAGGTAGGTCGGATTTCCTTCACGACTGAACACTGTAGCTAAAAAACGGGTAATCACCTCTCTTGTGACTGTAGAGGCGAATGCCACTTCTGGCCATTTGCTGTAGTATTCTGTGAGAGTGATGGCATAACGACAGTCCCATGTAGCACGTTCAAAAGGACTGGTTATGTAAATGACCACCATTTCGCATGGTCCATCTGGCAATTCGACGGGTGTAAGTGGTGCAGGTGCAGTCTTCACTGTTTTATCATTATATTGGCATGACACACTTGAAGCTATCTTACTCTGTACATATTTGTCCGTTTGTGGCCACCAATACAGTTCTCGAAGTCTCTGTTTAGTGTGTACCTCTCCCTGGCGCCCCTCATGTGCCAAGTCTACCACTTTGGATATCAGTGATGTAGGCACGATCAACCGGTCAGTACCTCTCATGACAAGTGCTTTGTCTACAGCCAGTTCGTCTCGTACATTGAAGTATGAAACCAGCTCCTTTGTTACATTCTTTCTGCATTTTGGCCAGCCTTTCTGTATTTGCTGTTGCAATTGAGTCAATTCAGGACAAGGGTCACATGCGGCGGTGAACTCCGACAAGGATATGGCAAAGACTCCATGAAAACGGTCGCTACTATATCTGGTTCCACTTCATCTTCTCCTGTGGTGGCCAGTGGAAGTCTGGACAGGCAGTCGGCAGTCACATTCAGTTTCCAAGGGCAGTAAGCAACATCATATGTAAAGCAAAGTAGTCTTGCAGACCACCTTGCAATTCGCAATCCAGCACGGCCAGTACCCCTGGATGTGAGCAGGGTAGTAAGTGCTTGATGATCTGTGTGTAACACAAAGTGATGTCCCCATGGATATGGTCTCAACCTTTCTACTGCCCAAACTCATGCCAGTGCTTCACGTTCAACAGTGGAATATTTCCTTTCAGCCGGAGAAAGTGTTCTGGATGCAAACGCCACGACTCTCTGTGTTATCTGAATGAAATTGGCTAAGTACCCCCTAACCCATAATCAGAGGCTTCTGTAGTTACATGTAGGCAGTTCAGGGTCGTATAGTGCTAGGGCAGGGCTACCAACAATCAGTCTCTTAATATCTGTAAAACTATGCTCAGCCTCAGCAGTCCAGTTGAACTGCCGTTCTCTAGACTCCTTGAGTGTTTGACGAAGCGGTTCAACAACAGTATAAAAATTAGGAATAAATTTACTGTACCATGATGCCAGACCTAAGAAGGATTGCAGGGAGAATCTGTCATGTGGAGCAGGTACATTGACCACGGCTTTGATCTGATCTTGATCTGGGTGAAGCCCTTCTTTGGATATGGTGTGGCCTAGGAACTGCAAAGAAGTCTGGTTGAGTTTGCACTTCTGCATATTTAGCTTACGTCCTGCCTCGTTCAAGGCATGCACCCTCCGTAGGTTGGCATCATGCTGCTGTTGAGTGGTTCCGTAGCAAATGACATCATCCAGGTATGACTGTACTCCTGGTATGCCTGCTAGTATGGTCGTCATCATCTTTTAAAAGGCTTATGGAGCTGAAGCAAAGCCAAATGTAACCCGACAGAAGCGGAAAAGACCATCATGTGTGATAAATGCAGTCATATCACGGCTGTCTGGATGCAGTAACATTTGGTGGTAAGCGGAGGCCAGGTCAATGGTAGAAAAGACTGTGGCTCCTCTAAGTTCATAGAATAGCTCGTCCATGTGTGGTAACGGGTGACAGTCAGTGACAATGGCTTTGTTAGGTTCCCTGAGGTCAACACACATGCGCAGTTTTCCTCCATCTTTTCTCCATGTGCCACTATCGGAGAGACCCATGGAGATGCATCTATGACACCCTTTTCCTGTAGGTCTTTGAGCTCATCACTCAAGGCCTGCCTCACAGAGAAGGGAAGTCTTCTGAGTTTTTGTTGTATTGGCACAGCCTCTGGTTTGGGTTGCATTTTGTGCACAAATCCCTTTGCACAGCCAATCTCCTGTACCTGGATCTCAGGTACAATCTGTGGTATTGTGCTTGATACATTAGGTGCCCTCTGTGCAATACGACCATCCGAGCTGTCAGCTGTAACAACTTTTGTACCCTCAATACGCATGTCTAGTCCACAACTAGATCTAACCCTAATAGAGCAGTGCCTGACTTTACCACTATGAATGAGCCTGTAGTAGAATGCCCATCATGATTAACTGTGGCATTCATACACCCTTTAACGGGTATTTTCTCTCTTGAATATGTAAACAGGTTCATTGTAGGCTCAGAAAGTTCACATGTAGGAAAAAGGGTCTGATAAGTGCTCTCCGGAATAATAGAGACTGATGAACCTGTGTCTACTATTAGCTCAACGTCATGACAATGACCATTTGGATTCACTTGCACAGTAAAAAGAATTTTATCTTGCACAGTATCAGTCATATAAAGCACTGTCAGTTTGTTTATCACTATTTCACGCACCTCCTTTTGTCCGGATCGACACATTTTGGAAAAATGTCCCACTTTTCCACATGAATTGCAAGTCACTTTAGCAGCAGGGCATGAAGGTTTATTTGCTAGGTGGCTGGTAGATCCACAATGGTAGCATGAGCGGTGACTAGTTGTAGGCACCATTGATGAAGGAGGTGTCTTTTGTTCTTTTGGCGGGCCTTCCTATGCTGTTTATGTATGGCCCTCACGATGCAGTAGTAACCGCTGTTGAGGTTTGCGGCATTAGTAGTACTGTCGGAGAGAACGCCCACATTCCGTAGCCCTGCCTCAATCTGCAGAGCCAGCGAAGTAGCTGTAGCCAGGGTCAGATCCGCTTCTAACAAAAGTCTGTCTCGTACGCGTGTATTGGCAACACGCTCTTTGAGTTGATCTCGAAGCATTTGCTCCTCCATATCACCAAACTCACACAGTGCAGCCAGTTCTCGCAATGAGGCTAGATACTGATTTATCGATTCATCTGGTCACTGTGCCCTCTGGCGAAATTTGTGACGTTCCGCAATCGCATTTACTTTAGAAACAAAGTGATTTCTAAGTCCATCCACTGCAGTAGCATATGTAGTACCTGTATCTGGTAGTGCGTAAAACAGTCTTTGTCCCTCAGTGCCAAGTGCATGGAGAAGAACAGCATGCTTTCTTGCCTTGGGCCACTTTTCCCCATTGGCATCGATTACTAACATATAGTTCTCGAACATTTTCAGCCATGTAGGAATAGCAGGTTCGCCTGGGCAAGGCATGAACGGTGTAGGTAAAGGCACATTAAAAGCCATCCTCGTCGCAAAAAATGTGGTAGTTTGTAGAAGTATTTAGATACGAGCCGAGAGACATGTAACACACTATCTTCAGCTTTATTCATCTTCACACACATCTTCGCCTATCTCCTCACTAGCACCCTCAGTGTTCACTTACAGTTATTAACAGGACACAACACAAGCGTGTACTTTTTAAGTCAACTGAATGTGTTCGGTTTTTGGATTCTGCACCAACACATTCCATGCAGTAACATTCCATGCACATCCAGTTTATTATTTATTGTAACATGTAAAATGGTAATTTCTTAATTACTATTAAATAATTTAAGAACTGATGATCTTTACAATGGAACTGAATCAACACTGAACTGACTTCAGCTGAACAATGACACTATTTTCTTTTAGAGCTGCTGTACAGCATCATTTAATCATTTTCCTGTTATCACTGTAAAGCTGCGTTGAAACATTCTGCATTGTATAAAGCGCTATATAAATAAAGGTGACTTGACTTGACTTTCTACTGTATAGGCAGCCAAGTTTTTTTGAAAGATCATTTTGTCAGCAGTGAAGAACACCCTTTAAGAAAATCTACAGGTAAACTTACAAAATTATTTTAACTCAAATTAACATTTCATGTTCAAGTATTTATTTATTCCACTAGTGAGAGAGTGAGTATAGCTGTGTAAAAGACTGGATAATGTACAGTCATTCTTACTTCTTCCTCTAATTAAGAAATTACTATTTTTCACATTACAATAAATAGACTAAATAAAATTATAAAATATTAAAGTAAGATGTTACCATCACAGACATACGCAGTGCACAAGAATACACAAATAAACACACATACATCCACATGTCCAGGCTTATTTGTTCATGACTGTTCAAAATAATTGAATAATGACAAATAGCACACATCAAGAACTACCAAGCGCGCGCACACACACACACACACACACACACACACACACACACACACACACACACACACACACACACACACACACACACACACACACACACACACACACACACACACACACACACACACACACACACACACACACACACACACACACACACACACACACACACACACACACACACACACACACACACACACACACACACACACACACACACACACACACACACACACACACACACACACACACACACACACACACACACACACACACACACACACACACACACACACCAGTTGGCCTGAAACGGAAGTTGCTATAGTATGGATTGGATCTTTGGATGGTTGTGGTTTGCTATAGCTGTGTGAGTGTGATCACAGTGTGCTATTTCATGTGAGTGACAGATTGTCCCGTTGAAAAACACATAATCAAAGAAGAGAAGAAATGTTGTTGCATGAGGTAGGGGAAATTAATTTTATGAAAGATTATGAGATGCACGGATAAATCATAATAAATACTGCAAAATAAAAAAATAGGAATGGTTGATTTTGAATGATTTCATCGTGACTGTAACATGGACACAATAACAGCCTAAAAGGCACCTCTCTCCCATCTCTGTCAACTAGTTGTGTAAGCGATAATGACACGTGGTTTCACAGGAAAAAAGTCCCACATTGTGATTTATGCTCATAAATCACCAGCCCTGGTTTACATTACCTTTCAGCCATTTGAATATGCACAGAGCTTTACTGGGTGTGGTATGTGTGGAATATATTAAGGTGGATTAAAAGTATGAAATCAAATTCAGTGTCATGACTCTACAGCAGCAGAATGTACTTGTGGTAACATGGCATTTCCTGTCTCACCCTCGAAAGAACACAGAAAGAATTCCCTATATGAGTGAGCTAAATCAGGTATAACTGAAACCTGGCTGTTTACCTGCTACATCAGGGACATATTTAAACCCCCGGATATCAGATTTAAATGCTCCATATTTTTGTAACAAGATTTTGAGAGATTTCAAGACCGTGACCAAATAAAGCATTTTTAAGAGGTCTTGCCACCACATTCAGCTATGTATGATCTACACCTGTTAATCCTCACAAATGTTTCCAAGAACACCTAGCACAAACCCAACCTCGCTCTCATTTTTGCTCTCTCTGGATAAGATATGGTAGTCAGTGAGCTGTAAAACTGGCCCATTGAACCTAACAGGGACCGAGATTGTTCTGTGGACTTTATACACAAAAGACATTCTTTTACCCCGTCTTTATCTCTTCTTTCCTGTGGTTCGTTCCTGAGTCTCAAACTCAAAGTTTGTTAGTGATAATATATCACCAGCTATTATGCTGAGTATGTGTATGATAAAGCAAACCCACTGATATTCTTCTGCAGTCAAACAGACTGGCCTTCCTGGATTTAGCTGGATCTTTAGTATCTAAATGGCAAAGGTACAAAACCACGAGCATTTTTGCACCACTGCCATTTGAAAGCGCAATCCTGTTGGCAGCAAGTGTGGAAGTGCACCTGAAGTTAATGCCGTCACTGCTGCCATAAATCCAGCACAGCATCTCGCCTTCCGTGAGGCTGATCTTATGCACAAGCTGTCCCAGGTTCCCTTAATGGATTAGTTCACACATTGAAATGATTCATTATTCCATCACCATCCAAATATGATAGAACATGAAAGGAGAAATTCTGATGACTATTGGTCACTATTTTCCATACCAATGGGCTGAAGCTTTATAGATAAAAAAAAAAAAAATGCATTACACCATTAAAGTATCATAAAGTCTTTTACTTTAAAGTCATCCCATACCATTAGAGTGTTAGTAGTGTATTAGTAGACTGGTAGGGTTAGGGTTAGAGTAAGTTGACATGCAGTTGCATGGTTACTTATAGTCAGTAGACTGTCTGTTGGAGGACCATCACAATAAAGAGTTATCAGATATTAAGCAGACAGTTCACTAATACTCTAATGAGAGTTAGTTGACATGTAGTTGCAAAGTTACTTATAGTCACCAGAATGTTCAAAAGGGACCATCAAAATAAAGTGTTACCAGAAGGATTTGTTTGTTCTAAAGCTTACTCAAATTTATTCTAGGCCATTAGACATGAAGATATGGTGCCTTGGAAGTCTGTCTGAAAACAGTTTTTTTGCCTTTATGCAAAAAATGTGGCCTGCAAAGATTTCGGACATAGCATTTGTAATCGAGAATCAGATGAGTTCCTTTCACCTACCCGAGCCTTTTACATTGCAACATTTGATAACAAATCGGCCCCATTAACAGTATGAAGTGATTTCCTACAATGCAATAACCTTTTCCCTACCGAGACCCTCCGTATGAACAGATAAGCTGTTTAAATCACCCCTGAGTGAATGCAGATGTATGCTCATCTCAAGCTCCCAGACAACCTTTCTATTAGGTGAAAGCCCAACAAGTTTAGCTAAACCTGCTTTATATTCTCTGCCTGGAAACCAGATCTGATCTCTTGTGCAGTTGGTGCACTTGGATAGATTAATAAACCACATAATAATAAAAAAATCATGTGCGAGTCATATTATGTGCCATTTATAATGTATTTTTATTAAACATTTTGCACATTGTGTTGGCAAATGTGACTTATTTGTAAGTTGAAAAGTTTATTGGTGTCCGAATGTATTACTACAGATTACCAAAAAGGATAACCAAAGAGAAACATAAAAAATTATTATTAATTTCAGTAGATTATTAATGATATGATTATTATTATTTTATGGAATATTGCAGTATTATTTATAAATGATATCCGTGCATCTCATTATTCTTTTTTAAATGCATGTGCCCTCATAACCCCGCCGAAGAATGCCTTTCGCAAGAATGGATGAATTTACGTGTTGTAAATATGACAACTGCCCGTTGTAGATCAACTAGGTCTTTAAAGAACAATATACACTCACCTAAAGGATTATTAGGAACACCATACTAATACTGTGTTTAACCCCCTTTCGCCTTCAGAACTGCCTTGATTCTACGTGGCATTGATTCAACAAGGTGCTGAAAGCATTCTTTAGAAATGTTGGCCCTTAATGATAGGACAGTTGATGGAGATTTGTGGGATGCACATCCAGGGCATGAAGCTCCCGTTCCACCACATCACTAAGATGCTCTATTGGGTTGAGATCTGGTGACTGTGGGGGCCATTTTAGTACAGTGAACTCATTGTCATGTTCAAGAAACCAAATTTGAATTGATTCGAGGTTTGTGACATGGTGCATTATCCTGCTGGAAGTAGCCATCAGAGGATGGGTACATGGTGGCCATAAAGGGATGGACATGGTCAGAAACAATGCTCAGGTAGGCCGTGGCATTTAAACAATGCCCAATTGGCACTAAGGGGCCTAAAGTGTGCCAAGAAAACACCCCCCACACTATTACACCACCACCACCAGCCTGCACAGCGGTAACAAGGCATGATGGATCCATGTTCTCATTCTGTTTACGCCAAATTCTGACTCTACCATCTGAATGTCTCAACAGAAATCAAGACTCATCAGACCAGGCAACATTTTCCAGTCTTCAACTGTCCAATTTTGGTGAGCTCTTGCAAATTGTAGCCTCTTTTTCCTATTTGTAGTGGAGATGAGTGGTACCCGGTGGGGTCTTCTGCTGTTGTAGCCCATCTGCCTCAAGGTTGTGCGTGTTGTGGCTTCACAAATGCTTTGCTGCATACCTCGGTTGTAACGAGTGGTTATTTCAGTCAAAGTTTCTCTTCTATCAGCTTGAATCAGTCGGCCCATTCTCCTCTGACCTCTAGCATCAACAAGGCATTTTCGCCCACAGGACTGCCGTATACTGGATGTTTTTCCCTTTTCACACCGTTCTTTGTAAACCCTAGAAATGGTTGTGCGTGAAAATCGCAGTAACTGAGCAGATTGTGAAATACTCAGACCGGCCCGTCTGGCACAAACAACCATGCCACGCTCAAAATTCTTTAAATCACCTTTCTTTCCGATTCTGACATTCAGTTTGGAGTTCAGGAGATTGTCTTGACCAGGACCACACCCCTAAATGCATTGAAGCAACTGCCATGTGATTGGTTGATTAGATAATTGCATTAATGAGAAATTGAACAGGTGTTCCTAATAATCCTTTAGGTGAGTGTACATATACTTACACATATTTGAGAATTGGAATGTCAGATAGGCTTTTTCATGAAAAAATTAACAAGTTTGGGAATATATATATTTCTAATAAAAAGGAAAATGAAATAAAACCAATAGGCTACATCCGTCATACTGCGTTGTGTCACGTGACAAGCAACAGGCTTCACCATGGAAAGAATTTATAAAAATGCGATCACTGGCCATGTCTCCTACACCCCACTGGTGTCCCCTCAAAAATACTAAGTGCATGACGCCCCTTTATGCATCAGCCTGTCACAGAGTCAGCCACACCATCACAACACCAATCATCACCTAATCACTATGGTCCGCCCAATCATTCCCAAATACCTGATTACTGACTTGCTGCACCTGCACTCCCTCATCACCACTCACTACTTATACACAGTGTTGGGAACGTTACTTTAAAAAAGTAATTAGTTATAGTTACTTACAACTTGTTCCAAAAAGTAACTGAGTTAGTAACTGAATTACTCTATAATAAAAGTAACTCGCTAACAGGGAAAGTAACTATTTGCATTACTGTTAAAAAAAGTTTTTTTTAGCAGTTTTCACAAGTCATTTGAAATTAGTAGAACAGAAGTAGTGCTTATATCGCACCTTGAAAATGCCAACTTTTCATCGGATTGCTCCTGACTCGCCATCTCTGCTGCTTCATCGAATCTCTGTTTAGCTGTGTGTGTGTGTGTGTGTGTGTGTGTGTGTGTGTCGATTGTGCTGGCATGTGTGTAAAAACACTGGATCTGATTGGCTACCAGGAAACATGACTCTGCCTTAGCCAATCATAATCGCTTACCTCGTTATTAACCCACCTCCTCAATAGCTGTGTGAGCCACAGGGTGCGTTCGGATTACAGTTTATTCCATCAATAGCCTACATAGTATCCTCTACTGTCTATAATAGTAACGCACATAGGCGTCGATTTCGGTGGGTACACGTCCCCACCAGATTTCGTCAAAAGTCATTTTGTACCCACCACTTTTTGAAACATTGAGGCACAGATGTTAATACAAATAAATAAAACATCTCCAGTTAGCAGTGCATTCATTTAGTTCGCTATTAAATAAGAGATCTAGTGCTAAAATGTGTTGTTTTTTAAATCAAGCTGAGCGCTCGTTCCCGCTGCTATCAGTTGCAAATATAGTTGTTCTCTTGTGGCTCGCGCTGTCACGCACAGTCTTCACTCGGACGCGCGCTTCAATCTATCGCCGTTGTGGAAACTCTCTATTCGTTCCGGTTAAATCACAAAATAGAAAGCACACAAACGTGTCCCTGCTGAACATATTCAGTTTTGATGAGAGAGGAAAAAAACAACTATGCAAGTGCGGATTCGAACCCGTAATCTCTGACACGCTTGGCAAATGATCTAACACTAGCCAACTTAAGAACTCAAATAACATTTGCGGATCGATGGATTTATTTACTGGTTGAGCAGAGAGGCTGAACAGTTTGACAAGTTTGTATCAGCATTTCTGAAAATGCACGTCCGAATGCATCTCTGTCGCCAGCACATTTCAAACCAAACTGACGCCCGTGGAAACGCACCGCATTTAACGTCCAGTAACGTTAACGCCGTTGTAACGACGGGAAAAGTAATTAGTTAGATTACCCCGTTACTGAAAAAATAACGTCGTTACCTAACGCCGTTCTTTTAAACGCCGTTATTCCCAACACTGCTTATACACACATCACCTTCACTTCAGTGTCTGGTCTAGTCAATGCTACAACGACATACAGACTTCGACTTCCTACCTGGATACTCACCTGTGATCGTTTCGCTAGAGTCCTGACTGTTCATCGTCTACTGTCCGGTTTCTCATTGCATGTCATCCCAGCCATCCACCATCTGCACAGAAACCCACCATTGTGCAACCTCTTTTAAAGAAAAAAACCCTTCTGTCTTAAACAACTACAGACCAATTTCCAACTTGTTTGGTGCGCACCCGAGTGGGATTTCTGCATTCACATCTGCGTGCAAATCCTCTAGCGTGAATGTGATGACAGACAGTTGTCTAGCATGAAAGGCTAGAACAATCCGACAACTTTGAAAGTCGTGCGTAGTTGGATTGGATGTCAAAGACATAAGCAAATGGATCAAACTAAAATGTTAACATGTCCTATATCGGAATCTTTATTAGAGAATACATGAATTATTTTTAGTGTGAGACTGAATAGGTCGTCTGTCCTGTAAAGTTTATGATAAGCTGTTTGCTGACCAAACCGTGTGGACTTTGATCTTCATTCACTCTGTTTGATCAAACTCAATACCATGACAACGGTATGAACTGCACCTGGACACAATATGCAATTTTTTTGGAGCCCACCTCTCTTTCTGCCTCACAATATCTGTGTTCTGAGGCCACTATCAGCAGTTCCCTATCAAGGGACTGAGCCATTGCACAATAACAGCACCCAACCACAAGAACTGCCAGTGATATTTTAAAATTTTGTGTCATATCAGGAGAGTGAGGTCTAGAATAATGACTATCAGGGGTCTTATTTGCGTGTTACGCAACATCGGTTCTGTTGCGTTATAGGAGCAAAAAAAGAAGGCACACAAACACGCATACTGTAGCTTTTTTTTGCATGATGGTTCAGCAGTTGAGCCAGAGTACATATGACCTTAAGGTCAGTCCCTAAAAGCCTCTGGGGGATATGGGAGGGGCTTGGCAAGATAGGCCAGGCGGTGGCATCATGGCACAGGTTTCTAAGAATTGCTGGCTTGACGGCCAAGCCGAGTCCCATTAGAGATAAAGGTCTGATGAGTAATGGTCAGTTCTGTAACAGTGTAAGAAATGACCATCACACATGGTTAACAGTTATGTAGGGCAAGAGTTGCAGTTATTCAGGGGGTTCAGCAGGTCTATCAGTAGAACTAGTTTTGAAATATAAAATTAAACCTACTGGGATACCATACTTAATGTTGAATTTGGATTATTCAAAGATAAGTTTGGCTAAGTCTTAAACCTAAACACTTCACAGAATACATTGGAACTATGCTTCCAGCACGGAAATTCATTCATCCTTTGAGGAACATAAATGTGTTGTGCACGGAAATTAAGGAGCCATGAGAGTGTGTGAGTGTGTGTGTGTTTGTGTGTGTTTGAATCATCATAAAACTTTCACATTGGTAAAGATCTCTGCAGGTCCACATGAAATTTGAAATGTTCAACACTACGCAAAGATCGTCATGGCAGTCATTCTAGTAACCTTGTTCTTACAGGCCTGAGAGTGCATACAAGGTAGTTACGGTTAAAATATGTGAAAGATGCCATTATCAGTTCTTTTCACACATGTGATCATTTAGTGTACTTTTTATTTTTAAGAAAGTGCAGTGTGGGTACCTTTCAAGTTAAGTTTTTCATAATTTTTCGGCACAGGGCAGTCAATCAAACCTCTCTGTACGATACAATTTAGTGATTAGTCATTGTGTATCTTTAATCTGTACTTATTTTTATCTACAGTACATAAAGTATAAGACGGCAGTAATGGCTGCTGAAAATTCATCTTTGCCCTCACAGGAATAAATTACATTTTAAATATATTAAATATTTTAGATAATGCACCTCTGGTGAGCATAAGAGACTTCTTTCAAAAACATCAAAATATTTTACTGACCCTGAAATTTTGAACAGTGTGAATATACATAAACAGCAATATGAGACTTTATTATATTAAAAAATCTCCCAACTTCACACTTGCTCATCAATGGATTTTTCAGAGCCTGTGGTGAAGCTGAAAGGTGTTGATGCAAAAAATGTTGACAATATGTCACAAAGCTTTCTGGACTAGCTGAAATGACACTAAGAAACCTTGTGATTGAAAGCAATATAGTATAAAACGGTGACATCAGATGGCAGATTAGCTATTAAGACTCATAAAAGTCCTCAATCACCATAATGCAGATAAAGCAATTCAGATAAAGTGAATGGAACTAAGCCTTTTATCAACTTGCTTTAATAAGGTGTCATAGAGTTTATCTCATCCTGACAGCATAAAGACTTTACTCAGAATCAGACAACCCAGACGACACACATTTACACTAACCAATGTAAAACGCGTCCTCTGAGGTGTGTTCATGTAAACGTCACACGGCTGCAGATCTACGGCTGTCTGGTGTCTGGTCATATCAGACAGAGGTGCATGCTGTACTGTCTGACCTTTCACAATTTGTTTTGAGGTTTATGCCATTTTCGAGAGGTCAAACAGAAAAGTCAGACTAAATCTCTTCCATCAAATAATTGTAATTGTGTAAATATTTAACTTTCTTTTTAACTCAATGTGGTGCTGAGAAGTAATAGACCAGCTATCTTCTATCTATAATAATTTTCATTTATAAAGAATAACAGAAGTTTCCCAGTTTCAAAATGCATTTAACAATTTTCCCCCATATGTTTGTTGAAATTATTCATGCATTGATGACCACAGAACATGCACATGCAAAAACTCACAAACTGACACCAAATCGGACCAAAGGTAATCGCCTTTCACTGTGTTGCAACAAGGTTCCCCGTCCTGACTGTCTCAAAAATGAATCAAAACATAAATTTGTGAATGGTTGATTTCTGTATATTTTCCTTCTGTTTTCTCTTTCAGCAAACACACTGGAAGTTATTCATTTCTGGCCTTTAGATTGTGTCCTAAATCACTTAAGAAGTTTCAAAATTGATGAATGAGCTGTCAGAGGACGGTGGGTGTGCGGGGGGGGGGGGGGGGGGGGGGGGGGGGGGATGGGTAACAGGACAGCATGAGGCCGCAGATGAAACTAAGGGAAACTCAAACCATTAGATCACTGTGACAGGTGAAAGACAATGAAAGACAAATTTTTTGTTGATTAGTAAAGCGAATCTGTCTTTTACTTATGCTGAAAAAATGTGGCATAGCTGCTAAACCTCAGTAAACACACTGAAGACCTGCAAAAAAGTGGTAAGGCTGTTTTTATATTAATTAGAAGATTAGATGGACATACTACTCCCGAAATTATGTTTAATAACTTCACTTAAAAGCAACTAAAACTGTATGTGATGAGGCCCTGGAGTTTGTTTAGTCAAGCCATAAGAATCGGTGTGGATTGCAGAGGTTTTCTAAACAAGATTTACAAACAGTGGAGTCTGGAACTGTATTACAGAAACATCCTAACACAGAATCCCATCCTATCTCTCCAGTAACCATGTTTACGTGAACCCCAATATACATTATTATAATCTTGATAATATTCATATTTTATTCATTTATATATACAGTACTGTGCAAAAGTCTTAGGCATGTTAGTGTCACAACTTTTAATTTTCCGTCGGTCTTAGTTCACGATGTAACTACAGAAGAGTCAAGTTTTAAATAGGAAAAATATCGAAACTCTTTGGTCATTTTTTTGGAAGAGATGCTTACGGTCTAATCAGATTCAATGATCTATGCTAGGCTATGCTAAAAGTGCTATCGCCAGACCCGGAGATCGGCTGAATGGGTTCAAAAACGGTAAAACTCAACTGTTTAACTCTAGGTGAGTTGGAAAATGATTTTCTAAATTTCTAAAAAAAGTGGAGTGTTCCTTTAATTGTAATAATCCAGTGAGATTTTGATCCACATGGAGATTTGATATCACCATCATCAAGTCTGTCCGTGATGCATGAAGAAACAGAAAAAACTGAGACTAAATTCAGAAGAACCGTGGCAAAGTCTCCAAGACGCTTGAAGAAACCTTCCTGCAAAAATACCTGAAAAACGATGCACTAGTGTACCAGGAAAAAGGATGTTTTAAACACAAAGGGTGGTCTCACCAAATATTGATTTGATTTAGTTAATAGAAGGTAATTGATAAATAAAATCTATTCATGACATTATTTTTGAAAGCATCCTCACTTTACTGCATTTTTACACAAGTGCAAAAAACAAAAAAAATTATTATACCAATACTTTAGAATTTGACATCTTTAAAACAGGAACGTTTTCGAAGTAAAATATTCTATTTTTAGAACAGTAATCAAATAAGCAAATCTGTGTCATTGACCATGTTAACTGTTTGTATAAAAGGTCAGTTGCCTTCACTGAAGGACACAAGTTGCACTTTCACTGATTCAGATCATGCCGGATCACATGATCATTAGGTTTATGCAGCTTGTGTGCTGCTGTCATTAAAGAGAAATACCAAACACTAAGACATTCTGAAGTTCATGTAGATATAAAAATAAATCTATTAAATGAGAAAAAAGTAAAGCAGGTGCATTGTCATTATTAGTAGTTCCAGACTTTAGGAATGAATGTGTTAGAGTATGTCATTATACCAAGTGCGTATGTATATGTACGTAAATGAAAGTGTGTTCTGTCCTGAACTAACCCCAGCAGTCTCTAAGTGCTGGAAACAGATAAGGCAGCTGTAAAGGCCACAGATAGAGTGCCAGACACTGTAAATCCTGGCCGCACTTACTCTCTACTGTGCAATGCTTTGCAAACTTCAGGGATCTGCGCTGCATCAAATTTTTTTTCCTTATCCATGCTAGTCACTCTCCTCTAGAACAATGTTTCCCTTTCAAGATAACTTGCGCTGCGTTGAGATTTACGCTGTTTGGGAACGTGATTGTGTCCTCATAGCGTCAATCTCGACGCAGCATCTCGTTCCCTCTTCAGGGAACCGAGGTTACAGTCGTAACTGAGGCATTCTCAACTCCAGTCCTGGGGAAACACATACCAGAATATTTTAGAAGTCACACTAAATAAAACACCTGATTCAACTCTTCAGCTTCTTAGAGTGTTGAATAGGGAGACATCTAAATGACTCACCATTCTGGGAGGTGAGTCCCGAGTTGAGGGGGAGGGGGGGAGGGGGGGTGTCACACTTTATAATAGGTGCCCTTAACTACTATGTACTTACATAAAAAAAATAGGTACAATGTACTTATTGTGTTCATATTTAATTGCAAAACACTTGTGCTGCTATTGCGGTGGGATACGGGTAAGGTTAGGGACAGGTTTGGTGGAATGGGTATGTTTAAGGGTGAGTTAAGGGGTGAGGGAACAGTGTAAGATGTAATTCCAGAAATTAATTACAGATGTAATTACACATTATATATATATATATATATATATATATATATTTATATAAATAAAAGCACAATATAAAAACATGTACTGTACTAATTAAGTGCATTGTATGAAATAATTAATTAATTATGTTAAATTAAATAAATATTAGTACATAGTAGTTCAAGACACCTAATATAAAGTGGGGCCGGTGGGGGTCAGTAAGAATTTTTCTTACATTACAAGATTTTACTGTATCAATAGATTTTTATTTCCATTCTTATGTACTTTCTATATTAATCAAAGAATGTGGAAAAATGTATCACAGTTTCCACCAAAATATTAAGGAGCAGAACTTTTTACAACATTGATAATAATAAGAAATGTTTCTTGAGCAGCAAAAGCATATGCTTTCTGAAGGATCATGAGACATGAAGACTGGAGTAATGATGCTGAAAATACAGATTTGCATCACAGGTAAAAATGACATTTTCAAATATATTCAAAAATAAAACAATTACTTTGAATTGTAATATTTCACAATATTACAGTTTTTACTGAATTTTGAATCAAATAAAGGCAATGACTTCTTTCAAAACATATATAAAAATAAATAAAAAAACTGACTGACTCCAAAGTTTTGAATAAGTGTAAATAAATCCTGATTGGACAATTTCACAAGCATTGATTAAATATAATAAACAACAGTGGCAATATCACAGATGATTCTAGGATTTTCATTTTAGGGGGGCTAAGCCCCAAATGAGGGTATGATTAAAAAAATGCTCACTATTAACTAGTTTCATTACCATTTTATAATCAATGTGGTCCCGAATGTGAGGTAGGTCAGTAAGGGGGATTCGGTGTTTCCCCGAGAAAATATTGATTTCTCTGATCTACATATGTGCATTTCAAGACGTTTGAAGACCAAAAAAAGGATAAGAAATAGCTTTAAAACCATGTCAGCGGGCAGTAGATTATTTGTCAATACCTGCTCTCTCCTCATCTCCATCATCCTTTCTTTTTTTCTCAGTCTCCTCATCTTGCCCTTTCTCTTCCACTCCTAAAGCTGAGCTTTTTTAATTTACTAAAGGCTACAATTTTTATAATACTCTCAATATGTACACATTCATTATTAATCTTGTGCCTAACATGATGAAAATGGCTTTGTTAATGTTTCTTGTCCCCTCACAATGACAGTAAACTAACTAGAATGTACATTTACAATGTGAAGTGGTGCTTGCAGTGGCAAAACTCACCACTCGGTATAGGGTGTTGTGCATGATTGTATACGAGCCAACAACCATATTAGTACGATGTTCTGATGCTGAGATATGGCTTATTCATGTTGTTCAGGTGGTTGCTAGGGTGTTCTGGGTGGTTGCTAGGAAGATGCTAAGGTTTTCTGGGTGGTTGCGATGGCGTTTCTAGGCGGTTGCTAGGGTGTTGTAGGCTGTTGCTAGGGTATTCTGGGTGGTTGCTATAGTGTTGCTAGGTGGTTGCTAAGGTGTTCTGGGTGGTTGCTATGGTGTTGCTAGGCGGTTGATAGGGTATTCTGGGTGGTTGCCATGGTGTTGCTAGGCGGTTGCTAGGGTGTTCTTGGTGGTTGCTAGGGTGTTGCTAGGGTATTCTGGGTGGTTGTTATGGTGTTGCTAGGGTATTCTGGGTGGTTGCTATGGTGTTGCTAGGGTGTTCTGGGTAGTTGCTATGGTGTTGCTAGGCGGTTGCTATGGTATTCTGGGTGGTTGCTATGGTCTTACCAGGTGGTTGGTAGTTGTCACAGATGGTTACTATGGAGTTCCAATAAAGTTCTTAGCATGTTCTAGGCATGATTTAACACGTAACTAATCGCTATTAGCATGTAGCTATCCACTGCTACCATGTGTAGAATGTTGGAAGTGCTGTTTGCTAGTATGAGTCAAAAGAGCCAACCCTATGTCTCTACGATGTTCTGATGCAGACATATAGGTCTTGCGAAATGGTTGCTAGGGTACTCTGTTTGGTTGCTAGGGAGTGGCTTGGCAGCTGCCAATCATGAAACTCCAAGGGCTGCTTGTCAGTATGAATGATATAAACCAACTCACATGCCTCTGTGACATTCGGAAGATATCCCTCTATGGATTTTGGTTGCTTAGGTGCTAGACAATGGTTGCTAGGGAGGGGCTAGGAAGTGTTGAGGTGATTCATGATTGGCTGTTTGCTGCCCCGAGTCAAACGAGACCACCCTTGTGTTTCTATGACACTTCTATCCGGAGATATCCCTTTGATCTCTTTCATTAGAAGTCTATGGAACTTATTGCTAAGGTGCTCTAAATGGTTGCTAGGACGAAATTAGACAAAACTGTATTAGTTTGCCTGATTATTTTTTGTCATTCGTTTAACATTTATGACTTAAAAAAACCTGTCAAATATGAAATGTTAAGTTTAGCTTACATCTTATCTCGCACTTGACCGTACACTGTGAACATAAAGCCCGCCTACTTTGATTTGATTGGTCATCTCAAATATTCTGACACTGACGAGGAGTGACAGACCAATGAGGCTTAGATGAACACCCTGTCCTCGGTTTCTGACGTTCCCTCTGCTCGGCGCCGCTGTGGATTGAAAATGAAGAATGCGCTGAATCTGATTATAACAAGACTGAAGAGAACACGAATTTGTGTAGCCTACATTAATCACACATTTGTTGGGGGGCTACGCAGAACTTTAGGCTGAAGCCCCCCTAAAAAGGGCCTAGTGACGCCCCTGGGCACTATAAAAGCGAATGGGGCATTTGTCATTGTTTAAATTGATTTGTGGACTGAAACATTATAAATCACTGGGCATTTTTACAGATGTGGTGAAAAACTATTCAATAAACTGTAGCTGTTTAACATCAGGACCTATAAAGAAAGAAACCGAGAGTAGGTCAGGACTGAGGTGTTCACATATTAATGTAAATGTTCACCCTCTTTTTCCATGTTCACTTAACCACTGCCATCCTTCATCCAGTGCTGGTTGTTTCTGTCTGGATTGTGTTAATGTTAAGTTAAGTGGCAAGAACGCTATCACCAGTGCCATCAAACAAGGCACTTAACCCCAGGATGCTCTGTAGGAACTCTGTAAAATAACTTGCTTTGTTAGAAAGGCAACTCCTAAATTATGTATAAGCAATAAGTGGCTGACCGCAATGCTGCAGTGTGAATTCAGCTTCCTGGCATCTTAAATCTTCAGAAGATGTCGGGCGAGAACATCTCTGTCAAAATGTGGTTCAATGGCTCAGTCTGAGTGGCTATTAGTCATTTTAATATCTCTTTTTAGCTGAAAATAACAATTATTTAAGTCAGCGGAAAGCCCCAAAGTAAGCTATTTTTGATAAAGTTTTGACTAAGAGATGATGTCCAGCTTTAAGTGTTAAAAACTCCAGTAGCTCAGTAGTCTGTAAAAAACAAAAAAGACAAGACAGAAGGTGATAAAAGTTTCCAGTGTGTTTAAGGCATTTAGGCACCCTAAAGTAGTTAGCCCTCTTGAATTATGAGATGTTTGGAAGTTTGGGAATGCTTAAATTTCACAATATTATATTATCTCATATTTAAACACCTTCCAGTTAAGCACTAAATATCATTCTAAATCATCAGAACAAGTTGGTTGCAGGTTTTTTTATGCAACTGTGTGTGCAATTCAGTGTTAAAGTGAAAAAAGATGTCTAGTTTTAATCTTGTTGGTGAGTTCATTCTGAGGGAATTCTCAAAATGTCTTGATTTCTGTGCTAAATTATCCTAAACGAGGCTCTGGTGGAATAATTCAGAATAAAGTTTGCTCACTCTGGGACTCTTGCTATGGAAATACTCACAAAGGACAGTTTCAGAGACTCCAGCTCCTTTTTCGCCAGCTCCTTATTCGTCGAACTATTCGTTCCACCTTAAAAATTGTTGGACGGTTGTTAACCCCTCCCTCTCTGTGCTTTTGGCCATATTTCTTAAAGGAACAGTTGTATGTGAATTACAAGCCTGTGGATCGGGGAGCATTTTTTATTTAACAGTGATTTTAATTTAACAGTGAAAATAAATTCCTGAAAAGATGATCTTGTCTGCCTCTATAAATGGTGTAAGCTATGTGGTAAATTATTATTTTGTAATTACTAAATGTTTTTTTAAAAGTATGGAGAAACGTGACATTATGTTTCCAACTGAGATTTAATGTAATGTAGTTATCCATTACTCCAGCCTAACATATATATATAATGTATGTATATATATATATATATATATATATATATATATATATATATATATATATATATATATGTATGTATGTATGTATGTTAATATGTATATGTATGTATATGTATATGTATATGTATATATGTATTTATATATGTATGTATATATATGTGTGTGTGTATACTGGACAAAGCATACTGGAGGTGTCATTACTGTAGTATTTCACAAGTTCTCAAAAAAAAACGGGAATGTAGAGGCATAGATTAATTCATTCTTAAACGAAATATTGCATTACAACATTTTCTGATGTGTTATTATTGAAATATGGTACCCAGAACATGCCTCACCATTACAACTTCATGTGCCGACATAGCATACTGGAGGTGTCATTATTATTTCACAAGTTCTCAAAAAAAACTGGAACGTAGAGGCATAGATTAATTCATTCTTAAACGAAATCTTGCATTACAACATTTTCTGATGTGTTATTATTGAAATATGGTACCCAGAATATGCCTCTCCATGCCACTTTATGTGCAGACATAGTCAAGTCAAGTCAAGTCAAGTGTATTTATATAGCGCTTTTCACAATATAAATTGCATCAAAGCAGCTTCACAATATCAATCAAATAACATAATGTTTGTTTCTTAGTGAAAAAACATCCACGTTTGGTAGGGCTGATCAATGGTATTAATGCTTGGTTAATTATTTTGAATATCCCCAACTGAACAAGCCAAAGGCAACAGTGGCAAGGAACCGAAAAACTCCATCAAGTGACCTACTGGTGTCCTAAAACTCCATCAGGTGACCTAATGGAGAAAAAAAACCTTGGGAGAACCCAGGCTCAGTCGGGGGCCAGTTCTCCTCTGGCGTTTATGAACTAGAGGCCGGATTTACAGTAACTGTAATTTGATACAGAATTTTGTTTTATTTTATCACTTCGGGGTGGGTACACGAACCGGAATCACAACATTTTATCTGTAGAGTGGGAAAGGGATCCTCCATAGGGAGAGGCTAGTTGGCACTTCAGCACTGCGTTGTCATCGGGTCCAGGCAAAGCTCCTAGTCAGATCTGGATACGGCCTGGATCCGGTCGGCTGCGGGAAAACCTCGGGATAAACAAAGACACTAAAATTAGCGTAGATGCCATTCTTCTTATGATGATGTAACGAGTACATCAGGATTTAAGGGAAGTGTTCCCAGTTCCGGCTGACCTAATCTATGCAGCCTAACATTGAGTTATAGAAGTCTATAATATATTATGTGTATGCTAGGTCAAAGAGATGTGTTTTTAGTCAAGCTTTGAACTGACAGAGTGTGTCTGCTTCCCGGACAATGGTAGGAAGACTGTTCCAAAGTTTTGGTGCTAAATAGGAAAAGGATCTACCGCCCGCAGTCGATTTTGATATTCTAGGTATTATCAACTGGCCCGAATTTTGAGATCGCAATAGACGTGAAGGACTATAATGCGTTAAGAGCTCGCTCAAGTACTGCGGAGCTAAACCATTTAGTGCTTTGTAAGTAATCAACAATATTTTAAAATGTATACGATGTTTAATAGGTAGCCAATGCAGTGTTGACAGAACCGGGCTAATATGGTCATATTTCCTGGTTCTAGTAAGAACTCGAGCGGCTGCGTTTTGGACCAGCTGTAGTTTATTTATTAAGCGCGCAGGGCAACCACCCAGTAGAGCATTACAATAATCTAGTCTTATTGTCATGAAAGCATGAACTAATTGTTCCGCATTTGTTAATGAGAGCATATGTCGTAATTTAGATATATTTTTAAGATGGAAAAATGCGGTTTTACAGATACTAGACACATGACTTTCAAATGAAAGATTGCTATCAAAGAGCACACCCAGGTTCCTAACCGACGACGAAGACTTAACAGAGCAGCCATCAAGTGTTAGACAGTATTCTAGGTTATTACGTGTGGAAGTTTTTTGTCCAATAATTAGAATCTCTGTTTTTTCAGAGTTTAGTAGTAGGAAATTACTAGTCATCCAATTTTTTATATCAGCTATGCATTCCGTTAATTTTGTGAATTGGTAAGTTTCGTTAGGTTTTGAAGAAATATACAGCTGAGTATCATCGGCATAACAATGAAAGCTAATTCCATGTTTCCTAATGATATGTCCTAATGGTAGCATGTACAGAGTGAACAGCAGCGGTCCTAGTACTGAGCCTTGTGGTACGCCATACTGAACTTGTGATCGATAAGACATCTCTTCATTTACTGCTACAAACTGATAACGGTCAGATAAGTATGATTTAAACCATGCTAGTGCAATTCCACTAATGCCAACATAGTTTTCCAGTCTATTTAAAAGAATGTTGTGGTCAATTGTGTCAAATGCAGCACTAAGATCAAGTAACACTAATAGAGAGATACAACCACGATCGGATGATAAAAGTAAATCATTTGTAACTCTAATGAGAGCTGTCTCAGTACTATGGTGCGGTCTAAATCCTGACTGAAAATCCTCGCAGATATCATTTCTTTCAAGAAAGGAACACAGTTGTGAGGATACTGCTTTTTCTAATATCTTTGACAGAAAAGGCAGATTTGAGATCGGCCTGTAATTGACTAATTCTGAAGGATCAAGTTGCGGTTTTTTAACAAGCGGTTTTATCATAGCCAGCTTAAAGGTTTTTGGTACATATCCTAGAGACAAAGACGAATTAATGATATTAAGAAGAGGATCTATGATCTCTGGAAGCATCTCTTTCAGTAGCTTAGTCGGTATAGGGTCTAACATACAAGTTGTCGATTTAGATGAATTAACGAGTTTGCAGAATTCTTCCTCTCCTATAGCAACAAATGAAAACAACTTTTCCTCAGGGAGACTACAATGCACTCCCTGATGCGATACTGTAGTAGACGGTTGCATAGTTATAATTTTGTCCCTGATATTATCAATCTTATAAGTGAAGAAGTTCATAAAGTCATTACTGCTGTGTTGCTTGGAAACTTCTGTGCTTAAAGCTTTCTTTTTCGTTAGTTTAGCCACTGTTTCAAATAAATACCTAGGATTATGTTTATTTTCTTCTAATAGGGTTGAAAAATAAGCAGATCTAGCAGCTTTTAAAGCCTCTCTGTAAGCAATCGAGCTCTCTTTCCATGAAATCCGAAATACCTCTAGTTTTGTTTTCTTCCAGTTGCGCTCCATTTTTCTGGCTGCTCTCTTAAGGGCCTGAGTGTGCTCATTGTACCACGGCGTTGGACTATTTTCTTTAATCTTCTTTAAGCGCAACGGAGCAACTGCGTCTAAAGTGCTGGAAAAGAGAGAGTTAAAAGTTTCTGTTGCAATATCGAGTTCTTCTAAGCTATCCGGGATGCTGAGATGATGAAACTTATTAGGAAGATTATTGATAAAGCAATCTTTAGTGGCAGAAGTTATAGGTCTAACATATTTATAACACGGAGTCGGCTTTGCAGCCTTGGCTAAATGTAATTTACATGAGACTAGATAATGGTCTGAGATGTCATCGATCTGCTGCAGAATTTCAACGGCATCAACATCTATTCCATGTGATAATATTAGATCTAGAGTATGATTACGACAATGAGTGGGTCCTGACACGTGTTGTCTAACTCCAATTGAGTTTACAATGTCTTTAAGTGCCAATCCCAATGCATCTTTTTCATTATCTACATGTATATTAAAATCACCAACAATTAGTACTTTATCGTTAGCCAATACTAATTCTGATAGAAAGTCCGCAAATTCTTTGATAAAATCTTTATGGTGCCCTGGTGGCCTGTATACAGTAGCCAGCAGAAATCTCAAACGTGATTTATCGTTTACACTATATATTTTTACATTAAGCACCAACACTTCAAAAGAAGTATATTTAAAAATAGATTTCTTAGTGGTTTTGAAAATATTACTATAAATTACAGCAACACCTCCCCCTTTGTGTTTTAGACGAGGTTCATGTTTATAACAGTAATCTTGTGGGGTTGACTCATTTAAAGTAATGTAATCGTTTGGTTTTAGCCAGGTTTCTGTCAAACACAGCACATCTAGATTATAACTTGAAATCATATCATTAACTATGAGCGATTTTGAAGTAAGGGATCGAATATTCAGCAACCCAAGCTTTATCATTTGTTCATCTGTATTATATCTGTTTTTATTTGTTGAACATCAATTAAATTTTTTACCTGACGTTTTTTGGATTTCCAAATTCAGGGAACAGACACAGTCTCTATATGATGATATCTAGGTGAAAGAGGCTCTATGTGATGGGATTTATCTGACCTTGGTGACGCGAGGCCGCTAGCAGACGGTCGGTTTAGCCAGTCTGTCTGCTTCCTGACCTGAGCCCCAGATTGTCATGTTTTAGCTCTAAGACTATGTGCCATATTACTAGAGAGAAGAGCAGCACCATCCCAGGAGGGATGAACACCATCTCTTTTCAACAGGTCAGGCTTGCCCCAAAAACTTTTCCAATTGTCTATGAATTCTATATTATTCAACGGACACCACTTAGATAACCAACCATTGAGTGAGGCCAATCTGCTAACTATCTCATCACTCCTGCGAACAGGAAGGGGGCCAGAGAAAATGGCATAGCATACTGGCGGTGTCATTACCTTAGTATTTCACAAGTTCTCAAAAGAACGGGAACGTAGAGGCATAGATTAATTCATTCTTAAACGACATCTTGCATTACAACATTTTCTGATGTGTTATTATTGAAATATGGTACCCAGAACATGCCCCACCATTGCAACTCCATGTGCCGACATAGCATACTGGAGGTGTCATTACTTTATTATTTCACAAGTTCTCAAAAAAACGGGAACGTAGAGGCATAGATTAATTCATTCTTAAACGAAATCTTGCATTACAACATTTTCTGATGTGTTATTATTGAAATATGGTACCCAGAACATGCCCCACCATTGCAACTTTATGTGCTGACATAGCATACTAGAGGTGTCATTACTTTATTATTTCACAAGTTCTCAAATAAAAAGGAACGTAGAGGCATAGATTAATTCATTCTTAAACGAAATCTTGCATTACAACATTTTCTGATGTGTTATTGTTGAAATATGGTAACCAGAACATTCCTCTGCCTTGCAACTTTACGTGCCGACAAAGCATACTGGAGGTGTCATTACTTTAGTATTTCACAAGTTCTCAAAAAAAAAAAAAAAAACGGGAATGTAGAGGTATAGGTCAATTCATTCCTAAAAGAAAATCTTGCATTACAACATTTTCTGATGTGTTATTGTTGAAATGTTACCCAGAGCATGCCGTCTTGCAACTTTATGTGCCGACAAAGCATACTGGAGGTTGTCATTACTTTAGTTTTTCACAAGTTTAAAAAAAAAATGGGAACATAGAGGTATAGATAAATTAATTCGTAAACGAAATCCTGCATTACAACATTTTCTGATGTGTTGTTGTTGAATTATGGTACCCAGAACATGCAACTGCATGTACCGACAAAGCATACTGGAGCTGTCATTACTTTATTATTTCACAACTTCTTAAAAAAACGAGCACATAGAGGTATAGATAAAGTCATTCTTATACGAAATCCTGCATTACAACATTTTCTGATGTACTACTGCTGAATAACAGTATGCTTTGTTGGAACATACAGTTGCATGTTCTGGGTACCATTTTTCAACAATAACACATCAGATATTGTTGTAATGCAGGATTTCGTTTAAAAATTAATTTATCTACACCTCTACGTGCTCGTTTTTTTAAGAGCTTGTGAAATACTAATGTAATGACACCTCCAGTATGCTATGTCGGCACATAAAGTTGTAATGGTGGGGCATGTTCTGGTTAACATATTTCAACAATAACACATCAGAAAATGTTGTAATGCAAGATTTCGTTTAAGAATGAATTAATCTATACCTCTGCATTCCCGTTTTTTTGAGAACTTGTGAAATACTAAAATAATGACACCTCCAGTATGCTATGTCGGCACATAAAGTTGCATGGAGAGGCATATTCTGGGTACCATATTTCAATAATAACACATCAGAAAATGTTGTAATGCAAGATTTCGTTTAAGAATGAATTAGTCTATGCCTCTACGTTCCCGTTTTTTGAGAACTTGTGAAATACTAAAGTAATGACACCTCCAGTATGCTATGTCGGCACATAAAGTTGCATGGAGAGGCATATTCTGGGTACAATGTTTCAATAATAACACATCAGAAATGTTGTAATGCAAAATTTCATTTAAGAATGAATTAATCTATGCCTCCACGTTCCTGTTTTTTTGAGAGCTTGTGAAATAATAAAGTAATGACACCTCCAGTATGCTTCGTCGGCACATAAAGTTGCAATGGTGGGGCATGTTCTGGGTACCATATTTCAATAATAACACATCAGAAAATGTTGTATTGCAAGATTTCGTTTTAGAATGAATTAATCTATGCCTCTACGTTCCCGTTTTTTAAGAACTTGTGAAATACTAAAGTAATGACACCTCCAGTATGCTATGTCAGCACATAAAGTTGCATGGAGAGGGATATTCCGGGTACCATATTTCAATAATAACACATCAGAAAATGTTGTAATGCAAGTTTTCATTTAAGAATGAATTAATCTATGCCTCTACGTTCATGTTTTTTTGAGAACTTATGAAATACTAAAGTAATGACACCTCCAGTATGCTATGTCGGCACATAAAGTTGTAATGGTGGGGCATGTTCTGGGTACCATATTTCAATAATAACACATCAGTTCCTGTTTTTTTGAGAACTTGTGAAATAATAAAGTAATGACACAAGTATGCTTCGTCGGCACATAAAGTTGCAATGGTGGGGCATGTTCTGGGTACCATATTTCAATAATAACACATCAGAAAATGTTGTAATGCAAGATTTCGTTTAAAAAAAGAATTAATCTATGCCTCTACGGTCCCTTTTTTGAGAACTTGTGAAATACTAAAGTAATGACACCTCCAGTATGCTATATTAGCACATAAAGGTGCATGGAGAGGGATATTCCGGGTACCATATTTCAATAATAACACATCAGAAAATGTTGTAATGCAAGTTTTCATTTAAGAATGAATTAATCTATGCTTCTACGTTCATGTTTTTTTGAGAACTTATGAAATACTAAAGTAATGACACCTCCAGTATGCTATGTCGGCACATAAAGTTGTAATGGTGGGGCATGTTCTGGGTACCATATTTCAATAATAACACATCAGAAAATGTTGTAATGGAAGATTTCGTTTAAGAATGAATTAATCTATGACTCTACGTTCCCGTTTTTTGAGAACTTGTGAAATACTAAAGTAATGACACCTCCAGTATGCTATGTCGGCACATAAAGTTACATGGAGAGGCATAATCTGGGTACCATATTTCAATAATAACACATCAGAAAATGTTGTAATGCAAGATTTCGTTTAAGAATGAATTAATCTATGCCTCTACGTTCCCGTTTTTTTGAGAACTTGTGAAATACTAAAGTAATGACACCTCCAGTATGCTATGTCAGCACATAAAGTGGCATGGAGAGGCATATTCTGGGTACCATATTTCAATAATAACACATCAGAAAATGTTTTAATGCAAGATTTCATTTAAGAATGAATTAGTCTATGCCTCTACGGTCATGTTTTTTTGGAAACTTATGAAATACTAAAGTAATGACACCTCCAGTATGCTATGTCGGCACATAAAGTTGTAATGGTGGGGCATGTTCTGGGTACCATATTTCAATGATATTACATCAGAAAATGTTGTAATGCAAGATTTCGTTTAAAGAATGAATTAATCTATGCCTCTACAGTCCCTTTTTTTGAGAACTTGTGAAATACTAAAGTAATGACACCTCCAGTATGCTGTCGGCACATAAAGTTGTAATGGTGGGGCATGTTCTGGGTACCATATTTCAATAATAACACATCAGAAAATGTTGTAATGCAAGATTTCGTTTAAGAATGAATTAATCTATGACTCTACGTTCCCTTTTTTTGAGAACTTGTGAAATACTAAAGTAATTTCACCTCCAGTATGCTATGTCGGCACATAAAGTTGCATGGAGAGGCATAATCTGGGTACCATATTTCAATAATAACAAATCAGAAAATGTTGTAATGCAAGATTTCGTTTGAGAATGAATTAATCTATGCCTCTACGTTCCCGTTTTTTTGAGAACTTATGAAATACTAAAGTAATGACACCTCCAGTATGCTATGTCAGCACATAAAGTTGCATGGAGAGGCATATTCTGGGTACCATATTTCAACAATAACACATCAGAAAATGTTGTAATGCAAGATTTCAATTGAGAATGATTAAATCTATGCCTCTACGTTCCCGTTTTTTTGAGAACTTGTGAAATACTAAAGTAATGACACCTCCAGTATGCTATGTCAGCACATAAAGTTGCATGGAGAGGCATATTCTGGGTACCATATTTCAATAATAACACATCAGAAAATGTTGTAATGCAAGAATTCAATTAAGAATGAATTAATCTATGCCTCTACGTTCATGTTTTTTTGAGAACTTATGAAATACTAAAGTAATGACACCTCCAGTATGCTGTCAGCACATAAAGTTGTAATGGTGGGGCATCTTCTGGGTACCATATTTCAATGATAACACATCAGAAAATGTTGTAATGCAAGATTTCGTTTAAAAATGAATTAATCTATGACTGTACGTTCCCGTTTTTTTGAGAACTTGTGAAATACTAAAGTAATGACACCTCCAGTATGCTATGTCGGCACATAAAGTTACATGGAGAGGCATAATCTGGGTACCATATTTCAATAATAACACATCAGAAAATGTTGTAATGCAAGATTCCGTTTAAGAATGAATTAATCTATGCCTCTACATTCCCGTTTTTTTGAGAACTTGTGAAATACTAAAGTAATGACACCTCCAGTATGCTATGTCAGCACATAAAGTGGCATGGAGAGGCATATTCTGGGTACCATATTTCAATAATAACACATCAGAAAATGTTGTAATGCAAGATTTCATTTAAGAATGAATTAATCTATGCCTCTACGTTCATGTTTTTTTGAGAACTTATGAAATACTAAAGTAATGACACCTCCAGTATGCTATGTCGGCACATAAAGTTGTAATGGTGGGGCATGTTCTGGGTACTATATTTCAATGATATTACATCAGAAAATGTTGTAATGCAAGATTTCGTTTAAGAATGAATTAATCTATGCCTCTACGGTCCTTTTTTTGAGAACTTGTGAAATACTAAAGTAATGACACCTCCAGTATGCTGTCGGCACATAAAGTTGTAATGGTGGGGCATGTTCTGGGTACCATATTTCAATAATAACACATCAGAAAAAATTGTAATGCAAGATTTCGTTTGAGAATGAATTAATCTATGCCTCTACGTTCCCGTTTTTTTGAGAACTTGTGAAATACTAAAGTAATGACACCTCCAGTATGCTATGTCAGCACATAAAGTTGCATGGAGAGGCATATTCTGGGTACCATATTTCAATAATAACACATCAGAAAATGTTGTAATGCAAGATTTCAATTACGAATGAATTAATCTATGCCTCTACGTTCATGTTTTTTTGAGAACTTATGAAATACTAAAGTAATGACACCTCCAGTATGCTGTCGGCACATAAAGTTGTAATGGTGGGGCATGTTCTGGGTACCATATTTCAATGATAACACATCAGAAAATGTTGTAATGCAAGATTTCGTTTAAAAATGAATTAATCTATGACTCTACGTTCCCGTTTTTTTTTGAGAACTTGTGAAATACTAAAGTAATGACACCTCCAGTATGCTATGTCAGCACATAAAGTTGCATGGAGAGGCATATTCTGGGTACCATATTTCAATAATAACACATCAGAAAATTATGTAATGCAAGATTTCATTTAAGAATGAATTAATCTATGCCTCTACATTCATGTTTTTTTGAGAACTTATGAAATAATAAAGTAATGACACCACCAGTATGCTATGTCGGCACATAAAGTTGTAATGGTGGGGCATGTTCTGGGTACCATATTTCAATAGTAACACATCAGAAAATTTTGTAATGCAAGATTTCGTTTAAGAATTAATTAATCTATGACTCTACGTTCCCGTTTTTTTGAGAACTTGTGAAATACTAAAGTAATGACACCTCCAGTATGCTGTCGGCATATAAAGTTGCATGGAGAGGCATAATCTGGGTACCATATTTCAATAATAACACATCAGAAAATGTTGTAATGCAAGATTTCATTTAAGAATGAATTAATCTATGCCTCTACGTTCCCGTTTTTTTGAGAACTTGTGAAATACTAAAGTAATGACACCTCCAGTATGCTATGTCAGCACATAAAGTTGCATGGAGAGGCATATTCTGGGTACCATATTTCAATAATAACACATCAGATAATGTTCTAATGCAAGATTTCATTTAATAATGAATTAATCTATGCCTCTACGTTCATGTTTTTTTTTTGGAGAACTTATGAAATACTAAAGTAATGACACCTCCAGTATGCTATGTCGGCACATAAAGTTGTAATGGGGGGGGCATGTTCTGGGTACCATATTTCAATGATAACACATCAGAAAATGTTGTAATGCAAGATTTCGTTTAAGAATGAATTAATCTATGCCTCTACGTTCCCGTTTTTTTGAGAACTTGTGAAATACTAAATTAATGACACCTCCAGTATGCTATGTCGGCACATATATGTTAGACTGTAGTAATGGATAACTTCTAATAAAGAACAGAAATTACATTACATTAAATCTCAGTTGGAAACATAATGTCACGTTTCTCCATACTTTAAAAAAACATTTAGTAATTACAAAATAATATTTTATGACATAGCTTACACCATTTATAGAGGCAGACAAGATCATATTTTCAGGAATTTATTTTCACTGTTAAATGAAAATTAGTGTTAAATGAAAAATACTGCCCGATCCACAGGCTTGTAATTCACATACAACTCTTCCTTTAAGAAATACGGCCAAAAGCACCGAGAGGGAGGGGTTAACAACCGTTCAACAAATTTAAGGTGGAACGAATAGTTCGACGAATAAGGAGCTGGCGAAAAAGGAGCTGGAGTCAGCCTCGTTGTGCAAGTAAATTGAAATACCGTGGGTTAGAGATGAGATGAGCAGATCACGCAGGACAACATAACTTGTTACATTAATACTCTGTTTCAGTCCAAAACTTAATAAAATGCTGCAGTTCCCTTTCGAATGGTCACTTCGTATTACGTAGCTATACGCAGTGGGAAAACTCCTTTTCCTCGATTTTACTGAACCTTATGTAAAGCTCATTTGCAGCTGCACGGCTAGCACACAGAGCGTCTAGCTCACTCATAGGCTGTGCTGCAGCAACTGCACATCCAATGGCGCGGGCGCCTCTGACGTGCGACCAATGAGATCACCCTACGTCAGAGCCCGTCATAGGGGCGAGGCTTAGCCTATATAAGCCCCTGAATTCGCCATAATTGCAGATTTTACTCCTTCAGCGACAAACTTTATATCTCTCTCTGTTTCACTGAGCCTTCGCCGTCGAACAACCCCTTCAGCCTGAGCGACCATTACTCAGCAGATCACGTCTTCTCAGCCGTTCGTCTCCTGATGCCGTCTCACCTGTGGCTATCCGGCGATATCCTTTTTATACCTCACGCTAGCATTGCTATGCCTCGCGCTCCTAACTGCGCCACGAGGCCGATCACCACGCACTGTGCATTTCATGCCTGGGACTCGACCACGCAGAGAAGGCCTTCTCCTCCGGAGGATGTGCAGCCTGTGAGAGCCTGCCCATCTCCTCTCTGCGGACTCGGCTAGCTCTCGCCAGGGATGAAGACGCCGCTTCGCCCGCGCCTCCTCCCTCGGTCGTTCTTCAGCCTAGGAAGAAGAGGCGCCGCAGCCAGCGGCTCCCCGAGAGCATGGATATGAGTGATCGCACGCCGGCCATGTCCCTGCGTGCCTCGCTTTCTCCAGCTCGAGCGTCGCCTGTGTTGTGCGAAGGAGATCAGCGAGATCAGCGCTTTTCGGGACCTCCGCAGCGCGACGGACCTAGCCCTGAGGGCTACCAAGGCTACAGCGCAGGCGATCGGGAGGAACATGGTGAGCTTGGTCGTGCCTGAACGCCATCTCTGGCTGAACCTCACCGACATCAAGGACTCTGAGAAGTCCAAGTTCCTCGACGCACCATTTACCAACACCGGTCTCTTCGGCCCAGCGGTGAAGGGGTTCGCGGAGCGATACACTGAGGCACAGAAGGTGTCCCAGGCCATGCGACACTTCCTGCCTAAGCGCTCTAGCTCTACTTCGAGCAAACCCAAACCAGCTCCGTTTTTTGCCTCAGCCAGCGAAACCGAAGCAGCAGGCCTCTCAGCCCTGCCCTGAGCTACAAAGCGCTTCCCGCCAAGGCCCGCGGCCCAGCGTTGCGCCCGAAGCAGCACCGCCGAAGTCGTCCTAGCACGCGGCACGAAGAGAGAGGGCGAGTGTCCCGCGCTGGCCGGACCACCCTCGAAAATGCCAACGAGACTTCCCACAACCCCCTGTTCAGTTCAGGCGGTTGGGGACTTTATTTCTGTGAACAGGCCCGCAGTAAGCGCGTCTTTACAACCAAACACTGTTTTAATGGCGACCCAAATAAATCACAAAAAGAGCATGTTTCACATGCACAATACACGGGTTCACGGTCCCCCTCAGATAGGTGGCCCCTCCCCTGTGATAACTCTGACTTCCCCACATGCAAATGCCTGTACAGTCAGTCAAACACTCAATGTATGCACAAATCATATTATAAGGGTTTAAGATCCCCCTATGTTAGGTGGCTCCCCCCTTTCAGTGTGTCAGTCCCTACCCACACAGGTTCTAGCCTGGCAAGCTATCCCCGGCCTGTCGAGATGGGTCATAAACATTATAAAGCGAGGCTACTCGCTCCAATTCGCTCGCAGACCCCCAAAGTTTCAGGCGGTCGTCGAAACCTCGGTGAGAAGTGACGTGGGTCACGTGCTTCGCACCGAAGTGCAGAAATTATTAGCAAAAGGGGCGATAGAATTAGTCCCCCCTGCGCTGAAGCAAGCGGGTTTTTACAGCCGTTATTTTTAGACCAATACTAGATTTGAGACATTTGAACAGGGCGCTCATGCCATGTCCCTTCAAAATGTTAACTATCAAACAGATCCTCGCGCAAATTCGCCTGGGGGATTGGTTTGTTACGATGGATCTGAAAGATGCTTACTTTCATATTCGAATAAACCCTCGTCACAGGCCATTCTTGAGATTCGCCTTCGAGGGACAGGCTTATCAGTACACAGTTCTACCGTTCGGTCTGTCTCTGGCACCCCGCACTTTCACGAAGTGTGTGGATGCAGCGGTCTCTCCTCTGAGACAGAGAGGAGTGCGTGTGCTGAATTACCTCGACAACTGGCTGGTGCTAGCGCAGTAGAGAGGCAACCTAATAGCTCACAGAGATCTGATTCTCGGCCATTTGGAATGCTTGAGTCTCACGATCAATGTTTCAAAGAGCAAACTATCCCCCTGTCAGAGTGTGATCTTTCTGGGCATAGTTTTAGACTCTGTGTCAATGAGAGCGCAGCTCACACCAAAGCGTGAACGCCATCTCTGGCTGAACCTCACTTACATCAAGGACTCTGAGAAGTCCCAGTTCCTCGACGCACCAGTTACCAACACCGGTCTCTTCGGCCCAGCGGTGAAGGGGTTCGCAGAGCGATACACAGAGGCACAGAAGGCATCCCAGGCCATGCGACACTTCCTGCCTTTAGAAATTTCAGAAACTACTGGGTCTTATGGCAGCAGCATTATCAGTGCTCCGCATGGGACTACTGAGCATGCGCCCGCTGCAGCACTTGCTGAAACGCCGGGTGCCAACATATGCATGGCAGTCAGGCAGCTTACGCATCAGGGTGAATCACGGTTGTTTAAGGACCCTGGTTCCCTGGCGGGCTCAGGACTGGTACCAAGAGGGTGTGATAATGGGGACAATTTCCAGAATTTCCATCCAACCTGGGTTGGGGGGCATTACACGAGGGCGCGCCTGCTTCCGGCCTCTGGTCGAGCGCGGAGCAGAGCTTACACATCAACTGCCTGGACATGAAAGCAGTTGGTCTGGCCCTGAATGCTTTTCTGTCGAGCCTCAAGGGTCATCACATCTTAATCCGCACAGACAACATGTCAGTGGTGGCCTACATAAATAGCCAGGGGGGCATCAGGTCAGGTGGCCTACATGCTATGGCGAGAGATCTCCTCTTGTGGGCACAGAACAATCTGAGCTCTCTGAGGGCTGCACATATCCCGGGTGTCCAGAATTTGGGCGCAGATATGCTCTCGCGGGGCAACACTCCCCTCGGCGAGTGGTCCCTGAACCCACAGACGGTCAGTCTGATATGGGAAGTGTTTGGCAGGGCCGAAATGAACCTGTTTGCCTCAAAAAACAACACCCATTGTAATCTGTTCTTCTCGAAGGACAGGGATGCGTTGGCCCATGACTGGCCCAACCGCCCCCTGTATGCATTTCCCCCTGTCTCGATGATTCCACAAGTCATCAAACGGGTCAGGGAGAGCGGGTGCCCAGTCCTTCTAGTGGCTCCTCTTTGGAAGTCCAAGCCGGGGTTTCCGGAGCTGGTTCAGATTTCGAACGCAGCTCCATGGCCTGTCCTGATGAGGAAAGACCTCCTCACACAGGCGAAGGGGTCATTGTGGCATCCGCGACCCGACCTGTGGGCCCTTCATGTGCGGCCTTTGAACCGGTATCCGGGGACCTTCCTGTGAAGGTGTTGAACACTGTATCTGAAGCTAGGGCCCCGTCGACTCGGCGCCTTTATGCTTCAAAATGGGCGTTTTTTTTTCGGCTGGTGCTCGAAAATCCAGAGTCATGTGATGTGTCAGTGGTTCTCTCATTCCTACAGGAGCTGTTGGACGCGGGTCGCTCCCCGTCCACACTCAAGGTGTATGTGGTAGCTATTACAGCTCACCATGTTCTATGTACCCGAAGTGCTCTCAACACCGTTCAGAGCGCAAGTGGTGACGTTGTTAGCCCTTTCCCCTTCCACAGAGGATGGATAATCTTCTCTGCCCTGTCAGGGCGCTGAGAATCTATCTGGAACGTTCTGTGTCTTTTAGACAATCAGAACAGCTTTCTGTCTGCTTTGGTGGTCGATCCAAGGGGGGATTCTGTCACTAAACAGAGACTGTCTAGATGGATAGTGGAGGCCGTTTCTATGGCTTATACCCCAGCGGGCCAGGATTGCCCTATAGGTGTTAAAGCCCATTCGACCAGAGGCATGGCCTCGTCGTGGGCATGGTCATCTGGGTTTCCCATTCAGGACATTTGTGATGCGGCAGGTTGGGCCTCGCCGTCCACATTTGTGAAATTCTATAATTTGGAAGTACCCTCCCTACAGGCAGGGGTGCTTTCGGTATGATTAGGGCCCAGACAGTGTCTGGTCTTGTCATTGCTTATTACTGTGCATAATCATATTCAATATATATATATATACCCGCTTGTTGCTGGTGGTATTTTCATATTCTTGACCCTGTCAGGAACTACTGGTGTATTTACCTAGACCTGACGGTGTCACATATTAAGTGGTTTGTGGCTTGTTCTGTATGCTCAGGGGTCCTGAGTTGCAGTGGCAACCAGTTATTCAGTGCAGCGTTTTGCATAGCGTTCCCACTGCGTATAGCTACGCAATACGAAGTGACCGTTCGAAAGGGAACAACTTGGTTACTCACGTAACCTCAGTTTATGACCATTCTGTGCTAAAGAGTTGATCATGACAAAATTTTAAATCTTATACAAACCACAATAACAGGCACAAATATGGTATTATCTTTTATTTCCGAATCAAACCCAGTCACAACTTTAAAACTAAGTCTAAAGCTAATGCAATGCAGCATATTGCTGCTCCTTTTAAATCCTTTATCTTTAACCCTAACATAACCTCAGACTCCTCACTAACCTTAATCGTCCCACTGTCTCCATCCCTAAGCCTGACTCAAGGGTTAACTCTGCCTCAAATTGACCCTAACATTGCCTCAAACCCTATCATCGAGCCTTGAAAAAAAGGATCAACATTCAATGCTCTACTGTGGTTGTAAATGGTGTGTTATGCATACAGTGACAGGATTTGTTTAGTTTCTGTGGCACATTACAGCACCCTCCAGCTCAGTGTGCTCTCGGAGAGATGGCCCAGAGCAGGGGAAAGGGCTTGTTTGGATTATATCCCACTGTCTGCTTTTAGTCATCTCCTGGAAGCACAAATCCATGAACAATTTTTCTGTCTTCCTGAAATGTTTTCATTTCTCGTTGACTCCCTTTCTCGCTTTTGGACTTTTTTTTACTGCCCTCTCCAATTATTTTTTGACTCCTCATTCAGTTTTAATCCTATCTTTACTATTCCTCCCTTGACTCTTTTTATCTCCCTTTTCTATTTTTACTTTGCCTTCCCACCTTTGCATTCCTGTGCTACACTGACGGTGGAGTTTCATTCTTTTTATTATGTAACACTGAGGAGAGTTTTTGGAATGTGCGGAAGTCAATTGTGTCTTTTATTTTTCTTCTGGCCTGTGTGTCATGGATTAATAGAATAGAAAGAGTTCACAAGAACATGAAAGACTGGAGTATGGAGCATATTCTACAGCAAAGCTTGAGAGTAAGATATTGCAAGAATGCTGCAATATCTAATACCTCTTCTAATGTGATGAAATAGTAGATGTGAGAGTGAAAAGAAAGACTGTGATGAGAAAGTTGATTTTTAAAGTTACTGGACTTTGTATTTGTTGCCATTTATGTCTGTCTGCATGTTTTTCTAGCTGTAGGTTGTCCACCAGTGAAGAAGAGCCTGAGTTGGCAACTTGGCAGTAAAGAGGTCTGGGAAATTAAAATAACTTTTATATATGAAGTGTAAATTTGTGAAATTCACTAAAACAAACCAAATTTACCAAGGTTAAGTTTATCAAATTGATGAAAGCTGCAAAAATAACAATTAACTAAATAAATATATACAATTTATAGAAAAATATTATAAGCCAGTGCTGTGTAAACATGAATTACATGTAAAAACATGAAAAGATCTGTGAGGGTAATTTATACAGTTTACAATCAAAATAATTGATAATTGACACCCCTCACACTTTTCTCACGTGCCAGCGATGCCATAGGTTTCTGACCTATGTTATAATGTTTAATGTTTATTGTATAATGTTCAATTACAGAAAATGGGGACATCTGGTCACTGGTCATTTTTCCTCTAAATAATGCGCTATTGCTAGTAACTGTAAAAGGTTTTTGAAGTGTAAAAATGTTTGTACTGTAAAAAGCTTTTGAAGCTGTTAAGATTACTATACTATATACATATGTCACTTCTTCTCCTGTATTTAAGTTAAACTGTGTTACCTTTGCTCACTGTACGCAGAGGTGGGCACAAATACATCAAAAACTATTTTGTTACAAAATACAAATACTGGCTCATGAAATGTAACAAAATAAAAACAAAATACTGATGTGAAAAATGTATTTAAATAAAATACAAGTAATTAGTATTTTGAAAATACAAAAATACTACCACAATAATCTTAAGTCTTTTTTTTATTATTGCTGAAAGGTCAATAACACAGCAATAACACAAATATGAGAAATGTGTCAATTCAAAATGGCGAAGTAGCAAAATAAAAAAGTATGGGGATCTGCAACGCTATCTCATGACCAATTCGTACAAATTTGTACGAGTGATTAAAAGGTGGCTAATTTGTACGAATTCATATGACCTCACTCGTACAGATTCGTACGATTTGTCTAAACCCACGTGATGGGTAGGTTTAGGGGCGGGGTCAGGGGTAGGTCATTCGTATGAATTCATATGAATTTGGCAACTTGTAAAATATGAGTGAGGTCGTATGAATTGTTACGAATTAGCCACCTCGTGAAATTCGTACAAATTGCCCTCTACAGGGCCTGAAATAGCTCCCTCTGAGGAAAATGGCATGTATAGCTAAGTTCACATTAATGGTGTGGTAGGCTGCCCTTAATAGCAAAACGTGTTTGATGTAGGCTACGTAGCCATATTATCACCGTTACTCTACTCGTGCCTTAAGGCTTGAATAATTGTAGAGAAACATTTCCTCACCACTGGCTAAGGGAGGGGAAACAGCCATAAATCTATATGTTATGTGCACTAACAGCTTTAATGAGGAACTTTATTGAAAAGTCGATAACAAAAATAGTAGCAATAACACAACTATGCTACAAAAGAGAAAACTAATCCATTGTCATTTGGGCTAGTTGTTTTTAAGTACAACCAACTTGGCAAAATCATTTACTATGGTGATTTTTCTTAAGTATTTAAGTATTTGAAATACTCTAAATACACTCCCTCAAAATATTTTATTACAAACTACATTTTATTTTTTCCACACCTGCAAAATACAAACTACAAAATACACTAAAGTAATTAAATACGTATTTAAAATACATTTAATTGAAATACTGCCCATGTCTGACTGTACCTTTAAGTGCATTTTTAGTGACTGTGTTCATGGATTTGCATCATGCCAGCTGAAGCATTTGGGTTGACAATCCAAAAACTAAACACGTACTTCATTCCAAAGAACAGCATTGCAAAAGAGCCCAAAGCTTTTTCTTGCTCTCTCATATGCCTGGTCCCTCTCTCCTTTGCTCTATTGGTTAATAAAGGCGTGTGCGAGTCGTGCTTGCACTGTGTGCTGTGAGGATTGGTGCTGAACTTTTTCCCCACTTAAGCATGTCGGTGGCCTAGACAATATTGTCCCTAAAGAACCGTTGGGCACTCTACCCTCCCTAAGTGTGTTTGATGTGGAAGGCACTCGCTGTCCCGTAACTGACCGTTATTCTGGCTCTACAGTCAGACATACCAGAGCAAGACCCAACCTAAGCTGTCTAATTATTGCATTTCATTTCTCATTCTGTCTATTCTCCTGTCTCTCCATTTTCTGTCTATCATGGTTTAGATGTTGTTATAATTGCTTCTCCCACTTATATCTGCTTTAACATGGTCAAGGGCAAAGGTCACCATGTTAAAGACCCTCCCCAGAGTGGGGAATTCATGAAATTTTGTGTCTCTGGTATGTCTGAGTGTGTTTGTGATCCAGACACTGTCTAGCCATGCAACAGTTTTAGCCCAACTAGGTAAAATGGTTGATCTTGGTTATAATTGAGTCCTCCAACAGATGCCTTATGCTCTCTTTATATAATGCATGATTTTTCGTTTTGTACAAATATGTGTTCAATCATCTGTTCAAATTTAAATTGTCATAACTTACCCTATGGTCGATGCGAACCTTTATGCAAATCTATTTTTCATATAGAACAAGAAGAGAATTTTACATTCAAAGATGCTCTTAGTGAGCATGTCTGCCAAGCAAAAGCAAAGCAAAAAAAGTAATCAATTTGAGTTCTGCTCTTAGTGATCATGTCTGCCAAGCAAAAGCAAAGCAAAAAAAGTAATCAATATGAGTTCTGTGCTATTGTCTTGTAAAGCCATGATGACAATTTTTTTTTTATTTAAATCTTCCCTTGTACTTAATCTTGTTCTCAATCAAACATTGCACCTTTAGAAGTGTCACATTAGGTCAGGGGTGTTTCAATCCTACTTGAGGACCACTTTATTTAAAAGTAATATAATATAATAAAAAATATACTGTAATATAATGAAAAATGTGTATATACATTTACCTGCCAACCTGCAAAAAGTGTGTCACAGTGTCTGGTTGTGTTCCCTTGTCTTTCACTAGAGGTCCTCGTTCTCACGGTGTCCTTCACGTTTCACTTCAATTCCCAGCATTCTGTCTGTCACTGTCACTCATCAGTTCATTGCACTCAGCTGTTCCCCGTAATCATTGTTCCCAGCTGTTGTGTGTTAGTCTTGTTAGAGTTGTGTATATATTCCCTGTCTTTGTTAGTGTCTGTTACGAGTCCTTGTTTAATGTCCTAACACTTCTGTGCCTTGCGTTTTCCTGTTGTGTTCTATGTTTTGGATTGCCCTTATTGGATTTGGACCCCTGCCTGAATGACTACGAGTCTGGATTACCCTATTAATAAAGATACTGCTACTGGATCTTCCTGTTACCCGTGTGTGTATTGTGACAGAAGGACTCCGTCACACAAGGATCCAGCGGTATGTTTGGTGACATCTCTTCCCCAGCAACCGAACGGGAGAGAAGGGAGTTTTTTAAGGGGACCCGGTTGGTAAAGTTCCGCGGGACCCGTGGAGGTCGCCGCAGAGGAGGTGAAAGGGAGATGTAACGTCACGTCTGCCCAGCGAGAGACTGTTCACGTCACGTCTGCCCAGCGAGAGACTGTTCACGTGCCGTCCGCCTTCCTGGACGTGGACTATCTGGAGCGTCTGGCTCGGATCCTGGACATGCCCGTGTCTGCTGTTCCGGATCCAGTGTCTGTTGTTCCAGAGCAGGAGCCGGAGGTAGAGCCAATGGCCGTTCCAGAGCCGGAGGCAGAGCCAGTGCCCGTTCCTGAGCTGGAGGCAGAACCATTGCCGGTTCCAGAGCTGGAGGCAGAGCCATTGCCGGTTCCAGAGCTGGAGGCAGAGCCAGTACTCGTTCCAGAGCCAGAGGCAGAGCCAGTGCCGTCTGCCTTCTTGGATCTGGAGCATCTGGTTCGGATCCTGGACATGCCCATGTCTGCTGTGCCAGTGCCGGTTCCAGAGCCAGTGCCGGTTCCAGAGCCAGAGTTTGTTCCTTTGTTTGTGTCTGTCCTAGTGTCCGTTCCTGAGCCGGTGTCTGTTCCTGAGCCGGTGCCGGGGTCCTCACCACCGCCCTGGCCGCCCGGTGGGTCGTCTGCTTCGCCCTGGCCGCCCGGTGGGTCGTCTGCTTCGCCCTGGCCGCCCGGTGGGTCGTCTGCTTCGCCCTGGCCGCCCGGTGGGTCGTCTGCTTCGCCCTGGCCGCTCGATAGACTTTCTGTTTTTCCCTGGTTCCCGGTTAAGCCCTCACCCCTTGTTCCTGTCTCCCTTCACGGACCTGGCCCACCATCCCTCCCCCTGATCCTCCAACGTTCCACCTCCCTCCTGAACTCTTGTGTCGTGTCTTAGTGTTGTCGTGGAGTGTCTGGTAGCCGCTCCGTAGAGGGGGGGGGGGGGTTATGTCACAGTGTCTGGTTGGGTTCCCTTGTCTTTCACTAGAGGTCCTCGTTCTCACGGTGTCCTTCACGTTTCACTTCAATTCCCAGCATTCTGTCTGTCACTCATCAGTTCATTGCACTCAGCTGTTCCCCGTAATCATTGTTCCCAGCTGTTCTGTGTTAGTCTTGTTAGAGTTGTGTATATATTCCCTGTCTTTGATAGTGTCTGTTACGGAGTCCTTGTTTAATGTCCTAACACTTCTGTGCCTTGCGTTTTCCTGTTGTGTTCTATGTTTTGGATTGCCCTTATTGGATTTGGACCCCTGCCTGAATGACTACGAGTTTGGATTACCCTATTAATAAAGATACTGCTACTGGATCTTCCTGTTACCCGTGTGTGTATCGTGACAAAGTGGTTGAAAAACAACGTGGAGCTGTGATGGGTTTTTATACACTACCGTTCAAAAGTTTAGGGTCAGTAAGATTTTTTTTTAAATGTTTTTAAAAGTCTCTTCTGCTCACCAAGGCTGCATTTATTTGATTAAACATACAAAACAAACCCAGTAATATTGTTAAATATTATTTCAATGTAAAACAGCTGTTTTCTATGTGAATATATTTTAAAATGTAATTTGTTCCTGTGATCAAAGCTGCATTTTCAGCATCATTACTCCAGTTTTCAGTGTCACATGATCCTTCAGAAATCACTCTGATTATTTGATGCTCAAGATTCAAGAAACATGATTATCACAGTTGACAACAGTTGTGCTGCTTCATATTTTTGTGCAAACAGTGATTCATTTTTTTTTTCAGGATTCTTTGAAAGTTCAAGAGAAAAGCATTTCATTAAATATTTTGCATTATTATAAATGTCTTTACTGTCACTTTATATCAATTTCATGCGTCCTTTCTGAAGAAAAGTATTACTTTCTTTAAAAAAAAAAAAAATTGACCCCAAACTTTTAAACAGTAGTGTATGTTCTATTATTTTGCATGCCATCGCTATCAGAGTTTTACTCCCTAGGCATCCTTGGTCCGATAAATGCCCTATATCCAAGACTTTTGTGTTACTATACAAACGCCCTCTGCCGTCTTTATTGTAATGCTGCCAGACAGTAAACCCATTGCTTTCAATGAGAAACACTCCCATCAATACTTTGATGTGAAGGACATGGAAAATGTATCATCATGAATTACTTTGGTATAATTGTGTCATCATGACATGATATTTGGGACATATTTCATTATCAAAACAAGTTGGCTATTTTATTGGATTTCAATGGAGTAGAGGCTTCAAAATGCTGTACTAAATATATTTCAATATATTTTATATTTCAGATTTTGATCATGTGGTCATTTGATTAATTGATCATCTCATTCAGCTGAGAAGTGAGCCTGACCATTGAGCACTGCCAATCTTGGGAATTTCAGTGGTTTGTCTTTTCTTAATTTCCCACAGCGCAGAGCAAAGATCATTGAGAGCACTAGAATCAGCTAGCTTTCTTGTTAAAGGGATAGTTCACCAAAAGTATTCATTTTCTCGCTCTCATGTCGTTCCAAATCTATGTAGCATTTTTTTCTTTTGTGGAGCTTAAATTAAGTTATTTTGAAGAATGTAAAAGAAATGCATAAGAAAGAAAGTCATACATATTTGGAACAACATTAGTGTGAGTGAATGATCTCTTCTCCTCACTTTTTGGACTGCCTGGATTTTTCTCTACCTCCCATCCCTATTGTCTTTATCAGTTAGCCAGGTCTCAACAGTCCTGATTCAGCATTTCTATAAAAGCTTTTGGTTACTATGACATATTTAATAATCCGAATCCTCCACAGACTTCCTGATAATGTGTGAACTCTGTCAGACACACAAATCCTGATTACCCAATCAGCACTCGCACAACTGGCCTTTTGGGGGCATGGGGGTGTGGGTGCAGGATGAGGTCGTCCAGTTGGCTTAGAGATTTTCCAAGTTGAGGATGGTGTGACGGGGTGGAGAGGTTAAGGGGACTATAAAGGGGTAGTAGACTCTAAGAGTGCAACATTTTGTTCCATCTTTAGATGTGCAATTTGTTGGTGATGAAAGAGAAAACAGCCGTGACATACTTGTCGTGTCACGGCCGTGATGTTTGTAAGGAAGTCCACCAAGTTAAGGAAACCACCAACATTTTCTTCTAGATTAAAATCAACTACTTTGTTTTATTAGTTTCAGAGAAATAATTGTGAAAGAATGGGGAGAGGAGGCAATGCTCTATAGCGTATAATCGGATATGATTGGTTCATGCGATAAATCCCGCCTCTTGTAGATTCGGCTGATTGAAGACAATGTTAAGGGACGACTAATTTAACAGTAAGTATACGGACTCAGACTTACATTCACGTCAAAACAAACTTAAACTTACCTCTAAACATGATGTATGTGTTTATTTATTCTGTTATTGAGCATTCAGCTTGGGAAAAATTAAAAATACTTCATCCTTGTATCTGTGTCTGTGTCCAGTGAAGTATACAAGCTTGCCTGCTGAAAATAAGTTGACCATTAAAAAGAAAATGCTGATCATTAGTTCACAATATAGATATATAACCACTGATATCTACAATAGGATTTAAAATAAGCCCCCCAATCACCTTTTGAAATAACGCTTCAAAAAATGATGTATCATTTTGCATCATTTACTGCCACTATTTGTGACATGGGAATTAAAGTCCAGTTGTATGTCATTGAATCATTCATTCAAGAGATTTGTTCCAAACCGCTGATTCACTCCAGTAATGAACAAAAGTCTTTATTAGCAAATCTTTTTAATCAATCAATAAATCAATAAGGAATTTGGTTTATAAGGTGGGAACCAGCAAATTTTCATTCATTTAATTTATAAATTAATCAAAAAACAACAAAATAAAGCGGCAGCACCTCACAGTATGACTGTCGCACACCACACAACGATATAACAAAACACAATGTAAACTCCAGACCTCTGTTGTCTTGCACTTTTGTCACTCTTCTTTTATGCATCAGGACCTCCTTGCGTAGACCTCAAGACCGTGTGCGGCTCTTGTCCTCGTCTGTTACCGAATACCCCCCATCGCATGATGAGGCTGCATCTATATATGCGTTATAAAGGTGAATTTAATTTTGAAATCAAAATGGATAGGTGTGTTTTTTCTGGCTGCTAGCCAAAGATTTCAGGTTCAAGCCCAATTAGGGAGACACGGGAAACTGTATCATAATCCTGAATGATCACTATTCTACAGTGTAAAAACACACCTGAGTGATATGGCGGCTGTCCTTCCGTTAGTGTCTGCACCTTCCGAGATCAAGAGAGAGTGACAATAAAGCTGTGCAGCTTCTAAAAAAAAAAGTTTTAAGGATGTAACTGGAAATCTCACAGTTGTTATCTGGAGTCAGTAGTCATTTTTTTAGTGCATTCCAGGGAGCCATGAATTCAGCTTACAGTTACTCAGTCCAAACAACTGAAAAGGCATTGAGGTCAGTGTATGTTATATAATCAGTGATATTGATACGTTAATTGTTATGTTGAGTTCATAAAATTTCTCACCTGGTTGAACATAGTGAGTGTCGTTCAGTTTGAGTGGAATACATGTGTATGATTAAAACTGAAATAAGCCTTGTTCACTGACTCGACGTCGCTTCCCATGTGCGCAGTGTACGTTTGTTCAGCTTAGTTATTCTTGGGACCTCATAGACGCACAAGAGTTTCTTATCTCACTTGTGCAGGCAGATATGACAGGGTGTATTTGTATTTCGTGCGCTGTTTAAGTGTGGTGTGTGTGAACTTTAAAGTCAAGAGAGGATAGATAATACATGTGCACTCATGGCCTTGGACACAGCCAGCAGCTGGCCGTTTACCATGGCAATGGGCTATGGGTAACAAGAAGAGGGATCTTGACCCAGATTCTGGAGTTCTGCTGTGATGAGAATACTGTGATCTGTGAGCCGGTTAATTTAATTCTTTAAATACCTTCATAAACAAAATCCACCACACATAAACATGTCTGCTGTGTTGTAGGTAATTTGTTCTCCTTTTAGGTCTCCTGGATCATATCTTATTCACCAGAATCTAAAGCAACATATACTAAATCTCCTGCATGACGTGAAATAATCAAAGATGCATCTTCATGTTAACAAAATTACCTAGTGAAAAAATAAAAAAAGATGCAAAATCTACTTTTGTCTGAATATTCATACTTATTTACTAATAAAAAAATTAAAGGATTCCAATAATTAATTAATTCATTATTAGCTTGTATCCTATAGTTACTTACAAATTGGAAACATTGCAAAATTTTATCATAACAAAGTGCTAATCAATGTTTGCAATATCACAGTAGCAAATATCAAGATATAAGTAAAATACAGAAAGAGAGAGGGAAAAAGATTTAGATGTTTTTTTTTTTAAATAGTAGTTTTTTAGAAAATGTCTTTGTTAGTGACAAACAAAGAGATTCAAGCAGTTGCTCAACCAACATAGAGGAATGTAAACATCCTATTTCATACCAAGCAAAAATGCCTTGAAAAACATCCACCATCAACGAACGCATATCTCATACAGCTCACATGAAAAAAATAAATTCAAAAAAAAAATGAACTAGAGGTACAACTATCAACAACATCTTCAAAAAGCAACATTCTTTTACTTTAATGAAAAGAAGGGTTAGCTGTAAAAAAAGAAATCACTCAATCAACAGCACAGACAAATAGGGAAAAATATGTTTTACTAGTTGTCAAATTTCTACGGGTTTATCATGTCTACTGGTCTACTGCCCAAATCTGAATGCATGTCACATTATTTTATAGGCTATTGACCAAAATGGTGTATTATTCATAGAAGTGAAAGTGACAATGTCTGTACAATTTATTAGGAAAATACATCTGAAAAAAAATAATACAAGGCTGAGTGTCTAATTCTGCTTAGTGCATCTGGTAGTAAGAGTCATTATTCGAGGTCTTTAATTCAGAATAGAAACAAAGTAGAGATTTAGCCATAACTAAACAAAACACATAATCAATTGACCTGAACAAAAGTTATTTTCTGATGTTTATATTACAAACAAACAACATTACACTGGTGTCGGTATCAGTGGAAATAAACAAGTAGAACTGAATACACCGGCTGTATCCTTTTAAGCACAACCTCTATGAAACAAATATGAAGTATTTTAATTTAAGACAAACAACAAAAGGCAAGTCCTTGCTTTACATTAGCTAAACAAAATGTTTTGCTGTTTACGGACTTACCGGTACTTAAATACGCACTCTGCTTGGTCATTTATGTGCATGAAACTTGAAAATATTGATATTTCACAAGACTGCATTAAGGCCATAAAGGCCTAGGATTACATCATATGATCCTCTGGGCCACCACTTAGCTGCTGTTCTCACACCACAATAGGAAAATCCCACACTAGGTCTGTACTTTGTGATTTTAATTTGTCTGACATTTGGTGGCTGAATTGCGACCTGCTGGATTCAAATATAAAATGACATTATTTGATTTGTGACCTAGATGAAGAGTGACGTAATTCAACTGCAAGGATTGTGCCTGTGAAATGTGAAATACAGAGGAAGAGAGACAACTGCCATAAGCATGTTTTTTCAAGTTTCAAGCTTCCTCTTTTTACTGGAAAATAATATGGCAATTAAAACTTTAAAAGTTGAAAAAATGAACATTGCTTTTTCAGTTCAAGAAACGTTTATCCAACAGTACAATACCCAACCATGTTGTTCAAACAAACAGTATTATTGTACCTTCAATAGCATCCAAATCCACTGCTTTTTTATGTCAGAAAGGCACAGACAGGACATGTCCATCTTCAGACATGGCTGCATTCTTCACAGCTGTTATCTTTATCAAGTCACAGGTCCCTTGGAATCCTCAACCTTTCACTCCATTTTCACTCATAATGTCTGTCTGTCTGTCTGTTTGCTGTGGCAGCACAGATTTCAGTAAGGTCACACGTTATTCTCCGGGTCTCTTTCTCTTGCCCTCTTTTGGTCAGTTCAGTCTGGCAAACCCCATCCTCTATTTTCCTCACAGGCTTGTGTCAGATCTCCTCCAGCGGAAGCTTGTGTTCATGTTTGTGTGTGTCGCCTGCGGTTAGGTGTCATTTTGCTGACTGATCACTTCACCCTATGTGGATTTCAAACTAGGGGGATGAACTATAAACAGTCATCCGTGACAACTTACAACTGCTCTTCAACACAAATGGCCTTTTGCTAGGATACAGGGGGAATATCCTCTGCTGGAGACTAAGTTTATTGTCTTTTAGCCACAATGACACTGTGAATATAAACAAAAGGACGCATATCCTATTGTTTTACACAGCGCAATGTGTGGAAAATACAAAAATCAAAATTTGGGTCTAATGCTCATGCCAAAAAGAATGATTGGAATTAAGTGTGCAAAACTTATCATATATACAAACTCATAAATGATTGAAAACCTACATTACCCATATATAATATTTACTAAACGAAAAAATCCAAATAAAAAAACAAAAGGAATTAGCACTCTTTATCTCAAACCGTTTCTCCATTTCGGGCTTACATATTTCACTAACCTTTAAATTGTAAATCTAAACGATATCTAAGTCAAGTACAAGTGTGATGTTTTCTACACTAAACCCACGACCACTATTCAAAAAACAGTAAAAAAGTTGGAAAAATATTGAACAAATACATAAAACTTGAGATTATAATAAAAACATTTAGTTGTTTTCCGGGCCCCTATAGATTTAAATGCAAAAAGAATCATTAAACCTCCTTGCCTGCTCAGTCACGATATGCTATTTTCTACCAATTAGATGATTATTCTTGAGTTTATGTTTCATCTATTAATTAAACAAGAGAGCCTACTGATTCAGATGACCCCATTTATATCATGTAAAAATTCATTAACATGATTTCAATTAAATTCTCAACTCGCATGTGAAATGTTTAATTTTGTATCTAAAATCTGCCTGGGTTTTGTTTCTCTAATTCTTTATAATTGTACTCAAGAGACTCACAACTGTTACCTATGGGAGTGTGGCGTCAATGCATGACAGAGATTTATCCTTGTACTAATTTCAGCTGACCGTGTTATCACTCACCCCTGTAACTAATCTTCCCTATCTGCAGAAGAATGTTGTGAAGTGCGACTGCAAAAAAAAATTGGCAGCAAATATCGCTATTTGAAAAGCGTTTTACACTGGACAGAGACAGATTGACAGGACAAGCCATGATGTTGAAAGCAGATCAGAGAAAGCGCCTAGGGAGATTTGAGGAGACCATCAACTTGATGGAGAAATCTGGACGTTGCCAACCTGCCAACGAGCGCCCATCAAGATGCTGTGCCAAGTGTAGCAGTGTAAACAATCTGCCTCGAAAAAAAAATGGATTAGCATTCAGTGCAATAGGGTCAGTCCAGAGCATAAACCACCCAAGAATCTGATTTCTTCTCACAAAAAGTAAAACATTTATGTTTTTAAATGAATTGATTAGATAAAAGTCGATACAGTCATTTCCAGTCAAGACACAGGAGATTAAAAGCAAAATGCTTCAGAAATGACCCCTTGGACTAGAAAGAGATTCTGCCCTTTTTTAGGTTAACTTAAAGTATGATGCTCATGTGAACGGTATTAAAGTTTAGAAAGGTAAAACCTCTGTGAAAACAGATTGAGTTTTGTGTACTCGGGGTGAAGCTCTTAAACACGGAGCTCTGAGATGAGTTTTATTGACAGTTAAATGACACTCTGCAAGTACAATAACCTTTAAAACATCTCAGCACAACGCAGGCAAAGATGACCATATCAGCAGCTGGCTAATGGAAGAGTGCAGAGTGTAGTTAATGTGTCCGTGTGCATTTTAGAATATATTTTCAGTGTAATTCACTGTAAGAGATGTACACACAAGGAGTTGAGAGATAACAGTGCACCAGATCAGAGCTCATTATGAGCTAATTAATCATTAAAAACGTGTTTTATTGATTAAAGACAGCAGCAGTATATGCTCTTCCTTCTCTCATGTTCTTGCTCACCCCCTATCCACCCCAACTTCATATTGTATTTCCTCTGACAATCAGCATGTATTGTTTTGCTCTGGGATCGTCCAATCATGTAACTGAATTGCTTACAGACACTTGGACAGTGCCTGGGGGTTAGCTAGGTGCCAGATTGTTAGCTCCTTGCGGACATGCTACACAAAAGAAGCGGAGAGAACGTTGAGTTATTGATGCGATTTGGGCCGATGCGGCCGGAAGTCCCCCTCCCCCACGTCTCTAGTTCCTCGCTTCTTTCTCTCTTAGGGGGGTTAAGTCGCTTAGATTTGGCCAAATACTATTCAAACAGTAAATCTCTGGAACATTCAAAATTCTCCAGAGGTAAATCTCATTTATACTGCATGTGCACAACCACAGGGTGTGGGGGAAACATCATGTTGTGTGTGAGGTAACTTGTGAGACTAAATGTGCATAATACTATTTTTATTTTTAACGTGTTCACTTAAGTGTGTGCATGTGTAAGACTAGTGTAGCTGTATATGTGGTTGTTTTCTCACTTTTCTGCCATGGGTTTTTTTGTTCTGGGAGTGGTTTGTTCAGTAAAAACTGCACAAGTCGCCATGAGATGTTAGGATTATCAATTCTATGTGTGTTTCGATGTGTGTTCATCCTTGGCGGGGTGTGCATACAGATTGCAGCCAAAAATACTTTTGACTGATGCCCTCGAATGGGGTGTTATCGGATAAGAAGTCCATGACCCAGGTTATATGACACTAACACAAAGCATTTGGCTATATGTGCCATGTAGTTAATTCTAAACACACAAAAAAAAAAAAAAAATAGAGGTATATGTAAAGGTTCTCTCTGTAAGTTTTTTTGACAACCTCATGCAAAAAATGTTTACTTGCATTCTACTTCTTAATTTTTGATATAAGATTATATACCCACATAGTAGGACATACTACAGTATAGCATAATAATCATGGCTCATTTTTGCCATAAATTCCGTTATATGAGTAGCATGCTTGTGCATGATTGTATTTGCCATATTTATTAGCCTGGGTTTCCCATGCTGCCTTGCGCGCAGCGCGATTTTATTCACGCTGCTAGGAAGCCTGGATTCCATGGACCCAGATTTTCGCCTCAGCAACGGGACAATCACAGAACGGGGAGGGAGCTGGCAGCAAGACGATGACGAGTCTATGCGACACACCGAAGCAGTTTGTTTATATCTATGGATCCAACATGCAGCGACGGAAATTACCTTTCGATGCAGCCTTAGCTATTGTTCTAAGTATTAGTTTTAGAATAGTTTAGAACGCAAAGTTCGTGATATCTTGACATCGTTTTCTTCTCGTCTAATTTCTGTCGCTCTACACATGTCATCTTGTATATTTGAATCGATTGGCTCATGAGCTACGTACAGGCGCATTTGATAGCCATTCGTATAGCACCCAATAAACGGCTAGGTTCGTAAACCACGCCTCAAATACGAGAAAATGAGATGAGTCTGACGTTAGCAGGCTAATTATTTATGGTATTTTGCATTTGTGGATTGAAAACAGCCAGATACATTTAATGAGTTAAATTGCTTAGAATCTAAACTGAAAACTAAAGGAATGAGAATTGTTGGATTTTGATGGGGTGGGAGAGGATTTGTGTGATGAGGGGGGTTAGTGTTACTCAGCTCTTATTTTTTTTTTGTTCCTGTGGAAGACTTAATACTACACTTCTAGCATGTATCCATGACTTGCATATTAACTGCCACCACCTGCGTGTTACTGTCTTTCCATGTGGCAAAGTAATTTATTTCCTTTTTAAGCTTTTGTCTGACTTCCATTTTTATAACAACTCGTATTTGATTAGATGCCATGTGGTTATGGGTCAATTCTAAAATTGTTTAGGCAAAACTTGATTGTTCTATATACCTGAGATGATCGCAGTCACGCTTACACAATCAAATATATTTTGTTAGCCCCTTGTTTTGATACACTGGAATTTAATTAAAGTAACGTTTACTTCAGGCTGAGGTATGGCCACTACTACAGAATATAAGTAGACAAAATTACTTCTCTTATAATAGCTTTGGATTGCGCAATGCCAGTGATTTCTTTGTACACTTTCTAAAGTAACATTAAATTTAAAACAGAGGAAGGGGACCACACCAAAATTTAAATTGGTCAAGCAGCATTTTTGCTGTAGTACCAAGTACACATGAATTAGAGCCAAAATATCAGTCGTTCACTAATCTGATGCAGACTTTTTTTTTTTTTTTTCGGTAACATACAAATCTGTTAATTCTACTTGGGAGAAAATTTTTTAGAGTCATTCAGGAAATAAAATCAAATGTTTACAAATTATTATGTCAGGTAAATGCATCATGCTAAATTTCATAATCAGTTCAAAGATAATTAAATACAAAACATCAAATGCTCTGGAAAATAAAGAAAAAGTGCGACCTGACATTAGAAAATACATGGATGCTGAGTGTCTTGGCCCACACTTCCAACATCATGGTGTAAATTTGAGCTACAATCGCCCTGAGCCTCTCGTTGCATTTATTTATTTAGACAGAAAAAAAACTTCTTTACATGGAAACATTTGCTATCAATGGGAATTTGCATTCAGAGTTTACTGTAGACCTTTTGGGCCGGGTGACTTTTGCCATGTGCCTGGAAGATACACCCTCCTCTGTGCATGTTATCTCTAAAACTTTAAGAACTTTTTTACTTTTTGGTTTACTTTCTTTGGGAATGAGACAATCAGTCACCCTGAGACATTTCAATGATTCCAAACATGTATAATACTGTATGATAATTATTCACATTTAAACCATGATAGATTTTGGGTGATTTTGATGTCTCAGCATGAGAGAGAGAAGGAATGGGGAGAAGAGGGTAAGACGATGTAAAGTAGGGTGTTTTGAGGGTGTGACTTGCGTCTCCATGGTGACGATAATTCAACAAGAGAGTTCAATGTTATTTCCTTGGTTTTCTCAGAGAGTTGCCCTCTATTCCAGTTCTGGCACTTTTTCCAGTCTTAACATAACGTCATTATACAAAACACAAGAGAAGAATCCAACACGATACATGAATCTTAACAAGCTTTACACAAAGTAACAGTGTGTATGGAAACACAAACAACAAACCTAGACGAATACCTGTGTAGACTGATTTATGTATTTACACTATAAACCAGGATAACAAACTCAAATACAAAAAAGGTGTGCTTTAATTAATGAAACTAAAACCACCATGAAACAAATGATGAGCCGGTACACAGGACAAAGGCGGCAGGAAAAACAAAGAGAAGAAAACAAACAGGCCTTGTTAACGAAAACAAGACATCAATGAAAACTCCAGGCTCCAGGACGCCTACATGGAACATGTTCAATTTAAAGTTCAGAAGAGTGGAGGAAGCTAAGACTAAATCATGTGGAAGGGAAGCGAAGATCATTACCTTGTGGTGGGATTCGAGACTGAGGGGGGGATTCGAGAGCCAGGCGGTGCCGGCAGGGCAGGCGTCCAGGGATAGCACAGGTAGAGTTGAAGACCCCCAGGAGGAGGAGCACGAAGACCACCACAGCAGGGCAGACATCTCTATGATCTAGAGTGGATTTGTGGTCGGTAGCAACAGTGGAGCAAGGATTGTCTGAGTGCGGCTGACAGTAGGGTGTGTGCCATATCATACCGTCCCATGATAACACCGATTTGACATTTTTACATGAATTAAAAAAGTGTATAATCAAATATCATTGACTGTGCGACGCAACTGACGTATGGCCGCATGTGTTTCTCTCTCTCGTCTCTCAAAATGGGTTCCACAGTGACATGCGCTGCAGGTGACGAATTACTCGTTCAGGAGTCGGGGGCATGACGGAATTGTCACTTGCACCAAATCGGGCCAGAATGGCCTCGTAACTAAATTTATTAATTTTCACGTTCTTTTTAAGGCTAATCAGTAAAACATTCAAGTTATTTGCAACTATCCCGTTTACTCGCTCCGCGCTCTCTGAGAGATCTTTTTCTTGCACACATACCATAGTAAAAGCCACCTCACAAACAGCTCACGAGTAACATAGGTTATTATACATGGATTACATCACTATTATGGGGAAAAAATAAAAAAGTGTGTATCCAAATTCCGGTCTTGGTTTAGTATACTCGTAAACATAGATCGGTTTGTTTTAATTAAGCATAAAGCTGTGACAGTGTTGTGACAGACAAATATACTGAAAACAGTAAATGGATCCGTGCACTTAGCTCTAAAAGTGACAGCAGCCATCGTGTCTCGTCATTAATGTTGTCGTCAAAACAACCAAAAGATAGCTTTAATGTAAGGAATCAAATTTATAGCCTATGTATTTAATTTAGTCAGAACCAAAAAAGACTATCAGTGTTATTTTACATTTGTGACGACTTTATTCTGTTTCGGTAGTTATTTCTGAATACTAGTGTTAGACCTACCCAAAAACTTTTTTTCTTTAATTTTGTATCTTTATTATTTTGATATTTTGCGTTAGGGGTGGGCGGTATGACCAAAATTCTGTTTCACGGTATGGACTATTTTTTTCACGGTAACGATATATTTCAGATATAAGTTATTTATATATGTGTTATTCTCGAGAAATTGCCACCCCGGGTTGTATAATAAATAAACCAAATACTTTAGAAATGAAAAGTACACCTTGTTTGATTTTTCTATTTCTTTTATTTGGTAATTATTCCATTGTAAAAACTCATGAGTGAGCAAACATTTTAGATGAGATAAATGTTCTTAAAAAAATGGTTCTAAAAAATGCCCATTGGGTATTTGGCTCATTGGAAAGGAAGAAAAATGCCCTTCATTTTGTTTGCACTAATAAATGCTGTTGCCTGCCAGTTAGCAATCACCAATAAACGTTGTTCCTGTATTTTTTTTCTTTATCGTCTTAAATATCATTAGCGCAAATATGCTAGAAATATAGTGATTATAAATTTAAGGCTATTTCACCCATTCCTATGACCTGTGTGGCATCTGAATGCTGCTGACGAGAGGGTGTATGGCTGGGCCGACAGACTTAGGGGATTTCTCTGTTCAGTGCCAAGGCTGAATTGGGGACGTCTGGAGGACAGGCAGACTTGAGGACGTCTGGATCGGAAAGGACACAGCAGACCTAGAAAGACAACAAATAATAGGATTCAAGAGTGTCCCCTTGGCCAGGATAAACGGAGTAGATATGGCCTCCGGGCCGGGATGTGGGGGACTGGGGAGGACCTACCTATAGAATGAACTCTTAATACGCATTTGCAATCGCCATCAGCGTTTCAGAGGTGCACGTTTTAAAGTTTGCGTAGAGCGAAACCTAGGAGGTTCTGTTAAAAAGTGTCATGTTAGGGACCCTAAGTTATAAATAATGCCAGTTGCGACTGAAGGAATAAATCAAAACTAACCTTATTTGGAAATATTTATTCTAGAGGCTGCTATAAAGCCAAAAATAATCTCTGTTCCTTTAATTTCTATTATCACTGTAAACGCCACTTTGGAACAAACTATTGTTTTTCCACACCACCCCCCCCCCCCCCCCCCTTAAAAGCAATAGATTGTCTCCGGTAGTCAAGGCGAGGCAGACAGAAAAATTCAAAATCCGGCTCTTGGATGTACAAGGGGATAACAGGGAATGTATATAAACAGAGAGTTCAAACTGCCAAGGCCGTTCCCTCAGGGGAGCCTGCAGAACCATGTGCGGCCCAAACACACAAGACAGAAGTAGTCATCACAGAATGTTAGTGGCAATATTCTTGGGATCAACTGTCTCAGATGCATTAGTGCCATTACCACTTGCTGGGAGTGCAGAGGAACTACTGGACTTAAAATCCAAGCAGAACATTCCAGAGGAGACCTTTCTTGTGCTGGAGGTAGCTCTAGTACTACGCTCTGGGGGCTCGTTGAGCATGGCTGGAGCCGACACTGGACGGCGCTCAGTGGCTGGAGCCGACACTCGGACTGCGAGGGAGGATACAAGAAAGAAAAGGAGGAACAAAACTATCGAAGGAAAGCTTATTTGTATATTGGGAATACTTTACCTGAGTATCATCTCACAGCCTTCATCAGCAATGCGCTCAAACATTTTAAAAACTATTTAACAATATTATTTGATTTGCCTTACTTAAGGTGGATGATGATGCAATTTTCTTCTAGTATTAACAAACTTGAAGTATTTTTCCTTTTTGTTATCCCTGTGAAATTGTTTGATCCGATCTGTATTGTAAAAAGCGCTATATAAATAAAGGTGACTTGACTTTGTTGTTTTATTTAGTTTATTAAAGAAATTCATTAATAAAATAATAATAAAGGACAAGATGCCTGTTGAATATGTGAGATGTGTGGTGTATGTAAACTGCAAAGGTTAAGTATATAAAATTCAATTGATTGTGACCAATGTGAAGGGGGAGGAGAATTTATACGTGCACTGTGTCACGTTTAGTCGAATAAAATCTCTTCCACAGGATACGCACGTGTATCCCCCTCATGACCCTCTGGGAAGCTCCTCACTCCTCGATCCTTGCGGTGCAATTAGAGAATTGAGATGTCCTTCAGATGGCTGAGCTCGATCGGTTTCTGGGTTATAGGATGGAGGACGGACCTAAGGAGGAGGCAAGCGAGAGGGATATTGAGAAAGAACCCACAGGTGTTCTGTCACGATTTTTCTGGTCAACGATGGAAGGCGATTAAGAGTTCAGGAAGTAAAGTAGCAAAGCAACTTTAATTAAATGACGTTTAAACTTAAGTTAAAGGCATATCTCTTTTACTGTTCATTATAAAATGTGTGTTTATTTATTGGTATTTTTTGAATGTTATGTATATGTAGCATGCATGTACCCATATGGATATATTTTAGACTTATTTTTTGTACAGAACTGCGGTCAAATCTATTTGTATCTATTTCTGCTGTATAGATAAAATGAAATGAAAACAAAACAAAAAAGAGAATAGAATTCAATATGATGCAAGAATCTACAGATGGTAGACATAGTATTAGTGGTAACTCAAACACACAAAACAGAACAAACAAATTGAAACACAAACAACACCAGACAAAGAACTGCAGGGCATATAAAATCAAGATAATGAACTCAAATACAAACAGGTGTGCTCTAATTATGTAACCAATGACTCACCATAGCAACAAATGATGAAGCCGAGAAACACAATAAAAGGAAAGCAGGAAAACAAAGAGAAGCAACTAAGAGTCCTCAACACCCAAGATTCAACTGAAAAACGGGACACCCCTAATACCTGAAATATATCAGTTTTTCATGATTAATTTTCGGACTACCACAGCAGCAGGTTGTTTTTTTTTCCTGTAAAATGTAACAGGTTATCTTTTTACAGGTGTTCCACTGTGCAGGGATTGTTTATTTAATTGTTGATCCACAGAACCAAAACTAAATCCTTATCTGATGATTCTATAATGTAACTTAAGAACTCCATACTCCCTTTTAAATTCTTGAATAGTTTTCATCTAGTAGTTAAATTAATGGCTCAGATTCCTTATCCACTAGGACACACTCTGTGATGATCACACAACAAGGACCACTCAGGCCTAACATACACAACACACACAAAACACATATTTGTTGTAGAAAAAACAGCCTCGCCTGGGGGTGATGAGCAGATGTGAAATGTTGATCCCATGGTTCTTTTCATTTCAGATATATTCCCCTTTTCGGAATCCCCACTCTCACTGCATTTTTCAAGTGTTTCATTTGTTTGAAACTATAGATCCCCTTTTATTGTGTTGTCAAAACCTGGATAAAACAAGAGATAATAGAATAAAAAGTATGAGAGCAAAAAGCAAAGGAAAAAAGAAAATGGATTAGCCTACATCAAATTCATCCTTCCTTCCCAAAGCTTTTCTGCTGTGCCTGCCACAAATTGTACATTGTGGCAGTGAAAAACAGTCGGAATGGAGGCCAGTGGCGTGTTAGTGTCTTAGTGACATAGTCTTCTCTCATTCAACTGAATGTGTGTGCGTATGCACGTACATACTGTTGTTTGAGAGAGAAAGTGTTTTCTTGACAGATGATTTATATGAGCACAGAGACTGTGTATGGATGTCAGCAGCTTTGAATGTCCTCTCTATGTAAGGCTGTTTATGATGTTTCTGAGAGCAGTCACTTGCAGTCATCCCATTCCATAAAAAAAAAAAAAACTTGGCAGTTAAAGCCATTGGAAGAAAACAAAGCAGCATAGTGAGAATACTAGCCTCAAAACACATATAACATGGTCTCTCTCCGTTAACATCACACCCTCAGGAAATCTGGAAGGCTACATGGTGTATCAAAACTCTGTATCGTATGTGAGGACATAAAACATCGAAAAAAGTGAAATGGCACAAATAAATTTTCCCGCTCTCACACTCTAGGCCTTACTGACCTGTTGTATGACGCTGAATGTTCTTGGGTATGTGTGTGCTCAGTCACGCTGACATCTCCGTGGCTCTGTTTTTATAGGGAGATTGTCATGAATAAGAGATTATTGGAATCTAATTTCCTTACTTTATGATAAATTATAAAAACCATTAGGGGGCTTTGGTTCTTAAAAGACACACAATAAAATCTCTCTCTATAGGGCATGTTTTCCAGATGTGTGCTGCAGGGACATTTCTCGCCAAGGTCTTGAGGAGGGTTTACTTTAACACAAAACGTATCTTGGCGTGCTCAGCAAGGGAAAAGGAGGGTGATTTTTTTCTACAAAAGGTTTCATCGCTCATTTTTATGTGGAGATTTTGGGATGCTTTCGACCGTCCATCTGTTAGGAAAGATGAACACGAAGTGGAAACATACTGTCAGTTTTGCAGTTTGTGGGGAAAAATATATTTTATCTTTTTCTCCCGTGGATAATCTGTTGTATTATGATCAAAAATACTCTTGTGCTGTCTTTCTTTCCATTAAAACTTGTATGCGGAAACCAATGTCATTCATTTATGAATGCCAAAGACGTTAAACTGCAGTCCAGACATAATTTGTGACATTGGGGCCATTAACGATTGTCAAAGCAAAACATGTGCTTTTTACTATCAATGCAAGTAAATCAAAGAAATCACAAGTCTTAATATTAGGCTTGAGGACTGAAATAGATCTGGAATGAGGTTTCCTGAGCACTGATTGAGGCGCTTTAAAGTGTTCATTGGTAGTTTGAAACTCCGTCCTTGTGTGTTATGCAGAAGATTGAATAGGACTCTGATTATGCTTGTTTATTCAGGGAGGAGGATTCTGCCTGAGAACACCTGGCAAACCAAAACACCATGGCTAGCCAATGACTTCTCCCACGCGGGCTAACAGCCAATACATCGTCCGGACAGGTGGGCCAACAGCCAATGACTCTTTTGTGGACCAGCCAGAATCAGCCAATGAACTTTTCCATAAGATAATTAATAGCCATACAAGCCATCCTACACAACAAGGTGTTGTGTATCAAATTTCAATTAACACACTTTAGCAATGAGTAAGCCAAAATAAATTAAGTATACATGGTTCTCCCCATTAAAAATAAATAAGTAACTGGAATAAATATTATCAAGAAATATACATTTGCACTTGTATGTCATAAACCAAGAGGAGGTGATTTCAAAGGGACAAAAAATAACTTCCAAATTGCATGACAATTTTAGTTTAAACTGTAGTTTCTTTTGACAGCTTCAAACCACAACAATGGTCAACAAATAACAACCTCATCACAGCTCTAATTATTTTGAAATCTATTTAAATGAATAAATAAACCAGACTGTTGAATCAGAGTTTACAATCAACTCAGAAAAGGACGCAGTTGGACACATGTAATTGAAAAAACTTTATGCATCAGAATGTAAATAAGAGTGAGATTGCGGATTCATTTGTTGTATAGCGATGGCGTGAATGCTGTGAAGCAGTAAAACAGGGAGAGGATAATGGTGTCAGTCCAGAGTCTTAGATAAAGTCAAGACCGTTGGTAGGAGGATGTGGTGGATGCATATTAATGAAGCATATTTAAAAACAGGAGATGGAGAGAGAAGCAACGAGTAAACAGTCTCAGCATAGCTGCTCAATTCCTAAAGTAAACCACTGAAATCTCCACTCCTCTACATGAATCAGAACAGTGAAGCTCCAGCCCTATTTGTTCTCGCCTACCTATTACAAACCATCTGCGTCTTTTACGGGGATTAAGATCTGCACTCATTCATTGTCAAGAAAATCAACACTGTTGGAGAGGGGAAAAAGTACCCTAGAATGAAATATTTTAGCCATAAATGTATGATACTTTCTGACTCAAACCTTAAAACACCCACACTTCTTTGTTCATTGCTCTTAGGAACTGCGTTTGTGGTGTGATAGAGTGCATAAGCACATGCATGTGTTTCACGGTAGAACAGCTAATTAAAGTCATATGTCCCATCTGCGTGATGGATGCAAACAGTCCATGAGGATGAATAAACATTACTTAATATCAGTTGTGTTGAGTGCAGTGTGAGTTGAGCCAGTTCATCGTGGTTCTGCCTGTCAGTTCAGTTGGACTGGGACTGAGTGCTGTTAAGCAGAATGAATGTTAAGTTGGTGCTAAGAACTTACCCATTTGATTTGCATTGAATTTGGATTAAAACTAACCTGAGCTTCATTTACCAGAAGATCGCAGGAACCAACTTTCACCACATGGATCATCTTAGCTCAGTATAATTTTGAGAAAATGCAACCCAGTTACATGTGTTGCCGCTGGCAGTGTTAGGCAAGCTTATACAACAAAATCATTATTTAGATCACTTAGCTAAAAGCTGTTGTATAGAGAAAGATCCAAATTTATAGCCTACTACAAAGTATGGTGGAAACTAAGGTTAACTAAAGTAGTAAAACACAATTCTGAGAAAAAAAGCAGTCTTTTTTCCTCAGAATTGGACTTTATAACTTCACAATACGAGTTTATATCTCAAGAAAAGTCAGCAATAACAATATATAAACGTACGATTGCGAGAGTAAAAACAAGTAGTACTATGAGATAAAGAAGCCAAGATTATCTTTTAATTGTTTTATTCCATGGCAGAAACAAGCTTCCATACGAAAGTTGTGTCATTAATCTGGAGGAAATAAAAAGTTGATTTAAAAACTGAAAAATATAAAGATGTTTAGAATATTGTTATGTACCTCATTCACATGAAAACAGAACAGTTTTAAAGTCTGCCTTTTTTTTCTATAGGTGAATTGTACAGAATCCAACTAGGGTCAATTTGATCATGATCTAACTATCAACCCAGAATTTCAAACAAAAACACAATGGTCAAGTTCTCAAATTGCCTTTCAAAAAGGCTACTGTGGTGGGTACAATATAGCTTTGATAACATCATATCAATGATTTCCCTTGTCAATAGATTTGTTATGGTACTCTAAGGTACTAAAAAATACGAGTGGCATCCATGGTATTGCCGTTATTGTTTTGACGGTGCTTTTATGGACAGCGTTTCAGGAGCAGGTTTGGTTTAATGATTGTAGGTTAATATCCACTTCATTCAACGACATTTCTATTCTTGTTTTATGGAGTGAGAAACCACACCAAATTTGATTCGTAGCTGTCTTTGAAACACCCTCTTTACCCATTACTTAATAAATAATCCACTTGAAGGAATGAATGATAAATCATAATCATATCGAATGAGCATATTGGACTCTGACGCTTTTGCATATTTGTGCTTGCTGTAACAGTTTTTTTTTTTTTCACTTTTGGTACATTATCGCAAGTTTGTGGTAAAACCTCACAACTTTTAGTACAAACTCAAAGCCGTTATCAAAAAGTTCTTTCCAAAACATGTAATAACATGTTCAATTGACTTAGTTACAACGCACAAAATTACACATTCACTTTTTTACCACACCTAATCAGTGGTCATCAAAGTGTCACCTTTAATATGAAGTAGGCAAATTGTCTTTCACAATGCAATGTTCACAATACTTTTTGATATGCTTCTCATCTGACTTGCATAAATACATTTGACCAAACACTTATCACTGCTCTTAATGGTTAATATTGAACGGTTGGTTAACCTATAGCTTTGCATTTCAGCAAATTACCAGTATATGGATTTGAGAACTCTATGTCATGGGGAGTGTGGAGAGAGAGAGAACCCAAACGCAAAGGCAGGTTTACCGTTCTTTAATAACTCAGATGGCCGCCTAAGCAAAAATCAGAAAACAGGAGCCGACAGGGAAATGGAACAAACAGAAAGCTTAGAAAAAAGTCACTGAAAGAGCGTCCGTACGTATGGCTCAGGAAATCCCCGGAGGAAGCGAGGGAGGCGTCCAGGTAAACAGATGAAACAGTCCTTGACAATAGTTCGACACCCAACAGCCAGAGACAGGGCCAGCAGATGATGATCAGAGATTAAACAATCAGGAGACAGCAACATACCCACACTGGACAGGACTGGAGAACGATAGGAAATAAACAAGTATGTAAATCACTTCGATAATACTCTGGCAGGAGAACAAAGGAAAAGAGGGAGAAGAAAGAGGGCGAGAAATCAGGAAGGGAAAACAGGTGTGAGCGTGAATGAGTTGATGATATATGGAACAGCTGAGCGCGGAGAGCCGGAAGAAAATGGCAGGAAAAGGACCAGGGAGAGGGGATGTAAGAGGGAAAAGGAAAAGAAAATAGAGATGGAGCCCCACTTCATGACAACTACAGAAAAAAAATTTTGGCGTGTTTGTACGAAACTTTTCGCCAAGGAAAAACGCTAAGTGTGGAGGATGTATACTATTTCATTTAGAGTAAAGTGTCAATGCATGTAAATTCATCAGACGTGTTAAGTATTGGTACAGTATGATTTATTGACAGTACACTCTGTTTATGGTTAGAATTGACAGAAAACCCCATAGTGGTGGCCGTGGCCGTATCGTGTGCTGAACGAACAGCAAGAGTGGGAGGGTGAAATGGTGAGGGCCAGGGAATGATATCCGGCTGTCGAAATAAGCAGGCAATTGAGGAGAACAATGGCACCTTTGCCAATGTGCATCCATGCAGCCCTACCAACAGTAGGCCCGCCTTTTAAAGTTGACCAGGTATCAATAAAACCATATTTTACCTGGTGCTTTTGAGAGAAACAATGACCGGGTGAAACAATTTAGGGCTAGCTGTTCAGGTACAGCACTATAAACTTGTATTATTGTTAATTTTTGATGCATCACTTACGTCATATGTATATTGAACAAACACTCGTAAAATGAATAACCATAAATATATATTTTTTAGAGGGTTATGGTGCTGATGTGAAACCATCACACGTTTAACATTTTTGTTTACTGAGAGCGGGCTTTACCTGCCAAAACTCATCGCCGTGGACGGAAAACATCAATCGGCCAACGGGCCACTGTCCAAGTCAGGACAACGTGGGGAAACATTCTCCATGTGCGCCGCTATCTTGAAGATGGAGTCGTAGGCACGTAGGCCATTACTTGGCTCCTTTATTGTCTGCACATCTATTGAGTTTCTCAATGACGAGTTTGAGCCGCCTGTTCATGGTGGAAGGGGTCACCTATGTAATTCTGTGGGACAGTTGTCAGGTTCCACCAAGCCAGAGGTAGGTCAAGCATGGGTTTACGGCCCATCCCGATTCATGACCCCTACCTGCCTCCATAACTCTCCTTCCTCAACCCTATTGAGGAATATTTCTTTCAGCATGGAGGTGGACGGTCTTGATCGCCAACCCTTTGAGCGTACCACCCTCCTTCAGGACATGGATGATCTTAGGTAAATGCTCAAGACAGGCTTGATCCAACTTAATGCAATGTGTGCACTAAAAATTTTGTTTTGTTCTCATTTAGGTACATTTTCATTATGAAAGTTTACCTATGTAACAATTATGTCGGAAAAATAAAACCTATTTGCCCAAATGATTTAAGAGGATGTCTTCATGATCCTTCACTTGATTTACACATAGGTATGGATATTTTGGAAATTATAGATATTGTAAAAGTTTGGTGCTAATGTAAAATGTATTGCTAATGTGAGCACTGTGTAATCTGTCTTTTAGAGTACTGTAGCTTTATAATTTCCAGCTATTCTAAGGCGATTTGAATCATGTATTCTGCCTTGTTTGCTGTTTGGATGAACTGATTGTTAAAAGTACTAAACTGACAAAGGCAGATCATAACTGTTGTGTTTCAGCGATGAAACCAAATGTTTGCATTTATATATTACAATAATCTTGTGTTTGAATTGAAACAATGATTATGTGGACTGAAAACATGTGCCAATGACAGAAAGCATTACATCTGGTTTTGAAAGATGACTAGCTGCGTTAAAAGTGTTATCAGTTTGGATTGTTGCTACTAAAGAGTTTTGATCAATGTACACCTTACTTGTGAAAATAGTACAAAGCAAATGAAAAAAAAAAAATACTTTTGAAGTAGCAAACTGTCAGCTTAGTTGTATACAAATATTTATCATGATACTGTCTGAAAACTGTATAAAACCTTAATTAAATAATTTAATAATCAGTTAAAGGAATTTTTCTGTATGATTAACGCTGTGACCACATTGGAACCAGTATGGATGTGTTTCACCGGGGGTTTAAGGCCAGGGGTGATTTACCACACTCGGAGGAGCGACCTCAGAGGACACCAAGAGGCGACAACCAGAATGGCGTTTTAAAAGGTAAGTTTTTTTAATTAAATTTTTAAACGGATAGAAACAGGGGCAGAGTCGTTCGTGACTGTGTGCTTCGCCAAAGGGAAGGGGTATGCTGGTAGGTACTTCTTCCGTTCTTCAGGTAAGTATATCCCATCTTTGGACAGGCTGTGGAAACGACTCGTGGTCTTCTCTTCGTTAGACTCGTTGAATAGGTCGTGGACAGACAAGTGGCTTTTCTCGTCGTTAGACTCGTCGAATAGGCTTGGTGGGGACAGACAGTGCTATTTCTCGTCGGTAGACTCATTGTAATAGGCTTGTGGGGACAGACAGTGGCTTTCTGCAAAACAGACAATTTGACAATGGGACAGGACGGTAGAAAGGGAAACAGAGACGGGATACCTTACAGCCTTCTCTCTCGTTCTGGCGCGTGGTAAGAAGCGGCGTCTTTGGGAAGAAACTAGTTGAGGCTGGACTTCCTTGGTGGGGGAAAAATTACTCGTGAACTGTGATAAAAAAATGTTGTGCTGAAGCTTTCCGCCTCATGCGCACCATACACACAATCGCTCAAATCTGGAACAGCTAGAGAAACAGTTAAGTTGGAAGATTCTTCAAAGTCATGGGACAATTTCATCCGTCAGAGAATCAAAGAGAACGCAGTTGTTTGAAACTCACCCACAACTTGTGCATAGATCACTCTTGTAAATCTTCCACACGGTTAATTTACACCCTTTTAGACACTGCAAACTACACTCTATGTCCACAGCAATTAATCAACTCGTCCTCTCTTCTCTTCATAGGATGGATGATCCAGGAATAATGGACTCCGAAAAATTAACATGGGTTTAGCGATCTCTAAAGTTACTGTTCCCGCTGTCAACAGGAGGCCCACACTGACACAATCCACAGGCTAGTCGTACACTGAGGATGGCAATCTCTTACATGAGATTTTCTCTAGAGGGTGATTCATAAAAGGGGAGCACTTAACTTTTTCCTCTGTGAATCACATGGGCTTACAACGGGTTTTCCAGTCTCTTTTCTATCAGCCATTCTCCTTTTTCCTCTGGAAGGGGTTTCTTTTTCAATTACTTCTTTTACGTTGCTGTTCTGTGTTTTCTGAAAAACTCACTTAATGGCATGCCTCGGGGATCCAAACATGGCACACGATCCAGCTTCAACCTCGCTTCCCGCAACTCGCCGAACGCCACTGTCGTGCCACTATCTGCTCGAGCTACTGTGTAAAGCCTACACTGTCAGATCATCCTCTTTTCTGTGCTTCCACGCCCTTCTTTATACTCCTTTTTCACGGGCATGTGGTTCAAGAATCATACTCATTAGCTTCAGCTGGGGCTTCATCATGGTCGGAGGCCATACATGAATACTTGCAGAGTGCCCGATGTCCACTAACTTAACCGGGCATCTCATCCCCCTAGAAATCGAGCTGCATTTTTTTGGTTTACGGGTTTGGTCACCCCCCCGGTGACCACCGCCCCACCAGATCCGTTCTAGTCACGAGAACGGGGGGTCCAGACTCCCATTCTCCATACCTTGTTGGAGGTACTCCTTTCGGGTTTCTACGTTGGGAATGTCGCGGTTAGGGATGACAGGTTCTTCCTCCCTTGGTTCCAATAGGAGTAAGGGGCTCTAGGACCATTTGCCCCAACCCACCCAAGGTAATGCAGGGGCCACAGGCGCATCAGTTTCTTGCCTAGGTAGTTGGGGCAAGGGCGAAGCAAGTTTCGGTGCAGATTCCACGGGGACCAGTCTTCCCACGGGCGGATGGCATAGACGGGCTGGTCAGGTCTCTGTCGGCGCCTCTAATATAACACTACGGCACGGGACCTTCCACGGTCACTGAGCTTCCTTCCCTGGCTGTCGGGTTATCTCGCACCAGCACCGTTCTCCGGGTAAACTAGGGGGCTATCGGGCCCGAACGGTCATACAGACGCTTGTTCTTCTGGGCGGCCACGTCGAGGTGGCTGCGACACTTTCTCATACGCAGAGTGGAGTCTGGCGATTGTGCTCGGTGTTGTACCCATCGGTGGTGGTAGTAGCGGGGGCTCAGGCGCTGCTGCTCCGAGCTCAAAGAGTCTGTGGGCAGACGCACATGTCTCCCAAACATCAGGTAAGCAGGGGGCATAACCCATAGTGCTATGACGCTGTTGTTGTTGTAAGCCTGCACCAGGCCGGAGGCTGTCCGTCCAGTAACCCTGTGGTCCGCATCCAGAGTCCCCAGTAAACTCAGAAGCGTCACCCTGATTGAAACGTTCGCACCCCGATTCCTGTGGATGGTATGGGCGTGGTGTGGGTCTTCCTGCATCGTACAGTTGGCATAAACTCTTGGACAAACACGGGACTCTAAGTTTGGCCCTGTGGTCCGAATGGAGTGTTTTTGGCCATCCCAAAGGGCTGGAAGCGTGTTCCACAGAGCACTGGCAGTGGTGGTGGCGGTCGGATCTAAGGTTTGGTATGGCCCAGGCCATACTTGGTAAACAAGTCAGTGACTACCAAGAAGTTCTGGTAGCGTCGTTGGACGGATCAAAGTCAAGAAATCCATAGCTACCATATGCAGCGGAGCCTCTGGCGTCTCACGAAACCATGGGGGCCTCACGTTTCGTCGGGACTTGAACAGCGTTACAGCTGGCGGGGCATCCTTGCACATACTTCCCCACGGATTCCTCCATCCCGCTCAAGAAAAAGTGTCCGGATTGAGCAGTTGACTGTGATGAACACCTTTCGTTCTTGGCCCTGATGTGCTAGCCCGATCGTGGTAGGCCTGGAGCAATGGCTGGAATTGGGGCTTCAGGCACAGCACCTGTATGCCAGCCTGGCGTCCTCGAGTCCAAGACAGCACCTTACAGATTACTCCCTCCCGCAATTTGAATCACTTCAGTGTCCAGAAGTTTCTTCAATCCACAGGATGTCCCCGTCGGTTCATCCGTCCAGGAAATATGGTCTGTCCCCAGAAAAGTGCAGGGTAAGCCACCCTTCATCCTGTTCCTGTTGTCTTTCCATCGTGTGGGTGTCCCATCCCCACTTGCTCGTACTCCTCCGCTCGGCCCCAGCGGCCTCCACTACTCCTACCAGCTGCCCTTCCTCTGCTTCCGGGTCCTGGAGTTCCCCCTTCCCGGCGGTGGTATATCGTGACAGGACGTCAGCATTTATATGTTCACAGCCTGGTCGATAACTGCAGCCGCATGGTTCGTTAATTGGGCGAGCTGGGCCATGCTCCACTGCCCTAGCTTTGCAGTTTGGAGGTTGAATCCAATGGGCTGTTGTCCGTCACCACCAATACTTCAGCTCCCCACAAGTAGGCCTTAAAACTTCTCGCACAAAGCCACTTCAGGGCCGCAGCCCTCATTTTAAAAGAGCTATAGTTGGCTCATTCCGCTCGCCTGGATGGAGACTCCGGCTGGCGTAGGCGATGCCCTCTCTTTACCTTCCTGCCGCTGAGCCAGTACGGCTCCCAGTCCGCTGTAGCTAGGCGCGGTGTGAAGTACAAAGGGGCCGGGTAAAATCAGCGTAAGCCAGACATGGGGGCCTGCAGCAAACTCCGGCTTCAGCCTCTGAAAGGCAGTCTCACCACTCTGGGCTCCAAGTGATCGTGGGGATACTCCGGCTCCCATGGAGAGCCACACCCGGCCACAGCTGGTTCAGGTTTCGCAATTGCTGAAAAGTCTTTTATGAAGCGTCGGTAGTTAGACGACTGATACCAAGATAAGGACCGCACCTGGCCTGACGGACTTTGGTGGAATCCAGTCCTGCACTGCGGGACACCTTCTCCGGGTCGACATCAACTCCCGCAGCGCTCACGCGGTGCCAAGAACTGGACCTCCCTCTTTAAGGAGATGGCAGTTCCCTGGCTGGAGCTTCAGTCCATACGCTCCATAGCGGAAGGACTTGCTCCAGATGTAACAGGTGGAGCGTCGAAGTCGGGGGAGTAGTGATCCACATCATCCAGGTCACACCACCTGGGCGGAGTCCAATCAGCTGCCCTCCCAGCATCGCTGCATCAGCCTCTGGAAGGTCGCAGATGCGTTTCACAGAGCCCGAAGGGCATACGAACCCACTCGAACCAGGCCAAAGGGGGGTGGTGAAGGCGGTCTTCTCTCGGTCTTGCTCCTTTTTTTTCCAACCACGCCACCTGCCAGTAGCCACTGCCAAGTAAGGGTGGAATTACCAAGGCGGCAGTTGGTCAGTCCTGTAAGGGAATCTCGATACGAGGCAGGGGTGAAAGCATCCCTTCTTGGTGACCAAGTCAACTTGCGATTAATCCACTCACAATCTCCAAGAGCCCGTCCTTTCTGCAGGGACCCAAGACAATTGGGGCCGGCCCATGACTGCTGTCTCTCGAATGACCCACGCCCCAGCATCCCCTTTAGAACGCACGAAACCGCGGATATAAAGTCGGGGGGGGTAACGGGCGGTACCACTCTCGACTGGCAGTGGAGCATCTCTGTAGGTTTAGCGTGCTTGATGATGTCGGTTGCACCCATAGTCCTCATCTTGGGTGAGAAGACGCGGGGCAACTCGGCCAACAGGACTCTGGAGTTGGCGGGTTTTGTTCTTCTGTAGGCCCCTCCCTGCGGACTCCACCCCGCAAATGGGTCGCATGGTCGTGCGCAGCAGGACCAGGACCAAACTTCCTCCCTTGCCCAGCACCGACTCGACCATCGTTGTGCTCACTTGGAAGAAGCGGAACCTCCTGTCCTACACACCTGATGGGAACTCACTGGCGTAATTACGGTGTCAACGTTGGTGACGATAGAGGTGGACTGGGTAAGTGTTCGTGGTTTCTCACTTTTACCGCAACCGGCCCCGACGGGACACTGTTAACCCCCGGGCCACATCGACGGCATGACACTCCGAGTGGGGCTCGTACAAGGACACCACGCTTAGGACCATGGCCCCGCTCAGGAAGAGGCACCCAGTCCACAGCCTCATTCCGGGCAGGAATGGAGACAGCATATCGGCACACACTCGACCAGACGTCTTCACGATCCGTGCTGGGAGCTGGCGACCTGTACTCGTCGACAGTCCGCGGATGACTTGTTCCATTCTCGCTTCCTCGGCTACAGAAGTGGAACGAAGAGGACCAGTCCGAAACAGCTCTTCCCACAGTCATGATTTACATTCATCCCCAACAAGGCTTGATGCTTCCCCCAGACAGGAGTCCCGCACAAATCACCAACCCCTTTCTGCGGGACTCATGGTACCATGGACCTCAATATGCGTTCCACCTGATATACGATGTAAGGGATGTTCAGGCCATTCGCTCCTGCAGGGGAGCCACGGGGACTTCAGCCTCAGTAAAATGAAGGGCATCGATAAGTTTCTCTGCACAGACTCTCGGCAAACCATGGTGACCTGGGATCCTGTATTACCTGCGCACTCACCGAAACTGTAAACTCCATTTACTTTCTATCTCCGTGAGGGGGTGCAAACTTCCCACAAGCCCGTCTTGATGGGGTTGAGTGACAAAGGGGTCCATACGGGGCGGGTCCCGACCCACTTGACCACAGTAGTCGGTCGTCCTAAAAACCCCCTTGCAAGTTGTCGGGAACCGCATTGGCGGCTATAGTGTCTGGCTCCCGCAGTTGTTACAGTTGGGCGCCCTTGCCCAATCCCAACTGAACCTGGAACTGACCATGGCTCGGCCGGTTACGTCTACCCGGATCTCGCTCTCCGTCAGAAATCAGACCGGTCTCTGGGACAAAAGTGGGGCTTGGCCGTTCCACGGCGGAAGCTCCCAGAATAGTCTTCGAGAACTCAGCCAGTTCTCTCAAACATCTTCATCAGCTCTGTGCGGAAACGCGTGTTTCCAATCCGTCAGTTCAGGCAGTCCTGGGGCACTAGTAGCCATACACACCGGCGACTCCGGCTTGGGTATGATCCTGTTCTAAGGCAAGGGCCTCTTCACGTAGATCTTCGGAAAGTCAGGGCGGCGTTCCCGTTCGAAGCTGTAACTCAGACTCTGTCGCACTGGACCTTCGCGTAACCCCAACAGGATCTGCGGCCCTTAACAATGTTTCTTCATCTCCTAGCCATGATGCTCCGACGCTTCAACCTGGGTATGCTCTTGTAGTCACAGGAGCGAATGCTCGCAGGGTCTGCCCAGATCCCTGTTACAGTAAAAATACTGAGCCCGCAACCACTGCCACGGGGGTGGATTCACATACTGTCTGGACAAGGAACTCAAGATGCTTGGGTAGTGGCTCGAACGCTTTCAGGTGACTGCTCGAACTTCTCTCTTCGCATCCCTCGAGCGAATTCAGCAAAATTGTATTCCCTGGGCTTTCGGAGTATTGGCAGCCCGGAAGGTAATCGCTTGTTGCTCTCCAGTCTGTCAAGACTCAACTCTGAGCCCGGCCCACCGTTACTCTGAGACCCGGGGCTCCATAAATATAGAATGTCGTCTGGATGCCTGCAGGGGCGGCTGGCACATCTCAATCCTGCCATCCCGGCGGTCCTCCGGCCGCTCATACTCCGAGTGGTACCCTGCCGATACGGCAAAAGTTGTTGTCACCGGGGGTTAAGGCCAGCGTGATTTACCACACTCCGGACGAGCAGACACCAGAGGACACCAAGAGGCAGAAAAACCAGAATGGGTTTTAAAAGGTCCGTTTTTTTTATTAAATCTTAAAAAAGGATAAGAACAGGGGCAGAGACGTTCGGTGACTGTGGCTTCGGCAAAGGGAAGGGGGAATGGCCTGGGTAGTACTACTCTGTTCTTCAGGGAAGTATATCTCTCTTTGGACAGGCTCGTGGACCAGCAGTGGCTCTTCTCGTCGTTAGACTAGTTGATAGGCTCGTGGGAAAACAGTGACTTTTGTAGTCGTTAGACTCGATGAATAGGCTCGGGGGAGACAGACAGCTGGCTTTTCTCGTGTTTAGGACTTGTAGATCTAGGCTCGTGGGAAGGCAGCCAATGGGCTTTTCTTGTCGTTAGGACTCGTCGAATAGGCTCGTGGGGGACAGACCGTGGCTTTTCTCGTCGGTAGACTCGTTGAATAGGCTTGTGGGACAGACAGTGGCTTTCTGCAAAACAGACATTTGACAAGGGGACAGAGGTAGTAAGGAAACAGAGACGGGATACCATACCAGCTTCACTCTCGTTCTGGGGTGGTAGAAGCGGCGTCTTTGGGAAAGTTAATAAGTGAGGGCTGGACTTCCTGGTGCTTGAGGAAACAGTACTCTTGAGGTTGATAAAAAAGTTTGCTGAGCTTTCCTCCTTCTGCACCAACACAACAATCAGCACAAATCTGGACACAGCTGGGAAGAACCAGTTACGTTGGAAGAATCTTCAAAGTCATGGGACAATTTCATCCGTCATGAGAACAAAAGTGAACGCAGTTGTTTGAACTCACCACTCTAGTGCATAGTCACTCTTGTAAATCTCCACACTGTGTTAATTTCACCATTTTAGACACTTGCATACTCACTCTATGTCCACAGCAATAAATCAACTCGTCTCTCTTCTCTTTCATAGGTGGATGATCCAAGGACTAATGGACCGTAAATTTAACTTGGGTTTAGCGATCTCTAAAGTTACTGTTCCCCGCAGTCACTGATGGCACACACTGCCCACAAACACAGGTTAGTCGGTACACTGAGATGGCAATCTTTAATGAGATTTTATCTAGAGGTGAATCATAAAAGGGTGCACTTAACTTTTTCTTGTGAATCTACATGGGCTTACAGCGGGTTTTCCAGTCTCTTTTCTATCAGCCTTCTCCTTTTTCCTCTGGAAGGTTTCTTTTGCACTTACCTTCGTACGTTGCTGTTGTGTTTTCTTCGAAAACTACTTAATGTGCAGCCTCGGAGATCCAACATGGCACACCGATCCAGCTTCAACCTCGCTTCCTGCAATCGCGACGCCCACTGTCGTGGCCACAATCTGCTCGAGCACTCGTGTTAAAGCCTCCCACTGTCAGAACATCCTCTTTCTGTGCTTCAAGCCCTTCTCTTTATACTCTTTTTCCCGGGCATGTGTTTCATAATGAAGCACTTACTCGTTAGCTTCAGCTGGGGCTCATTATGGTCGGCGGCCATGACAGCATACTTGCGCCGGCCCGGTGTTACACTGGCATCTCATCACCAAGGAAACGAGCTGGCATTTTTTTGGTTCCGGGTTTGTTCTCCCGGTGACAGATGGGATGATTCAGCTGCGGGCTCTCTTCTTTGGCGGGACACTGAAATTCATTCCGATGCGACTCTCACAGTGCATTATGGGGTTTGTAGCCGCTGAGAGTACATAGAACCTGCCCCAAATGGCGCACTCTGCGGACTTTCGCGTCTCGTGGACTTAAAATTGCGCGTGCTCGCAGAGTCTACGAGTCGTGGGCCGTTCCATTTAGCATTTGCAACGCACTGACGTGTGCTCAGCAGCGCCCCCTTTGTGCCTTGGAAGCAGAACAGCAGGCTCCACGCACTTTAACTTCCCAGGATTCCTTGCGAAAGGCCAATCAGACAACGGATGGAGGCGATGTTCGCTCACGGACTATTGTTAACATGGCTAGAAGAAAATATTTAAGTGGTATCATCATTATGGTTTTTCTGACAAAGTTTATACAACCACTATGATATCAACAGTGGTTGATGTCTCAAACATAGGCTTATAATAGCAAGCTGGAATATATAATAATTAATATTATGAGTTCATTAAATATATAGAAACAAAATGTCAGGGCTTTACTGTGTCTATGTAGACACAACAACATTTAGTCAAGCATATTTCCCCGAACCTGCAGATCCTGTCCATAACATAATAATACAACAACCAGACCTGTCTTCCTGTTTCGGCCGTGACGATCGAGTCTGTCCCAAAAATACCTTTCAAGGCGCCCTCGCAGACTCGTGCTAAGGGGCCTTTAGGTGTTCTGCATACTGTAGTCGCAGAAGCGTGGACTCTTGAGGGAGTCCACAAGTCCAGAGTGTGGCCATTTGGGGACAGGGCATTAGCTGTGCTTTTTCGAGACTTGAATGCGTGCAACCCATACATGTCCAGTATGGTTTTGTATGACTGTCCCTATAGATTTTGGACCACAGCCCTGTAAGAGTGATCGGTTTAAACATTTAGGATGAATCACGAATCGATTGCTTCCACTAATCCCTGGGCAGATGTTTAAGTCCAATTTTTTATGCCTTACCTCACTGAATTCCGTCTCATTTCACTAGGTTGTACGTCTGTGTTAGAAATCATACCTATACGCTTAAATAGGGGCACATTTGAAGGGACAGCCATAGTGGCGTACCGGAAAGCATAGAGGTCGTTATCGAATGCACTCATTCAACCCTCAACGCACCGCAATAACGAGCAACAATTTATGCTTAAGACTAGAGAATACCCATAATGCAATGTAAGAGTCGTGCGCGAATGATCTTTGTATACCGAATTGACCTGCGTCTTGATCCGAAGATGACGCCAGTAGCTGAATCATCCATTCATCCTTTTTCAAACAGCTGTGTGCAGGTCTGGTGTGGCGCTTACAGCGTATATACAGGTATAAATTCAGTTTATAATTGATTATTAAATTGTTTAATTGAGATTTATACTAGTTAGTTTCCATGACGGAATTCAAGATAATTTATTTCCCCAATACTGCTGGGCTGGAGTTGCCCAGTTTGTACATTTCAAATTATTTTTAAATCGGTGAGCACAAAACTATGCAAAAGCTGGCAGCCCTTCCAGTTGCCTCAATGTCCGTCTGACTTCACTCAATTGTTTTCATCACTCCCTTCAAGAGATGGAGTAAACAGCACATTAATCGAGTGCCCATTACTGGCAGAACCCTTGCGCTGTGTTTAAAATGTAACAACCCTGCATCAATTGATCCAAAAACCATGAAGCTGATTTTTTATTTATAAGTTTCCCCCTTTGAATTTGTTTAGCACATGTATGCTTGGGCTGTCTATTTTTATCTATTTTTATTAAATATAAAATATTAATAAAATACACAACTGAAAAGTGTTAACCATACAAAAAACTTTACAACTGTAAATCAACAAAAACAAAACAAAAAACAGGTTGTTACAAGTAATAATGGAGGAACTGTTCATGTAACAACTCAACTTTATTTTGGATTGGCAAACACGTAAAACAACGTAATGCTTAGCGTAAGCTACATCTAAAGCATCAAAATAGACCCTGCTTGTGAATGTTAAAACAATACAACTAAACGTTACACAAATATGCCGCAAGTTGTGCCGCCTGGCCATCAAGTGTTTTATCGCATGCTGGTACTGATAGTGTAGGAAAACCGTGACGTTTTTACTAGTAATTACGGCATGCGTAGAACGGATCGTGCTGCAGGTGGAACGGATGTGTACCCGACACGGTCGCCTAGAAAACCTCACGCTGGGGGATCAGTTAGAATAGTTTAACCACTTACGGTGAAAGGGTTAATGGGCTACTTTAGCTTTATGACATCTTAGCTAAATACCAACTAACCAGATACAATTAACAAATTGACAGCTAGAACTTTACTGCGGCCGAATGGCTCTTCAAATGACGGGCGAAATGAAGGTTGTCGTCTGGCTAGTCCGCGTGCTTATTGTTCCATATCTTGCAAATCGACTGTCGTTTTTGCAACTTGAGAATAATTCTTGAAGCGAAGCAATGACCCTCGCAACGTTACCCTCGGCTGACATGTTGAGTGTTATATCGATCTAGTGGGTGGTGACTTGGTGCGCGTAAGGTACGAGAGGGCATGACTGATGATCGGGATTGCCTAGTGTCGTGATCCAGTTCATGACAACGCTATTCTCACGCCTGCGCTCCAGGCTGGATCAACTTATTTTTTAAATAATTTATTATATTTTATATTCAAACTGAAAAAACATGAACATTCAAGTCATAAACCTAAACATTCAAGTCAGTAGTCCCGAGTCTTTAACTTCGAAGTCCGATTCAAGTTCAAGTATTTTTATTTTGTGTCAGTAAGTCAAAGTCATAAAAATAGCACGGACTCGACGTCACAAGTCACCAAGTCAACGAGTCACCATGGTGGTAAGAAGTAAGGGTCACCTGCTGGCTAGCACTAACGTGCTTTCGCTCATCGTAACCACCTTGTGCAGCGAAACAAATACCCATAGTGATACTCATAAGCTGAATTGCATTCAGTAATTTCCTCATGCATAACTTACATTTCACGAACTTATTCTCAATCTGGTTAATGTTAGAAATCAAGCAATATACCTCTGCAAGCTAAACTTCCAGGAGCGAAGCCGCCCGCGCAACGCAGCCAAACGAAGGCAATAGAATAGGAGCGCAATAATTTCCGAACTAAATATAGGCTTCTTTAACACTACAATATGAATTATATTACTTGCCTAACATTTGTTGTTGATATTGTTTGTTGTTGGTGAATATAATGTGAATAGGACGATTATGTAGAATTTAAACAATGTAGGCTATTTTTATGATTGCAGTTTTGTTTTTTATTTATTTTTTCATTTTACGTTTAGTGAATTTACTTCTTTAAAAAGCATTATTTTGGTTTTTCGATTGTAAGGTCGCAATGTTAGAATGTAATGTGAATTTGATATTTTTTTTTGACATAATAGACAGCAAGTTTGTTTTCATAGCCTTAATTTTCATTGTTTTTTGGCCATATTGCCCAACCTACCTTATGGCCTGCTTTTAAATGATAATTAATCATTTCTTTGGAAGAGAAACACCTGTCCAACCCTTACCCAACAAACATACAAACTCACTCAGAAAGACCTCCTGGCTCAATGCAAGGACTTGAACTGGGGACAAGGCAACAGAGGTGGAATTATTCATACACATGCATTTTATTTTTCTCACCCCAAGCACTCTGCACTTTAAAGTCGACTTCTTTCTTTCCATGTCCTGTTGCTTCAACCGTTTTATCTTGGCCTTTTCCTTTTACTTCCAGGCCAAGAATGTTTTCCAGAGTAATTCGAGTGACATTTGACTACAAAAAAATAACAGCTGTTTTGAAAATATATTCTATGCAATGACATTCATTAAAAAGGTTACTTCACAATCCTGTTCTGTGACACTCTGTCTCTTCTGCTCACCGTTTCCATCAAATCCTTCAGCAGATCTCAAATCATCCTTTCTTCTTTCTTCAGAAGCCCAGTTGTCATTGCACCCTTACGTAATTAATAATAATAATATAATAATAAATGTATTTCCTTTTAAGATGGAAGAAAAAAAATCAAAACGAGTTGAAGACAGAGTTTATATGGACCGCAGCCATATGTGCATTTGAATAATCATCACATACAAGATTGTCTCTGTCAGACTCAACAAAACAGATTGTCAGGATTTTTAGTTAGATATAACAAACACAAAAAGCTTTCTCACGCGACGCACTCGAGTGCTATAGTCAATTGGAAGCAGGAAAAGTCACCGCATTTACGAACTTCAAAAAGAAGAGAATTCAGTTTACAAAAAGTAATACGAGTCAGTGCAAGAAGGATTCGTTCACTTAAATGATTAATTGAACAAACACATGACCAGCAAACAGAGCAGTTCAAGCAGTTCCTAATAATGCTGGCCTTGTTCAGACACCACTGCATACATACACTGATCTATAATATAACTGTAATGAGATGATAATGGAATAGAGAATCATAGTTTCAATGTATATAGAGCTTATGCTGCTCTTATTGGACTTACTGCTGATTATCATGTTTTTGTTTACATTTAAAATGAGCATCAAACATTCTGTCAGTACAGCAACTGCTGTTGACATTTGAAATCTACACAACTGTTTTGAAAGCCTTGAAGTTGATCATACGTGCTACACGCTTTTACAACTCTTCAGTTTAGTACGTTTCTTGGGAAGTTGTTCTTCGGTCATCAGCCTGGAGCAGCGTCGTCAAGGAAGAACCAGGCTCGTCCCAGACCACCTGAAGGGGATTCCTTGGTGGAGGGCGTCTCTTCATTACAGACCTTTCACAGCTGGCAAAATGTTGTCATGTTAGATACAATTACAGTGCACCTCTGTGGAAAGTTCAAAGAACTTCGGTTTAGAAGAGCGTTCTACAAGAACGCTGCTGTCCTTCCCGGACATCCATCCAGCAGCCTCAGTCTCTTCAGTGGACGTGTACTTGTCAGCAGGAAGAGCCTGTCTCCATCCGTGGGCTTCAGTGTGCCAGGCTACCAGGACATTTACCACTCTGTGGTGAGCCCATGATGAGACAGCTCTGGACGGCACCGTCCTACAGCCTGAGCTTGGGACTGAAGATCATGGCAGCGTCTGTGGGAACACTCAAACTGGCCTTCACTGGTGGGGACGGAGCAGCTGACGACGTTGTCCTGGATCAACGAGAGCTTCTCCACACCCAGCAGAAGAGCTTCGCTCCACGATCCATGTGACATCAGTGAGAGCCCTGCTGAGGAACCCAGAAGAAAGAAGCCTGACTCTGAGGGATCTTGACCATGGAGGTGGAGTTTCGCAAAGCTGAGGGCCTGTGCATGTATGTGGTATATATTTGGTTTAAGTAGAGGAGTTTATATTTATAGAGTTAGTTTTATAGTTTGAAGCGTAAGCTTTTATTTTGATGAACATGTTTTTAGACACTGCTATGATATTGTTTGGAGGCTTTTTGGTGATCTTGTTAGGGCTCCTCCTAGTTGTTCGAAGTGGTTTTTTAAGCATTGCTACCCATGGTTGTCACCATGTTTGGGGTGGTGTTTGACATGGTTGCAAGGTTTCTGAGAGGTTGTTAGCCTTGTTGCCTGTGCTTGTTGCTGAGCTTTCGGAGTGGTTTTTCATGCATTGATACGTTTGTTGATGGGGATGTTTTGAGTGGTTGGTTGACCGCGGTTGCTTTAAGCAGTTTGGTTAGGGTAGGTTAGGGTCCTCACACGGTTGAGCTTCGTGCTGTGAGGGCTTGTGCGCATCAGTGAAGCTGAGAGCTACGCCGCTGGTACTTCACAACTACTGGTAGGGGTCACCCATAGTGGAAGGTCTCATGAAGGTTGCAGACGGAGACAAACACCTTCTGGACAGGGAGGATTGGCCTGCTGTTTTGGCAGAAGATCAGTCTTGTGAAAACGGGCAAACAACACCAGGAATTACCTGCTATTGGAAGAACTTGTAAAACTGATTGCCATATGTCGGAAGCATCGATGGAGCGAATGGTGACGCAAACTGTGCGAACAGAATGAGGAACACCGAATGGTTTGATATTGGTAAAGGTGTACATAAGGCTGCATTCCTTATTCAGAACTCTTGTAACAGCGTCAGCCAACCCGCACATATCAAATTTGAAGGACCGGTACTTACATTATATTTTATTGTTCTTAAATGTTCTTGTGTGTGGCTAAGTATTAAAAATAAATCCATTCTGAATATTGTATCTAAATTTAGGCATATGATCCAGTAAATTGATTGGAGCAGTGAAAATTATGTAACAAACAATTACTATTTACGTTACTGTACAGGTAAAACTGTAATTTTAAAATGATTAATGAGTTTAACAAAGCAGACTGTTTATTATTAATTAAATATCAAAACATTCATGTTTAAACATAAAACTAGACCTATCAGTCATAGATTTCATACCCCCCCCCACCAACTAACGTATTATCATTAACTATTTAAGCACAAACAATCAATATTTTGAAAGTGCTGAAATCTGAATTTATATTTAATTATTTTCCTGGTCAAAATGCATTTAGTTCTTCTTATAAAAGATAAAGGAATATGTGACAATGTTTTATTACAATTTACACAAAAAGCCTTACAAATACTAAACATAAATTAAAATGTACTGAAAACTGAAACTATAAAACACTCAAACTTAAAACAATCACGTGATGAAAAACAGCCATCAGAAGCTCATATCTATTATACTGTGTTGTCTACACTGTGAGCATCGTTTCAAATGTCGTTCGCATAGTGGAGAAAAATAATAAACAAATAAAATGTCATTTTATTCAAGTTGTACTTTTCCTGAGTTTCATTTCTAATGTCTGATTGTATTTTTATATATCTGTATGCAACAGTACAAAAGGAATTATTATTATGTTTTTTTGTACTGTTATCGCATGGAAAAAAAAAAACATCTGAAACATTCATAAGTATACTTCTTGTGTGTTCATCAGAAGAAATAACTTTCGTCATATGCTGTATGTTTTGTAATGACGTGAGGGTGTGTAAAATTATGACTTTTTAAGTTATATCCCTGTAATCTGTGAGTGATTTCATAAGGCCTGTTTAAAGAGCAGTGTCGTGAGCCGTCATGACAAACGCTATTCTCAGCTGGCATCAACTTTATTTTTTTAAAAAATAATTTATATATTTTAATTCAACTGAAAAACATGTGTGATTAACAATCATGTCATTCATTTCCTGTGTTCAAGTCAAGTATGTCCGAGTTTTAACTTCCAATCCGGTCAAGTCTCAAATATTTTATTTTTGTGTAGTTCAAGTCACAAGTATAAAAATAGCGACTCGAGTCCAATCACCAAGTCAAGCTTACCTGTCTGGTAAGAAGTAAGGGTCAACCGGCTGGTCTAGCCTCTAACGTGCTTTCGTCATAGTAACCACCTTGTGCAGCGAAAACAATACCACTAGTGATACTATAAGCTGAATTGCATTCAGTAATTTCCTCATGCATAATTACATTCACGAACATATTCTCATCTGTTAATGATAGAAAATCAAGCAATATTCCTTCTGCAAGCTAAACTTCCAGGAGCGACGCCGCCCGCGCAACGCGCAAAACGAAGCGCAATAGAATAGGAGCGCAATAATTCCGACTAAAAGATAGGTACATTAACAATAAAACTATAAATATATTTTAATAAACTATATGTTGTTGGAATATTGGTTGTTGTGGTGAATAAAAATGTGATAGGGACTATATGTAGAATTTCAAAACAAGTAGGCTATTTTTATGATAGCGTTTTGTTTTTATTTATTTTTCATTTTACGCTTTTTTAGTGAATTTACTTCTTTAAAAAGCATTTATTTTGGTTTTTAGATTGTAAGTGCAATAGTTAGAATGTAAATGTGATTTGATTCACCTTTTTTTTTTGCACATAATAAGACAGCATGTTTGTTTTCATAGCCTTCAATATTCATTGTTTTTTTTGGCCATTTTGCCCAACCTTACCTTATGGCATGCTTTTAATGCTAAATTACACTCATTTCCTTCTGGAAGTGAAAACACCTGACCAACCCATACCCAACAAACATACAAACTCCACACAGGAAAGACCTCCTGGCTCACAGCTCAGAGACTTGAACTGGGGACACAGGCACACAGTGGAGAAATATCTTACACATGAGTTTATTTTTCTCACCCAGCACTCTGGCAGCTTTAAAGTACGACTTTCTTTCCTTTCCATGTCCTGTCTGCTTCAACCTGTTTATCTTGCCTTTTCCTTTACTCAGGCCAAGAATGTTTCCAGAGTAATTCGAGTTGACCATTTGCTACAAAAATAAACAGCAGTTTGAAAAATATTATTCAATGCAATGACATTCATTAAAATGTTACTATCACAATCCTGTTCTGTGACACTCTTTTCTCTTCCTTCTCCCCGTTTCCATCAAATCTTTCCAGCAAGATCTCAAATCTTAATTCCTTTATTCTTTCTTCAGAAGCCCAGTTGTCATTGCACGCCTTACGTAAATAATAATAATAATTATAATAATAATAATTAAAAATGTATTTCCTTTTATGATGGGAGAAAAAAATCAAAACGAGTTGAAACCAGTGTTTATTATGTGACAGCAGCATATGTGCCTTGTGTATAGTCCATTCACATACAAGATTGTCTTGTCAGACTCAAAACACAGATTGTCAGTATTTTAGTAGATTCACAACACACAAAAAGCTTTCTCAGGCCGCATCGAGTGCTAAAGTCAATTGGAAGCAGGAAAAGTCACCACAGGCATTTATGAACTTCAAAAGTAGAGAATTCAGTGTACAAAAAGTAGATACGAGTCAGTGCTAGAAGGATTCGTCACTTAAAAGATTAATGAAACAACACATGACCAACAAAACAGAGCAGTTCAAGCACGTTCCTAATAATGTAGGACTTGATTAGACACCATCTGCATACATTACACTGCATATATAATATAACTGTAAATGAAGTTGATATATGGTAATAGAGAATCATCAGTTCATGTAAATATAGAGCTATTGCTGCCTTTATTGTTTACTGCTGTTATCAGTTGTGTTTACATTTAAATGAGCATCAACATTCTGTCAGTCAGCAACTGCTGGTGACATTTGAAATCATACACAACTGTTTCTGAAGCCTTGAAGTCTGATCATACGTGCTACACGCTCTTTACAACTCTTCAGTTTAGTACGGTTTCTTGGGAAGTTGTTCTTCGGTCATCTGCATGGAGCAGCGTCGCTCAAGAAGAACCAGGGCTCGTCCAGACACCTGAGGGGATTCTTGGTGGAGGGCGTCTCTTCCATTCCAAGACCTTTCACAAGCTGCTGCTGTACGCTCATGTTAGATCACAATTACAGTGCCCTTGTGGAAGTTCAAAGACCAACGGTTTAGAAGAGGTTTTACTACAGTACGCTGCTGTCATCCCCGACCATACATCCAGCCAGCCTCAGTTCTTCAGTGGGACGTGTGTCAGCCGGAAAGCCTGTCTCCATCCATGGCTTCAGTGTGCAGGGTCTACCAGGACATTTACCACTCTGTGGTGGAGCCCATGATTGAAACGACACGCTATGGTCGGCACAGTCCCTACAGCCTTGAGCTGGGACTGAAGATCAAGGCAGCGTTCTGTGGAAAACCCTCAACTGCCTTCCACTGGTGGGACGGAGCAGCCTGACGGCGTGTCCTGATACGAGAGCTTCTCCAAACCCCGCAGAAGAAGCTTCGCTCACCGAAATTCCATGTGGACATCCAGTGAAGAGCCCCTGCCTGAGGAACCCAGAGAAAGGAAGCCCAGGGACACTGAGGGATCAGTGTCACATGGAGGCTGGAGTTTCGCAAAGCGGGGCCTGTTGCATGTTATGTGTATATATTGTATATGTAGAGTGGAGTTTTTAATTTATAGAGTAAGTTTTATAGTTTTTAGAGTTAAGCTTTTATTTTGATGAATTTGTTTTTAGCACACTGCTTATGATTATTGTTTGGATGGTTTGGTGATCTTGTTTGCGCTCCTTCTTAAGTTGTTCTAAGTGGTTTTTCATGCATTGCTAACATGGTTGTCACATGTTTTGTGGGTGGTGTTGACATGTTTGCCAAGGGTTTTCGAGAGGTTGTTAGCTGTTGCTGTGCTGTTGCTGAGCTTTCGGAGGTGGTTTTTTCATGCATTGATTACGTTTGTTGATGGGTGTTTTGCGGGTTGGTTGATACGGCTGGTTGCCTTTTTAGGACTTTAAGCAGTTTGGTTAGGGTTGGTTTGGGTCCTCACTCGGTTTTGCAGCTTGACGTGCTGTGAGGGCTTGTGCGATCAGTGATGCTGAGAGCTAACGCTGCTAGGTACTTACAAACTATGGTAGGGTACACCATAGTGGACAGGTCTCAGCTGAGGTGCCAGACGGAGAACAAACACCTTCTGGGCAGGAGAGGATTGGCTGATGTTCTTTATTGGCAGAAGATCAGTCTTGTGAAATCGGCAACAACACCAGAAATTACCTGTATGGAAGACAAACTTTAAACTGATTTGATATGTGGAAGCCAGCGATGGAGCGGATGGACGCAACTGTGCGAACAGAATGAGGAAACACGAATGGTTGATATGGTAAAGGTGTACGGATAAGGCTGCATTCCTTCTTCAGAACTCTTGTAACAGGTCCAGCCAATCAAATTTGAGGTACGGTTTATTAACATTATATTTTTATTGCTTTTAAATGCTTCTATGTGTGTGTAAGTATTAAAAATAAATCACTTCTGAAATTGTTTCTAATTTTAGGCATATGATCACGTAAATTGATGGGAGCATGTGAAAATTATGTATACAACAATTACTATTTAACGTTACTGTACAGGTAAAACAGTAATTTAAAATTGATTAAACCTGAGTTTAACAAGCAGACGGTTTTATTATTAATTAATAATCAAAACTTGCATGTATAAACATAAAACTAAGAGCTATCAGATCATAGATTTAATCACAAACTTAGGTTTTCTTAATCATTAAATATTTAATCACAAACAAATCACATATTGGAAAGTGTGAAATCTGAATGTATATTTAATTATTTTTCCTGTCAAATGCATTTAGTTTCTTCTTAATAATAAGAACAGAGAATATGTGACAATGTTTTATTAACATTTTACACAAAAAAGCCATACTTAAAAACTAACATAACTAAAATGTACTGAAAAAAACTGAAATACTTAAAACACTCAACTAAAACATTCACAGTGTGAAAAACTAGCATCAGTAGCTCAAAACTATTATACTGTGATTGTCTACACTGTGAGCATCGTTTCAAAATGTCGGTTGCATAGGTGAGAAAATAATAAACAAATAAAATGCTTTTTATTCAAGTTGTACATTTTTCTGAGTTTCTTTCTAATGTCTGAGTGTATTTTAAATTATCTGTATGCACAAGACAAAAGGAAATTATTAATCTGTTTTGTTGTACTGTTTTCGCATGGAAAAAAATCTGAAACTTCATCAGTATCTTCTTTTGTGTTCATCAGAAGAAATAACGTCATATGCGGTATGTTGTAATGACGTGAGGGTGAGTAAATTATGAATTTTTAAGTTACTATCCCTTTATATCTGTGGAGCGTGATTTCCATAAGGCGGTTTAAAGGCGTGCGTGATCCAGTCATGACAACGCTATTCTCCAGCTGGATCAACTTTTATTTTTTAAAAATAATTTATATATTTTCTATTCAAACTGAAAACATGATGTGATTAACACTCAAGTCATTCAAGTCCTCGTGTCGCAAGTTCTATGTCAAGTCCCGAGTCTTTAAACTTCCAAGTCCGAGGTCAAGTCTCAAATATTTTATTTTTGTCATGTCAAGTCACAAGTCATAAAAAATAGCGACTCGAGTCCAAGTACCAAGTCAAGAGTCCCCATGTCTGGTAAGAAGTAAGGGTCACGGCTGGCTTGCACTAACGTGCTTTCGTCCTTAGTAACCACCTTGTGCAGCGAAACAAATACACTAGTGATACTCTATAAGCAGAATTGCATTCAGTAATTTCCTCTTGCATAACTTTACATTTCACGAATATTCTCCATCTGTTAATGTTTGAAATCAAGCAATTATTCCTTCTGCAAGCTAAACTTCCAGGAGCGAAACGCCGCCCGCGCACGCGCAATCGAAGCGCAATAGAATAGGAGCGCAATAATTCCGACCTAAAAGATAGGCTACATTAACACTAAAATATAAATATATTTTACTAACATATTTGTTTGTAGAATATTGGTTGTTGTTGGTGAATATAAAGTGATGGACTATAGGTAGAATTTCAAACAAGTAGGCTATTTTTATGATTGCGTTTTTGTTTTTATTTATTTTCATTTTACGTTTAGTGAATTTATTTCTTAAAAAGGCATTATTTTGTTTTTAGTTGTAATGTTGCAATGTTAGACTGTAATGTGATTTGATCATTTTTTTGCACATAATAGACAGCAAGTTGTTTTCATAGCTTCAATATTCATTGTTTTTTTTGGCCAGATTGCCATACCTACCTTATGGCATGCTTTTAAATGCTAAATTTATCATTTCCTTCTGGAAGAGAAACCACCAGACCAACCCCATACCCAACAAAAATACAAACAACTCCACACAGAAAGCACCTCCTGGCTCATGCAAGGACTTGAACTGGGGCACAGGCACACAGAGGGAGGGAATATCATCTCACATGATTTTAGTTTTCTACCCCAAGCCACTCTGGCAGCTTTAAAGTCGACTTTCTTTCTTTTCCCATGTATACTGCTCTGCTTCAACAAGTTTATCTTGCTTTTCCTTTACTTCCAGGCCAAGAATGTTTCCAGAGTATTCGAGTGACATTTGCTACAAAAATAACAGCAGTTTTTGAAAAATAATATTCAATGCAATGACATTCATTAAAATGTTACTTCCAATCCTGTTATGTGACACTCTTTTCTATTCCTTCGCACCCGTTTTCCATCAAATCTTCCAGCAAGATCTCAAACTCATTCCCTTTCTTCTTTTCTTCAGAAGCCCAGTTGTCATTGCACGCTTACGTAAATAAATAATAATAATAATATAATAATAATAATAAAGGTTATTTCTTTCTATGATGGGAGAAAAAAATCAAAACGAGTTGAAAACAGAGTTTATTATGTGACAGCAGCTATGTTGCATTTGTATAATCTTTCACATACAAGTTGTCTCTGTCAGACTCAAACACAGATTGTCAGTATTTTTAGTAGATTCACAACACACAAATGCTTTCTCAGGCCGCACTCGAGTGCTAAAGTCAATTGGAAGCAGGAAAAGTCACCACAGCTTATGAAACTTCAAAAAGAAGCGAATTCAGTTTTCAAAAAGTAGATACGAGTCAGTGCAAGAAGGATTCGTTACTTAAAAGATTTAGTGAACAACACATGACCAACAAAACAGAGCAGTTCCAAGCAGGTCTAATAATGCTCGGCCTTGATAGTCACCACTGCTACATACACTGCATATATAATATAACTGGAAATGAAGATGATTAATGGTAATTGATAATCATAGTTCATGTAATATAGAGATTATGCTGCCTCCTTATTGACTTACTGCTGATTTCATGGTTTGTATTACATTTAAATGAGCATCAACATTCTGTCAGGTACAGCAACTGCTGTTGAATTTTGAAATCAACACACTGTTTTGAAGCCTTGAAGTTGATCATACGTGCTACTCGCTCTTTACAACTCTTCAGGTTTTAGTAGTTTCTTGCGGAAGTTGTTCTTCGTTATCAGCAGGGGCGGTGCTTCAAGAAGAACCAGGGCTCGGACCCAGACACCTGAGGGAGTCTTGGTGTGAGGGGTCTCCTGCCATTCAAGACCTTTCACAGCTGGCAGCTGTAGTCAAGTTAGATCTCAATTACAGCTGCACCTCTGTGAAGTTCATAGGACCAACGGTTTAGAAGAGCGTTACCTACAGAACGCTGCTCTGTTCCTTCCGACATCCATCCAGCTGCCTCAGTCTCTCTCAGTGGACGTGTGTCAGCAGATGAGCCTGTCTCCATCCATGGCTTCAGTGTGGCAGGGCTACCAGGACATTTACCGCTCTGTGGTGGAGCCCTTGATGAGACAAGCTCTGGTCGGCACCGTCCCTACAGCCTTGAGCTGGGACTGAAGATCAAGCAGCGTATGTGGGAAACCCTCAACTGCCTTCTCTGGGTGGGGCGGAGCAGCCTGACGGACGTGTCCTGATCACCGAGAGCGTCTCCACACCCAGCGAAGAAGCTTCGCTCCACGACATCATGTGGGACATCAGTGAAGAGCCCTGCTGAGGAAACCCAGAAGAAAGAAGCCCAGACACTGAGGGGATCAGAGTCAATGGAGGCTGGCAGTTTCGCAAAGCGGGTGCTGTGCATGTATGTGTATATATCTGTTTATAGTAGAGTGAGTTTATATTTATAGAGTAAGTTTTATAGTTGAAGGTAAGCTTTATTTTGATGAATCTGTTTTAAGCCACTGATATGTGTTATTGTTTGGAATGCTTTTGGTGCTCTTGTTATGCGGCTCCTCCTAAGTTGTTCATAGTGGTTTTTATGCATGGCTACATGGTTTGTCACTTGTTTGGGGTGGTGTTGACATGTTTGCCAAGGTTTTCGTGAGGTTGTTAGCTTGTTGCTGTTGCTGTTGCTGAGCTTTCGGAGTGGTTTTATGCATTGATACCGTTGTTGATGGGATGTTTTGGAGTGGTTGTTGATTCGCGGTTGCCTTTAAGCAGTTTGGTTAGGGTAGGTTATGGTCCCTCACACGGTTTGCAGCTTGAACGTGCTGTGTGGGCTTGTAGCGCATCAGTGATGCTGAGAGCTAAGCCGCTGGTACTTCAAACTACTGGTAGGGTCACCCATAAGAGGGACAGGTCTCAGCTGAGGTGCCCGACGGAGACAAACCACCTTCTAACAGGAGAGGAGTGAGCCTGGATGTTCTTGGCAGAAAGCTCAGTCTTGTGATATACGCAACAACACAGAATTACCTGTATGGAGAAACTTTTAAACTGTTGATATGTGGAAGCCATCGATGGATCGATGACGCAACTGTGCGAACAGAATGAGGAAACACAGGAATGGTTTGATATTGGTAAAGGTGTACGATAAGCTGCATTCCTTCTTCAGAACTCTTGTTAAACGCGTCCAGCAATCAATTGAGGGACCTGGTACTTAACATTATATTTTATTGCTTCTTAATGCTTCTATTGTGTGGTAAGTATTAAATATTAATTTCACTTCTGAAATTGTTTCTTAATTTAGGCTATGATCACGTAAAATTGATTGGAGCAGTGAAAATTATGTAACAACAATTACTATTTTACGTTACTGTTACAGGTAAAAAACAGTAATTTAAACATGGATTAAAACCTGAGTTTTAACAAAAGCAGAAGTTTATTATTAATAAATAATCAAAAAACACATGATGTTAATCATAAAAACTAGAGCTATCAGTCATAGATTTTAATCACAAACTAACGTTTTATCATTAAATAATTTAATCAAACAATCACATATTTTTGAAAGTGCTGAAATATGAAAGTTTATATTTAAATTATTTTCCTGTCAAAAGGCATTTAGTTTCTTCTTTATTTAAAGAACAGAGAATATGTGACAATGTTTTATTAAACATTTTACACAAAAAAAGCCTTTACTAATACTAAACATAAAATAAAGTACTGAAATAACTGAAACTATAAAACACTCAACTAAAACAATCACAGTAGTGAAAAAAACAGCATCAGAAGCTCCAAAACTTATTATACTGTGTTGTTCTACATTGTGAGCATCGTTTCAAAATGTGTTGCATAGGTGAGAAAATAATAAACAAATAAAAATGCATTTTATTCAGTTGTACTTTTTCGGTGGTTTCTTTTCTAAATATGTCTGATTGTATTTTATATAATCTGTATGCAACAAGACAAAAGGGAATTATTATTATGTTTTTGTGTACTGTTATCGCATGGAAAAAAATCATCTGAACTTCATCAGTACTCTTCTTTTGTGTTCCTCAGAAGAAATAACGTCATATTGCTTATGTTTGTAGTGACGTGATGCGTGTGAGTAAATTATGACTTTTTAAGTTAACTATCCTTTTGTCTGTGAGCTTGATTTCCATAAGGCCTGTGAGCAGTGTCGTGATCCAGTCATGACAACGCTATTCTCCAGCTGGATCAACTTTATTTTTTAAAAATAATTTATATATTTTATATTCAAACTGAAAACATGATGTGATTAACACTCAAGTCATTCAAGTCCTCATGTCTCAAGTCAAGTCAAGTCCCGACCCAGCTAGAATTTTTTTGTTCTAAAAATGTTCTGAGAACATTACCATGCAGTGTTCTAACAATGTTTTCAGCGGGTAGTTTTATTTTGGTTCCCAGAATGTTCTCTTAAAAGTTCTAATAACATTCTTTAAGAACTTTCTAAATATGTTTAATGCTAACATTGTTAGAACATTATTTCCTAATGTTCTTATAACATTTTCAGCGGGTAGTTTTTCTTTTTGTTCTTAAAAGTTCTAATAACATTCTCTAAGAACATTCTGAAATGTTTTGTGACGACCTTCTATAAAGGTTTAATCATAATAACATTTTTAGAACATTACATCCCCTAACATTCCTATAAAGTTTTTAGCGGGGAAGTTTTATTTTTGTTCCCAAAATGTTCTTTTAAACAAAAACAAAAAAAAAATGCTTAGCTATAACATAGTTAAAACATACAATTTGATTAATCTCAAAACTAAAACATCAAAATCTAACAAGTTTATAAATGGCATCCACATAAATTATTAGAAGTTCTGCTAACAGTAAATGCCCAACACTACATGAAGAACTCAGTAAAGTCACTCATGCGTCTTGGCTGCTGTGTTTGCTCAGAGCGCTCATCATCAGTCTTTGCTCGTCTTGGTTCTTGCAGAAGAATAATCCAGCCATCTGTATTAATAGGTGTTCTACTGTTCTTCTCTTCTAGTTGTCCAGCTGCTCTCCCAGTTAGCAGCATTGAGCTCTGTTCTCTGTGTGCATGGTAGAGTTTTTCCACATAGCCTATAAAAGAAGATCATGCAACAGTGTAAACAGAAGAACATATTAAGATTACAAGCAATATTGACATTGAAAACTTTCAAAATTAGCCAGCCTAATTAGTAATCAGAAATTATGTAAAGACTAATTTATTGAAAGTATAAATATGATACCTTATGAGTATCATTTTTGTTTCTGTTATTTAAAACATATACTTAATCCATTATATACATGTTAAAGGATTAGTTTTTTATTTATTTTTGAAATGACGGATGGTTTCGCTAGATAAGACCCTTATTCATCGTCTGGTCTCATTTAAAGCCCTTTGAAGCTGCACTGAAATGTCATTTGGACCTTGAACCGTTTGGGTCCCATTGAAGTCCATTATATGGCGAAAAATCCTGGAATGTTTTCATCAAAACCTTAATTTCTTTTCGACTGAAGAGAGAAAGACATGGACATCTTGGATGACATGGGGGGTGAGTAAATTCTCAGCAAAAGTTTTTTTAAAATAACACAACTAGAGGCTAAATTATGTGAACAAACTTTGATGTTGGCTTGAGAAGCATGAACCTGGAACCAGGACTGGAAATTAGGTCACCGTGAGTACAACTGCAGTGTCACAGCATTGCCCACGAGGCTATTGCTCTGACATAACAGCAGTTATATTGTCTATGGATCGTTACATTTCTTACAGATTTCTGCTTGTTTTAAATCAGATACAGATAAAGTAGCACTGCATTTGAATGCATTGGCGATTCGCGATAGAACAATTTCTAGTGTGAATTAATACCAGCTGTAAGTTTTAGTTACTTCAAAAGCAGAATGAAATATATGCTAAACTAGTTATTTTCAAGCTAGTTATTTTAGTCAATAAAGTTTCAAATATGGATATTTTTCTTACACAAACGCATTGCTTCGCTTCAAAAGGCCTTTATAACCCCGCCAGAGACGTGTGGATTACTTTTATCATGGATGGATGCACTTATATATAGACTTAAAACAGAAACGGCCATTCACTGCCATTAGGCTATAAAGCTCAGAAGAGCCAGGACATTTTTTTTTATATAACTCCGATTGTATTCATCTGAAAGAAGAACGTCATATACACCAAGGATGACTTGAGGGTGAGTAAATCATGGGCTAGTCTTTTGGATGAGATCCTTTATTGTCTGCTTTAGGTGCTTTTAGCACTAAACCTCTAGGAGTTAAGAGTTGAACATTTTTGTCTCAGAAATCAAAATAATAATAATAGTTTAAATAGGTTAACAATATGTTGGCTTTCTTAAACCAACATAATTATTTCCTAACATTTGAACAAGATCACTATAATCTGTACTATAATATAAAGGTAATTCTATGAAGAATTACAACAAAAGTTACAAAACCACTTACCAGTTAAACGGCTCTTTAGCTCCTATATCCATTCACCTCTGCAGGTTTATGTTTGCTTCAATATTTGCCAGATTTTGTCCTTTACATTGACCATCAGCACCAGAGTAATTACCTGAAATATTTTAAGACATGGTCTGTCAACATACAACGATATTACAAGCACATACAATATTTGCTAGAAACACAAAGGACTGAAAACGTTTTAGACTGAATGCTCTTTCCAATTTTCCCATTACCTCTTTATAATTACTGAAATATTAACTTTTACTTTCAAAAGACATATTAAGATTAACACTTTTAAGTAACAAAAATACAGTATTTGTATGCATAGAACACAATAATAAATATCCTCCTGAGACCCAGAAAAAAGACCCCCTTTTTTTTTATTTAGTTTTTTTTATGTCATCACATTGTTTAGAGCATAAGAAACAAATGGTAAAAAAAAAACATTTTTGAAAAATTATATTTTATTCATATGTTATGCTATGTCCTCTGTAGTGAACACCAGGACTCAGTTGTTAAAACAATGAAATGACTTAAAATGATATGTGTAGGGAAAAACAACGGGATTTTTTTCCCCCAATCACCAATACATTTTGGGGTTTCAGAATTTTTTTAAACCAAAATTTGTATAAAGATGATTCTCAACTATGTTATGAAAGATATGACAGATTTAATTGATACACCATTTTACTTTATGCAATATGTGGGTAAAATAGGCATAAATTAATATTCCCATTCAATACAATGTATCTATACACTGTATCTAATTTGCACATTAATGTGTTCTTGGAGCAACATTTAATGAAAAAAGAAGTGTAAGAATTGGAGTAAACAGGTAGTTACAAGTAATAAATGCGGTTAACAAAATAACTCCAATATCATTGTGTGGGGTTGGTAAATAAGGTGCGTTCAGGCCATGTGGAAATTACAATAATTTCGAGGTATCAACTTGGAAAAAGCTTTCTCGTCCTTGTAGAGCTCGTTATTACAGATATTATATTTGATTATGATGGTCAATAGCTATGTTTTGTTTACGATAAAACACGGCTATGACCGCTTCACACACAGTTCTATCTAAGAACATGTACAGAACACCCCTAGCAACCTGCAACGTAAACATTCTCATTGATATTGTTCGTTGAAGCTTATACAGTATTGTGAGAGATCGAGAAGCGACTGTAAGTTACCTGCATTTACAGTAGATATAGCATTTTCCTTCAGGTCAGTCCTATATTCGTAATAAAAAATTTGTTTGAATGAACGACCTTTCAACAGTTAAGGGGGTTTCCCCTGCCCTGACACTTTAGTCATTCATCAGTTCCCTATCGGTCAGTCACTACGACGTAGGTCATGACTGACCAAATAGGAATCTCGCTAAAGAGGCCAATCTACTTCGAGTGAAACTAAAACAGGCCAATGCACATTGGCGTGCAATCATTTGCATCAGCTGCGCGACCTCGTTAGCGCGGGTATTTAACGAGCAGCTGAGCGATTGCACAGTTAGCTTTTTGCTTCAGAACCAAACACTTCGATGCCTCTACTGCGACAGCACGGCAGCGTGAGCAGCCTCCTCTTTAAAAGAGCAAACAAAAAAGCTGTTTTAACGGCTGGTAAGATCTCCCAGCGCACAGTCGGGTGCACATTCCCCTGTGATCGCTGAGGCTGCTCCCCTGCGTGCTTCAGCACCAGTGAGAGTAGTTCCTAAAAGAGCAAACACAGATAGTTCACGTCTTTTTCAAGATGACGTTCTATCTGTGTGTTTCTGGATGCGGTCGTTACCTGGGATCGCGGGATGGTCACGATCGCTGCCTTGTGTGTCTGGGCCTCGAACACGCACAGGCAGCGTTCGTGGATGAGTCATGTACCCATTGTGGGAAGATGACCATCTCGGAGCTGAGGTCGAGACTCTCGTTCCTGCAAAGGGGCGGAGTCCCCGTGCCTGCACCTCGGTCCAACCCCCCTTCGCGGATTGCTTCCGGCAGTGACACGGGTGACCTGAGGATTTCAGTGAGCGCGCTTCCTTCGGGGAACCAACCCCCTAGGAAACCTCACTCCTCTCATGCTCCGCAGCCAGTTCAGCTGCCAACGGAACGCGCCGGACCATCCTCGAGATGTGTACCGGTCGTTTCGTTCGGCGCTTCCCGTGACGACCAGATGTCGATCGCTGCATCGGAGGGTGGGTCAGACCGCTCCGCGGACGACGGCTTGGAGCCGCTGCCTCCTTCGGGTGTGCCAGCTGTGCCTGAGTCGGACCCGGAGATGATGGCCATGCTTTCCCGGGCCGCCAACAGGATCGGGCTCGTGTGGAACCCTCCACCGTGTCCTGAGCCCTCGAGGCTGGATGATTGGTATCTCGGGGTGGCGCGCGCTGGTTCTCAGCAACCCACCCCAGTGCCTTTTTTCCCGGAGGTGCATGAGGAGCTCACGGGGACGTGGACGGCACCTTTCACTGCCAGAAACCATCCCGGTGGCTCCTCCTCCCTCACCACCCTTGATGGCGGGGCAGCTAAGGGATACACGCGTATTCCGCCGGTGGAACGGGCCGTTGCTATGCAACTGTGCCCTAACTCCACTTGGCGTGGAGAACCGTGTCTTCCTTCGCGCGCCTGGCGCTATGGCGTTGTTGCAGGTTCATCAGGCTAAGGCACTGAAGGACCTGCACGAGGGTGGTCACGACCCGCAAGTTCTCCAAGAACTTCGCACCGCGACGGACCTCGCGCTTCGTGCGACGAAGGTTACCGCGCGGTCTGTGGGTCGTAAGATGTCCACCTTGGTGGTCCAGGAACGCCATCTCTGGCTGTGTCTGGCCGACATGAGGGAAACCGACAAGCTCAGGTTTCTTAACTCCCCCGTGTCCCAGACCGGCCTCTTCGGCGACGCGGTCGAGAACTATGCCCAGCAGTTCTCGGCTGTACAGAAGCAGACTGAGGCGATCAGTCACATCCTGCCGCGGCGGTCAGCTGCTGCCTCCACTCCACTGCCTGCGGCTCCTCAGTCTGCTCGTCGCCGAGGGCGTCCTCCTGCGTCTGCCCCTGCTCCCGTGCCGCAGCAGCAACCTCCACCTAAGCGGCGCCGTGGAGCCGGTCGCAGGCAGGGCGCCCCGCCCGTCCAGGCCCCCGCCAAGAAGGGTGGCAAAGCCAAGAGTAAGCGGCCCTAGGACGGGCGACCCGGAGATGGAGGGAACTGCTCTTCAGGAGACGATGACCGCATCGCTCCTTCCCCCAGAGGATGGCCGGGTGGAAAATCTTTTGTTTCCTTTTGTTTCGCCCCTGGCCTTAAAACCAGCGGTACCCAAATTTTTAATAAAAGAGCAGTTTCTACCATCTCTGGGTCCGAAGGGGACCCGGAGAGCAGTGGGGGGACAGAATCCTCACCACTCTCATCCGCCTCCTCTATCGCCAGTGAGCAGCAGTGTGCAGTTCGAGAACGCCACCGAGCCTCCTCCTGCACCTCCTGCCCTGTGGAACCAGGTAAGTGCTGCACAGCGCACACAGACCCCGCTACGGGCCGCCTCCCAGAGAGAGCCCACCGAGCCGCGTCCCTGTGTTCCACTTCGCTGCCCCACTCCGGGTACGCCTGCGGTCCCTTTGGTCCCACTTGCACGGTCTCTGAGAGCCTGGTTAGCGCTCCCCAGTCCGTCTCGCTGGCTCATTCGGACCATCAGGCTCGGCTATGCGATTCAGTTCGCCCGGCGTCCCCCCAAGTTTCGGGCCATCCACTCCACTACAGTGAGAGCAGCCGATGCCCATGTCTTGCGTGCGGAGATCGCAGTCCTACTGGCGAAGGACGCGATAGAGCCGGTCCCTCCAGCCGATATGAGGTCAGGGCACTACAGTCCCTACTTCATTGTACCCAAGAAAGGTGGTGGGTTACGACCGATCTTGGATCTGCGAGTTTTGAATCGGAGCCTCCACAAGCTACCGTTCAAAATGCTCACGCAGAAACGCATTTTCGAATGCATCCGTCCCCAAGATTGGTTTGCAGCGATCGACCTGAAGGACGCGTACTTTCATGTCTCGATTCTTCCTCGACACAGGCCGTTCCTGTGCTTTGCGTTCGAGGGTTGAGCATATCAGTACAAAGTCCTACCCTTCGGGCTGTCCCTGTCCCCCCGTGTCTTCACGAAAGTCACGGAGGGGGCCCTTGTTCCCATGTGAGAACAGGGCGTTCGCATCCTCAACTATCTCGACGACTGGCTCATACTAGCACACTCTCGAGATCAGCTATGCGAACACAGGGACCTCGTGCTCAGGCACCTCAGCCAGTTGGGTCTTCAGGTCAACTGGGAAAAGAGCAAACTCTCCCCTGTGCAGAGGATCTCTTTTCTCGGTATGGAGTTGGATTCGGTCGCTCAGACAGCGCGCCTCACAGAGCAGCGTGCTCAGTCGGTGCTGAACTGCTTGAACACGTTTAAAGGCAGGACGGCGGTCCCACAGAAATTTTTTCAGAGGCTCCTGGGGCATATGGCAGCGGCAGCAGCGGTAACCCCGCTCAGCTTGCTTCATATGAGACCGCTTCAGCACTGGCTTCACGGCCGAGTCCCGAGATGGGCGTGGCATCACGGCACTCACCGGGTGGCAATCACACCGGCCTGCCGTCAGACCTTCAGCCCGTGGTCAGACCTTTCGTTCCTTCGGGCAGGAGTCCCCTTGGAACAGGTCTCCAGGCATGCTGTAGTATTCACAGATGCCTCTGCCACCGGCTGGGGTGCCACGTACAACGGGCATGCAGTGTCAGGGGTATGGACGGCTCCCCAACTGCATTGGCACATCAATTGCCTCGAGTTGCTAGCAGTACATCTCGCTCTGAGCCGCTTGAAAAGGCCGCTACGGGGCAGGGACGTACTGGTCCGCACGGACAACACTGCGACCGTTGCGTACATCAACCGACAAGGTGGTCTACGCTCCCGTCGCATGTCGCAACTCGCCCGCCATCTCCTCCTCTGGAGTCAGAAGCATCTGAGGTCGCTTCGGGCCATGTATGTCCCCGGTGTGCTCAACCGTGTGGCCGACGAGCTATCACGAGCTGTGCTTCCGGGAGAGTGGCGACTCCACCCCCAGGTGGTTCAGCTGATCTGGAGAGAGTTCGGAGAGGCTCAGGTGGACCTGTTTGCCTCCTCAGAGACCTCCCACTGCCAGCTGTTTTACTCCCTGACCGAGGGAACACTCGGCACGGACGCACTGGCAAACAGCTGGCCCCGGGGCCTCCGCAAATATGCGTTTCCCCCAGTGAGCCTACTTGCACAGACACTGTGCAAAGTCAGGGAGGACGAGGAGCAGGTCCTTCTGGTGGCTCCCTATTGGCCCACCCGGACTTGGTTCCCGGAACTCATGCTCCTCGCGACAGTCCCTCCCTGGCCCATTCCTCTGAGGAAGGATCTTCTGACTCAGAGACGGGGTACCCTATGGCACCCGCGCCCAGACCTCTGGAAACTCCATGTCTGGTCCCTCGGGACGCGGAGGTTCTAGGTGACTTACCCCCAGAGGTACTTAACACCATCACTTCAGCACGGGCGCCGTCCACGAGACGTGTTTACGCCCCGAAGTGGAACCTGTTCGTCAAGTGGTGTTCTTCTCGCCGATAAGACCCCCGAAGATGTTCGATAGGGTCTGTGCTTTCCTTCTTGCAGCAGGGGTTGGAGAGTAGACTGTCCCCTTCCACCCTCAAAGTACATGCTGCCGCTATTTCTGCTTATCATGACCACATAGATGGCAAAACAGTTGGAAAGCACGACCTGGTCGTCAGGTTTCTTAGGGGGGCGAGACGATTAAATCCTCCTCGACCCCCCTCCATACCCTCTTGGGATCTTTCCCTGGTGCTTCGAGCGCTTCAGGATGTTCCCTTTGAGCCTCTGCAGTCAGTAGACTTAAAGCTTCTTTCCATGAAGACTTTGCTACTGGTTGCATTGGCCTCTGTCAAGAGGGTAGGAGACCTGCATGCATTTTCGGTCGACGAATCGTGCCTAGAGTTCGGGCCGGGTGACGGCCACGTGGTACTAAGACCCCGGCCTGGCTTTGTGCCCAAGGTTCCTACCACTCCCTTCAAAGACCAGGTAGTGAACATGCAAGCGCTGCCTTTGGAGGAGGCAGACCCAGCCCTGGCTTTGCTCTGTCCCGTTCACGCTCTGCGTATGTACGTGGACAGAACTCAAAGCATCAGGACCTCAGATCAGCTCTTTGTCTGTTACGGAGGCGAGCAGAAGGGAAAGGCTGTCTCCAAGCAGAGGTTGGCCCACTGGATAGTGGATGCCATCGCCTTGGCTTACCAAGCACAGGGCGTGCCCTGCCCGCTTAGGTTGCATGCACACTCTACGAGAGGCGTTGCATCCTCCTGGGCGCTGGCACGCGTCTCCTCGCTAACAGATATCTGTAGAGCTGCGGGCTGGGCGACACCTAACACGTTCGCTAGATACTATAGCCTACGTGTAGAGCCGGTCTCCTCCCGTGTTCTCACCCTAAACGGGTAGAAGCACTGAGAGGTCTGGCTCTGTCGGCTTGCTGCACCCTACTGTGCACCCTTATTGCTCCAGAGTGAAAAAACCTCCAAAACCCCTCGGCCCGGACTTGGCGGAGCGTCCGGCGCCAGGCCCTTATCCGTTGAATCCTTGAGAACCGGATCTGGGCTGGGTTCCATATGTGTGACCCTACGGGGATCCCATATGTGTATATATTCCACGGATGCTCCTATCGGAAGCCCGTGTCTTTCCCTTGGGCTAAGTCACCCATTATTTCATATGCAGTACAGCCTTCGGGTTAGTCCATATGTATTTCCACGTAACTCTTTGAAGAAGTGGCTTCCGCAGCGTTCCTTCCTAAACAGGAAAGGCACGCTTTCCCAGTGTTATCCAATATGTCACTGTATGGGTTATCACGGAACAACAGTGTCAAACTCTCTGTGTAGGCCTCCTCCTATCATCCATCAGCAAAAAACTAACTGTGCAATCGCTCAGCTGCTCGTTAAATACCCGCGCTAACGAGGTCGCGCAGCTGATGCAAATGATTGCACGCCAATGTGCATTGGCCTGTTTTAGTTTCACTCGAAGTAGATTGGCCTCTCTAGCGAGATTCCTATTTGGTCAGTCATGACCTACGTCTCTGTTCCCTCCCTCAGGGAACGAGGGTTACCATATGTAACCGAGACGTTGCGTCTTGCAAGTTGTAGTCCTTTCAATATAAAAGTCTTCTCCGACTGACTCACTTATAAAGAGTCTTTGCCCCCATCTAACGGCGAAATAATGTAACTTCTGTTGCTGTTCTCGGTCAGGGACTATTTTTTCCAGCGGTAGGAAGGCTTAGTGATTTTACTTCATGGAAGTTGCATTGATAGCCTACATATTTTTTGGCTTTAATATTTGTGTTGTGTGGTAACCGTTTTACAAAAGCAATAAGATACTCGAGACTAGTGCTGTTTTGTGAAAGAATCACGGCTGAAGGCAAAGGCTGCGATTATTTTTTTATGCGCAGCTTGTCATTGATTTAAGTTAAGTTACGGCTTTATAAACGCTGCTCCTTCTGAAAGCATTGTGAGTTTGAGTCACTTATTTTATTTTTTTTAATTATGCAATAATAACAAATACAAATCAAGACAATAATAAACAAACAATTTGAGTCACATTACGTAGCCTACATTTGAAAAAGCAACACGCGTCAAACCTATTTCCAAACACGAGAATAATTTGAGTCATTCCACGAAACCGGTAGGCTACGATTTGGACTAACACATTTTGGGATTTTTTTTTTTTTTTTACCAATATGTATTACTTTCCGTAACACCCCACAACATTGATGACATACTAAACTTCCAGAAAAACACATTTTCCCACCTCAGGCATGAAATCCCTATTATTATTGGTCATTATTTGGGCTCTATTAGTCTTCAACGCCGTTATGGACACTATGGGAGCTCTCTGATGAATGTGATTATAAAATATATATTTGTAATGAAATCAACATTTTCCTATTAATCAGATGTCCCTCACACTAATTGCAAATGTAAAATTTACATATAATTGCACACTTATGCTATACTAAAACCTGAAATAGTCACTTTTTGTGACAGCAACCTCATCATTTTTGATCATACATGTGGCTTAACTTCAGAATGTGAACTGAAATCAGTATTCTTATGATTGCTCTGAACATTTCAGACTGAGTTCAACAAAAATTAAATTACTTTTTTATAAACGTAAAAAATAAATAGGTGTGACGGAGTAGCGACTAGGGTAACAGGGTTGAAGATGGTAACGGGGTTGAAGAGACAACAGCTTAACAAATAAATAGTTGTTTTTTACACAAATACACTGTAAGATTTTCTATAAGCACTATTTCATTATGTAACCAAGAAAAACAACAGATATATTAACCCGACTGGGAAAACAACAGTAACATAGTATACTTTTAAACATTATAAACTGACTGAATAGGTCATCAAAAAAAAATAAAACATAACTTCTGAGATTTTTTGATGTGTGTGTGTGTGTGTGTGTTTGTGATTTGTTTAACAGGGTTCCGGGTTGAGGGATTACCGAAACTAAATAATGTGATTAAAATAATTTTATTATTTATATCCCAAGTGCACTTTCGGCCATAGGTGGGACATGACAACATAGGTGGTTTCAACTGAAATTTTTTAATAATTTCTAATATAAAGATAAAACGTATGTCATTATTTTTTAACTTTATTACAGGAGACATTTCAATTGATACAAAAAGCTTTTAAAAATTGATTTTGGTGAACCAATAGGTAAAATACACTTAAAAAGGTTAGAGGGACTCAAATCATACCAGTTTCGTGGAATGACTCATTTATGAACATCTTGTCCAACAAAAAGCCAACATTAATAACATACTTTTACTCCAAACTCACTTCGTAATGACAGTTGAGCATCCTTCTGTGAGATGATGTGGCTTCTTACATAGAATAAGGCAGTTGTGTGTTTTTTAATCATGTTTAATCAATCAAAGCATTTCAATCTTCTGTTTATTCAGCTACAGATAGTATGATGCCCGATAGGGATTTCCTGGAATGTGTTTTATCATACTTCTGAGCAGGGCATATTTGGCGTTTCTGCGTGAGAGCGCCCTCTGGTGTTCAGATGAAGCAGCATTTACTACCGATCAGCCGCACTGCACTGACAAGCTGCGCATAAAATAATCGCAGCCTTTGCCAAATTGGCGTGGTTTCATTCATAGACTGTATAAGGTTTCATTGCGATGGATAGTGCAGCCCTAATTGGCTGTGTCTGAAATCATCCCTACCCTTAAATAGGGCTCAATTTGAAGGGACAGCCATTTGAAGTGGTGTCCAAAATAGTGGACGTTATCGAGTGCTCTCATTCAATCCCTAGTAAATTGCCATGCCCTTCAATCGTTCACTCGGATGTACGTCATTGCTTACGTTGCACGAGTACCCACTGCCGCAAACTGCAATGAGCTGAATTGGAACGTCCTAAGCCCTTGAATCACTAGGAATGGATTTTTTTCACCTTTAAGAATTTTTTTTAATGCAGCATCCAAATGTATATAGGTGTTTTTTTAAAAAAAAAAAAACATATACGCAAAATATCATATAGAGTTGTTTGTGGTGTAGACGAGCTCTGCGGTGACGTCACAATCGTGTTGCATTGTATAGACTCGCTCGTAGCTCCCTCAGTCAAAATCGAGGGAACGAGGGTAACTGTGTCCCAATGTGAAGGCTACATCCTTCGAAGGACGCGTACTTCGAAAGATGCACCATGTAGCCTTAATAGGATTTCCTAATTGTGCAACCAGGTGTTCCCGATTACCGCTCCTGGCGCCAAGCAACGGTGCGAGAATACAGCTGAGCTGCCATCCTGATAGGTAAACAGCTGTGGAGCCAGAATTGTCTATTGTCATTTTTTGTTTTATATTTTACTGGAGGACATGGTGAGGATGTTTCAACCCCTGCACTGCCCGGTCATTCTCGGTTTAGCCAAGACCATGGCCATGTAGGCTAAATTAAGATGGGTTGCTGCGTCCTGAATTGCCAGATTATTAAACTGTTCAAGTATTGGGTGTTAATGTACGTAAATAATGTAATGAAAAATGAAAAGAAAAGAAAACATACATAGGCGCGCGCACACACACACACACACACACATATATATGGTTCAAATGTTCACTTACAGGTCCTTCTCAAAAAATTAGCAAATTGTGATAAAGTTCATTATTTTCCATAATGTAATGATAAAAATTAAACTTTCATATATTTTAGATTCATTGCACACCAACTGAAATATTTCAGGTCTTTTATTGTTTTAATACTGATGATTTTGGCATACAGCTCATAAAAACCCAAAATTCCTGTCTCAAAAAATTAGCATAATTCATCCGACCAATAAAATAAGTGTTTTTAATACAAAAAAAAAAAGTCAACCTTCAAATAATTATGTTCAGTTATGCACTCAATACTTGGCCGGGAATCCTTTTGCAGAAATGACTGCTTCAATGCGGCGTGGCATGGAGGCAATCAGCCTGTGGCACTGCTGAGGTGTTATGGAGGCCCAGGATGCTTCGATAGCGGCCTTAAGCTCATCCAGAGTGTTGGGTCTTGCGTCTCTCAACTTTCTCTTCACAATATCCCACAGATTCTCTATGGGGTTTAGGTCAGGAGAGTTGGCAGGCCAATTGAGCACAGTAATACCATGGTCAGTAAACCATTTACCAGTGGTTTTGGCACTGTGAGCAGGTGCCAGGTCGTGCTGAAAAATGAAATCTTCATCTCCATAAAGCTTTTTAGCAGGTGGAAGCATGAAGTGCTCCAAAATCTCCTGATAGCTAGCTGCATTGACCCTGCCCTTGATAAAACACAGTGGACCAACACCAGGAGCTGACATGGCACCCCAGACCATCACTGACTGTGGGTACTTGACACTGGACTTCAGGCATTTTGGCATTTCCTTCTCCCCAGTCTTCCTCCAGACTCTGGCACCTTGATTTGCGAATGACATGCAACCACTGAGCAACAGTCCAGTGCTGCTTCTCTGTAGCCCAGGTCAGGCGCTTCTGCCGCTGTTTCTGGTTCAAAAGTGGCTTGACCTGGGGAATGCGGCACCTGTAGCCCATTTCCTGCACACGCCTGTGCACGGTGGCTCTGGATGTTTCTACTCCAGGCTCAGTCCACTGCTTCCGCAGGTCCCCCAAGATCTGGAATCGGTCCTTCTCCACAATCTTCCTCAGGGTCCGGTCACCTCTTCTCGTTGTGCAGCGTTTTTTTTGCCACACTTTTTCCTTCCCACAGACTTCCCACTGAGGTGCCTTGATACAGCACTCTGGGAACAGTCTATTTGTTCAGAAATTTCTTTCTGTGTTTTACCCTCTTGCTTGAGGGTGTCAATGATGGCCTTCTGGACAGCAGTAAGGTCGGCAGTCTTACCCATGATTGCGGTTTTGAGTAATGAAACAGGCTGGGAGGTTTTAAAAGCCTCAGGAATCTTTTGCAGGTGTTTAGAGTTAATTAGTTGATTCAGATGATAAGGTTAATAGCTTGTTTAGAGAACCTTTTCATGATATGCTAATTTTTTGAGACAGGAATTTGGGGTTTTCATGAGCTGTATGCCAAAATCATCAGTATTAAAACAATATAAGACCTGAAATATTTCAGTTGGTGTGCAATGAATCTAATACATAAGAAAGTTTAGTTTTTATCATTACATGTTAAGAAAATAATGAACTTTATCACAATATGCTAATTTTTTGAGAAGGACCTGTAAAGATGATGTATATGGTCTATACACTCAACAAGTAGAGGATACCCAGCGCCGCAGCTGAATCATCCATCCTTCCATTTCCCCAAATGCTGGTCCAATGTGTCTACAGCGTAATATCATACAGGTGAATTCCTTTTTAATTGATTATTAAATTGTTTAATTAGGTTTATACATAGTTTCCATGACAGAGTTAAAGATTGGTGAAAAAAAAAATGGGGTCGAGGGTCTGTCCAAATAAACCACCCTTCCCTCATTCACTTGACAAAGTTGAACACACTTCAAAATGGGGTTGGGTAATTCATTCCCACGAAGGGAAGTGCTTAGGGAAGTATCTACAAGTTTTTGTTTTTTTGTTGTTGTTGGTTTTAAAGAATTACAACTACAGTAATTGCATATACAAAAAATAAGACAAATACATAAACAGTGACACTTAAAAGTTAAATAAAAAAATATGAAAATGTTTACTAATGGAAATGTACAGCTTTCTTATTTTTAAAACATAACATTAGCCTATATTTAGGTATGGCTGAACTTCTGATTTTAAAATACAAGGGCTTATTTCCTCCAAATTTACATTTATGAATACTAAATTTAGCTAAAAGAAGTGTGTAGGCCTATGTCTAAAAGCAGCCCATGATGTGACCGCTTAAAGGTGATGATACACAGGGCAAGTTTTTAAACAATGTTGCCTCAACAGGCAACCGGCCCATGACCGATCTACATTACCTAGATAGAAATGTATTGCCCATTTTCAATGGTAATATGTAATTATAGTTTACGTGGCACATTCATTCATGTCTATCGCCCCCTGTAGGCTATAACTTAGACTTTATATTTATCTAATGGTGTTAAAAAAAGCAGATGTTAAAATTATAAGGGTGTGACTTGTGAGCATAAAGTTTCGAGTTAAAAAATGTAGACACAAGCATGAGGAGCTTCAGGTTTCTGTACCCCCGAGAGCTGGTCTACTTTACTCTCAAACTTATTAGCATATCCAAATTGGAATCAGTCCAACAATATCCATTTCATATTATGAAATATATTCATAATAGAAAGTCAAGTTACAACTTAACTTAATATCTGTCGGATGATGCTGATGTCAGTCTGTTATAGATTAACTAACGAATGGGCTGTAGATTATTACAGTAACCTCAGCAGTGTAAATGTACCACACTTTTGAATCAGCATTTTACTATCTCTTGTCTCTAGCCATTTGCCAGCTGGAGTGACATAGTGTCTGTGGCCTTGTACGCTTAAACCGGCACACCAAATACATCAGCATCTTGAAAGCCATTTTCTTGTTTTGAATAACCCGTTGGCTTTACGGTGAGTTTTAAGGCCTAGAAATGCAGTGCAATGGAAAATATGTACTTCCGCTGGAATTACAGGGCTGTAAAGATAACTTATTGCCTAAAATTCCTATCACTATGTTCATCTCATGTAGACAGAAGAGAAATAAAAGTTTATAGGAAAAATAAAAAGGGGAAGGAGAACAGAGGCATGAGTTGTATGTAGGTCTTGGTGTTCTGCGTCCTTTCTCTCTATTAGGACACTGCCTATATTCCAATACACGTCATACATCTTATCTCACTGAACAGGGTATGCACTCACATGCACGCACCTATAACAGTCCAGAGTCCAAGTACAGAATGACACACCTTCTCTGTCATTTGGAACATCAATCTTCAGTCTTATTCAATTTATTTTGCCTCCACCATATTTGTCTCCAAATGTTGCAATGATTGTTAGGTTCCCCCTACATTCAAACAGGCTTCTAATGCATTAAAGGGATAGTTCACTCAAAAATAAATTCTTTCATAATTTACTTAGCGAAACCCTCGTGTCATTCCAAACCTGTATCATTTTTTTTCTTCCGGTGGAACAGAAAGGAGAAAAAAAAAGAAGAAGAAAAAAAATCTCAGCATCTTGAAAGTCATTGAGGTCCAATATTGTTTGGCAACAGCATTTTCATGTAAATGAAAGGCCAAAACGTTTTTAGTTGAAAACGGAGTTGTGTAAACTGCTCACAAGTCTGGCATTTACAACATCAATTAAATGTTGTAAATGTAACATTAATTCCTAGATTATTGTGATTATAAAATGTTTTTTTTTGTGTGATAAGGACTTCGGATGAAATGTATTCTGCTCAAATAGCAGTAGCTCTTAAGTTTGAATTGAGTTCAGGTGGAGAGGTGTTGAAAAGCACACCACGGTTTATGTCCAGTTCCATTGACTGCAGCAGGACACTGTGCACTGCAGGCACCTCAGCTGACTGGGTAAATGAATGTCTAGGTTTTCTCAATGTCGATGTCCCTCCTCAGTTAGTACAAACACAAGGAATTTATTTTGTATTCAATTTTAATTTACAATGCACAAAAACCCAGTATACATTATGTAAAAAAGAAAGTTGCCCAGCAACCCTCATACTTAAGCAAAATATGCCAATCAAATATTCATGAAATATTGACTTTAGTCTCATTTTTAAGAAGTTTTACACAATAGCTTTATTTTAGCCCAACCTGATACAACAATACAAAAGTATGCAGTCACCGATTCGCTATTCCTCTATAGAGCATCGTTTTTAATTAGTTGTTTAAATGGTTCTAATCATGCATAGCCTTTCATGCTTTTTTTTTCATGTTTAAAACTTCAGGTATAGAAAATGAAAATATACATTAATTAAAGATGCTTCAGACATCTTAACGAGATTGCCTTGTCTTTTCTTATCCTCCCCTTTTTAATCTTCTCTTAAACGGGAATATACATCTTAAAGGCTGTCTGGTGAGGCTATGAAATATAGCCTGAGGTACAAAAGTCTATCTACAGCGACCCCAAGAACACACAGCTCTATGAGAATCAATGAGGGCAAAGGTCACATGGCTATTCCATTAACTTTTAGTAACACCTGCTGCATATGTACAGTCAAACATATTTCTCTGAGACTGGTCAGGGAAACAAAATAGCCAATATTTGATGTAGTCAGATAAAAAGCTTCTTCGGATAAGTAACTTTTCAATATAAATAAATTTGGGGCACGTCAGGTGATTGATAACTTGAAATTTTCAGCACCAGCCATTCTAAATCCTATCTTATCTGGATCATCAACAGTATTTACACAAAAGCTGCTGTTATGAAATAAGTTTGTTAATTTAGCTACCAACATCCTAATATACAGGCTAGAGCTAATATTCTACTCTATCTTTCCTTCTCCACCCTTGTCGGAATTGCAGGCTTAACTGTAGGGATTTAAGGACTACTGGTAATGGAGACACTGTCTGGAGTCTGATGCAATATGTTTTGTCTATCTACAGTCTGTTACCATAGATACAACAGTGTATTTGCTATAATAAGACATGAACAACAAGTAAAGAGTTTGAATCAATCCAAGCTGATAGGCAAAATAGCAGGAATACAAAACAGCCACTCTTTGCATTGGGAGACGTCCTTACTTGATACAATTTTTGGTAGCCCTAATTCCAAGTCATAATGAATAATGTTAACAGACTGTGGAACTGTCTATTAGCTCAGTTTTTGAATCCTATCATCAGACATTAGAATGGAGTGATTGAACACATTTACTATTATTTACAGTCAACTCTTTGTGACCAGCTTTGACCAGATTTCAAAATTTTCTACCGAGAAGCTTTCACAGTCCTCTAAGATATTGCAAAGTTTCAAGACACTGAAACATGGTGTTTTACATTTGAAAGGCAGTTATATAAGTTATCACATCAAATCAGAGCGTGGGTTGGACTTTCTGCGGTTGCTATGGCCATAATGTCATAACATTCTGCACGAGATACAATACGAGTGAAAAAGAAACTAAATTTGAGTGTACAAACAGAAGTTAACAAGTTAAGCACTGCGGACAGTACACATTCCAGGACCAGGAGGGGAAGAAAGCAAAATACGAATAAGTAAAATGATTTGCCTAGAGAGCCTCCACACAGCCCACAACATAGCACACTACAAACCAACATCAGGCCCTCACTGGCTGCCGTTACTGCTGTTGTTGTTGTTGTTGTTGTTGCAGATGTCTCCGGGGCCTCCACCAGAAGCAGGGTTGTCTGCGAGATTGTGAGCATGCTCTAGAAACAGGTCTTTGAGCACACTCAGTTCTTTGCTAAGCAATTTGATTTTGGCTTCCAGTCTCTCGTTCTCCTCTTTAAGCTCATTGACGCGCTGTTGGGTGTCCTGCGCCTTCTGCTTGCTGCGCATGCGGCTCTTCTTTACGGCCAGGTTGTTGCGTTCTCTCCGTTGGCGGTACTCGTCGCTATCTTTATCCATACTATTCTTTTTCATCTTGCTGGGTGGTGTAGCCTTACCCCCACCTCCGGGACTCACTGGAACTAATTGAGGAACCTGTCAGAATTATAATAATGCCACACATATAAGCAACAGAATATCCAGTATATGACTAATTTGTGGTTTTGACATTTACATTCCAAGTCTTCTATAGACAATTTTCTTTAAGACAACAAGAAACTGGATGGGTGGACGCACTTTATGAATACATATTATGAATGCATGATATTGAAGAAAAATGCTTTATGCAATAACTTGTTAAATGCAATATTCAATATGCGTTACGATAACGCTTTAAGTGTGTAAAGTACATTAATATGTTAATATTTAAAAAGTGAAAATTATATAACTAACATGCATGTTTCACATTCTTTTTGTGAGAAGGAAGCATCCCTACAAAGTAAACCGCAGTGTTTTACTGTAGAATTGCATAAAAAGTAAGTGTCATTTTAACGTCAGTGTAAACCGGGGGGGGGGGTTAGGGTTTCAGGTAGGCCTACATTAGGTTTATTTAACAACAGAAATTGAATAATCATTCAAATATAAAAATAAAATGTTGCATAGTCTTTACTGTATGAATTAAATATACACTGATTCTTTAGCCTGGGAAAACCCAGACAACTTCCGGCAAATTTAGATTTGCTCTGAAAGTTAGTCTGGCAAAGAGCTCATTCAAGCCCTGTCCAATCCGTCGAAATCGAGGCACCAATCAGAAACGTTGGGGCGGGCTTTACACGATAACGACAGCGCTGGGATTTTTAAGAAGATTTTGTAGCCTAAATTACAAAGATGGATGCCGCCGTCGAACATCACTCGTTCGAATCAGCTATCGCGTCTGTTTTAAACGATTTGAACGTTTCCTTTTTGTTAAAAACCGAGCAAAGAACAACACTCGGAGATGTTTCTCCGCCGGCCGCCGCTCTGCATACGTCATCTCCTTCAGCGCTCTGATTGGTTTTAGGTCTACCCGCGACGTCCGTTGGTGACGCCCCTCTGGAAATGATTTGTCTATGACGCTTTGCCAGACCATAACTCAGTTACAACTGAGAATGGTCTGGTTTTAACCAGGCTACTGATTCTTATTAAAGCTACTGAAGTTATTCAGTCAAGAGCAGTGAGTGAGTTTCTCTTTGTCTCTTGTTGTTTGATTAACATTAAGCACACTGACGGAAGCAGGTTTATTAGGCTGCTGTCCCTTTAAAGGTCCTGATATACTTCAAGCGAAATCGAAGAACAAACTGATATGACTTAACTTCAAACAAAATCAGGCCAAATCAAAGTTTGTTTGTGTTCATTTCAGGAGTTCGAAACAGCTTGCTCCGGCTGGTAAACACCTTCGAACTCCTATTGGTCCATGGCGATTACGTAATAGGTATGTATGCGCTAAAGGTCCGCCTTCTTTCACATGGAACTCTTCTCTGGTTTATTTCTTCTGTTGAGTCTGTCGAGGTCAGATATTCACGGGTAAAAACGCTAACAAAGTGGAGAGTCGCTTTATAGTAAGAAAATGAAGATGAAATTAACTGCTTTTCATGTTTAATACTGTAAAGCTGCTTTTAAACAATCTATTGTATAAAGTGCTATATAAATAAACGTGACGTGACTTTCCTGGAATGCCGAATTGCAGAGTTTGTGCAAATATCCACATTGCTTTGAGTTTGATCAGATGCTTTTCTTATGCTGTTTTCTCATTTTTGGTTTGTGTTTATTTTGTTATTGAGAGAGAGAGAGAAAAGTACGCAGAACATATTTGCATATTCGTCTTACCGTCACTCTCACCAGTGTGGGTGGTTGTTGGATGTTCGCTAACAGTATATCGCTGGTCACGTAATATTCAAACTTCTTTTTACGCCTAAGCCGAAAAAAATAACTTTGCCGTGAGTTTATTGGGGCTTTAAGAGCTGCGCGGATCTAATATGTTGTTGCACGTGCACTTTTTTTCTCAACCATTTAGTCCACTTAAGGCATAACTGACCATGTTTACATGAAAGCTCACCAAGATGGGCAATTTGACATAATTTTGTGTATTTGGCCACATAAGCTACAGAAGAGAACTGATTTCGGGATCACGTGGTTTCCGAGAGGCTGCTTCCTGTGCGCGGGAGTACTTTGCTCATTGCATTTAATTTAATCATTAAGCATGTCACACATATGAAACAGTCATGTGTCCAGTCTACTCTTTGCTGTCTGCGAAGACCTAAAACCTGGACTTTTTGTAATCTTTTGGAGTATGAAAATCATGCAGTTACCACGAGAACTTGTGATATGCATATCGTGATATGTACATCTGCAAAAATTTGATATATTGTGCAGGCCTAAATCATACCATGGTTTAAGCACTGGAAAATGACAATGCAATGCATTAGGTTTCGCAGAGTCATTTATATTCATAAATGCATGGGTGAATAGATCAGATTGTTAATGTGGGTACCTGCTGTAGTCCTGTAGCTCCTGCGGGGTTAAATGCACTATTATGAGGCTTATTCTGAATAACACTGACACCGTTCTGATCTGTTCTGGATATCTTCTGTTGCAACTGCTTGTTCATTTGGATCCAATTCCACTGTCTTTCTCTCAGCCTCTCCGACCTATGTTGTCGGGCTTCGCAGAGCGGCACTTAGTGTTAGCTGTTATTTGTGAAGCTGGATGCCACAATATGCAGCCGTGTGCCTGAAAACCAGACAGAATGGAAAGAAAGAAGTTATACAAGGTACTCAGTCTGCACACATCAGCATCATTCTCCATCACACTTTTACATATTTTGTTGGCACACAATCCCCACCTGAACAGATGCTTTACGCAAAACGCATTATTTCAGCAAAATGCTGCAACACCTGAAAGTCGGGTCAACCGCTTATGCTTATCCGTTAGCATTATGTTGTTGTAATCCGACCGTGCCATGTCAATGTGCATATGTGGCAAATTTTCTCTCTCATATGAGCGCGAGCTGAAGTGTTGCCCGCGGTTGCATCATCGCTCGCGCTCCCACCCGCTCCTTTTTACACGGGAGAAGGGAAACTCCGTAGTCATGCAGAACTATACCGAGCTAAAGTTAACATTTTAAACAAACATCAGAGTAGTGACGATACGGTAAAGAAAATTAAAAGTTATTAGTGAACATTTTAAAGCCAGACAGTGGTTTTTATGTTGTTTTGAGTCATGACAGGCTGGTTACATCATACACGGAACTGTGGGAATGAAGGGGAATACCGCTGACTAGCTTTCAACAACAACTTTAATTTAAAAAATGGCAGTAGAACCAGTAAATCGGTATTGTATTATATTGCGTTGAACCATGTACAACACCCACAATGTTGACACAAGTGTCACTTTAGGGCTACGTGCGTCCGTAGCCAGTGGGATCAACAGCAGGTTAGCAGGTTGGCTAATTGTTGGCACATTCCTAACCATGACGTCAGGCCTCTAACAATGAACTCAAAGCTCATACAGGCTGCTTTATTCATAAAAAGTTAAGTGAACGAAGAATAACGATTCGCAGTCGATCGCGATCGTGTTTAATCGTCGGTTGTGAAGCTCTAGCTGGCCTCAAGATCAGGGAGTTTAAGCTATTTTGCAATCGAGTGAAGCGAGCCATCGGTTAATTGATTAAAAAAAATACATTCGACAGTCTGTATTGCTATCTTACAATATCCACGCAAAAACTTACCTTGAAAACGTTCCAGACGTACAAGTCACCCACTCGAGTTAATAAAGAATAATGTCCTCTTTGTTCACGGAAAAATAAGCACAGGTTGAGGTGTTATTGTTTGGTAAAGCGGCGCTTGGGAGTATTGCGAAATCTTGTGACCATGTAGGGAAATCTGCTCGCGCAACCAATCAAATCAGAGGATTGGGAGACGACGAAATGTACTCTTTGATTGACATGTCCCTAAACCAATCAGGCTGCATTTCTAGGTTTGGGGAGTTTTCATGCGGTAAAACATTAGATCTGTCAAGAATACTAAACAAGTTAACAGTAGACTATAGCTTTCGTTTCATAAAGCTGGTGAAAATTATTATTATTAAAAGTAAGCATTTTTAAAGATTCATAGAAGCGAGAGCCAAGCTAAATAAAGTTACTATTGGTAATACTCCAGTTTATAATTTTGCGCGGTTAGCTATCTTGGACATAGATACAGACTAGAAACAGACTATAGTCTGGTTAATTCTTGCACTTTCGACTTCGGGAATTTATTCTGATTGACACTCCACCAACAACAAATGAAACATCAAGTCAGATAATTCCTAGTATTGTCATGTTAATAGGCTATGTTCGGATGTCTCGTATTACCTAAAGTCACAAATTTCTAGATCATCTTGCCCTCCAAAATAGGGCAAGATTCCAAAATGTAATAATATTTTTATGCCGTGGTATTTAGATTTTTTCCTCTCTTGAATCTAACGAGAGGACTTTAAAAAAAATAATGCAGGACATGTAACAACCTGTTCGGCGATATGGCTCCAATACAGCATGGTAATAAATCAACAGAAACACGTAATTATAACACCTCTGTTGCTGGCCTCGCGTTTTTTTCTTTTTTAATTATGTGCCAGGCTCGCGCTGTAACAATAGAGGGAGCTCCCAGACTGCTCACTTTCAGCTCATGCAATTGTCAAGTTGCTGTGTGCTTTCCAGCTTCTCTCGCTCATATTGGTGAGACGTGTGCTGCTGCACTGTTAGTTTTGGTAAAGTATAGCCTACATAGTTATTATTGTTCGCAAAGATTCTCCCAAGCGCTAAGACAATAATGGATAGCACAATACGTCCAGCGGAAAATATAAGAATAAACACAACAAGTAAACACAAAGATAAAATCAATTATTCGATGTGATGGCTGGTTGTATTATAATTTTTGGGCTGAGATTTAATGTGGAGGCGATTCATTTGACTTAATTTATCAAAACAATTTCATATGGCATATGCCGATGGTGCGTTTAATATTTTTCAAGAAGCGAGTTTTAAGGCAACCGCAATGTTTTCTTTTTCGTTTACCCTTTTATATTTTTTTCTTTCTCTCTCTCTTCATTTTTATTACTTTAGTAATTTGTATTAGGCCTACTTACATTCATGTAACATATGCATGCTGGAGCGACAGTCCGCTTTGCCATTGTAATTTGTCTCATAGTAGTTTGGTCTGCGCTCACCTCCACCTCTCTTTATGAAAATATTTTTTCCCCCCATTAAGAATTATGAGCATGCATTTTAATTCACAACATGTCTCCAAAGGCTGCTACAATACTAGACCTATCGAGCATCACAATCTAAATTAATTTAAATTAACAATGTAAAAGAAAAACACATCAAGATGCATTATTTAATTTTATGAATTATTATTAATGATCTGAAACGATCGCATATTATTTTACCCATAGCCTAATTCAATAATATAATAATGACATTTCTGAAGGACCAGGTCGATTTCAGTGCGTGCGTTGAGCTCTCGCGCAGAGATCACGCAGTAAAGCATTAGGACCCAGAGCAGGCCCGCCCTCCGAACTCCAAAGCATATATAAGTGCACTGAGAAAGTATTTGACAGATGTGAAGCTCACACGCTGATGGTGTAAGTGTCATATTAAAGGAGATCCTGAGTGGCGTTTCAGCCTTTAAGCTTTCATTCACTTTACGGCTAAGTACACAACCACGACAGGCTGCGCGCTCGCTTGTCCCGAGAAATTGGAGCCAACACGGCTTTCTCCGGTACTGCAAACAAGCTGGATTCCCGGAGCTCTTCACCATGTCTGGCAGGTTTTAGATATCCCATGGAGCAAGCAAACCTCTACGAGGTCGCCCCACGGCCACTGATGACCAGCCTTGTACAGAGTCAGCAAAACCCTTATATCTACAAAGACACCGCTGGAGACCTGAGCGAGATCTGCGAGAACGAGAACTCCATCGACATCAGCGCCTACATTGACCCCTCTGCCTTCAACGACGAGTTCCTGGCTGATTTATTCCACAACAGCTCCAAGCAAGAAAAGCTCAAACTGGCGAGCGGAGACTACGAGTACCCCCACGGCGCCAATGGCACACCGGGGGCCCCGCAGATGTATGGCTGTCTGAACAGCTACATGGATTCCTCCAAACTGGAACCCATCTACGACAGCCATGCACGAATGAGACCCGTGGCCATCAAACAAGAGCCCAGAGAGGAAGATGAGCTCAGCCATTCGATGCCACCCACATACCACCACTCTCAGCACCACGCGCCGCATCTATCCTACCTTCAGCACCAGATCGCGCACTGCGCGCAAACCACCATGCACCTCCAGCCGGGCCATCCCACACCTCCCCCGACGCCCGTACCCAGCCCGCACCACCAACACAGCCACCTGCCGGGGGGCTCCATGAAGATGGGCGATCGAGGGAAATCCAAGAAACAGATCGACAAGAGCAGCGTCGAGTATCGCATGAGGAGGGAGCGCAACAACGTAGCCGTGCGCAAAAGCCGGGACAAGGCAAAAATGCGCAATGTGGAGACGCAACAAAAAGTGATCGAGTTGTCGACGGATAACGAAAGACTGCGCAAGAGGGTGGAACACCTCACGCGAGAACTGGAGACGTTACGGGGCATCTTCAGGCAGCTCCCAGACGGCTCGTTTGTCAAAGCCATGGGTAACTGCGCCTAACGGAGCGGGCTGAACTTTTGAAGTAACTTTTGCGTGGTTTTTACGTCTGCTGGATAAACGCTGACACATTCTGAAAGTGTTTCTATAGGAGCCAGGCAGCTGCGGTATACATGTGCCTTTTGTACAAAAAAGAGACAAAAACAAACAAACGATAAGCTCATCTCTTCATACATTTGGACTAGCTTGTTGTAGTCTTGTTAGAATGTGTTAGCTACGCGAAATATATCAGTGCTGCGAATGGGCATGTTTTCACCCTGTCAATCTACCTTTTATGTTAAGTTACCAGCTTTCTACTCCCCCCTTGCCTCCTTGGGTTACATACAAAGCTAAAGCGACAAAAAACGTTCCTGCCATAGCAGGCTGTTATTCCACCACACCTGTTGCTGCACAACATTCACTGTATGATATTGTTGATTTAATACTTTTCTGCAGGGGGCGGGTTTAGACAAAATGCCAAAGCATAGGACTGGAACTCATTGTTTTTTACTGTGGTAGACTATCTGTCAATCATAACGCAGACTGTATGCACTATGTCGTCCAAACGCGACCTGATAAAGCGCATTGTGAACATTTTTCCATGATCCGGGTACTGATCTGTAAAACGCCTGTCAGTATACGCTTTGTATTTATGCAATATGATTGATAAAAATGTGAAAGGGTGCATATCTCTATGCAATGTCTGTTGCTGTCATGAGAATAATCCCGGTGGACGATCACCGTGTGCTTTCTCACTGGTTTTGCAGTGAAGTCCTGTCTTGCTCTGTAAGTGTGTGCATTTCATGTGAACCTTTTCTTTTTTTTTTTTTTTTTGTACATCAACACTCGAGCAGAGACCGGTTTCAGTGCCTTTTGAGTTTTGCTGTCTTTATCGTCATCACTGACTGAATGAACTTGGACAGAAATATACAGCAAGGAAAAGGAAGCACTTTTTCTTTTTTTCTTCTTTTTTTTACAAACGGCATATTGCAAATGTTATACGAATGTTTAATATGTTTCAGTTTTAAAGTGAACATTATATATATAAATATAAATATATGCTAAAATTATGAATTAAAACATTGTCTCACATATGTCTCATCCATTGCCTTCTCATTTTGAGCAGTTTTGCAACTTAATCTGTTTATGTATTTGTAATTCACCTTACTTCTTTTCTTAGTTTGTCGCACTCGTGTCTAGTAGGTCTATAATTCCCTCACTGTTGTGTGATTTCTTTAGTTACTCTGTGTAGCATCAGCCCAAGAGTGTTTAGTTGACACATACAATTCGCTCGAGATCGATAGGTGGCGCTCGAAAGTCGTTTAAGTCCAACATGCACATACATACTCATATGAGTAAAACTGGAAACCAAAACTAACTGGAACAAAACTAGTAAAATAACTTTGTTTAAATGATAGCTTCCACATCATTTGTCTTTAACGTGAATAAAAGAAGGTGTTTCCAGAATGATCCCTTCAGCTCATGCAGGGTCTTTGAGCTTCACTGTTAACTTTCACTCAACAGTCATTCACAGCGCTAAATATTTACAGTGAGTTGAGTTCACACTGAACACATTGTCAGTAAAAGATCAGGGTCACTGATAATGACTTGTGAGTACCACTTTCATTGATTAATGCTTCAGCCCTCAGTTCTGAATTGATGAAATTATCCTTAAATAAGATAATAGAGTGCTGATGTCTTTATTTCTCTTGATCATACTTTTCATAGAGAAAGAGAGATAGGCTCTCTCTGACCTGTGGAGACGTGTTACACTCCATTGTTGTCAATTGACATGTTTTTACATTATCAGCTGTGGAATGATTGAATCAATAAATCAAGCCCCTTTCCAAACCTCTGTTGCAGATAGAATGATGGCACGGAATCTGTCTCAGCCAGGTTCAAGCATAGTTGTTAAGCCAACATTTTCAGTCTCACTTGTACTTGCCTGCCAGCTCTGTTCTGTGGCCAGCTCTTTTTCCTCATTCAGCTTCACCTGTGAATGATCTGCTCTGTCTCACTCTGTTTCTATCACAAGTCAGAGAGACATTTCTGTACACTTCCATTTTTCTAGATTATGCGACGCTGTAGCCAAAGACAAAACATCAACACCCACTGAATCTGCCTAATAATAATAATTCTGAATTGAATGAAACTTAAATGGGGAAAGTCCTGTAATGTGCTGATGTTTCCAAGACTTTTCCAAACTTTATGGCAAAATAGCACGACCAGAAAAAATACATCATAATGGAGTCTGAGCGACAAGTTAATTGTAGAATATTTATAAATAATTATGAATTATTCAAGAATAAAAAGCAATTTTTTACATCATTGTTTTTATGATTTTGATAATTCTTTGATAAAAAAGATTATCAGCCATTTTGCTAATGTGACTTTCTTTATTAAATAATTGTAAATAGCCTGCCTTAATGCTGATTAATACAAAGGACGATGAAAATAATGATAACTATAAAGAAAATAATGATAACTATAAAGATTTAATAATCCAATTCTAGTCAAGTCAAGTCAAGTATATTTATATAGCGCTTTTCAAAATATAAATTGCATCAAAGCAGCTTCACAGTATCAATCAAAATAACATAACAATGTTTGTTTCTTAGTGGAAAAATATCCACGTTTGGTAGGGCTGATCAATGGTATTAATGCTTGGTTAATTAATTTGAATATCCCCAACTGAGCAAGCCAAAGGCAACAGTGGCAAGGAACCGAAAAACTCCATCAAGTGACCTACTGGTGTCCTAAAACTCCATCAGGTGACCTAATGAAAAAAAAAAAAAAAAAAAACTTGGGAGAACCCAGGCTCAGTCGGGGGCCAGTTCTCCTCTGGCGTTTATGAACTCGAGGCCGGATTTACAGTAACTGTAAGACCAAAATTTTATCTGAATCCCTGGCTGAAGAGATGCATCTTTAGTCTAGTTTTAAACTGGGAGAGCGAGTCTGAGCAATGAACAATATCAGGAAGGCTATTCCAGAGCTTTGGAGCAATTCTGTGAGAATAAGGTAGTCTACTCTTTCAGGAAAGTACAAGTGAGACTGAAAATGTTGGCTTAACAACTATGCTACCATATCTATAACGATAACGACACAGAGGATTCAATATTGTAGGAATCACTTACAGAATTTTTTTTCCAGCTGATGAACGATAAAAACACTGAGAGCCAATCAGAATCAACCCATTTTTAAAGAGCTTGAGCATTTAAACTGGCAGATGACATAACTGCAATGTTTGCTTATGATAAACAGAACATTATCATCCTTTTGTTGTAGATACCAATAGTTATCTTTCTCGGTGTGAACAGGCCTTTAGAGTCTATTGCAGCAGGACCTCCTTTACATTGACTTTAAGTGCTTTCTTAGCCCTTTAAGTTTTCCTCTACCAGTCATATCAAGAGCCATATATTGTATATTTAACCTATGAAATCACATTACTAGATTAAAAAAGCTATTGTGCAACAGCAGTTAGTTCTGTTCAGGAAACGTGTGGGAAAAATGTTCATAGGGTGAGTAGACGGCTTCTCTCCTCCCTGAATGGAATACATTAAAGCATCAAGCTAAAACCTGGATGCTTCCTTTGCCATCTTATTTCCTGTAGCTGCGAGAATCCTCCAATGATTGAATTTTGTCTTTTCGCTGTCCAACATTTGACATGTTTGAGAAAAGCCAAATCTAACTTGACTTGATGTGAGCTTAATGTAGTAGTGTGCAGCTGTGTTTCATGTTCGCTTTGTCTCGTTATTGAAAATTCCTTTGTGTGTTGTTTTTAACTCTGGTCAAACACCTTGAGAATGTCTGAGATGATATCAAGTGTAAATTAGAAGAGCCAAGTGAAAAGAAGTGTTTTTTTTTTTTATTAATCAAAGTAAAGGCATTCACAAAAAAAAAACAATCTGTAAAAATTCAGGACAATTACTTTATCTGGAGCAAAATTGATATCTAACCATTTAGCATTCTGTTGTCATTTTTTTCTCATGTGGATAAATGCTAACATAGGAGCTAATTTGCCAAAAGCTTAGTATTCCACCAAATAAATTCAGTATCTTATCATTTGCTAAAGAAATACGTGAAAACCAACATTATGATAAATCCAATACAAATGAATACGTGTGCGTAAGTGTGACTGCAAGTCAGTGTGTTTAACCACGTTATTTGATAATACACTCTTTCTTATTTGTCCTCTGACAAAAGTTTAACCAGACCTTTGAGTGAAACTTCAAAAGCCAGAAACTTGTCTCGGCCTCTCCACGGTCCAGACTCTCTCCTTCAAGTGAGATACGTAAACTCACATTTGAGTTTGAGTTTCTGGTATAGTACAAATCCCTTCAGTATCGATATGATTTAAAACTCCCTGTCCAGTGCTTTCACCAGCTGCCAGCAGGCCCAGAAATTTCACTTTGGGCCCGATAATAAATATACCCTACAAAAACCTGAGCCCAGTGCAATAGAAGGAAGTATATCACTATTTGTTTGCTTAGGGATGGTCGTTAGAAGGCTGGAACCTGGACTTGACAATTGCCAAGACAACCAAGAAGAGGTTAAGCTGCAGAGAAAAATCCCACACCGCACTATATCTTGGTCTCTGTGAAGTAAGTAAATGCTTTAGCTCTTTGCTGTGAGAATATTCGAGATGAAGATTGATTGCAGAAAAACAGGGATTGATGCATTCTTAAGTTAATTGGGTAACATTTTTCAGCAAGCTCTCATTTGCTGTTTTGCTTTACGTCTCATTTACGCCTGGCTTGTTTTCTTGCCCTGTTCAGGAGCTCCTCCAACTCTAATTTTTGATCCATACCTCACTCTCTATAAATCTCTCACTGCCAGTAGTTTACGTGATCTCTCAGACTGCTATAGGAAGCATATAGTGTGAACTGACCCCTTGGTGCCAAGTTCATTATTATATTATATTATATTATATTATATTATATTATATTATATTATATTATATTATATTATTTTATGTTATGAGCAGTCTAAAATGCAATGTCTAAAATAGCATTGTCTCAACGGAACCACACAATGCAACACATTGGATGGCACAGAGGGCATATGACCCCCCCAAAAAGTGATGTTTTGAACAATTGATTTTTGTTGCATGGAAAGAAATTGGTCTTGAACAGCTTTGTCACATTGAGCTTTTGGCTTCTAATACAGTGCACAACTAAATAAAACTGGCAGTTTGAGGACAAGGAAAGATTTCGGTCATTTGGCATGCAGATGGCCAGGGCCCTTGTGGGACTGTGATCCAGCCCTAGCTATAGAGATCTCCTTTATGAATTATTATCTTTATCCTACTAGTCATTACTCAATCATTACATCCATTTTTGCTTATGTTTTAGCAGGTCACATGATTAGAAATTGCTGTCAAAACAATTTTAAGTGTAAAACAAATTCAGTTTAGTGTTTATTTTAGATGATATGTTTTTATGAATAATATTTTACTTTTCATCAGCCTAAACCCTTAAGTACTATAAATGCTCTTGAATGAATCCAAGAATCAACTTAATAATGGTTTGGGTTTAAAGAAAACATTGAATTGGCTAGAACAAAACTTTTTTTTAATTTTGATAAGAGGAGTAGGAAAATTGTGTTGCCTGGTGTAATTATTATATATATATTTTTTGTTGCAATGAATTTATATGTATTAAAGTACTTTTTACTTTATATAAGATATTTTCAACTTATTTAATTCATTATTTCAGGCATTACTTAATTCCAGGACAATGATAAACTGTTTTAGTGCATTTGTGTTCGCTTGTTTTTCAAGTGATGAAATATTTTTTACACATTCTTTTTTCAGAGGGGTGTTAGACATTTTAAGTTGCAGTACATGACTGTCAAAGATACGCACAAGGGCTCTTGTGGTACTGGTGGTGTGTGTGTGTTTTTTTTCCACTGGCTTTTTTTGTAATACTTTGAAACATTTTATCTAAATCATATAAAAGAATGTGAAAGAATTTCACATAAAATAATTCATATAAAAGAATGTTCATATACTTTTTCTCTCAGTCATGTGCATGGTTTGAGTGGTAATTATCTCAGTTGCAGTATAGATTTTGTCTGGGGAGTTTCAAAGACCATACAAAAATGAATAACGATAGGCTTTATAGTGTTCATTATTTGAACTATAGTAAAAGCATTAAATATGTGTGGGTTAGCTGGCAGGAGCCAAAAGATAAAAGACTGCCGAAGTCACCTGCTTGGATATGAGGGTAGTTTCCAATGGCTGATTGATTCTAATAGTGGCGTTTCTGATGCCAAAATGGCGTTACAGTTTATTGAGTCATTGCTGCCATGCAATTCTCCTCCCTTCAATATGAATTTTAGATTTTCACGATAGTTTATTATTACTGATCTCAAAGTGTTGTCAAGTGTTGGATGGACATATGATATGAATCATTGTTCCTCCCAGGATTTGCGTATTTGAGTGGTTCCAGTGTTATTTGTACATGAATTATAGGTCTTTTCACAGCCTTCACAGTTGCACTAAATTGACATGTGGTTTGGATTCCCCACTCTTTCTCTCTCAGCCGCTCTCTGTCTATGTGTTATCTGCGTGTTTTTTTTGTGTGAGTGTACCTGGGGGGTCTTGAGGATTGAGGATGATGGCTGAGGAGTTCCACATGCCTTTTCTGAGTGAAATGATCTGATGAGATTTTTGTGGTCATTGTGGATTCTGCTGTTTTGGACTGAAAACAGAGCTGTCCCCCAGGGCAGCCCGTTATAATCAGATACAAATTAGAAATTCATCTGAATGAGGTCAATAGAGTGACTTCAGTTCACTTGCAAAAGAGATTTAGTTGCTTAATTTGACTTTCTGAGATTTAGCTTAATTATCTTAAAGTGGCAGCTATCTTCGTTTTTTTTCTCTTCCATTTTGGTTCGAAAGGGTGATCTGCCTTCACTGTTCACAGATTTTAAGGTCAATGATGTATAAGAGTGTTCAAAAGGAAAGAAAAGGAACATCTTTTACATCTTTCTTCTAGTTTAAAACATGTTGGTTTCATATGGTATACAATTCTTCTTCATGAAAATAAAAATGTCATATGGTGACATCAAGTGAAATTTAGTGACATATTTTCCTGAAACCTTGAATAACTGTGTTCATGAGTTTACTCACATTTGGAGGCTGTAAGGCTTTATTGTGAAATATTTTTGCAATTTAAAATAACTGTTTTCTGTTTTTTCTATTTTAAAATGTAATGTATTCCTGTGATGGAAAAGCTGAATTTTCAGCATCATTACTCCAGTCTTCAGTGTCACATGATCCTTCAGAAATCATTCTAATATAACATTTCTTCTTATTATTAATGTTAGTAGTAATGCTCACTATTTTTGGGGAAATTAATAGAAAGCATTAATTTGAAATCTGTCTTCACTATCAGTTGTGATCAATTTAATGCATCCTTGCTGAATAAAATAATATTAATAAAATATGTATAGACCTATATAAATTCTGTATTTATGATTTTTACAATATGATACAATACCATTCAAAAGATTGGGGTCAGTAATTATATATATTATATAATATATATTACTACATATATGACCCCAAACTTTTGAATGGTATTAAAGAAGAGGATTCAATTTGGGTAATACACAGTTTTTTGGGAAAACAGGTGTTCAAGGGGTAACAAACAAAAGCAAGGGCTAGACTGGATAAGGTCCACATGATGGCTTCAGGTAGCATACAAAGTCCATGGAACAGTAACGGGCCGCAATATACTCACGGCGAAGTACTTTTTCGTTCTTTGCTGATGGTAAAATGAAGTTTGAAATACGTGAGCAGTGATTCGATGCCACCCACAATAATGAGAGCGAAGTTCAGATGAATATGTAAATATGTGCTGCACGCTTTCTTCTCAATAACAACAACAAAAAAAACCACTACAAAACTGAGAAAACAGCAAGCGTTAAAAAAAGCAACGATCATTGCAACGTGAATATGTTTGCATGAACTTGCATGAACAGTGTCTCGTTTCATCAGAAGTACAACTTCATTTTCTACTATAAAGCATATTTCTACTATCATGTTTTCACTCGCAAACGTCTGAAATCTACGGTTTGAACAGGAGAAATAAACCAGAAAAAAATTCAGCGTGAAAGAAGGCGGAGCCTCACCATAAACTTACCTATTACGTAATCACCATGGACCAATGGTAGTATAAGGTGTTTACCAGCCGTAGCAAACTTTTCCGGAAGATTTGCTTTGGCAAGCTGTTTCGAACTCCCGGATTTGTTCGAAATGACATCACATCAGTTCTTTCTTTGATTTCCCTTGAAGTATATAGGGGCCTTAACGCCCAACCAGCAAGTGATGTTAGGATGATGGCGAATGAGACCGAGGAAGCAATGGGCATTGGTGGCAGGTGAGGGGGAAGAAGGAAAAAAGGATATAGCAGCTGGGAAGCCGGAGATGGCAGGATGATAAGCACAGTCCAGAGAAACTGCAGAGAAAAAAAAAGTAAAAGACAAAACTGACCTGAAGGCGAGCCACAGGAGATAAAATAAAGTAAAAAGGAAAAGAAATAAACGGAAAAAAAAAAACGATTAACTATGCCACATGAAAAATGTTGAGAAAGGAAAGAGTAATTAACTGGATAAAACAAACGGGAGCTCTAGACAGCAAAAGAAAAGCAAAACAGAAAAAACTTAGAATCCAAAGCAGAATCAAAACAGACGACAACTGACAGGCAAACACAACAGAACCACACCTGCCGAAAAACATGGCAAACGAACACAAACACCACACACCAAAACATATGGTCGGACAAAAAAGATGTGCGTCATGTGCTCCGGATGAACAATGGCACAGACACAAACACAGCCTTTTCTTTATTTTCATAATAACGTTTATGACCATCAGTGGACACAAATTACTTTAGGTAATTTCCAGTGTCTTTTCTCTCACTTTTCCAGAGAACCGTTTCATATTATCATGCTTTCCTGAGAAATCAGTTCAACGTAGATTTATACAACCAGATCAGGCATGAAACCCCCTTTAAAGTGAAGCCTTTATTGCATATAGGGATTTCTGAGAATCACTTGTTGTATTTCAGATCGGGCCTTTTGTATGAAGCATACATCAATCAAGGCTGTTTATGTAAATGGTCAAGCTAAAATGTGAGTTTAGGATAATTTGGACGATAGCTTGAGAACTTGTCATTAAAAGATAAGTTGTCAATCTTGACATGAACTGCACACAGTTTTGCATATGGTGCCAACATAGCCGTTTCCAACTGTTGCCTTCAGATCCAGAAGTTTTGCCGCGAGAGCTCGGATTTCGCATTTGTGAGGATTGAGACTTATTTCAAAGCCATGTAGCTCTTTAAGCCCGAGCTTTTTGTGTGCCTGGCAGGCACAGAGCATTTCTTTCTCTGTGGGTAAGCCTCCTCACTTTCAGAAATCAAACTGTACTGTAACCCACCTCCTATCCTATACATCCAGAGGGTCCCCTCTTAGGCACACTGAGGTGTCAGAGCCCCCTCACACATAATCACTTTTAACGAACCTAGCCATTCCCGTTTCTGACCACATTCTGCCATGTAGCTGTGTGCACGTAGCCTCTGGGATTTCAGGGGTTTTGGACTATGGACTAATAATCTGTACAGGATCCTAACTGAAGCATGTGGGTTGTGGATGTTTGGAGTACTCCGTTCCCTGTGCTCTGTACACAGCAGGGGGGCAGCGGGATGCCTGCTCATGCTTCACTCAGCATGGATGGAGGGAAGCGGGGAGAGAGAGAGAGAGAGAGAGAGAGAGAGAGAGAGAGGGAGAGAGAGAGAGAGAGAGAGAAGCCATGCTCAATTTGAGCAGGGGAATGCTGAATGCTGTTAAGGATTGCATCCCAGTACTCTAACATGGTTCACTCTCATTTATGAGGAAAGGCAGAACAAGGTGGTCAGGGATTTTCTGCTCTTGATCTGATATCTGGAGTTTAAAGTCGTGGGCACTTTATAACACTTAACCATGGATGTTTCCAATTCACCTCCGTAACCTCTACGTCTTCACAGTGGCGATACTGTGTTTGTTGATTTTTGGAGTAATTTTTTTGTTGTTGTTAATTGAAAACACACACACACACACACACACACACACACACACACACGCACACACACACACACACACACACACACACACACACACACACACACACACACACACACACACACACACACACACACACACACACACACTAACAGTTGTTTGGCATAAATAATAAAGGGAATAATGAGAAAAGATCATCAAGAAAAATCACTTCAGCAGTTTTATTTTGAAAAGACTGTATGTGAGTGGAACATAACAGATATTAAAATACTTTCATACCTTTAGTATGTGATCTTGTAGTAGAGCATTTACCTTGCAGGGTGGGCAATTATTTTGATGTCACTGTTGAAAGACTTGTAAGACAAAGTAATGAAAAAGAAAAATAATGTTTATTAAATACATATATTTATATAAATATATTCAAACAATTGAATGTTTACATTATTATTATCTTCATAATTTAATATTTTATTTTTATTTTGTTAAATATACTTCATATACATAGGGCCTACATACTGTATAAATGTATGTATGTATATGAATGTATATTCGCCTTCAACAGCGACTTCAAAATAATTGCCCACTCTGCAAGGTAAATGCTCTACTACAAGATACAGCCCACCTGGATGGTTCTAGACATTTGAATGTATCAAAATGCTAAAGTATTTTAACATCTGGTATGTTAATATATAATATATACACTATATATATTCTCTCTCATTCTCTCCAGTTTTGGTTTATTTAAGTAGACTCAAAAGTGATGATTACTTGATGATAAAGGTGATGAACTGTTGACTAAAGTTGATTCTGGCCCTTGCATTGTCCTTCTTACCAGTATGCACCATGATAAACTGCCAATAACAGACATCTGAGGATCGGAGGATTTCTCTTACTGGTTTATTGCCTTGTTGGGACCCTGTCCAGTTTACAGGTCTTATGGAAACCATACTGGAACAGATGTTTACAAAATGTACAAAAGTTGACTTTTAAAACTTAAATGACCAAAATCTGTTTATTAAAATGAAATAAATAAATAAATAATACTTTTAATATTATTAGTTTTAGTATTATTTAATATTATTTATTATTTTTTTATTTTCATAGTCTCAAATTTATAAGACTCCAGTGTTTTTTTTTTTTTTTTAATCACAACAGGATAGATGTAGTTAAAAAAGCTGAATGTTTGTAGGCAGGTAGAAATTTGCTATAGTTTTCAATAACAGACTGAAAGATATGACATTATCTGAGCATGTCTGCAGCTATTCATATTGATCACTGTAGACTAGTATTATTACTCTTATTTTGTCTTAACTCTTAAATTCTAAGCACTCGAAGTTGCCATATACTCAGCCATGGAGCACAGCCAGACGGGGCCAAACTCACTGCAAGCCCATTTAGGTTAATATATGCATGAAGTCTCTCTTTTCTCTAGGCTGGAGACACTCATTGCCTTGAGCTGAGATGAAGATGAGCCCTGGGCTAAGATCTGATATCAACAGAGCCTTGGGTGTACACTAAACACAGTTCTTCATGTTAATCTCCTCTGTTGTGAGAAGTCATGTGTCTACTCTCTCCCTGCTGCATGTGCAGATAAAGTAATTAGATACTTCCTGTGTGTGTGTCTGACCGTAAGGAGTTAAAGTGCTCAAGCGCATGAGAGCTCCTCTTAATAAATGTGTGTGTTTGTTCTCTCTGCTTACTTTGATTGATGGTATTGTTTTAAGCCAGGGAGGTTTTGGACCGCTTCACCATTGTTTCAGCTCTTTTTTCCCCTATTTTCTCCCCTGTCTGTCTCTAAAGGAAAGAGCAAGGGAGAATAAAATGGGGAGGGGGAAGGGGGTGTAAGAGAGAAATTAAAAAATACAAAATGTAGCATTCATCTTGTTTATTCGCTCAGTATTAAAGCTGTTGAAATCTGGTATGCAGATTTTTCCTGCTCTGAAAGTTTTTGTCGGTGCTGGTGTTTCACAGTTTGCCTTTGCCTTTAAGGCTGGTTTGTGTATGTACTCTGGAGCGTGCCAGTGTGTGTGTGTGAAAGAAAGAAACAGATAAAGATAGAAGGAGAAAGAGAGGTGAAGGAATTATGAATTATTCTGTCCAAGCATATACTGACCACAACCACATAGCCGTGTACAATCTGGATTCTGCTTTTCCCTACAGTCTCTCGTATGTGTAAATGCATGTCAGACCCCCAGGACGACGGAGAGGGGAATAGCATCTCACCACCGTGGCTCAGAACCGGGTATGGAATTTACAGTGTTTCTAACAAAAGCCATTCCAACACTTTTTCATTCCCTTTTTTTAGTTTACGACTATTATTCTTACAAGATGTTTTAGGTTCTGGTCATCCTTGCTGACACAAACCACAGTACTTCTGATTATTCTTTTCTTTCCTCTTCTCTTTTTTTCAATGCTTGGAATGTTTTGGGAAAACAGAATGCAACGGTGCTCTGATGGTGGTCTGTTTCAGTTAGGCTTGTCCAGGGTGTTAGCCACCAAGAACATACTGAAAATGACTCTCTGTGGAGCTAGGTATGTTATTTTAGGGAATGTCCATTTTATATGATGGATATATGGAATTATTACTTGGTTTTTCTCTTTCTCTCACCCTCTCTTTCTAATGACCTCATCAATCTTTTATTGCTTTGGGTATTCAGCTCTGCAATTCTCTGTCCTCTCAACATGCTGCAAATACATTTATTCATTTAGCAGACACTTTTATTCAAAGCAGCTTACAAAAGTGAATAAAAGCCTAAAAAAAAAAATCATTAGTATTGCATTGTAATAGTGGTATTTTATTGATAATCCCATCCCTAGTAACAATGTTTGTTATTGTTGGACTTGGTGAGTTAACATGTCACTTATTGAACAGAGATCCTGTCCTATTCTTACTCTATTCTTACTGGAAAATTGCTACTCCACACTCCTTACCAAATGTCAAGGTACGTCCCAACTTGTGTACTTGTGCACCATTCTATGACGTTTTTAAATATAAATAGTGCGAGTAGTGTGTTCACACTATGTTTGACACTTGCACTCAACTGTCTCAACTTTAATTACGTAGAGGGGCATCAGACTCCAATGCTGAATGACAAATAACCGTATAAAATGTATACACTACATGGATGAGTACATAGTGCATAAGTACATAGTGTATAAGTGCACAGTGCACAGTGGGTCAGTTGATATTGTTGTTTTTAATCTGTTTCCCAGTAGAAAAAAACCTGGAGTACTATTACAATTACAGTCAATGATTACGGTCTCTTCTTGAGGTGTTGGAACAGTCTCATTGCTTCACATGTGGTTCAGTGGGGCTTTCACACTGAGTCACAAGTTCTGCAGATGTTCTGTGTGAGAAACCTCATGTATCTCACTCAGAAAGTGGTTTCACACAGGTCACCACAGTCCATACAGACCATCTGTAGGTGTCATTTCTTTACAGCAATGTCTGAGACAATGTGTGTGTTCTCTCCCCCACTCTCTCTCTCTTCATCCCTAAAGAAAAGAGTTGATCAGCATCATTTCCCACCTCTCGAGTCTTGTAAACTCATCCTCTGGTTGAGTGTAGCACATGTTTACATACCCCACTGTTTTTATGTTTGTCTAATCAAACAAAAGGAAATGGAGAGAGAAACAGCAACATTCCCTGTCCACGCTGTTTACTTAATCTCTGAAGAACTGTTCATAAAATGACACATGAAATATTTCAAAGCCTGAGTAGAGACAAATAACTCCAGCCTGACCACAGAATGTCTTGCTGCTTTGTGTATTTTCCTGTGTTTTTTATTTTTTGTCTTTTTTTATTTGTAATTTGTGTGTGCCTGTGGCGGGCTGTTCAGCTGTTTTAGGTTCTGTCCCTTTGTCCCCTTCTGAAGGGCATAAATATTCAAGAGAGCAACAAAACAAAAAGAATCAAAACCCAGTGCTGAAATACCACAGACATGGACATGCTATCAACTCACAGGCTTTGGGCTGAGAGACAAACTCTTGGTTGTAGGGTTGAAAGGTCATAATAGCCGCGTTTCCACTGCCGGGCCAGGGCCGAGCCGCTCTAGTGCAGGTCAGGGCCAGTCGCGTTTCCACTGCCACTTCCGGGGCTTGATCGGGGCTTACTCGGGGCCAACGGCCAGGATTTCTGGCCCGTCGAATACCTTGGGCCAAAGCAGGCCAGCTCGGCTCAGAGGCGTGGTCAATGTAAAAGGCGGAGTTTATCGGTGTTAGGGAAAGATATGGTCTGCGGCAAGATGCAAATTTCACTTTTTTATATCGCGCAAAATGATCGCTGCACGAAATGGAGAATCGGCTGTAATGGTCTGTTGAAGATACAAAAGCTCTTCTGAGCATTTGGGCAGAAGAAAGAGTACAACGCCAATTTGACGGCGTGTGCAGAAACGAGGATGTTATCAAGTACATAGTTGCTGAACTTGCTAAGCTAAGTATTCGCCGAACAACGCTCATGTTCCACCAAGCAAACACCAACAAAAGCAAACAAACAGACGCTTCGGTCCTCTCCATCTCGATCGTTGTGTCTTGCCTGAATGAACTTCATTATCCCCGCTGAAATGGGTGCGGTTGTATGACGTTCGATCCAGGAAGGTGTGTTAAGGGCGGGGTTTAGGGCAGCGCAGCGGGGCTAGTGGCCCAGCAGTGGAAATGCAAGCCCGGTGCTTGAGGCCCAAGGCCATTGGCCCGGCTCGGCTCGCTGTTAGCCTTGGCCCGGCCCTGGCCCGGCAGTGGAAACGCGGCTAATGTGTTAATCAAGGTCACAAGTACTGACTGGTCAGTAAGAAAGACATTTATACTGTTTCAGAAAAAAATCGTTTCTAAACAAATTCAGGTTCTTTTGAAGTTCTATTCATCAAAGAATACTGAGAAACATGTGTATTACAGTTTTCACAAAACTATTAAGCAGCATAACTTTTCAACATTGATAATAGGAAATGCTTATTGACCACCAAATCTGCATATTAAAGGATTTCTGAAGGAGTAATGATGCTGAAAATTCAGCTTTGCCATCACAGGAATAAATCACATTTTAAAATATATGAAACTAGAAAACGTCTCGGTTACGTATGTAACCCTTGTTCCCTGATAGGGAACGAGACGCTGCGTCAAACGCTGTGGGAACGCCCCTGCGTTGTGTGTCATGAAGCACATATGGAATCAGTCCAATAGAGAGATGAAACGTCATAGGCGGGTGACGTCATCGACCAGGAACTATGAAAGCACCCCAAAACACAAGCGCATTAGCTTCTGATAGGCCTGAAGGAAGCGCTAATGGGAGTGTAGGGAGTATGGCGGAACGACGCAGCGTCTCGTTCCCTATCAGGGAACTAGGGTTACATACGTAACCGAGACGTTCCCTTTCAAGGGAACTTCGAGCTGCGGCAAACGCTGTGGGAACGCGAATACCCACGTCGCCATAGGACCAAATGACCGCCATGTGAGAACTAGCGCACAGAGGACGAGAGCACCTGTGCCCCAGGGGTAGAGCTTAGGGCTAGGTCATAGAACCTAATTAAAGTATGCGGTGAAGACCATCCAGCCGCATCACAAACATCACTCAGGGAAACTCCCGACAATAGAGCTTTAGAAGCAGCCATACTCCTGGTAGAGCGGGCTCGAACAGCCAAAGGTGAAGGCTGGCCAGCCGACTCATAAGCAAGTGAGATAGCCTCAACCACCCACTTGCTCATTCTCTGTTTAGACGCAGGACACCCTTTCCTGGGTGGCCCGAAACATACAAATAGTTGTTCTGATTTCCTCCACAGGGCAGCTCTGTGGACATAAGCGTCTAATGCCCTAACAGGGCAGAGTAAATTAAGCTTCTCCTGGTCCGATGACATAAACGGAGGAGGACAGAAAGCCTGCAGAACCGTAGGTCTAACAACATTAGTAGGGACCTTGGGAACGTACCCTGGTCTAGGATGCAGAAAAGCCTTAACCATGCCAGGCGAAAACTCCAGGCACGAGGGTGAAACCGACAGAGCCTGCAAATATCTGATTCTTTTTAGAGAGGAGATAGCAAGAAGAAAAATAGTTTTAAAAGTGAGAAACTTCTCAGGAACTTCTTCGATAGGTTCAAAAGGAGCTAAAGAAAGACCTTCCAATACAATGGCCAGATCCCAGGTCGGCACCCTCGTACGAACTGCTGGCCTTAGCCTCAAAGTGCCACGGAGGAAACGAGTTATAAATGGGTGTCTCCCAAGAGAAACTCCACTGAAAGGGACGTGGTAAGCAGCTAGTGCCACCACATACACCTTTAGTGTGGAGGGGGATAACCCTGTGGAGAAACGCTCCTGCAGGAAATCCAGCACTGCACCCACTGGGCAGTTAACTGGGTCCTGCAGGTGTTCTCCACACCAAGAAGTGAAAAGTTTCCACTTCAAGGCATAAAGCTTCCTCGTGGATGGAGCTCTGGAGTGAAGAATGGTCTCAACAACTTCAGTTGAGAGACCAGAATCTATGAGCTGGGCCCCCTCAGAGGCCAAGCCCACAGTTTCCACAGCTCTGGGCGGGGGTTAAATATCGTGCCACCCGCCTGAGAGAGTAGATCCCTCCTGACCGGGAGCTCCAAAGGAGAGCCGTCCAGGAGAGAAATTAGTTCCGAGAACCATACTCGAGCCGGCCAGAACGGGGCTACTAATAGTAGGCTGACCCCGTCCCGGCGAACCCTCTCCAGAACTCCTGGTAGCAGAGCAATTGGGGGAAAGGCGTACAGGCGTGACCTCGGCCACGGCTGCACCATAGCGTCCAACCCCAGAGGGGCTGGAAGACTGATGGAGAACCACAGATGACATTGCGTGGTCTCCTTGGAAGCGAATAGGTCCACCTCGGCGCGACTGAAACTCAACCAAAGGAGCTCCACCACCTCGGGGTGGAGTCTCCATTCCCCCGGCCTCGGCCCCTGCCTCGACAGGGAGTCCGCTACCACATTTAAATACCCGGGAAGATACATTGCTCTCAGTGATAGTAGCTTCCCCTGGGACCACAGGAGGATCTGACGGGCCAGCTTGTAAAGCCGGCGAGACCGCAGGCCCCCCTGATGATTGATATAAGAGACCACCGACGTGTTGTCTGACTGAACTAACACATGATGACCTCTCAGGTCTGCTAGGAAGTGCTTCAGAGCCTGAAACACCGCCAACATCTCCAGACAGTTTATATGCCACGAAAGATGATGGTCCTGCCACAGACCTTGGGCTGGACGACCACTCATGACCGCCCCCCACCCTGTGAGGGAAGCATCCGTCGTTAGCGTTACGCGACGACAAAGAGCCCCCAGCACAGGACCTTTGGATAGGAACCAAGTTTCTTTCCACATGATCAGAGCACGAAGGCAGCGCCGCGTGACTTTGATCGTGCGGAGCGGAGCGCAAGGTATAACGTTGGACGCTGCTGCCATCAGACCCAACAGTCTCTGAAACTGCTTCACAGTGAGTAGCTGGCCTAGCCTTACTTGTTTCACAGCTGAGAGAATCGAAGCGATGCGGGTCAGAGAGAGTCGCGCCCGCATCGAGACCGAATCCCAAACGGCACCCAGAAAAGTGGTCTTCTGAGAAGGAGATAATACACTTTTCTTTGTGTTCAGCCTCAACCCCAACTTTCTGACATGAGCAAGGACGACATCTCGATGCCGAACCGCCATTTGCTCCATCTGAGCTAAAATCAACCAATCGTCGATATAATTGAGAATACGAATGCCCTGAAGCCCCAGAGGCACTAGTGCGCAACGATGCATTTCGTGAAAGTGCGGGGAGATAAGGCTAGGCCAAACGGAAGAACCCTGTATTGGTACGCCTCGCCCCGAAGGCGAACCTCAGGAACTTCCTGTGTTGAGGAAGGATGGAATTGTGGAAGTACACGTCCTTTAGATCTATCGTGACAAACCAGTCCTCGGATCTGATTTGAGACACGATCTGCTTGATAGTGAGCATCTTGAATTTTAGCTTCCCTACCGAGCGATTCAAAAGGCGCAGATCTAAAATTGGACGCAACCCCCCATCCTTCTTCGGAACGATGAAATATCGGCTGTAATAACCTGACTCCAAACTGGGAGGAGGAACCCGTTCTATAGCCTCCTTTTGAAGGAGCGTTTTCACCTCTTGTTCCATTACCAGAGCCTGCTAGGGGCCCACCACTGTGTTCAGAACCCCTCTGAATTTGGGTGGACGAAACCTGAACTGGATAGCATAAACCTTTTCTACTGTCTGCAGGACCCAATGAGATATTCTTGGAAGGCTTTTCCACTCTGCCAGAAAATCTACTAAGGGTACCAGTCTCTCGAGACTGGCCTCTGGTGTAACTTGAGCAGCAAACACAGCGCCCTGTAACGGCGCACCGGCAGGGAACGACTGTTTTGACTGCTCTGAGACCCTCCTCAGAGGGAGCGAGCGTCCCTCGGGAAAGCGCTCGCTGGGACCGTCTACGCCCCGGCACCGAGGAAGAATGGGCACCGTAAAGAGAGGTGAACTCCTTTCTGCCTCGGTGGGGACCACCCTCAGCATCCTGAACGCCTCGGCATCAGGACTTCTTCTTCAAATCTTCCACGCGAGGCAAAGCGCCATAACCATATGATTTAGCCCCCATTATATTAGCATATGTAGATGTCTGGGGACTAAATATTCTATATGAAACCTGTTTCTTCCACGATCTCGACACCTTAATGTGGAGATCGTTAAAGAACGGCAGACACCGGCGTGGAGGCTGCACACGTGTCGGCAAAAATCTCTCATCTAATTTAGATTTAGAAACTGACCACTGTCTAGTCACTGGCCACTCAATACTGAGTTTATCAACAGCTCTTTTTAATACCTCCATTAACTTATCACTTTCGGGAGTGTGGGGTGGCGAATCCTCCACATCTCCCTGAACACTAACAACATCCAGCTCCTCAGAACTGGATAGTTGCAGTGTTGGTGCCTCAACCCGAGCGGAAGAAACCGCAGCGCGTGCTTCCGAACTCGGGACTGAGGCACTGGATCTCACAGGTGAAGGGAGAGATAAGGCAGCGCCCGTCTCAACCCTTGCTGAGAGATCCATCTGCGATCCCCACGATAAGCGCCGCCGCTCTGCCTCAACAGAAGCGGGACCCGGACCGTGGGGAGTGCGCACCGAACCGCCCTCCTCAAAGAGCGCTCGGCGGGAGCGGAGCGTCCTTAACGGCAGACGCTCGCAATGCTCACAGTCAGCTCCCTCGAGAGCAGACTGGGCGTGCTGCACTCCCAAACAAACAACACAAAGAATGTGTGTATCCCCACCCGTTAAATAGCGCGGGCAGGGAGTAACACACTTCTTAAACTGCTGTTCGTTCGCCATTCTCTCAATATATATATATAAATTGTTTGTGTGGTGCAGAGTATGTAAGACAGACAATATCACACAGGGACAGATTCACATGTAGCGCGACTGAAGGCACAGAAGCTAATGCGCTTGTGTTTTGGGGTGCTTTTATAGTTCCTGGTCGATGACGTCACCCGCCTATGACGTTTCATCTCTCTATTGGACTGATTCCATACGTGCTTCATGACGCACAACGCAGGGGCGTTCCCACAGCGTTTGACGCAGTTCGAAGTTCCCTTGAAAGGGAACGGCTATTTCAAATTGTAATAATATTTCACAATCTTTCTGTTTTTACTGAATTTGTGTTAAATGCAGCCTTGGTGTGGATAACAGATTTCTTAAAAAAAAAAATCTGAGTTTTGTAAACTTCAGAATTGAAGAATTGGTTATTTTTCAGTTCAGATGAATTTGAATTTAATTGGTCACACCCGTCAGGACGTTGAATTTACTGATGCTACTCAAATTCTACTCAGATAATGGATTCTGGGTTCTACCACCCTGGTCCACAAAAGTTAGTTTGTTAACTATGATGAAATGCATTTAATATAAACATATAATATTATAAAATAAATATAAATATTTTTTTTACAACTTTCTAAATAATCGTTGTCGAGCCAACACAGTGATTAAAAAAGTGCTAACACGGAAAATTAGGACTATCTTGAGACCTCATAATATTCTTGTAAGCTCTCTTTATCTCACTCTGATTATCTATTTGTTTTGTGTCAGTCTTGGTATATATATAACTTGCCATGTTTTATGATATAAAAAAATCTGTTTGTGTAGTAA